>OY986042.1:86704343-87362557 GCA_963920215.1 Nineta flava
TTTGGCAAACGCTTCCATGAAGATGTATATTCAGATGCATTGTTTTCAATGAGTCGTCCGTCCTGTATAAATGAAATATGAAAATGATAAATGTATAAAAACTTTGTTTCACTTTGACGTAAATGCAATTTGTGCAATAGTCCTGTTTTAAAAACTAACTAAAGCTAATTTAATTATAGTCACATGGAAAAAAAAACCAGGACAATGACTATCCGTTCTGTATTTATTAGAATATCAGGTTTATATATAAATAAAATATGTCATTATGTTTGCGAGACATATTTAGAATAGAATATAAAAAAACAAACAAACGTGATACAAATTTAATGAATTTTTAGAATTCATTAGTGTTATCAACTAGTGATGTCGCGAGACGAGACGAGACAAAGTAACATGTCGCTTGTATTGTATTCAGAGGCGTAGCTAGGTAACAAAAGCCCCTGGTGTAAAAAATATTGGGGCCCTAACTAAACTGATTAGGTTTTATCAAGTCAAAATATATATATATATATATATGCAAATAAAGACTTTAAAGGTGCAAAGCTACTTTATCATCAGCTCTTTAGCGTGCACTGCAGGGCGCAGCAAAGCTACTCATGACATATATAACCAGCCAAGTAGCCGAGCGGTCTAAGGCGTCATGTCTGCGTAGCATGCAGTACTTGGAAACTGGGAGGTTATGGGCTCGAATCCCGACATCGGCAGTTTGTCAATTATAAAAAAAAAAGGGGCGGTTGTTTAACTAAACTGTCGGCGTATGGACAAAAACGAAGTAACCGGCTATGGTTGAAAAGGTTTTCTACAGTTTCCTTCATGAACTCCAGATGAATATCGGCATAGTTCCTATCATAGTCGGCTGCAGCCGCATATCCTACCAATTCCTAGTCTACTCACAAATTCCTTCCACTCCACTCACATCCTCACATCCTAAGGCATCACAATGGACCTTATGGTCGAAGTGTAGCCCGTCCAGGGCAGCCTTTTCAATCTATCTCTACCTCTACTACATGTATGTGCCCGAGTGTCTTGTGTGAGCCTTCCTAATCAACCAGGTTCTACATGTGAAGAGTTTAGGAACGTATACTTGAATTAATAATATTAGTATTAAGCAATAAAACGAAGTAAATCAAAAGGTTTATGTATGCATGTATGTAAAATACTTTATTGTATATAAAACATTAAAAACAATTTATATACAGATAAGTCATGTACAAAGGCAATCTTATCCCTTTAAGGGATCTCTTCCAATTATTATATGAAAGTCGGACCTATCTACTATGCTGATGTGTATACTGACAACAAAATAACAATTTAGTGTATAATCTTTTCCTAGACTTTTCCTAGTTTCCTCCAAAGTACCAATGACTTCGGTTAAATCTAGGCTTGATGTGGCTTTGTTTTCGATTGCTATTAGCGATAAACGTCGGAGTCGAGCTTGGCCAATAGTATTCCTTAAATAATTTATTATTATTTTTAATTTGCTAAATGATCTTTCAGCTTCTGCAGAAGTTACAGGAATTTTATGGAACAGTAACATTGCTGTAAATACTTCTGTTAGGTCGCACTCACCAGTCCAAGTAGCCGAGCGGTCTCTTGGAAACTGGGAGGTTATGGGTTCGAATCCCGACATCGGTAGTTTGTCAATTATAAAAAAAAAGGGGGCGGTTAATTGACTAAACTGTCGTATGGACAAGAACGAAGTAACCGGCTATGCTTGAGAAGGTTTTCTGCAGTTCCCTTCACGAGCTCCAGATAAATATCGGCATAGTTCCTATCATAAAAAAATATATATATACAGGTTGAATTGGGTGCCTCCTTCTTTTCGTCGGTAAAACGAGAGTACTATCGTCTTTTTCTGGAAGATTTATCGAAAATCAGGATTTTAATTTTCACCTTGACTCTCGCTTATAAGTACTTTAACTTATTCTCGTCTTGTGTCGTCTCGTTTCTCTCGTCTCTCACGACATCACTATTACCAACAAAATAGATTTGTGCAAGTCCTTTGAAAAAGGTAAGTACAGTAATATTATAAATAGGATATGTTGTTTAATCAAATAATCATTAAAAGCTCGTTGTTTGTTACATTAATTAATGTGGATACAGTGTTTGTTTGAGAATAAAGCACTGTAAACACAAAATACAAAATTATCGACGAAAATCCCTGCCTAATAAATCCAATGCCACCAAAATCTAATTCACACTATTTTTGAATGTTTGTACTATAATCAACACAAATTGATGTCATTTTTAGCGAATTTCCTCCAAAGGAAATGCAGCTATTATTTTTGCACCAATGTTGGAATTTCGTAAAAATTTCTTCAAATATCCATCGATCCAACCTATTAGATGTTAAAAATCACTATCGCTAAAATTTGTATATATGTATATATATACATATATATATATATATATATATATATATATATATATATATATATATATATATATATATATATATATATATATTTATTTATTTATTTATAACAACATATGTACTCTTTTTAAATGTCTGTGGACTCTCAAGCGGTCACAGTTTTATTCCGATTGGAATGAAATTGGGTATTTGTGTCGCTTTTGGTATTCTAAAGGTCAATGTCTTTAATGGGTAAAATCGGACGAGGGGAAGTGGGGTTTAGAGGGAGGGGAAAAACAAAATTTGACTATCGAACCACAAAAACGCTCTTTTTCAAAATTTTACAGTTTAATTTGTGCCATATTCATTCGGTTTTTGGGAAAATGTTTCGAATAAAAATTGATAATACGAATAATAGTTTAATAATAGAATAAGAAGTTTCGAATAATAGTTGCTACTATTGTGGCCATGTGTACGTCCGTGGATCCGTCAACATTATTTTCTCGAACAAGAAAATAATGTTGACGGATCCACGGACGTAACGGGATTCTTTTCTTGCTTTAATGGTTTCCGAAATATATAACCCTGTCGCGGTATCTTGACTTTCTTTAGCCTTCAAAAGGAGCGCTGTAGAACCTACAACAGATTCCGATACTCGACACAAAAAAAAACACAAAATATTAGTAAAAGTTTACTAATGCTATGTTAATTGGACAACACGCACTTTAGAAAAAAATTAAATAAAACAAAAGCATTATGATATTCCCACTGAATTTATTTGATTTGAAAAAAAGAATTTGAATTTAATGTTTGTTTTTATTTTCCACAATTTAAATGGATTAAAGAAATAATTTTTAACTTTACAGTTTAATAGAAAATGATCGGGTAATGAATTGTAGTAAAGTTGATTTTCTACAACTTTACATCTCATAATTTTTTCATTTTTCTAATACTTAGAATAGATATGCTATTTTTCTAATAGGTATTCTATATTTTGTGTTTTCTTCCTTCTCTAAACTCCCCTTTCCTGTTACAATCATAATTATCTTATCACGAGGATAAAAAAAAAATTTGAAAACAATATTACAAGAAACTGATATATACTGCTGAGAACATACAACCTACGCTTTTAATATCCAATGCATTCATATCATATATAAACTATTATTAAATTGAAATATAAATTAATTGTTGAATATACATAAATAGGTACAGGATATAACAGCATTTACAACAATATGTGTACAACACGTGTTCGGTATAAATAGCTTAGGAGTAATTTATGTTACAACAATTCAAATACCCTTTAGGTATTAGACGTTGTATTAAAAAACAATTTTCAAAACAAGACAACGGGACGGTAGTAACAGTATATTCCATTCATATTGAGCTCAAACAATCAACTTTCTATAATATACACGCGCCTGTGAATAATCAATATTATTTCAGGAGAAAAGAAATTTTGGCAATTGGTCATTTGACCAAATTCTAATTTTCCTGATTAAAATTTTGTGTTTAATAAAAATTTTATACTAATATCGGCCGTGGTGCTTGTTGGAATATATTAAGATATCCTAGTATATTAGATCTAAAACCTATTCTAATAAGAATTAACAAGAAAGACAATTTTTGGACTTTAAATCAATGTTTATTTTTGCTTGGATATTTAATAGTGAATATACAAGTTTGTTGATGGTTCCAACGTGTGACCTGGCGTTATATACAGTGCTATAGGCATCAAGATATTGAAGTATAATATCTAAATCGAGTACATCACACGATAACCACAGTATACCAGACGCTCATAGCAAAAAAGGAAAACAACTCAATTAACAGAGTTTTCTTGCTTATAAAGGTGTTAAATGTGGAAAGCTGTATTCGAAAACCTTGTTGTATACAATCGGCCTCTATTAAGTAAGGATTCAAACATCTGAGCCAACTAGAAAAATAGATCAGTAACTTATTGTGTCTTGTTAAAAATTGTCTAGTCAAATTTTTAAATCCGTGAATTCCATTATACCGACGCCAATGGTATTTAATAAAACCTGTATCCTTATTTAATATAATATTTATTATTATATTTAGCTCAAAGTATTTACGGCATAAAAATAAAATGTTATTAGCATGTAAATGATTATTTTTATGCATGATTTCTTCACACAATTAGTTTTTTTCTATGTACACTTTTGCATTTTAATTATCTCGTTCTATGTGAAAATTTACACCTGAAAATTGCAGAGGATTTTAAACCGTTCAAGTATGATGTATTGTTTTTTAAAAACATATTTAATTACTATATCTCCCGGTTAAATTTTCTTTTTCGGATGAGATCATTTCCGTAACTTTCACTATTTCTCTAACGCATGATTTACATTTAGAAAATTTATATTAGATATCTAAAATTTTTTCACAAATTTGAGAAAAACATGGCCCTAAAGTATGTTTGGATATCGTAATAGAATTTTATTCGATATTCGATTGATTTTATAATTTAACTTACTTTATTATTTTGATATATTTTCAATTTTTGATAATTCCATTTTTATATTTTTTTCTGTTTCTTCAACGCATGGCCTAAGACGTTGTTGCAATCGTAAAGATATACCCTTAATTAAACCTCAAATTTGAAAATGTGGACTTAATAAAATAACGATAACTCAAGAACGAAAAGAGATAACGAGCTGAAATTTTTTGTGTGTTCTAGAGGAAAAAAATAAGGTTCGAAATGGGCAAAATCGGACCATGATTGGGAAATATGGGCAAAGCTGCCTATCTTTGAAACCGTAAGAGATATAACAAAAAATCGTCTTCTTTTTAAAATAAACAACTTTTGTTGAAAATGTTTTCCATAAACTCAGTATATACTAGGTATTCAAATAATTAACTCAGTTAGTTGTTACATTACTTGTTAAATAAAATTAAAATTAAATTTATTAAAACTTATTTGAAAACTTATTATTGAATTTAATATAAATATAAAATTTTGTATTGAATGGGTCGTTACTTGACGAAAATCCATTATAATTATTAAATGAAACAAACATTTGAAATTTACGTAAAATCTCAAAATTTTGTAAAAAGTTTGAAAAGGAGAATTTTTTGATGGAGAATTTTACTGTCTAAAGTATAGCCTATATGAATATTTTATGCATCATATATTGAAATAAAAAAACTGCAAAAAATAACATATTTACTATAAAACTATACATATACATCTGGCTATTGGCTTGTGGCGTATAGTGTTTGTTTGATGTCATTTAAGAGTGGGGTTGTTATGATTCACATTATAATTTATAATATTAATCATTACGTATGTGAATGCATAGGAAATATTTGGTTGTGTGTTTTAATGGTGTTACCGTATTTCAACAATGGGTTAATACACAAAAAATAATTTTCAAATGTTAGAAGTAATGTTAAGCTTAAGAAAAGAACAATGAACACATTTAACCTACTCTCATTACATGTCAATGCAGTACTGACTACAAAACAGTAATCACACAGGCCAGCCATAATACACAACACACACTACAGAGTACAATGTGAAAGAATAAAAATGTGAAAGTGGCCAAATTTTCGCATACAAAAAGTATTAATATCTCAGCAAAACCAAAAATATTCACTTTCAAAAGTATTGAACATATATTGCTCTACTTTTGTTGGCGACCGTTTTTGCTGTGACATGAATTTGTCTGAATTTGAATTTGTCTGTGAATTTGTCTGTATCTTCTTTAAGATCATCACTTTCCCAAATTTCCCCTATCAGAGAAAAACGTCACCACTTTGAAATGTTAAGCTGCAAATTTAGAAAAATATAAATTTATATTATATTCAGATGATTTAGATTTTATAGTTTATTAATAAAGTTTCTGGTTTATTTGCTTACAAAAAGCTTTAGACAAAAACAATAGTTCTATGCAAATACAATATATGAAAGCTCCAAAATAAATATTCGAGTTATGTGCGTTAAACAATAGTTTTGTTTGTACTCGGTCCAGTAAATAATGCAATGACCACTATAAACAAAACTGTTTCAGTAATGTTATAATTATTAATATTTTCTTGACTTCAGGATATTTTAATATCAAATATAATTTTCAATGGAACAATGGAATAATACATCGCTATATATGTAAAAGAAAAATATGTTGTATGTAAATATTAGATTATCAAATGATACTTAATGACTACTCTAGGTATTTGAAATAAAATTTCAAATTCGCCCCAATACCTAGATCAGTTTTTGTATTATAAATACGTATTTCGACCACAAAGTAGTCATCATCAGTATAAATAAGCTAGTCGTAATTTACTCTTTGACAATTAGAAATAGATCAAATAAAGATCAATAAACAAAAATAAAAATAAAAATAAATTAAACAAAATAAATTAAAATATAATAAATTTTAATGAAATTACTCTTGTTAAAATTGCTCTCATTCGATTTACTCTTGTTAACATCACTCTTATTAACATCATTCTTATTAAAATTACTCTTATATTGGCTCAGGATATGTTATTCGTTGCTAATCGGTGAAACTGTCACCAAATTAGCAACGAATAACATATCCTGAGACAATATAAGCGTAATTTTAATAAGAGGGATGTTAACAAGAGTAAATCGAATGAAAGCAATTTTAAAAAGAGTAATTTCAATAAAATTTATTATATTTTAATTTATTTTGTGTAATTTTTTATTTATTTTTATTTTTGTCTATTGATCTTTATTTTCTATCTATTTCTAATTGTCAAAGAGAGTAAATAACGACTAGCTTATTTATACTGATGATGACTACTTTGTAGTCGAAATACGTATTTACTGTACAAAAACTGAACTAGGTATTGGCGCGAACTTGAAATTGTATGTTGTGTGTATGTTTATCCGAATTGTTTGGAAAAAACTATAGGAGGCAGCGAAGTATTGATAAGAAAAGACCCTAGCATAAATTTCCTCACGATTCTAGAAAAACTACCAGAAGCTCAATACTCCAAACCTTTTCAATGTTATAGCCATTTTCTGACAACAACAACGTTTTCTGACGGCTAGATCTTTAATATAGTTTATAGTTTCTATAGAAATACCTGCATTAACAAAATTTTGGGTATAAATTATTTGTCAATAAATTTAAAATATAAACAAATTGAAGTTTTGAAATGTCAATATGTAGAAAATAATAATAATTTGACATACATTTCCTATAAAAATTTTTCCGTCCAGGCAATGTCAGCTGTTCCAGCTAGTAATTTATAAATCTTAACAATTATTTATGTTTTATAAAACCTACTCAAATAATAATACTTACCTACAATGGGAACCAAGTGAAAATATTTGCTAACTGACTTAATTGCTTAAATAACCATTATATCAATGCGTGAACTATTTATTTCACTTTTTACACATGCACAGATGTATAAAAATACAACGGTATAAATGTTGGTATGAACGGTACTATATATACTCCCGTGTATACAAATTGAACCAGTTGAAACATTATAAGTGTTACAGTGTGTAATATTGTACTTATATTTAGTAATATATACGCTTAGAATGTGATTTACTAAGTCAATTTTGATTAACAGGAGTGTACATGTCTATGTTATTGTAATCGATAATAATGTTTGAGCTGAAATTATGGCGAAACCATTCAGTTTACAATAAAAAGTTTCAAAAGTTTTAAAAAAATCGAACATTTATGGTTTCAAAGATAGATATTTTCTCAAAAGATAAGGGGGCGAGGGAATGCACAGACCGATTTTGCTTGTTTACGAACTTGAAGTCACTTTTGAGCTCTAGAACACACACAGACTAAAAATTACCACTAGTTATATCTTTTGGTTTTTGAGTTATCGTTTCGACGTACAAATAATAATTTTATTAGTAGGGCGTGCACACTTTTATTAGTATGTAATGCATTAAAAAGCAGAAAAAAAACCAATATTAATCCATGCTTTTATAATTATTTATTTTTTGCTTTTTAGTGAATTACATTCTAATAAAAGCGTGTATTTTAGTTCTTTTGAAAATAGAATTTTTTTTTAACATTGAAAAATTAACTTCAATATTTTACCAACGCCTCCACCAAATTTGTACTCCAAAAATTTAATTAATTTCTCAGTTTTCACAAAATTTGTAATTTCTATTATGTAGCATGTTTTCGAATTTTATCATGAGTTCATCCAGATGCCGCCATATTGTTTTTTTGTCATTGGGATTGCGTACATTTGCAAACTATTCATTCGTAAGGACAATTAAAAGTGATTGAAACGTGATCATGTTTTTAATAGCATTATCATAATTTTTGAAAACGCAAACATGCATTTATAATACACTATTTTTCAACTAGATCATTTAAATATTTAGTTCATAATAGCTCCGACATATGTTTATAAGAAAGGACGTTAGTAATGCTTTTTCCGACGAACCACAAACAAGTTACATAAAAACTATATCAACAAAGACACTATTGTTTTAAGGAGCATCAACTTACATTAAAAAAAATACGTTGTTGCCTTGAGTGTTAATTTTTCTATGAGATACTAGACTCTTACGTGTTTACATAGAACAAACAAAACGAACACATATAATGTACAGGGTGGTGATAAAGTGCGTTTGAAGAATCAAGGATGTGATTCCTTTATTGTTTTTAGAAGAAAACCTATTTACCATTTAATTAAGCATTATTATATTAACCTATCATTTAAATCTTTCTCCTAATAGATATAAATTTTCTGCAAAACAAACTTTTATTTAGTGAACTAAAATGTAGAAAATAAAATTTTTTCGCCCAGTTGCCAATATGAGACAATAAATTATAGCTTGTTGTACTCAGGTGCTAAATGTACATCTCAGGTGTTTAGGACCTGCCCAAGTTTTTATTTTAGTCACATATTGGTGACTCGGGGGAAAATTTTATTTTCTATTCTTTAGCTCATTAAATAAAACCTTGTTTAAAAAAATATTTTTATGTTTATTATGTTCTACTTTTTAGTCTGTTATACTGAAAGTTTTTTAATTAATTTATTGGTTTTTGTTTTAAGTAAGAAAAAAACTCTGAATTTCAAAAAAATTTCTTAAAAATTTTATTTCGCACCGATTCCAATGCTTCCCAATATTTATGAATACTTTCATCAACCGATATTAAGTATGCTATATTGCATTGTCATCGGGTTTATATAAGTGTACAAACGGCGTCAAAAAGGTAGGCTATCATTTCAAAATTTTATAATTGATTTGTGCCTTATTTATTCGACTTTCGGAAAATCTTTTCGAATAAAAGATGTTAGTACAGTGATAATAAACAACTTTTATCCGAAGGATTTGATCGAAAAACGATAAAATAAGGCACGAATCAATTATAAAATTTATAAATGATAGTTCAACTTTTGACACCATTTTTACCAAACATGTGAAGTAAATAAAAGCTTGTCTAAATAAAATATGACATGGGAAATGCACAACAGCTTGATAAACACAAAAGCTTTTTTTTAAATTCCCTGTATACTGAGTTTAATATCAATGCGTGTACTATTTATTGTACTTCTACATGTGTATAGGTGTTACAGATCTAAATTTTATTTACGACGCTGCTGTAAATGAATGTGAAGATGGGTATCCGAACAGATGCTTGAGCTGAAATTGAGACAAAATCATTAAGTATAGAAAAATAAGTATCGAACAAATGTTGTTTGCTATTAAAAAAAAATTTGTTGAATCTGAACTATTATTTCCTACGGTTTCAAAGATATGTTCTTTGAGATATTGTGGGACGCTTGTAGAGGCGCCAGCCAAGTAGCCGTGCTTGTGAAGGCGTTGTGTGTACTTGGAACTGGGAGGTTATGGGTTCGAATCCCGACATCGGCAGTTTGTCAATTATTAAAAAAAAAAATTAAACAAAAAGAGGAGGTTAATTGACTAAATTGTCGATGTATGGACAAGAACGCAGTAAACGGCTATGCTTGTGAAGGTTTTCTGCAGTTTCCTTCACGAATTCCAGATGAGTATCGGCATAGTTCTAATCAAAGTAGGCTGCAGCTGCACATCCTACCAATTCCTAGTCTACACACCAAAATTCCCAGTCCTCTAATCACATCCTCACATCCTTAGGCATCACAATGAACCTTACGGTCGAAGTGTGTCCCGTCCAGGACAGCCGCTACAATCTAATCTTGTGGGATGCTGCCGATTCTGCCCGATTAACAAACTTGAAATAACTTTTTCAAGAAACTATATATTGGAAACTACGCAGTTTAGGACAAAGATTTTCTTCATAAAACAATTTAAGTAATAATATTATTATTGATTTTTGGAATGCACTTAATATCCACTCGGTATATAGCTCATAAAATTCACACATATAAGAAGACATTTGTGTATACCATGTATTTTTTTATGATTGTTTTCGCTTTTATTCATCATAACGTCATCCGTTATCACATTCATCATAAAATGAAGTATGGACATCATCAAAGTTAACGAGACTTCCGGATGAATCTTCAAAATACAAAAAATAAACCTATATAAATATACATTATCATGGATAAAACATATATAAATAGGAGTGGTAATCGTTATAGAAATTTACCCATAGATCTTAAACATAATGGTTTGAATCATACACTTTAGGGTAGACCGGGGTCGTTTGATATAGGGTTCGATTGATAGGCTAATAATTAAAAAAATAATGCTGATAGCGGGGCCGTACACGGAGAAAAGAACGAACCTTTATTGGAACATGTTTGTCAATGTTCAGTGTCGTTTCAAGATCGTCATACGTATGCAAGAGAGGTCATTGTGTTTTTGGGTGCAAAAGTAAATATTTTCTTTGCTATTATTTTGTTTTTTAATAAAAAACTTACTAGTTACGGTTGTTATAGTTTTTAATGTAAAATGTGTAAAACTTTGGAAGTCCCCTACCTGTGGTAATTTTTTTATATTTAAATTGACTTTTTTGGAGGTTATGACTACAACATGTGCTGGCGATGATTGTAACAATTTTTTTGGGGTCGGATGAAACGTTTTAACCGACTCCATGTACACGTTTAATCGCAGGCATTTACCCGTTTAACTGCAACATATTTTCGGAACTTAATTTTGCGCCAGCTTATTTTACCGACCGGTTATGATCGACCAAATCCAAATGAAGAGAATCCGGAAGATGACGATCATTTTCAGACTATAACTGCTTTCATCGTAAATGAATAGCAAAACTTCCATGTAGGAGATGATGAACACAAGCCAAATCTGAATGATGCAAGTTGTGAAAGAAATTAAGCATGTTCTAGTCTAGAATCTGTTCAGTCTTCTCTAGTAACTACAATAATTCCTCTAATACGTGAAAATGTAACTCCTCCAACAGATCATACAAGAACATATACAAGTCAAACAGATTCACCAAAACCACCTACGAGCACTGAAGTATTTTCACATAAAATAGTAAAACCTTGCCACAAAACACCACTTAAGCTGGCGGCAAACAAGGGGCGCAAAAAGAGAAAATCGACTATATATACAGATACGCTATATATAGAAAATTCGTTACGCAGGAGCTGCTTTAACTTAGCGAATTTCCTTAAAATACATAAAACACTTTCTAACGGTCACAATTTTAGTCTGATCAAAATGAAATGTCGAATATGATTTTAGTATTTGCAAAGCCAATTTTATTAATAAATGACATACGTCAAGGGGTAATGGGGGCATAAAGAAAGAAGAAAACACAAAATATAAAATATCTCTCTTAATATTAGAACAATCAAAAAATGTGTAAGAAATAAAGTTGGAGAAAATCAAGTTTGCTACAATTCATCACCTTATCATTTTTGCTCAAACTCTAATGTGTACAGAGATAGTGAGGAATTTAATTTTCAATCTTAAACCGTCAATATTTCTGTAAATATTAGGGTAACAGAAAAAATGATAAGAAAAAAAATTACAGTAAAACTTAATACCTACAACTTTATTTCTTATAAATTTTTCGATTTTTCGAATATTAAGGGAGATATGTCAAATTTTGTGTTTCCCCCTCCCTTTAAACCCCCCTTTCCCCTTGTTCGATTTTACCCATTAACGAACTTGACATTTTGAATTCTAAAAGCGCCTCAAATACCAAATTTCATTTCGATAAAAGGAAAACTGTGACCGCTAGAGTGATTACAGACATATATATATATATATATATATATATATATATATATATATATGTCCATAGATATATATAAATTTTACAGATAATGATTTTTGACATCCACTTGGTAGGATCGATGGACATTTGAAGAAATTTTTCCGAAATTTTGACTTCGGTACGGGACCAATAGCTCTATTTCCTTTCAGGAAATTCGCTAAAAACTATTTTTGTTACTTTCAGTAATTTTGTCTTAGTAAATAAGTATATAACAATATTTGCTTCATTTTAGTAGCTAGTGTTACAACTGACCCCAATCACTGTTACAACCGCTCCAGGTATGGTATCGGTTCAAACATTTTCCTTAAATTCATCACAGATGTTTTTGCATTGCAGATAATGCCACTATAATCATATCTATTAGTAGTCGGATAACTAAGTTTTAATTAAGGCATACTGTCAAATACGCTCAGTTTAAATTGTTCATAAAGACAGGGATTTTACCGAAAATGGTTCAACCGACCCCGGTCTCCCCTACTGACGTTGGTCGTGAGAGAGTAATCACATAAAATTCGCTTGTATGGGTATCACGAAGTTAAATGTAAAGAAATCGTAACCGCTTACAATAAAGTTGTAGAAATATCCTGTTGTCCGTGGAGTATATAGTGTACTCGCTCCGAAATCTCAATTTACTTTCATTTTTAGATACCTTTGCGTACACATTATTTGTTCCCTGAGTTACCACGGTAACTGCTCAGATTCACTCATTATTTATTAGGCAAAATAATAATTTGATTTCAAAATCATGTTATTTATTTAATTATTTCAAGAATAGGTTTCAGATGACTTTTTATTGAATACTACGAAATAAGAACTAAAATTTAGAGTGGTTATGTATTAGTCAAAAATTACCTATATTGTTTGCAGTTGTAACTTTTCATTTATTTCATCGAAGGAAAATATCGAAACCTACACAAAAGACAAACGACTAGGTACCGATATTAAGATTCAATCATCGTCAGTAGCCAAATTCTCGTATCAAATTAAACCTTGTGAAAAACCATTTTTAAGTGAGATGCAGACCTCCACCTAATGTAGTGAATATGGTGAACGTGCATTTTGTGTATTTAAGAAGTTTTCGTAGGTAATTTTAATCTGACTTGTTTAATGTGTTTTACAATGATTTAGCTAGTGGCGATGATTGTGTCGCAATCAAAGTACAGTATCTAGGTATAAATATTGTGTATATTTTTAAATAAATTTTTCGAACATACGATTTTGTTTCGAATATTGTGATTTTTTAATTGAATAGCCTGAACTCAAAATGAACAAAATTTCATTTTATTATCTTATAGAAATTTTGTTTGCGAGAATCAAACAAGAGTGTCATAAAAGGTCTTAAAGTCTTTCAAGTCGTGACGATATGAGGTCTTGAGTTTTGAATGATATAAATCTACCTTTTGAACTATTTACAAGCGTTTGGCGGCCAAACGAAATGAAATTTTTTTGATTTCTTCAATTCAATGATTTGAACAAAAATACTAATATTCCAGAAAATATTTGGATTCTTAACTATAAAATGTTAAGAATCCAAAAAGTCGATCAACGCATAAGGCGTAGGGACGGTGGAGAGATACAGCAAGCCTACACAGAGCTACAAAATTTTATCCCAACTGTATTATTTAATTGCAAATTTCCAGTACTGTAGTATACTCATGATTTTACTGGAAAAAAAGTCCTTATAAAATAAGGATGGAAGTACATGTTTAAGTAATAAAATACAGAAGCTTATTATAGAAAATATTACAAATACTTATTCTTATACTTAATAGAGGAGAAAAGATTTATGCAGTAGTCGACATTTAAAATAAAAATTTCTATTGCAGTAAAATGGGCTACCGATTCATTGAATGCCTAGAAAAATATTAAAAGATTAATCAATGGAAATTTTTTCTGTAACATGTTACAATTTTGTGATCTCTACTATTATAAAATTGTAAATGTCTGTTTACTTATTTGTTTGTTTGTTTGTTCGAGCATCACTCAAAAACTACTGGATCGATTTTCATTAATTTTTGTTTGTTTGTTTGAAAGCTTGTGTAAAAACTGGTATTTATGTACAAGAGATAGTATTCTAATATATTCGATGAAATTCTATTGGAAGTGTCGATAAATATTTAAAGTAGTGGAAGCGGTAGGAAATTACATTGAAGTTGTTTGTCTTAAAATGACGGAAACCAAAGATACAACAATACAACTCGAACGAAGCCGCGGGTATAAGTTAGTGTGAAATAATAATGCGAATTAGTTTTTTGATTTCCTACTTTAATAGTATACCTACAGAGTGGCTTGGTATACAAATTATTTGCAATTCTTTTTCAGAGTTTTAGCCAGCTATCGTTTTTTTTAAGTAAAATCCCGTGAAAATCATAAATAAATATATTTTAATATTAAAATTATCATTAAAAGTAGTGAAATCTCATCAGGAACACAAATGTAAAATAACCCGAGTTATTGGGTTATTTTACATATTCTCCGAAAAAAGTAATGAAATTTATACGGGAGAACCAAGTGATTGTAAGCTTTTCAAGTTACTATTCGAAAACCTGGTAAGCTACACAGCTCGGTACTCACGTTGATATTACTGCTTTTTTTAGGTACTTTTTTAGATATTTAAAATTTGAATCATTTTTAGATAATTAAAATTTGAGTGCATGGGCCTACCATTACACCACGACTATTGCAGAAGCTGCCACCATGAGGAGGAAGATAAACTATGAGAAGACTAACATACTTGGGTCAGACATTCTTTGATGATCTCTCAGATCTAAAATCGGCTGTCGTCAAATTTCTTCTGCTTGAACAGCTCCAAATTGATCAAGGAGTAGTGGTTCTTTGTGAAACGTACGTAGCATAATGGCCCCATTTTTCAAGTAGCATAATGGCCCCATGGCCTAAGTGTTTCCTACTCTGAAAGCTACGCCAACCTAACTTAACCATATAATAGCTATAAAATTAACGATTTATAATGGAGATTTAAACTTTGGTGATCCTTGTGCCCAAAGATTAAGACAATTTTACCCATTTTAAGTACTGCTTCTGGAAGTAACTTCTAAGTTTTGATGATCCTTCAATGAGTCTGCTACAAAACAAACCATTTTTTATGTTGAATTTATCCGTTACTACTTTAAATAACCAGTCTAATGGGCCAAGCGGTCTAAGGCGTTATGTCTGCGCAGTATGCCTACTTGAAAGGTTATGGGTTTGAATCCCGACATTGGCAGTTTGTCAATTATTAAGAAAAAAAGGGGGCGATTAATTGACTAAACTGTCGGCGCATGGATAAGAACGAAGTAACCGGCTATGCTTGAGAAGGTTTTCTGCAGTTTCCTTCACGAAATCCAGATGAATATCGGCATAGTTCCTATTATAGTCGGCTGCAGCCGCATATCCTACAAATTCCTAGTCTGTACACAAAAATTCCTTCCACTCTACTCACATCCTCACATCCATAGGCATCACAATGGTCCAGGACAGCCGCTACAATCTATCTATCTAACTACTTTAAATAACTTGCAATTTGTTTGAACAGTTAAAAATGCATACTTAAAAAAAATACTATTATAAAAAATTCCGTTTCTAGAGTGAAGATGACATCATATATATATAAAAAAATGTACGTAGCTTTCATAAATCAATAATATCTATAAACATTTATACTAAGTACCACCAACTGATAAAATAACAATTATGGCTGATTAAGCAAAAAAATACAGTTATTATCGTAAACGCTTGAGTACTCAATGATCTTTTTATTATTAATATTACTATCATATAATTTCAATTATGTTTATGTGTGTGAAAAATGATCATACAAATGTACTGCATGTTCCAGTGATTTATGCTTTCAAATAATTTATTAATGTTAAGATATAAACATTGAATTGTTGGCACTTCCACCAATAATATTTATTGTTTTAAGATTTGAAGTTTCTATGAATATCAAAATGGATACAGAGGTTTAGTGTATGTATACATTAAAAATCATGCTCGAGAAGAATTCGGTTTAAAACAAATATTTCATTATCCGTCATTCCCAATATCTAGCCCTATATATAATAGGGCTTGTAAAAGATGTAACGAGAGATTCATCATAGTCTAGTCTAATTGAAACTAGAAACATAAAATTTGGACAGTAAAAAAGCTCCGTGCAAAGGTTGTTAAAAATGGGAACGACGTTTTTATGCATATAAAATATAATAATTTTCTCTTATCGATATGAAATTTGATGAATTCTTCAAACTAAATAGGTTCTGAATTCGGTTAAAAAATAAAATTTCGTTAATCACTATTTTTAACATCTTTATATACAGGGTGGCGCATAAGTAACGTTATGATTTATTTAATGAATAACTTTTTTCTTTCTGATTTTATTTAACGTTGGAATTTATTAAAATTTAGATTACAGTTTGGAAATATGTTTGGAAATGCGGTGGCCAGTTAAAATCAGAAAAACGCGATATTATTCGATCACCAAAAATTTCGCGCAGAAGAGACATAGTTGGACGAGCTGTGTGAGCTGTGACTTTATCTTGTTGGGACCACAATTCTGGATTGTTCTCTACCCCAGGCCTTAAAAAATTTTCAATCATTACCTGGTATTGATTGCCATTCACATTAACCGCAACTTGTTGGTCGTTTATCGAAAAAATATAGCCCAACAAAAATTCTGAAACTTCGGGATTTATTATAAAACGTTATTTTTAGCCTGTGAAAAAAAAAGCAAAATCTGTCGGAAAGTGGTTTTATGCTGGAACATCCTTAAGAGAGTTATTTCCACTTGACTGAATTAGATAAAATTTCTTTTAGATCATATTAACGTTAAAACGCTTAATAGACTCGACTTTCATGTGAAAATTTTGATTTTTGGATCGATTATTATAAATTCCTTATACTGAAAAGTTTAAGAAAACTTTTCAAAATTTGTTTAATAATCTTTAGAAAAAATCACTATGGTGACATTTCCATTCTAGAAAAAAATATAATTACAAATTTTGGACTTTCATTTCTTATAATAAACTTAATTTTTAGAAAATCATTTAAGTGACAGAAGAAATAATTCGATAAATCTTAAAACAAAGACCTTTTGTTGTATCCCCAATATAATGAACACAAAAAGCTTGTAAGAAAAATAATCCCTGTGATTGTGTAAAAAATGTGAACAGAAATTTTTGACACATTAAACACAATTTATTTTTTGATAAATGATATAATAAAAACTAAGTATATATATATATATATACATATATATATATATATATATATATATATATATATATATAATAACTATATATAGTTGACGATAAAATATACTTTACATTACTACGTATTGACATGTCCTGTATATGAAAATCTAATCATTTACAAAACAAACAAAATAATATTATACAAATTGAAATGTGAAGTCATGTAGGCAACAACAGAAAATATAAGTTGACTCGATATCATATAATAAAAACATCTATCCGTTGTACAATCAATAATGATATAATTAAATACCATAAACTGAGCAGGAATATATTACAGGTCAGGGCCGGACTGGATTATCCAAAAAAATATTCTCCTTAGCTTGCCAAAGTTGCATATCGGAGATCTATGAAATTTTTGAAATTATACTTCGCGTTATGAGAATCCGATCAGAGTGTATTTTCAGCATGGAACGAATCGCTGATATAACACTCAACTGATGTAGGGCTCGGTCGAAACAGTGTGACTACATTCTGTAGTGGACAATAATTTTGTTTGTGTGTCATATGATTTTTGGATATTGAAAGACAAGATAATATTATAAATTATAGAACCGTTATTATTTTGGTAAATAGCTACACTGCCAGTTTTGAAATTAGGTACATGAGTGTCTTTATCATTATTGCTCCATGTTCCTGATAAAAGAAAAATATTAGAATTACAAGCCACATTATCAATGATATCATTTCTGGCCTGGTCTTGGTAAATTTCACTAACGCTAATCCTAATGGAAAGTCTTTCAAACTCTAATTTTAACAGAAGAAGTGACACTGGTTCAGTTCTACCATGATAATACATAGAATCAATGGATTTAGATTTAGATATATAATTCTTAGACAGTTAACGGGTATTTGGATGAAAAACAATAAAACAATCATCAAATATGCAACGTTTCGTCTAGAGTTTATTGAGACTTCCTCAAGCAGCTGAAGTTTATATGTAATTAATACACATATTAATAAAATTCAAATATCAGTTAACTGCCTAAGAATAATATTTTAAGTTTGGATGTGACTTACAATATATAATTTTTATTGTAGTTATTCACTACTATATAATTTTATTAAACTTTTGCATCTTAATAGTAGTGCTGACCTCATTTAATAGTATATTAATAAATAATTTTAAAAAAAAGTATAACTTCCTACATGCGTACACACTAAAAAAAATTGAATCCATACATTAATTTTTTGAGAGCTCTTGAAACTAAAATGTAATATTATTTACGATACCTCGAACCTTAAAAGTATAGATTCTCTTGCGTAGTCTGTAAGTACCTTAACAACTCTTAGAAACGAAAACGAAAGAAGGTTTAAGTGTTTACAGAACCTTTATTATTCGAGGTTAAATTCTATAGTTATTAATTCTATGGTTTAGATCACTTGCAAAGAGATATGGAAAATTTTAAATGTAGCCGCAAAAAATAGCTGCATTAAACTAACATATATCAAATTTTTATAAACAAATCATTGCACAGATTTGAAAACACTCAGCAGTAAAATAAATCGATAGAAAGAAATAGGTAGATAGATAGATTGTAGAGGCTGCCCTGGATGGGATTCACTTCGACCATAAGGTCCATTGTGAAGCCTAAGGATGCGAAGATGTGAGTGCAGTGCCGAATTAACAACTGGGGGGCCTATAGGCACATTTCTTGTGGGGGCCTCGTTAACGGCGGGGAAAATAAGTCATTTTCATTTGCTTACAATCTTACAGCAATCATAAAAATGAAGTTAATGAATTTTTGAATCTGGTGAATAGTCAGGAGATTAATAAATTAATTCAAATACTTTTTATTTATTTTTCATTTTATGTAATATGTATTTTAATGTAATAATTGTCTTTTGGTTGATTCGACTTGTATGATTCATTTAAAATTAAATTATTAAGTACACTTAAGTAAGAACTTTTCTTGCTTTTTTTTCCGCAAATTCGCTTCGCAGTTAACCACAATTTTTTTCAAAGTTGTGGGAGCCACCATTACGTGGAGGCCCCTAGGCCATGCCTAGTTGGCCTAGTCTATAATCCGACACTGTGTGAGTGGAGTGGACGGAATTTTTGTGTATAGATTAGAAATTGTTAGGATATGCGGCTACAGCCGACTATGATTGGAACTATGCCGGTTTCAGAAATCGGTAAAAGCTGTAGTAAATGATTTGCATTAATTTTTCACAACTGCAAGAATTTAGAAAATTTAATAGGCACGAGGCGAGGTTCAAAATTTTAATCCTCGTTACTAACCGAGGCGAGGTATATCGACACAAAAACTCGCATCGGCCGAGGCAAATTTACAAAAAAAAAATTTTTTTAATAAAATAATATAGTAACATGTATTTTTACAAAAAACATGACGCAATTGATGCATTTTAAGGAAAAAGAAATTTTATGTTATGATTGCTTTTTATAATAATCAAAAAAAACAAGAATAAACAAAATTTTGAGGGTCTATTCATTTTATATAAACCTAATACTGTAATACTATATTATATAACGTATGTTTTTATTATTGTTATTTCAATGAATATATAATTAAATTAATAAATTTAAAAGAATTGAAAATAGTTTAATTTCCTTTATACTTACAGTAATTTGTATATGGGTTTCGCATTGGAAATCGTGGAAGCATTTTGAAGAACCTCTTATATAGTTCTTAAAACATCACGGGATTTCATCTTTTCATAATATTTTTTTTAGGCCCAATTTTTTTGAATTTACTGTTTTCATTCGAGGAGTCATAAAAATGTAGAGACTAAGCAACTTATATTCCGTGTTTTAAAGACATTTATTTTCTAACAAGTTTTTTTAACCATATTATGTACATTCATGCAAAATAAGTCAAATTTAGTAAAAATTTTACCTCGGGCGAGGCGAGGCGAGGCGAGGATGATAGCTAACCCAACCGAGGCGAGGCGAGGCTGGTCAACATTCTACCTCGGCCGAGGCCGAGGCGAGGCGAGGTTGATATTTAAAAAAGCGAGGCGAGGCGAGGTGATACCAAAACCTCGCCTCGCCTCGTGCCTCGTGAAAAACTACAAATCCTCACATCCTCACATCCATAGGCATCACAATGGACCTTATGGTCGAAGTGTAGCCCGTCCAGTGCAACCTCTCCAATATATATATCTATTTATTCGTAAGTTCTAGGTTTCTGGACATACAGGAGTAAAAAAGGCGGGCAGATAGAGAAGGAAAACACTTCATGTTAGATATAGAGTTATTTTGTGAATCATTTCTCGAAAGAATCAACCTAAGAAGATGTCTCTTATAATGATATTTTTAAAACACACAATATAGTGTTTTACCAATGTAACCTTCTACTTCCAGTTATATTCACCATACAAATAAAAAATCATTACTGTGCATTTTATAGTAATAGGTATCGTCTCTGATTATTATATTATAAACAGTCAATTTGCTTCTATGTGGTTTGTCTCATTAAAACGATGTTTATCTCAAATATAATTTTATTTTATTATTACATAATATGATTACTTAATTTAGCCACGAGTAAATAAACATAACTCTCAACATGAGTAAACAAATCTGATGTTAAAGACTCATTTGACCTCTATCATTTATCCTTATAATATATACAGCCCTTTGTAATTGACTGATTGACTGACTCACTCATCTATTCAAATTCTAGTCCTCTTCTAGAAATGCTAGATGGATGTGGTTATTGGAATTCTACGCATAATAACTTTAAATTTATGGAAAAACCGCAAAACTGACACGAAGCCATGTAGGCCATCGGGGGTCAATAGGGAGGAGTCCCCTTGCAAACAGAGCAAGTCTGAGTATATATCATAAAAAGACATTAATAAAGCGGTCACAGTTTTAATCCGATTGGTATAAAATTGAGTATGAGAGGTGTTTTTGGTATTTGAACGATCAAGTTCGTTAATGAGCAAAATCGATAATGGAAAAATGGGGTTTAGAGGGAGGGGGAAACATAAAATTTGTTATATCTGTCTTAATGTTGGAAAAATCGAAAAATGTCTAAGAAATAAAGCTATAGATAATTAGTTTCATTATAATATTGGTTCTTATCATTTTTTCTGTTACCCAAATATTGACAGAAATATTTACGAATTAAAATTGAAAGTTAAATTCCTAAATATCTCTGTACACATTAGAGTTTGAGAAAAAATGATCAGATATAGAATTGTAGCAAACACGATTTTCTACAACTTTACTCCTTATACATTTTTCGATTGTTCTAATATTAAGAGAGATATTTTATGTTTTCTTCTTTCTCTATGCCCCCTTTCCCTTTTACCTATGCCATTTAGTAATAAAATTGGTCTTACAAATACTAAAATCATATCAGATATTAAGTTTCATTTTGATCAGACTAAAACTATGACCGCTAGACAATGATTTATGTATTCTAAGGAAATTCGCTAAGTTGACGCAGCTCCTGCGTAACGAGTTTTTTAAAATTAAAAATTTTAATGATGGCCATTTTTGGCAGGATAGCCGTTTTTTTTCCCAGAAATCGGTTTATCGCCACAAAACCAATAAATGATTTTTTTTAAGAAAGAAAATTTTCTAAAGAATTCAAAACTTGCTGTTAATGCAATCAATTTTTGTAAGATTCTTATTTGAGTAATAATATTTTAGGATCATATTTTCGATTATTTTTACAATCATGAAGACTCCAACAAAATGTGTTATATTTATAAGTATACAGCTTTTTAGTTGTAATTTACCATTCAGAATAAATTATATACAAAGCTGTAATAAGATACTGTTGGTTGTATATGGAGGTAATACAATTGAACAACAACACAGAACGTCTCTATGTAATTGAGGGACTCATAAAAGTGAGTCGTTTGTATATTATATATGTGTGTATGTTTATTGGAGTAGAATTTTTTTTTATCTCATGTAAAAAGAGACACCAGGAAAATGTTATTAAAAAAATGATACCAAAAATATTATTTAATGGTATGACTATACATACGTACTTTTTGCACAACTACAAATGTTCTAAGATTATTGTAAAACAAATGGGATGTATTAAAGGATTCAAGGATTTGTATAGCGTTCATTTTTATACAGACGATGTTTTAAAAGATCGCAAATCAATTTGTTTCTCTTCAACATGTACAGATTTAACTCGTATAGAAAATATCTGTTTTTGGTACTTACGTATAAGCAGTAATCGGTCACTAAAATAAGATAAATCGTCTATAAAATCAATATTTTGGATATCTTAATTTAGGCCTCGGTCAACATTTACATGATAAACCCGTTTTGACTGAATAAATTGGCGGAGACAGAGAAAAAAGGTATTGGGGGAGAGTGCTTATCAAATATGGAGTTTTTTTACCGACGAAAGAAGGAGGTACAAAAAATAAATAAAAAATAAGACTTCCCAGCGCTTCCACTAAATAAAAATATTATAAATATCATAATATACGTTCTGTGTGTAAACACTATTTGAAAGCACTCAATGTCTCTTCTTCACTCTAATCTTTTTAACCGACGAAAAAAACGAAGGAGGTTCTCAAGTCAACTCCTATATTTTTTTTATACAGGGTATTTTTTTATATATTATAAGTCACAAAAAAATAAAACTTTTTTACAAAAAAATAGAACCGACGAAAGAAGAAGGTAACTGAAAAGCAAAAAATAATAACTTTGTAACAAAAAATTAAATCTTCGAAAAAAGGCAGAAAACAATAAAAAGTAACTTTTTAGTCTAAGTCCTACACTAATGTAAATACCTAAATAAGTTTGAGTCGCGCCAAGTAACCTTTCAGTAAGGTTAATCTAAATATTGACGATTTATGTTACTTTGCGTACACACTATATAACTACTATTGATTCATTTGAAATTATTGATTTATTATTTTATCAGACAAAATAAATCTTCGGTTTCATTTCTAATAAATAGTATTTTGAATTTATCAATAGTTCACTTGATAATAAGGTTTGACACAAAATGTTTCAGAACTTCCTTTTTTAATTAGTAATTTAAGTACTGCTCAGCTCTAACGAATCATGGGCGTATATAAGGCAGGGATTAACACCTCTCTTAGTCTACGTAAAACTATCAGTAAAAGATGATTGATTTTATTGGCGTATAGAGCTGTGTTTTTAGCCGTGAAGTAACGGGCAAAAACTAGTTAACCTTTGTACATTGTTGGACCCCTCCTATGTGAAAGCTATTGCTACACTCGTGGCGGCATTGCCTGTTTGACACGTACAGAAATCTTGATTAAATGATTAAATAATTTATTCTAAAGCCGTGTTAGACTACCTTGGCTCGGAATTGATTAGATTAATCAAAATAAGCAAATTTATATGCAATTCATAATTAATTCAATGATTCATATATAGATAGTATTTTGTGACAATTTTAATAAATAACCACCGATTAGGACGCCTTTAATTGTCAGTTAAAAATATTTTCAAAACCATTTTTCCCACTAATTAGTTTGTGAGACTCTGGACTACAATCGGTGTTGTTTAATGCAACACAACATCTTTATATGTTAGGAATATTTCTAAGGAAGTAAAAAAACAACATCAGATAATAATAAAATATGATTCAATGGGATATAATAATATTGACGCAGGGTTACAGGTCACATACATGTACTCATGGGACTTATCTACAAGTCCTCTGGATACACTATCATAGATAGATATAGATAGATGATGTACGTGCATTGTTTTACTGATTTTACAATGAAGTTATCCATTATATACAAGTAAAATATATATAAAAAAAGGTACACATATATACTATATAGGAACTATATGGTATAGTTTGTATGATAACTCTATAAAAATGTAACTAATATAAAATAATTACTTGAATTGTGAAAATAAAAAAAAATAAAATAACGTTCAACCATTACTATATGAATAGAGATAATCAGACTAAATAAAGTAAAACCTTTCTATAATAAGGAACTGGTAGGGTCCAATTTGTGGAAAATGATTATGAAAACGAAAATGAAAATAATCTCTTGGTGATAGGCAGCATTAACTATATTTCAGAAATACTGACTTTACGAACGGATATATTGACTTAGCATTTGGACATTATATTATCGAATGATAATTAGTGAGAACTCTAGGTTTTTGTAATAAAATTTCAAATTCGCCCTCTTTACCTAGATCAGTTTTTTGTAATATAAATACGTATTTCGACTACAATGTAGTCATCATCAGTATAAATTAGCTAGTCGTACTTTACTCTTTGACAATTAGAAATAGATAGAAAATCGAGATCAATAGACAAAAATAAAAATAAATAGAAAATTAACTAGATTAAAATATACTAGTTTTAAAATATAATAAATTTTAAATTATATTAAAATTGCTCTTGCTAAAATTTCAATTAGCAACAAGTAACATATCCTGCGACAATATAAGAGTAATTTTAATAAGAGTAAAATTAACAGGAATTAATGTGAATGAAGGAAATTTTAGCAAGAGCAATTTTAATATAATTTAAAATTTATTATATTTTAAAACTAGTATATTTTAATCTAGTTAATTTTCTATTTATTTTTATTTTTGTCTGTTGATCTCGACTTTCTATCTATTTCTAATTGTCAAAGATTAAAGTACGACTTGCTAATTTATACTGATGATGACTACATTATAGTCGAAATACGTATTTATAATACAAAAAACTGATCTAGTTAAAGGGGGCAAATTTGAAATTTTATTTAGCATTTTGAGTTGTTTATTTTTTTCTTCTAAATATCGAAAAAACTTCGAGTTTAGTTCTATTGCTCGCCTGCCCTGTTTAGAGACATTAATTAATAGGCCAATCTTAATCCACTGAACTGACTAAATTAACCCAATTCTAGTTGAATAAAAAGTTTGAGTTAGTTAGGGAAAAAATACTGTCCTGAACAAATCTAAAGGAGAAATATTTCTGTCTGAATAAATTTTACTTTTCCTACACAGAAAATAACACAAGCAAAATGTGGAACATATATGGAATTTGAAACTACAGTCAAAACCGGCTAAATGGCAAGAGTCCAGCCGAAGCCCTAAATAAACACCTATGTAAGCACACCGCCTATAACAACATCGGATTAAGCGACATATCGCTTAAAGCGACGAACTTTTGTCGAAACTTATGGGCTATAACGACCAACCGTCATATTTTTTCAGTATGTAAGAAGGATTATTCTATCTTATTATTAGCTATGCACTTCCTCCCACTCCACTCGAATCTCTTGCGCGCTCTCTGCCATTTCAATTATCGGGTATAGCGTCCTTAGTTATGCGGTCGTTTCAATGTCGTTATAACCGGTTTTGACTGTATATTGCTTATAACAACTACGAAATTTAGCGTCCAGGTCTTGTGGTCCCTTCAATGTCGTTATATTCGGTTTCGATTTAAATTTATCGCAAATAGTTGAGAATTCTTTCAAATTATTCCCTTTGAAATAAGGAAATGAAAACTTTAAAATCCAACCTAATGACTTACACAGGCGGAGTGCTTCCGTATTTCCTATCCACCTCAATTTCTAATTATCATCTAGCCACCCCAATGACAAACAAAATTTATTTACTAATCTAGAGCACGGTCGTGCGTCTGGCCTAGTTTAAGGGGCTTTGGCCTTGCATTAAGTATTACTTGAACAATAGTAATTTAAAAATGATTTATGATAGATATGTTGCACTGTAGATTATTTTGTATTATTATCATGGAAAATTTTGCATTATGAGTTTCGTACAATAAATGTTGATTAATTTCGTAGTTCTTCACGAAGCTCCTGTACCAACCACATAATCCCAAAAATTGTCGTAATTGTCTTCGTGTTCTTGGTACAGGGTGATTACTGATAGCTTCATTCTTCTCTTCCTCTCTGTCAATGCCGTCTTCGCTCAAAATATGTCCCAGGTATTTGACTTTGTTGCTGCCAATGACACATTTGCTTGGTTTACAAGTTAATCCATGTTGTTCTAGTCTTTCAAGTACAAGATCCAGGTGATGTAAATGTTCCTTGACTGATCGACTGTAGATTAATATGTCATCCAGGTAAACTTGACAGAAATCTTCGATGTATCCAGATAGTACTTCGTTCATTAAACTCTGGAACGTAGCTGGCGCATTCTTCAATCCAAACGGCATGACGCGAAATTGATAGAGACCTCTTGGGGTGGTAAATGCTGTGTACTCTTTCGATTGTGGCCCCATCTCAATTTGCCAATAACCAGTCTGTAGATAAAATGTAGAAAATATTTTTGCTCCATTGACTTTTCTCAACATCTCTTGCAGATCTGGAATCGGAAACGCATTGCTCTTTGTGATATCGTTCAATTTTCTGTAATCGACGCACAGTCGAAAAGTACCATCTTTCTTCTTCGGCAATACGACGGGTGCGGCCCAAGGCGATGTGGATGGTTCTATAATGCCATCGCCTTCCATCTCTTCAATCATCTCTTCTAATACCCGTTGCTTCTCATTGTTATACGGGTATGGTCGTAATTTAATGGGGGAATTCTTCGTAATCTCAATCTTGTGTGTGATTGTTTTTGTCCTTCCAACTTTGCCGAAAACGCTGGGATGTCGCCGAATGACATCTTTCAACTGCTCTTGGTTCTCAGGGAGTTTAATTTGTAACTCGCCCAATGCGTTGTTAATTGTTGCCACTTCTCTATGGGCTCCATCTGGTTTTCTCCATGCAATGCGGACTCTCTTATCACACCCCAAGTAGATTATACCACTCCGGTAATCGATGCTCACACCATTTTTTGTTAAAAATTCATGACCAAGTATTAAATGATTCCGTAGGCCAGGTACAACCATTACTTCAACATTGAACTTCATTCTTGATATCATCACATCCATGCACATTTTCCCAAGAATCTTGAAAGTATTATTGCTTGTGGCTCCACTCCCTGCACTATCTCTGACAGGGTGCCATTTTCCAATACTTCTTGCCAATTCTTCGCTGATAAAATTGTGTGATGCTTGACTATCGATCAGTGCCAATATTGATCTTCCACGCACATCAACTTCCACAATTGGCCCATTCTGGTGTGAGTTCTTGGTCTCCATTGTTGTCAAATGAACCGGTAATTGTTGGTGTTCACGCCGATGTTGTGCGTTTTTGTGGAGGTTAATGTGTACCCCAGAACCAATTTCCTCCTTCATTGATCCTGGAATTAGTTTCCCGACGGCCCAGGTCTATTTTGTTGTCCCCTTCTGGGACAGTTTCGGCTTATGTGCCCCGCTTGGTGGCATGCGAAGCACGTACCTGGACTAATTGGACGTGGTGGTGGTGGTGCTCTTGCTGGTGGTTCTTGCCGATTCCTCGCTGGCTCTTCATCCAGTGTTCTAACGGTTATACGTAGCTCATCTAATGACTTTGGATTCGAAATCTTCACCAGCGGTCGTACGTTGTCGCGTAGTAAATTCAATATTATGGGCACCACGTCATCAATGTTCCTATCGGCGTGCACTCTTTTGAACAGCTGCACCTTCATATTTACGAACGCTTCTGTCTTCAATCCTGTGGGTTGGGAAACGGTCATCAGTTCCAGTTCGGCTTTGGCTTTTCTTCCGACACTGTTAAAGAAGCTTTCCAACTGCCACTTCCATTCGTCGAAGGTGTAGCCCAACCCACGATTCATCAATGCCCAATCTCTGGCTGGTCCTGTTAATTTTTTTGTGACCATATCAATCCAACAGTCTACGGGCAGATGCGTTTGTCGTAGTAATGCCGTTGCTCTGTTCAAAAAAACTACTGGATCATCAGCCGGTCTACCACTGAACTCCGGCATAATTGACAGAAGCGTCGTTGTGTCCAATGCGGCGGAGCGAATGACTGTGTTCACGTCTTGCGGATCAATACGCATGTCTCGAAGTTGCTGTGTTTGACGCTGTTCGATCCGTGTGATGTCATCCACGACTTTATTGTATTGTTCGTGCATAGTTTTCACTTGTGTGCGGTTTCTTCGACGTCGGCTTTAATGTTGATGATGTCAGTTTTCACAGTCTCGACGTCGGTAGTGATTTTGTCGATACGTTGTATGCACACGTCCCTAAGATCCACCATTCGCTCCCCCAACTCGTATTGTACGGTTTGTATCCTTTCTTCCAGTTGGTTGCCCAATCGTTCATTAGATTCCTGTAGTCGATTTCCCATTCGGTCTTCAAGTTGGTTGCCCATTCGTTCATTCGACCCTTGAAGTCTCGCTTCACATCCTTGAAGTCGATCGCCCATTCTCTCATCCAAACGGCCGGTGACTCGACTCTCAGATTCCACCATCCTCTCCTCCAGCTTGATGAAATTTGACATCATCGCCGCAAACATCCTTTCCATTGTTGTTGCGAGTGGCTCGTCTGGGTCGGCTACCGCACTTCTTCGCCGTTCATTCGTGAGGTTGACAGTTAGAGGTGTTCCTGGGTTCCTGGCTTGGTGTTCCTCCCATCTAGCCTGTAAGGCCTCTCTAGTCCCAGTGCTGTCCAGTCCTTCAGATTCCATCATCTCACGCAGACGTTGCATGGGAATGCTGCGGCTTGCCATTGTGTGTCCTTTTTTCTTCGGTGCGTCTTCTGGATCCTGTCACGGTCGCCACTTGTCGCGGTATCCTGGCTCTCTTTATCCTCAAAGGAGCGCTGCCCGAACCTGCAATGATTCCGATACTCGACAAACAAAAAAAAAATATATTAGTAAACGATATTACTAAATATTTTGTAATTGGAACAACACGCACGTTTTTGTTTAAAGAAAAGAAAAAAAAAATTAAATTAAACACAAGTTTTTACGAAAAAAAAAAAACCTGATTTTATTGCTTTAAAAAAAAAAATGATTATCCGATTTCTTTTTCAACAATTATTTTAATTCTTTTTTCACACAATGTTAAATTTCGAATTACTTGATCAAATTACTTGTACAAATTCCAACTTATACTTTGATCTGGATTGAACAACAATCGATATTAAACTTTGATACTAACAGACAATACTTGATATTAAACTTTTATACTAATCGCACAATGGTCGATTTTAAACTCTGAACGAATCGCACAATGGCCGATTTAAAAACTGATTTGAATCGACACTGGTCACGGTTTATATATCCGCTATGGGTCGTTCTAGAATATGATTGTGTTTTTGAATAAATATTTTGTTTTTGACAATATATTTTCGCATGGAGGCTTCTAGAATATTTAGTATATCAACACCCATGGACGTAGTCGGAGTGTTCAGACAATTTATAAAATTAATTAAAAATTATACCTCTCCTTGGGTTTGACCCATAGTCATACCCCGCTTGGTTGATATTCAAGCAGAGACATAAGGGGCACGGCCAGTGTCAACTCAAAATCTATATACAAATTTTATGATACATTCATAACTGTAAGCTAGCTTACTTCTGTTTATTTATTTTACAAAAATTATCTTGTTTTTACAAAATTATTTATTTGTGATCTGCTATTTTGAAAAACAATTTATTCAATTTGTATGACTTTTGATTAAAATTAAATGTAATAATTTTATTTAAATTTTTGATTTTTTTTTAAAATAGAAAAAACTTTAAATCAAAAGCAACAATTAATCTTATTATCATTTTTCGACTTAAAAAAAAAACTTAGTTTCAGAAAAAAAATAAATCGAGCTACATTATTTTCTTTTTGTACTTTTTATACTAAAAAAAACTCCTTCTTTTTGCAAGGAGAAAAATATTATTTTGTTAAATATTTTTCGTAATATTTTACTTTCATAATTAAAATGTGTGTTGGATCAAAAAAAATTATTTAATAATTTTCATTACAACAATTTTAAAATAAATATACAAGCAAATCAGAAAAATATGCTGGGATCTATTATGCATAAATAGGGGATAAACAGGGCACCTTTTTATACATATGACCTAAGTAAAAAAATTACGATATTGTGATTTTAATAACATATGCACGGTTAAATCATGCACGATTAAATCTGCAGTGTTAACGATAGACAAAAGTCTGCATATCATTAGTATTTATCGTTTATATCAAACGAAATAGTTAAAATAAAATAGTCACGTTACTTTCCATATGAGAATTATATCGAAGTGTACGTGTGAAAAAAAGTCAAAATGGTGAACTAAATAACTTAACAAAATTCGTAAAAATTGAAAATTCATGACAGTAAAGTGTCAATTCCGGTACGGCAATTGTACAAAAAAAGCTTTGGTGGTATACAAATTAATTTTGAATTTCTGGCATTTTTCGCCCTTGAGATATCGTGTTCAACTTCTTTAATGCTAATGAAAATTTTCTGAATGAAAGTTTTTGTTATAAAATTTCAAATTCGCCCCCTTTATCTAGATCAGTTTTTTGTATAATAAATAAGTATTTCGACTACAATGTAGTCATCGTCAGTATAAATTAGCTAGTCGTACTTTACTCTTTGACAATTAGAAATAGATATAAAGTCGAGATCAACAGACATAAATAAAAATAAATAGAAAATTACCTAGATTAAAATATACTAGATTTAAAATATAATAAATTTTAAATTATATTGAAATTGCTCTTGTTAAAATTTCCTTCATTCACATTTATTCCTGTTAATTTTACTCTTATTAAAATTACTCTTATATTGTCGCAAGATATGTTACTTATTACTAATTTGGTGACAGTTTCATATTTGTCATATTTAAAAAGATATGTTGGCGTTTCAGCATCAACACGTTTCCTTTTGAAACCTTTGGTTATGGAACCAACTTTGTTTGTGGTTATGATAGTCATTAAAATTTAAAAAAAAGTGGGTGCGGTTGGGGGACCTCGTCAGGTACGCAGTTCCTTACGTTTCTTCTTCAACTCCGAACGTCAAAATAAATTCTTTAAACTTTTATTATTCACGTCTAACCTAACCAACTAAACTCATTAAATTAAAATGCGCGTTCAGCACGTGATAGAAGTGAAACATCTTAAAAATAGCCAAAATACAAGTGCTAGTATAGTTTATAGTTTCTATGGAAATGACAATCAAAATTGACATTTCAAAATTGAAACAAAATTTTAATAAAATAATTTTATAGTTATTTTTTAGAAGTATGATTTCTGTGGAATTATCTTTTATTATACACACAGCAGACCAGACACACTACTAATCACACTAATACACACATAGAAGACCAAATTTTGTTACATGACTATTTGTACCTAGTCACACCACCCGTAGGCCAAAATGTTCCAAAAATTACTTAAATTTCTTATAATAATATATTCATTTACAGAAATACTGTTACGGCAAAACTGGTTTAATAGACATTCTAAGTAACATTTCCATTTTCGATTCTCATTTTCCAAAATGAAATAGTATAAAACTTGTTCTCCAGCCTACAACACGTTGTTGACAAACTTTATTTATTTAATTTGTTGTTAGAATGGAAATATTGTCAATGTGGTTTCCTTATATCCGATTTCGTTGAACTTTTATTAGTATTTTTTGCTAATAGTAATAAAATACCATAAAAAAAACATTAATTAATACGATATATGTTCGAACAAATCGCAGACAGGATATACATTTTTATCCATTTATATTTAGAAAAAAAATGTATACTAAAAACCGGATATTAGTTAATTTTCAAATGTGTCGTATATGATATCGTTGTAACGACAAACACGGGAATACCATAATGTAAAAAGGGTGTCTCGACAAGAACTTTTAACAATATTTTACACAATATTTTATGGAAGTTTTGGGTTTTATTTCTGATTAACACATTTTTTTGACTTAAAAATTCTTGTATATATCACCAAAAGGATCTAAATTGAATATTGCCTTTAAAGTCTGCTCTAATCAGTTATAAATAATTGAAATGTTTTTTAGTTTATAGTTTTTACAAACATTAGGGTATTGTGGGTTGCCTATTCCCACATAAAAGTTAAAAAATAAGAATATACTACATGAATGTTATTATTATATTATTTTATTACCCCCGGACGTAAAAATTTGGGTGTATAAGTTTGAAGTATATGTGTGTCTGTGTCTCTGTCTGTGGCAACGTAGATCTCAAGCGCGTGGACCAATTTGAATCCAGGTTTTTCATTGAATAGTTGGTTCCCTTGCGGTGGTTCTTAGCTATTTTTGTTAAAAACTCACTCAATTGGAGATTATCAACGCTTTTCCAAGATGTGTATGGGTACATTATTAACAATATCATTTTACGTATAAATTTGGTGGAGGTAACGGGAAGTTCTTTTTTGTATTAATGTTATACATTTTTTAAGTTTTTTTTTTCATTGAGGTTTTTTAAATTTTATTTTCTGTGAACAGTCATTGTGCTTGCACTTGAGAATAGCTCTTGCACTTAATCGATTTTTTTATTTCCCTTCGGACCTATAATTTCCCAATAGGGAAGTTATTTGTATATACTTTATTACGAGAAGGAAGTTCTTTGATTGGAAAAATATTAAAATATAAGCCCGAAAAATGAAATTACCAAAAATTTGCAATTTGAATTTTTTAAGCATAATCAGTATGGAATGCAAATTTTTAAAAACAAAAATTAGAAATAAATTTAATTACATAAAATACGGTTAAAACCGTCAAATAGTTTTCTATTGCCATAAGTTTTTATTATCTTGGCCTGTAAAAAATGTTGCAAGTCGCTTTTTAGCCACTTTGTATCACCTTAAAGAAATTTCAACACAATTTTTCCCACCCTTTTACATTTTTTATATTTTTTGCTCCTTAGTTTGCTCCTTATTTAATCTTGTCGAATTGAATATTACCTAAATTAGTAAAAAAATTCGGTTGAAAACAATTTTATAATTTTATTAACCACCGAAGACGGCAAAAAAGTTTGAAGTCTATGTGTTTCTTCCTGTCTGTGGGTTTGTCTTTGGCATCGTAGTTCTTAAATACGTGGACCGATTCGAATTCGGTTTTTATTAGATAGATGGTTCCCTTGCGGTGGTTCTTAGCAATGTTTGATAAAAATCTGTTCAGTCATTTGAAGATTATCAGCTCTTTTCCAAAATGATGTATAGGAATAGTTTTTTATTTATGTACATATAAATTTGGTGGAGGAAACGGGAAGTCATTACTAAGTTTCATATTATTGCGTTAGGGATTTCAAAATTTTTTAATAATACTTGTTAAAAATATTTATTTGGATTTTAACCGTAATAAATTTTGAAATTTATAGTTTAAGGTGTACAAATATCAGATCGAATTGATAACCTCCATCCTTGTTTCAGTTTGAGGTCGGTTTTAACATGAAATGCAACGAATAAAAACCAACTGTATTCAACTATTCACATTTGATTCATCCTTTCTTTATTCAACAATTATACATCAAAATTGTATAATATAAAGACACATTCTCGTATATAGTTTTCATATTATATATGTGTGGGGGTGTATATGATTCTGTAGGCGTCTTAGCGAATGCGTCGTCTCTGCACATAATACATACACAATATACCACCTATACTACGGCGTTTGGAATGTTGAGGCGCGGCGCGGTAGATGGCGTTGTACGTATGTATATATTGGTATCGTAACAGATATATTCGTGTCGCGATGCTTAATTTTCATTCATTCATATATTTGTAAGCGTTAGAAGTACAGCACAGTGTTATAGAGAGCGCACATATATTTTATTACGTTATTTTAACTTCAAATCAAGTTAATCATAGTAACCTGTTAACAGAATACGACGCGTTGACGATATAACTACCTTCGGCATCGTTGACACTCTGTAGACTATTATTTACAATACTTAGTGACTGACACCTGTTGTTTTTGACTTGAAAAACAATAACTGCATTCGTATTATTTATTGTTTGACAAGTTTAATTAAAGGAACAAGAAAGTATCAAAGGAAACATGAGGTGTACGTGGTTTTTCTTAGCGTTTTTAACAGCCATCATATTTTCAATATTTATACCGGGACCGGTTAAGGCTGGTCCGTATTTAGAGGATGGTAAGTTTTTAATTCATTCATTTTTTTCAATTATTTGTTTGTTATTTTAACCGAGTTTTGTAGACACATTGATTAGTTCACGATATTGTTTTTATCGGGTTTTAAAAAAATATTTTCTAAATTTTTTACACTAGCGCATTGCTAAATTTTTTGATGCGCCCCAATCTAAGAAAATGGTAACATGTATGTGGGACAGACAATTTTTTATGCGTAGATTGTGAACTAAACTTATTTAGCTGAAAATTATCTATCTAAAAGTGCCTATTACTTTTATACCTAATGTTAACGATAATGGCTCTACAAAAGCCTTATCAAAATTTGATACGTAAAATCCCAAACATATATTATTGGGGATTTGTGACGAATTCTCTTGGTTTTCGAAAAAATTTACTCAAACATTGATTGTTAAGATTATTTTTTAAACGCAAAATTATTTATTATTTGAAATTATTCTAATGTATAATTTGTGAGATATTATAGTATATTATTTGAGATTATACCACAAATAAAAATACGTTAGAAAACACAACGTTATCGAATAAAAGCAAGCTTTGCGCTAAAGGTTAAACGATGAAAAACTAATTTAAATTCTTTTATAAATAACTTAAATACTTCATTACCATCGTTTGTTGCACTGAAGTTATATTATGTCAGTAAATAGGGTTTGTAATTTTGATTTAGAAGAAAAAATAAATGTAAAAAAATTATTTTTAATTTGTAACTACTTTTACAAATTTTATTAATGATTAAAGCTATAAAATGCTTCATATTCCGTAAATGAATGTTCTTTTTCTGTGGATCCTTAATGGGTCGTTTTTTCACAAAGACGTTTATTCTAAATAGTTTTAAATCAAATTTAAATGGGATTAAAATATTGGGACTAAACATACCTACTAACAAAGCAAATTAAATAAAAGCTTGTAAAAAAGGAGCAAAGTATCACGTACGGTTATTATTCGTAATATTTTTTAATATTTCTATAACTGTTCAAATATTCTCGTAGATAATAATTCAAGCAAACTATTACAAATGCTTTTTATATTGAGTTGCTTGACCAAAATCCATTATAATTATTAAATAAAACAAATATTTGAAATTTTCGTAGAATCATTTTATTTGACTAGTTTCAAAACTTTCCTCAGAAATAAAAAATGAAAAAAAACTTTTTTTTTCATTTTTTATTTCTCAAGAAGAAACTCCAAAACTAGTCAAATAAAGAGATTCTACAAAAATTTCAAATAATTGTTTTATTAAATGTTCTTAGATTAGACGTTCCAAAACAAAAGTATTTCTAAAATTTGATTGATAAATGATAATGAATGAGAACTTTTTGAAATAAAATTTCAAATTCGCCCCAATACCTAGATCAGTTTTTGTATTATAAATATGTATTTCGACTACAAAGTAGTCATCATCAGTATGAATTAAATTAGCTTATAAATTAAAAATCAATAGACAAAAATAAAAAATAAAATAAAAATTAAACAAAATAAATTATAATAAATTTTATTGAAATTACTGTTGTTAAAATTACTTTCGTTCAATTTACTCTTGTTTACATCACTCTTATTAAAATTACTCTTATATTGTCTCAGGATATGTTATACGTTGCTAATTTGGTGACAGTTTCGCGGTAATTTGGTGAAAATGTCACCAAATTAGCAACGAATAACATATCCAGAGAAAATATAAGAGTCATTTTATTTTTATTTTTGTCTATTGATTTTGTTTTTCTATCTATTGTCAAAGACTAAATTACGACTAACTAATTTATACTGATTATGACTACTTTGTAGTCGAAATACGTATTTATAATACAAAAACTGATTTAGGTATTGGGGCGAATTTGAAATTTTAAAAATATTTCTATTTTTGAACAATTATTTCAATATTACATTTTAAAAAAATACAACATTTGTTGTTATCGCTCTCAAAATAGTGCTATTGGGATTAAAATATTTATTAAAGACAAAGTAGAAATTGTAATTCTCCCATTTCTATTTACTATTTTTATAAAATTGTCTAGTGGTAGTATGGGCGATAGAAGTAACGCTTTGGGAAAATATTTGGAATACGTTGTAAGTAGGATTTTTTTCAATATGAAGATAATTTTAAATCATCGTTTATAATGAACAAAAATATATTATCACGATAATACTCACAATTATAATTGAAACTGAGATAAAATATACTGCTGAGATAAAATATACGAATAATTTTACGAAAATCATTAAAATTACTAACTATATATTAGCTGTTAAAGCACTATTAAAATTTTATTTTATTTTAAAACAACAAATATGCATCCTTTATTAGAAATTAAACTTAAAAATTTTAATAGCGTGGGGTCGTCGGTTTGTATAGAAATATGGTTTTAAATATTTTTGAATTTTTCTTTCTAAAGCGGTACGTATTAATTAAGCGTGTAGTTTAGTCTTTTTGATCTTGAAAATTGCTTTAATTTGCCATATTGGGTTAAATTTGCCATATGGGCTACAGAAGTCGTGTCCTTTTTTCAAAATTGTATAATCATTTTGCGCCTTATTCATTCGGTTTTTGGGAAAAAAGTTTTCATCTAAAAGTTGTTAGTATATTTATAATAAAAACCTTTTTTTCGAATCATTTTCCCAAAAACCGAATGAATGATACACAAAATGATTGTAAATTTTTGAGAAAAAGGCACAACTTCAGTGACCAGTACTAAAACGCCTCCACAAAATTTAAACTAAAATATGAAATTAATTTTTATAATTTACCGATAGGTTCTTTGACGAAATTTGAATATCCTATTTTGCGGCATATTTTAAAAGTACTTTTAAAATTGAACATTTATATGTTTATTTCATAATTTTTCCATTGCTAAAAATAGGTTGTCTATTGATTGATTATCTAATTAATTATTAAATTTCATTATAGTATCGGATACATTAATAAATAAATATATTAGTTTTAAATTTATCATATAATCTTGACACAAAATCAATGAAAAGACAGTTTGGATAATCACTAAATAATCTATTTTTAATATTGGAAAAATTCTGAAACAAACAAATTTACTTTTAATCTTAAAAATGCTTCCCAAGTCAAATTTTATTTATAATTTTAATGAGTTTTATAAAATTATTTGTACTTTGTCTCTAGTTTTCGAGACAAGTACACACATTAGCAAATAGAATAGATTCACAGTAAAAATCTGTTTGTCGTTTTACAAACTTTTATAAACAATTTGCTAATTATTAAAAGCGACCATATTTATCAATTAAAAAGCTATTTAAATCATGTCTCGGAAAAAATTGAATTGTTGAAATTTTTAAATTTTCTTACTTTTTATAAAACTGTTAATAACAAAAAAAAAATTACAAAACAGACTACTTTGAAAAAATTGCATACCCCAAATTCTTATAACTTTATAACTCAAAAACCACTCAATTCGGATCCTCGATTTACAGGATCAAATCTGTTACAAATTAGCTGGTCTTTACATCTTGTATAGAGAAGTATATCGAAAAACCAAACATCCTGTATATATATAAAGATTATTAAAATAATCAAAGAGAACCCTAGGTTTTTTGAAATTATATTTCAAATTTTGCCCCTACTCCTAGAACATTTGTTTGTATTTTTATAAATACGTATTTCAACTACAATCTAGTCATCATCAGTATGAATCAGCTAATCGTAACTATCTCTGGGATATGGATTCAGAGATATGTTGCTTGTTGCTAATTTGGTGCGTGTCTCACAATGATATTAAAAAAGTTTTATCTTTTATATGATTTAGACAAGTTTGTAACGGTTGGAAATATTGATAGTAGAAAAAAGGTGTTCCTAATATCTACTAATTATTCCATTTGAAACATACGTTTATCCTTGTTTTAATAACGAGCTGAACTGTTTTGAGCGTATTCTAGAATTGAAAAGTGATTGCCAATACCTGAAAGGTCAAAATCGGTTTCGAATGAAAATTTATCTCTCGATTTAAAACAATGTTAATTTTTGTTCGAAACTTCTTTTCTTAACTCAATAGTTTCATTTTAAGTTCAAATATCTGAATTTACATATATGCAAACACAAGTTATGTGTTTATACATCTATGCGAAAGTAAAAGTAAAATATAGAACACAGGGTTTACACAGGGTTTACACAGGGTATTTTGTATTGAATGGGTCGCTACTTGATGAAAATCCATTATAATTATTAAATTTAACAAATATTTGAAGATTTCGTAACAAATATTTTTTTTATAATAATAATTATCATTTTTTCTGATGATAGCAAAAGAAATCGAGCTAGAATTAAAAATTAAAATATTGTTTACGAAAACTTCAAATATTAAACAATTAACTCAGTGTATACATAAGATAGTATTTGTGTTAAGGACGATCCAGTTTTTCAAAATAATGTTATTTTGAAAAAAAAAAAATTTAAACTTTTATCGAAAAAACACGGTAACAGACGATTTTTATTTAAAATTTATATAATAAATATTTATCTTTTCTCTCCTAGTTTTTTTTTTTTTAAATTCTGTCGAGTATTTTTTTAAATAAAACAGATAATACTTAAGCGGGCATTAAGTTTTACATGCTTCTAATGAGACAGTGCGAGAGAGAATGATTACTCTGATATTGATTGTCTCGCGTTCTAGGCGGTCAAAAATTCTGAAACTTCTGGATTTTTTAAAAAACGTTATTTTTAGGCTGTGAAACAAAATGAGCAAAATCTGTCGAAAAGTGGTGGTATGCCGGAACATCCTTAAAAAGGTCAGCTCATAACACACCAATTATATGAATTGACTGAGATTGTATACTATACATTTTTGACTTGAATGTACCTCGTAAATTGTCAAGAGTCGTATTATTGGGGAGTTGTCTTGTAGTAATCGTGATAAAAAGTTCAGCTCTTAATACACACCAATAGGGAATATGCATGAAAATTTTTTTTCACATTTATTTTCTGAATATGAAAATACTGTTAATATTGTAATAATATTTAAAAACGAAATTAAAATCCGACATATATCAAGGAAGCTATAAGCTTTTAAAGATTATTATCTGTCTCTTTCTTGCAAAAATACTAAAAACGGAGTATTTACGTGTATTTTAAATGGTGAAAGTGTAATATGACGTCACATAACATATCAAGAGGGCTATCACTCTCTTTGTCTAATCGGGAATTTCAATCATTCATATCTCGCTTACTTTTAAAGTTATTTAAAAAGTAATTTTACCTTGTTATTTGTCAAGTAAACATGCTTCAATTCAGGCGAAAAAAATTTTTCATGCATATTCCCTATTATATGAATAGATTAGATTGTCTACTATACTTTTTTTACTTGAATGTACCTCGTATACTTGTTTATTTGGATTGTATAAAAATGTCAATCTTTTCGTCAATCTATTACAATAGTTAAACGGTCAACAATTTTTTTTCTTCAAAATATAACATCATTTTACATTGTCCTAGTTTTTTAGGCCAAATCGCTCGACGTGTTTTTTAAATAAAATTAAAAGTTTAGTGAAATTACTAATTTTGTCTATCTATACCTGTAATGTTAATCGGACAATTTTTGAAAGCGATTTTTATCAAAACTGAACGGTAAATTGTTTTGAAATTTTACACGAAGAAGTTAGATACAGATATTTTGAATAATTTATCAAAAATTCAGCCAATTTCGTCAACAACACGTTTCACACGACAATAATTACTCTTTTTTAATAAATATTTCATCGGTAAAATTAAAATTGAATGTGTTTTCAAGCTCAACGCTTGTTATGTTGTATTTAATTTATTTGTTTTTATAATTGATTTTCAAAAAATTGAACTTTTTCCAATCAAAAATAATAATTTGTTGTTTTTGATATTGATAGTAAATATTTTCTAATCAAGATTTAATCTCTGAATCTGATTAATTTTATAGTAAATATTTGATATGCGTGATTTTTTTCCAATTATTTATGTGATGTGATATATCAAATGTAAACAAATAAATGATATCTTCTCAAAAAGTATAGGATGTTATAAAATTGTATTTTATAATTTGAGGAGATGACAGAGATCAAGATAACATTTCCAAATAATTTTGAGAACCACCTAGACTGTATACTATAAACAGTTTTGACAAACAAATTCGAGTACCAGTGACCGCCGTTCGTGTTTGAATTAATTAAATCAATTTTTTTTTTGTGTATGGTCAATACATTGTTTAGTTTCGAGTTCGAAATATTTTGGAAGAAGTTACAGAGGCTTATCTCTGTTAGTTTGACCATTAAACCAAACAGGACAAAGCTATATAGCAAAATTAATTTTGCATATTGTGTTAAGTTACTCTCATGAAGTTTTGTCCAAAAACCTTTCCGTCGATTTGTGTTGAATCTATTTTGTTTTCTAAAGATTGTCTCGAATAAAAGTTGTTCATCGTAAAAATCCTAAAAATTTTGTGCCAAGCAATTCGAACAAAATGTATACGGCACAAATCAAAGTGGTGATGTATACCAAGAAGTCAATATCGCTTGTTCTACCCATGCTTTATCGTATTGTACCCTTTGGTTTACTTTGGTTAAGTTATTTCTTATAGCTATAATTAAAAACTGATAATTTTGAAATAATTTTTTTTTTAAAACAAGCTTTTGTTTAATCAACAATTATTCAATTAACCTAATAAGTAGAAAATAAATTCTTTGAGTCAATAATATGTGACTTTCTTGGGGCGCTCAGGTTTTAAATGATTGTCCAAGTTTTTGTTTATTATCATATTGTTTATGATTTTAGTAAGTAAATTTCTAAGACTATTATATTACACATTAAAAAAAAAATTTGTTAATTTTAATTTAAGGACTAAAAAACTCAATTCAACTTTTCACCGATTCCACTACATCAATTATTTATCAATTGTTTGAATAAATTTTGACTTCAGGGAATATTTTCGAATTTTATATGCATATAAGGATTTTAAATAGACTATATTGTATTGTCACGGACTTTAAAGCTCAAAGCTCTAGCTCAAATAGTCGATATTTTACCTGCAAGATTTGACCTTAACATACCTACAAACAAGATAAAATAAATAAACGCTTGTAAAAAAAGCAAAATATCACGTAGGGTGATATTAGCTAATTTCCTTTCAAGGAAATGCAGCTATTGATTTTGTACCAATGTTCGTAAAAATTTCTTCAAATATCTAATAAGTTTATGTGTCTGTGGACTCTCTAGCGGTTACAATTTTATTCCGATTGGAATTAAATTTGGTATTTGAGGCGCTTTTTGGTATTCAAATGGTCAAGTTCGTTACTGGCTAAAATTAGGCAAGGGTAAATGTGGATTTAAAGGCAGGGGGAAACAAAAAATTTGACATATCTCCCTTAATATTTGAAAAATCAAAAAATGTGTTTTATTACTATTTTAATTTTGTTTCATATCACTTTTTCTGTTACACTAAGATTTACAGAAATATTTACAATTAAAGATTGAAAGTGAAAATTCTAAATATCTCTGTACATATTAGAGTTTGGAAAAAATGATCACGTAATGAATTGTAGCAAACATGATTATCTACAACTTTATTCCTTATACATTTTTGGATTGTTCAAATATTAAGAGAGATATTTTATATTTTGTATTTTCTTCTATCTTTATGCCCCCTTTCCCCTTGACGTATACCATTTATTAATAAAATTGGCCTTGCAAATACTAAAATCATATCAGATTTGATATTTCATTTTGATCACACTAGAGATTTTTATGACCGCTAGAGAGTGACTTATCTATTCTAAGGAAATTCGCTAAGTTGAAGCGGCTCCTGCGTAACGAATTTAAAAAAAAAATATCTATAGAGCACGATAGTGCGACAGGCCGAGTTTTCTATTACTGTATAATGGTTTCATAGTTAATAATTCAAGCAAACTATTCCATATGCTCTTAGAATACTCGTTCCAAAAGTATTTCTCCTTTTGAATAATAATTTCAAAATAACACTTTCGAAAAATAAAAACTTTAAAACTCGAGTAAAATAAATATTAAATTTTTTCAGAGTAGTCAAAAATAAAATTTACATAATGTACATTCTATGAAGTTCGTTGTTATCGCTCTCAAAATAGTGCTATTGGGATTAAAATATTGAAGATAACGTAGAAATTGTAATACTTCTATTTTTATTTAGTATTTTTATAAAAATATCTCGCCTGCAGGTACTGTGGGCTACAAAAGTAGCACACATTTTAAAATATTGTTTAATGGATTTGTACATTGTACATTCGATTTATAGGAAAATATTTCCAATAAACGCTTCATACTTTTATTACTTTTATCCGAAGCATTTTTTCGAAAATGGAATGAATATTCGACACATATCAATTATAATATTTTGAAAATGAGCGATGCTTTTATGGTCATGTGTACATTTAAATTTATAATTTTTGTTATTTTAAATTTTGATTGGTGGAATGTTTTTAGGTTTTTTAATGTCTTTTCTGATGTTTCAAGTATTGTGAAAGAAGTTTTATTATTCAAATAACTATGTTTTAACTCGAAGTCATAATAAAAATTAATTTTATTAGCGAATTTCCTCCATAGGAAATGCAGCTATTGTTTTTGTACTGATAATGGAATTTCGTAAAAATTTCTTCAATATATATTATATACCAACATTTATGTGACTCTCTAGCGGTCACAGTTTTATTTCGATTGTAATTAAATATGGTATTTGAGGGGCTTTTGGTATTTAAAAGGTCAAATTTGTAAATGGGTAACATCGGGTAAGGGGAAATGGGGATTTAAAAGGAGGGGGAAACATAAAATTTGGCATTTCTCCCTTGATATTCGAAAAATCGAAAAATTTATAAGTTCTAAACACCTCTGTACACATTAGAGTTTAGAAAAAATGATCAGATAATGAATTGTAGAAAAAATGATTTTCTACAACTTTACTTCTTATACGTTATATTTTATGTTTTGTTCTTTCTCTATGCCTCCTTTTCCCTTGACCTATGCCATTTTGTAATAAAATTGACTTTGCAAATACTCAAATCATATCAGATATGATATTTCATTTTGATCACACTAAAATTATGACCGTTAGAGAGTGATTTATTTATTCTAAGGAAATTCGCTGAAGTTGAAGTAGCTCCTGCGTAACGAATTTTTTTCTGATGTATTTATTTGCTCTTTAATTTATTTGCTCTTGTCGCACAATTGCTATTTGTAATAATTTTTAGCAAATTTTTGAAAAAATGTAGCTATTGGTTTGTGCATATGCGAAATTTTGCCCACATCAAAATGCTATGAAATGGTGCTATTGATGTACAACATCAACAGCACCATTTCCTTGTAGAGAAAATGCGAGAATCAATTTTTATCGGTTGTTTTTCCTAAAATATAGCATAAAATAGAAATAAATTTGAAACCTACGTTACAGTTCATAACTATTCTATTGAACTATTTTCTAAGAGTTATACACTCACATTATTACTACAAAAGCCTGATGATACGAAGGAATATTTCCGTAAACTAAATTGAATTCGGCTTAACAAATAACACTTGTGTTTAGAATTTATAGAATAAACGGAATGGTAAACTTGTTGATTAATAGACAGTACCTTTTTTTTTATACAAATTTCTTGCACTTTCGTAATGACAACAACATTTCATTAAATCTGTATGCATTAAATGTAAAATTAAAACTTTAAAAACAACCGAACAGATTATATTATTTTTATCAAATATAGCTAAAAACCACTGCAAGGAAACCAGCTATCTAATAAAAAAATCGGTCTTAGCGATTAAGAGCTACGATGGCACAGGCAACACACATTGGCTTCGAACTTATAACACCCCTCTTTTTACGTTGGGGCTTAATAAAAATAAATTATAAAAAAAAATAATTTGGGGTCTGTGGATATCAAATATAAGAAAGTTTCCTTAAAAAAATAGTTTTTGTCAGCTCCGACGCGTGACTGAAGTCTACTCTTATAAGTTATTTAGTATAGTACGAATATATATTACTGTGTTACGAAAAGTTATTTAATTATGAAATATTTTGTTTAGGTGGCGCTAACGTTAATTCATTTATAAAAAAATTAAATTTAAAAATACAAATACAAATAAAATCAATCTGAAAACATATGTAAAGCATCATAAAGTCAAATTGAATATCATAGCGTATAAAGTGTTAGCTTGTAAAAAAAAACATAACGATTTTTTTTAACACTTGATTTCACTATCCATAATATTGTCCTACCGGGGGCTTTAAATTGAAATCGATTCTAAAGGAATAAACTCCAAAAAAAATTTGTTTATACTGAGAATTTCCAACAGTTTGGCCCCAAATCAATCATTTTTTTTCGGGTAGTTTCTATATATTTAACGTTCTTTATAACAGTATTCGCGTGTTAGACAGAGAAAAAAGAAAAAACATATTTCGTTTACTATCGACTCGATAAAGATTTATTTTTTTCTGAAATTAAATTAAGAGTATTTCTATTCCTTTAGGATATGCCTTAAATGCATTCCATTCATTTCTTTGAGGAAAGCTTACTATGCAAATTTTATGACATCGGACACGTAACAGACAGCATCGGATAGACAACTTCCATGGGAATTATAAATACATACCTATAGCATATTAAAATCTAATATAATAATGTTTACATAATAAAGAGCCTTGTTTCAATTCCGATCATACGCTTTTAAAACAAACCGTAAATCACTTTAGCGGTAAATTTAGAAATTTCTATGATAAACCACGTGTTAAATCTTGAATAGCTAAAATATTACAAACAATACCATAATCAAATAATTTTCCATTGTAATGTCAAATCTAATTATCTTTATCTATCTGTACTAATATAATAAAGCTGCAGATAGTTTTGTTTGAACAAACATATATTTTTATAACTATTGTCTATTCAAGTATATATAGTTACTATACGGCATCATGTCACATATGAGAGATTATTGAAAATTTTGAATTATTTTTCAAAAACTATTCAATATTTTAAAGTTTTTTTATGTGCTGATACGTAATTTATATAAATTACCACAAAATAGCTCCACCTGTTTTATTTTTTATTGTAAGATAGCTAAAAAATGTCTTTGTTCTTAGGTAGATTAATTTATACTAATATATTAAAGTTTGAACGCGTTAATCTCGGAAACTGCCTGTCCGAATGGAAAAATTCTTTTTGTGTTAGATAGACACATTCATGCGGAAGGCTACCATCTAACATTACGTTAAAATTCTTAGTGAGCCTTAAATATTGATATTTGTAAAGTAAGTTGAAAGACAAAATATATATTCAATAGATATAGATATCGCTATAGTGTGCTATTAAAGTTTATAGTGACTATGGAACGACAATCAAAGTTGACATTTCAAAATTAAAACAAAATTTTAATAAAATAATTTTATAGTTATTTTTAGATAGTTTCTGTGGAAATGATAAAATCACCAAAAATTTTAACCGACTCCAATTTTATATAAACCACGGAGGATTGCTTTATATATGCATTTTATATAAATGCAAACGAAGTCGCGAGAAATAGTTAGCGTATATATAAAAGGGAAATATATTGTGTGTTTGTCCAAATTGTTTTGAGAAAATTATAAGAGATAGTGAAATAATAATGAAAGAATATCTTAGGTAAATTTTCCTTACAAAAACTATTAGCAGTTCAAAATTCCAAACCATTACAAAGTTATAACCGTTTTCTAACCATTCCAAAGTTATAGCAGGCCCAGATCTGTAATACATTTTATAGTTTCTATAGAAATACCCATATTTACAAAATTTTGGAATTATATTGTTTGTCCATAACTATAAAATATAAAAAAATTGACGTTTCGAATTGTCAAAATTTAGAAAAATATAAATATTTGACATAAACTTTCTATGCCACTCTCTATAAGAGCCACTACATTTGTAAAATTCCAAATAAGGAACAAATTTTATACAAAAAACCGATAAAATAAATCAACCTTCAAATCAAACAGCTTCTTATTTTCAAGCCTCCAAATGTAGCATGTTGTTTCAGGAAATTAAAAAGAAATATTTTGTCGGTGAACTTATAATTTGAAATTTGTGTCGATTTAAAATGGATTGGGTAAGAGCATACAAGTAATATCCGCCGTACTGCCTTCCGGTAATTATTCTCAATCAGCACTGAAGTGAGCATCATCTAACGCTAAAGTTGTTGTTTTTTACAAGTCTTATTAAAATATTTATCCTTTTTATACACTTTTATTTGCTCAAAATATTCGTCCTGCATGTACATAGTCAAGTATAACTATAACGTAGACTTAGACGTTCTAAAAATTTGAAAGTATATAATCGATGACATACAAAAAAAAAATATATATATAACTAAGTATATTTGTAATAATTTAATATAAAAGCCAATTTATCAATTAATTATTTGAAGTATTCATTACAGATTTTTCCACAGTCCAAATTTCTTAATTTCTTAAATAATTTTACTCACTGTTTACCATTAATTTCAAATAAAACAATTTTATATAACAGTTATTCAACATTTGTGTCTCAAATCTTTTAAAATTGATTTTGTAAATATTATTTATACAGTAGAACCTCGATAACTTACTACAGTAGACCAGGGAAAATGTTTATTAATTTGAGTTATCGAGTTTTTAACTTACTAATGGTTTTAATGGTTCATAATTTTACATATTGGGTTTCTTGCAGAAGCCATTTGTTTTTCTGTTATTATAAGCCATTTTTTAAAAAGTTCTGCAGTCATCCATGCTTTTTTATTGTCTACAGAGGTCCAATACCCAAATTGTTCGTTTAATTTATAGAGGCTTCTTATTTAAAGTTAAAGAGGTTTTGGGTTCTGAGGGGAAGGTTTGAGTTATCGAGGTTTGAGTTATCGAGGTTCTACTGTATTTATAAAACTAACCAATAAGTATGATTGATTGATGTCATAAAATATTATTTAAATTGAATAAGACGTACGTTTTACAATAAATTAAATACATTTATTTAAGTTAAAATCGTGGTCGCATATTTTTGAATTATATATAGATTTTATAAAAGCCCAGGCATGAAGTGAAAACATACTCTGCTAGCTGAAAAAGCCAGCGTTGCCCGGGCTTAAAAAAATTCTTATAATATTTGTATATTTTAAATTTATTAACAAAAAATTTATATTCAAAATTTGTATTGCAGATTTTTCAATAGAAACTATATTAAAGATATTCAATACAATGTTAAATTCCCGTTTAAAACACGAATGCCGATGATTGGCGACTGTCACATATCCGATCGATACCAAAAAACGTCACATTGTAAAATCTGAATTTTCTTTTCAGTCCCCATATGAAATCATACTTGTATAGCCTCGTTATAGATGTTTTCACATCAACAAACTTTATTTTCGGAACGCAAGGCCACTTGAAATCATCACTCAAGTCCACTTGAAATTATCAAATGAGTGTCCGACGGTGACCTATGATTGTTGCCTATCCCTGGACTAGATGGTAAACATTTTTGACGACATGATAAGAATTTATAAATGGGATGTATTGGAAAATTTTGCCATCCCTCGTTGCACACTCTTTTTACGAGTACATTCGGTTGAGTTTTCCGTTTTGGAAGATGATTTCCTCACTTCAGCGAAATTTTCATCTGAAATCGAACAGATTGTTCTAGGAAAGCTCGTAATTTTGTACCCGTTTTTCGGAATCTACTTGTTTTGAAATGAAGATTGGCGAGAGGGGTTTTATTTTTCTGACAAGATTATATAAGTTTATTTTATAATCAAATAATAAAATAAACTTAAAGATGGAAGAACATGATTATACTTAAAGATTTTAACTCTGTTGATTAAAAATTTATGTTGTAATAGAAAATGAAAAATATGGATAAGTGCGAATGTAACTTCCGAAACGAGGGCTTCGTAGTCCATGCAAAATGCATGTACATTATATCCTGTCACTAACGAGTATGGTAAACATATCCTTCACATAACTCAAAATTTGTAAAAACGTTTTCTCTGTTATTATCAAAAAACTACATATAACGCTGAAAATATAAACTACTATGAATTTAATTCCTTGATTAAATTGTCTTGTATGTGAATAAAATTTGTAATCAAATGTAGGAAGTCAATTTTCCTCTCACTTTCATTGTTATATTGATTGAAAAATTTTCAAATGTAATCTCGTGATGCTCTTCGGAATAATTATTGCAACGTTTCCCTATAAAGCCATCAATAATACTGTTGTTATGCCTTGGAGATTGTATCTGTTGAATTGGTTCTCTAAATTTACCGGTTTCACTTTCAATAGTAACTGATTCACGGCTCAGCAAAAATCGTGTACGCTATGCGGCTAAAGAAAAAAACAAATAAAAACAAATTTATAGCTCTTGGGACAAATATTAATTAATTAAATAGCTAGTTATAAAAACGTCAGGCGTGTCCTTTGATTATATTCCAATGAAAAAATTACAGTTTTTTGCTTTTTAGTACGTAACTAATAATAGAATCTTTATTAGTATTTATTGTAACTATATAATTTTAATCCAAGTGTCTATTAAACGAGAAAATGAACAGAAGTATCCACAGTACAACGGTTTCGTTTGAACCAATTGTTTACAGAACCCTAAAAATTTAATAAACTAATAAGATAAAAAATATGATAGATATAAAATCAATGAAAACTTGATACAAGACAGCATTGTAGCCTGAAACCACTTTTTGTATCGTAAATAGTTATTAGATACCGTCAGTCACTTGTATATTACGTAAGTAGTTTCTTGCATGTACAATCGACTCCAATAATGGCGTTTTCTTTTCGAAATTTTGCAATTGATTTGTTCTGAATTTATTCGGCTTTCGTAAAAAGTTAACAACGAATTATTCGAAACATATCTTCGAATACTATATGAATTCGGCACAAATTGACTGCAAAACTTTTAAAATAGATCTTTACTTTTGGAATAGATTGTACACAATATAAGTAAATAATATTTTATATTACGTTATTAGACAACTAAGAGAAGAGCAATAAGAATTAAAGCATATACAGAGTTCATTTATAAAGATACCATCCGTGTTCAATGTCTTTATCCACGTTTAACATTTTAACTGCTATATAATTATTTAACTTGCATTTCTCACATTGTTCATCTTTCCTACAATGCACACACTTATGCTCGCATGGTCAAGTTCACACGTTAATCCTCACCATGCTCGCATGAGTTACACGACTGTGTTAATAATACTAATGTGGTTGTAACTCTGGGAGTGCGACCAAGATCAAACGCGTTAATGAGTTTGTAGCAGTTAAAAGTTTAATTACTTTTGTATAAGTGTTGTACCTGTAGTGTCACGGTCGCAGCTATAGCTTTTACATAGGAGGACTTCAACAATGCACAAGGGTAAAAAGGCAAAGCTCTAAACGCTAAGAAAATCTGTCTGTTTGCACTGATAATTTTTCACCGTGTACTATTTTGTGGTCCGGACTCCTAAAACCCGTCCCAAATATACGTGAGTAGTGTAATCGGTAACCACCAACCAACTTGTACATCGGTTATTAAACATTGAGACTAAGATAAAAATTGGTTGAAAGTCCATAAATTTGCATTTTATTAATCATTCTTATTAACCTAGGTATTATTTCGAATATACCAGGATATCTCGGTATATTCCCACATACACATTGAATGATTTCGCAAAAATTCGTCTAATGTTTATCGATTCTACTTAGTAGATGTTGAAAATAACCATCATACAAATTTATATTTTTATAATATATATAGAAATTTCTGTGTCTGTAGAGGATCTATAAGCCACCATTAATTAAAATCCGATCGAAATGAAATTTGTTATGCTACGTACTTTCGATATTTGAAAACCCAAGTTCGGTTGTAGACGAAATTAATCAAGGGGAAAGAAGGGACCTAGAACTTGGGGTAAACACAAAATTTAAAATATCTCAATTAGTAAAATAAAAAAATTTATCACCAGTAAAAAATTGTAGAAAATAAATATTTTTAGTTTATCTTTTGATCATTTTTTGTGTAAGTCTAGTGTACGTACGGAAATATATGCGATTTTAATGTTCCAATCCTTAATAATACTTACATAAATGGATATTACAAGACGCTTTAGTAACTTGATTTGATATTCATTATGATTCCTTCCTCTAAAACTTTATAAATACGTATTAGCTAGGTCAAATTTTAGCTTTATAGATCTAATATTCTACGCTTCTGTAAAACGATTATGGCAAACAGATCGACAGACAGACAAGGTGAAAGAAAACTAAAAATTCCTGAAAACGTTATATTATCGAATGATAATTAGTGAGAACTCTAGGTTTTTGAAATAAAATTTCAAATTCGTCCCCTTTACCTAGATCAGTTTTTTGTATTATAAATACGTATATTTAGGTAAAGGGGACGAATTTGAAATTTTATAAAAATTCCTGGTTTAACTTTGGTGTCTTAATAGAAATGCTGTTTGCACAAGTACATACCTATATAATACAAGAAATTTCACTGTATTTTTTATATTAACTTTTTTCCAACGTTCGATGTTCTTTAACATGTTGTTTTCAATTATGGACATAGAAAATCGACTGTGCCAACATATGAGAATACTATTTATTAATTTTCATTTTATTAAATTTAATAACTTTTTATTTTTAAAATAGTTTTATGGACAATAAAGAATACACATATGGGAAATATAAAAAATATATTATGGGAAATATTAAACACTGATAAATTCCACTATTTTTTCAACCTTTAACGTCGAACCGTTGTGCGAGTGTTAGACATTCACCACAGTACTATGAGGGCGCTTTATTCTCATTTTATCTCCGATACATTATTTTGGTCTCCATAAAGATAATAGATTACCAGTCCAAGTGGCCGAGCGGTCTAAGGCGTTATGTCTGCGTAGTATGCCTACTTGAAAACTGGGAGGTTATGGGTTCGAATCCCAACATCGACAGTTTGTCAATTATTAAGAAAAAAAAAGGGGCGGTTAATTGACTAAACTGTCGGCGTATGGACAAGACCGAAGTAACCGGCTATGCTTAAGAAGATTTTCTGCAGTTTCCTCCACGAACTCCAGATGAATATCGGCATAGTTCCTATCATAGTCGGCTGCATTCGCGTATCCTACCAATTCCTAGTCTATACACAAAAATTCCTTCCACTCCACTCACATCCTCACATCCTTAGACATCACAATGGACCTTATGGTAGAAGTGTAGCTCGTCCAGGGCAGCCTCTACAATCTGTCTTGGTCTCCATAAAGATAATAGATTTCCCTGATTATTACCAGCCTCCGCACGCCATTTTTAGTTACTGAACCGTACTCCATTTTCACTTGTCTTTGTTATTGTCCAAACACCCCGAACAACTTTTGTTATGTATTCATGTTATGTATTTTGTTGTTGGGCTTTAGGGATTGCACTGACAATCAAAGAAACTCGACTACTACCCTATTTGGACATATCAAACGAAAAATGTTTCTTTTTTGCCCATCTTTTGAAGTTATCTTGTTAGTTTACTATACATGATGACATAAAACTTTTTTACAAATGTTGTAATAAAGGAATTTCTCCTTGAAAGTAATTTTTTTGCAAACAGAGTTAATTTTTTATAAAAAATATTGTACATCGTATTTTCAGGAGGGGGTAGAACGTATGTTAGTCGTTAGTAGTATATTTATACTTTTCATTTCTTAAGATTTTATTTGAAATGTTATCACTGACTTGAATAAAATTTAACTACTTAATAGTTTAACTACTTAGTAGTCTCAATAACTACTTAATAATTTAAAGTAAAATATAGAATGTTTAGAACAAAAGCTCAAGATATTTTCATCACAAACAACTTTTCTTTAAAAACTAAATGCATTCGGCACAAATCAAAAACACAACAATTTTTAAAAAGAACTACTTTAGTTCTTTTTCCCTTCGGGAGGACCTGATAAGCAAGCTCCAGGCTATTGCCAACATATGGGAGAAGTGTATTTCGTCGGACTGAAGTGGAAGGGGGAGCACAATAAGTGCAATAGTTTTTACCCCGATATTAATTAATCAATCAATCAACTAAGTTGAAACCATATTTTAGGCCAATAAGAGTTCGAATCCCATTTCCATACATCTTTATAGTTGAAAAAGAAAGATAAATATTTAAATGTTTAAATTATTAATTATAAATTTAATTAAAACGTAATTTATTTTTAAAATGTTTCAGAGGATGGTTTAGAACAAGATGATTATACAGAAAATGCAATTGAAAATTTACTGCAAAATGCTGCTCAAAAGTGAGTAATTAAATTCATTAGAACATCATAAAAATTTGTATGTACCAATGAGGTATAAACACTCTAATATATATATATAAAATACAACGCAGGCAAACAAAATATTTCTTTTCACTTTCTGTATAGGATAGACTCATAATATTTTGGACGATATTTAGATCACCAGGCATGAATCCAAATAACAAAATTTATAGTTGCTTTTACAATTTGGTACGTGTACTAGAATAATTAACTAAATAATTTACAGTTATGATTTAATTGCACAAATTTACAGTCATTAATTAATTAATAATTAAAATTTATTAAATTCAAATATGCCCGATCAACTTTGTAGTTAAATACAAGTCTACAGGATACAATTTATTACTTTAAACGCTGATAGTATTCATATGTCCACGTTTAAAGGTTGCTTTATGATTTTGAGTTAAAGTGGAAAATAGGGAAAATAAAGACAGTTGATGTATTTAAGTGACAGTTGTCTTCCCAAATGGTTAATTGATTACGTAAAACCCTCCTTAGCGCCAGAGTTCTTTAGTTTTTAGTAGTGTTTCACCGAGGCTACGAGGTAACCTCGCCTCGCCTCGGCCCTCGGTTACGAGGCGCGAAGCGAGACAAGGCGAGGTTCAAAATATTAATCCTTGTTACTAACCGAGGCGAGGCGAGGTATATTGTCCCAAAAACCTCGCCTCGGCCGAGGCGAGGAATTTGCCTCGGCCGAGGCAAATTTACAAAAAGTAAATTTAAAAAAATAATATAGTGATACATGAAGCAATGGATAGATTATTTGGCAAATATTTTTCAAATGTCCAACGATCCTACCTAGTAGATGTCGAAAGTCATCGTCTCTAAAATTTATATATATGTAAGTTTTTTTTACCATATTATGTACATTCATGCAAAATAAGTCAAAGTTAGTAAAAATTTTACCTCACATATCAGTTTGTAAAAGATGCTCATAGATGGCGGTACATATACAGGTTCAAAAACTCATTCATAGGTGGCAATGCATATTTTCTATACAAAATAGTTAATAATAATAATAATAGTTTAAGTATTTGATGTCAAATTAATATGTATTTTTTAAATAAAGAATAATTATTTCCTTTAAGAAAAATTTGAATATTTTGTTTTTGATTAAGCCATATTTATTTCTTTTAATAAACAATTATTTCATGCATATTTTCTATATAAAATAGTTTCAATGTTTCACATCTGCCAGACGTCGGTGCGATGGCCTAATTTTTTTTAAGCTCGGGTCAAATCGTACTCAATAACACGACGTTTTACAAATTGGGTGGGTTACAAAACTTTATAATAACTATTTACAAACAAACTTACTAAAAACTAGTGTTTCACGAAACACGAGGCGAGGCGAGGTTTTGGTATCACCTCGCCTCGCCTCGCTTTTTTAAATATCAACCTCGCCTCGCCTCGGCCGAGGCGAGGCGAGGCGAGGTTATGAATGAGTTTTTGAACCTGTATATGTACCGCCATCTATGAGCATCTTTTACAAACTGATATGTCATATGTAATATCACCTATGAACAACTTGTTGATCGCGTGGCGAGAAAATGTCGCCAGGTCAACAGTCGGTCTAACACGCCGCAATAAATGTTTCACATCAAAACCTTTATTTAACAAATCACAATATCTATACAAAAGTATCCATGGTTATAAGTGTTACAGATGAAAGTAGACTAAACGTTGTAGAGCGGCTCAAACTACAAAGAAAGGAAAGAAGTATCATATGAACGAACAATGCAGAACGTTTCGTTTTTTGCGATGTGGGCTCAAAACTTTAAACTCAAAAACTCAAAATTTTTGCTAGTTATCATCAATTTTACTTCTTGGATACATCGTAATTAACTGAATTAGAATATTAGATATACACTTTAGAAATAAACTCTTTATTTTTCGAGTTTAAAAAAGCATTTTCTTATAAAAAGCGTAAACAATAGATTTTTGTATTAAATTAAATTGAATTTTATGCGCGAGAAAATTTTTTCGCATCGTATTTCTAAGCCAATCTCTACAACGAAACATTTTTCAGCATTTTTTCTTTATTTTATTGTGAAACTCATTCTCTAACGTTTGTCTTATAGTAATAGTTAGAATAGAAAATGGAAGACTATTTTGTTTGCCTGCGTTTAGCATCAACGATCACAATTATTTTAAACCTACTAAAATAACAACCAAGGAAATAATTTTCTTCTGGGATGACATTTAATCTATTAAAATAACACGTTAAAATAATTGTGATCTCTTCAAAGACTCTCAAATATTCTTAAATGTGGTGAAAATATGTTGAATGTATTTTGCATGGAATTCATAGAATGATTGTTTAAAATAATACAGTGCGTTAGAAAATGATTGAATGATTTGATTCGAACTCGATGATTCGAGTCTTATATTAAGCAAAGAACCAGATCGATTATTTGAAATTGACATAGAAAAATCTTCAATACATGATGCTCATCTTCTCAAAAAAAACAAACAGTTCGATTAAAAGATATTTTATTTATTGTTAAATTTATACGTTTATACATATAGGCGATTTGATAGCTACATGTAAAAAAGTGAAACTGAAACTCTTAATATCTCCCAACGAAATGGTCTAACTATTTGAAGATGAACATCATAGGTTGAACATTGGACTGTGTACATTTGAAGGTAATATTCGGTAACATTTTGAAAATAGTATCGAATAACCTCAATAATATAACAAATTCACATACTATTAGTTAGAGCTACGATTGCCAAGAAGATAATAGTATTGTAATTAAATACTGGTATGAAAAAATTAACTCGTCAACCAGGAATCGAACCTCGGGCCTCTGGATATCTAGTCCAGCGTGCTTCCGCTACACCAAAGACGACTGTGACGTAATAGCCAACTTTTTCATACCATTCTTATTTTTTTATTTTGACAGTATTATTTCTGTCGAAGTTATTATTCATATCAACAATACGATGTTTGTCCAAATTCGTATTGTTGACGCTTAAGTATACACAAACAAATATATATGAATAATAACTTCGACAGAAATAATACTGTCAAAATAAAAAAATAAGAATATGAAAAAGTTGGCTATTACGTCACAATCGTCTTTGGTGTAGCGGAAGCACGCTGGACTAGATATCGAGAGGCCCGAGGTTCGATTCTTGGTTGACGAGTTAATTTTTTCATATCAGTATTTAATTAAAAATTCAATGACATTTGTCTATACAGTATACGCTAGTCTCCAACAGTTTGTCTTACGTAACCGAAATGGAATTTGGACAAACATCGTATTGTTGACGCTTAAGTATACACAAACAAATATATATGAATATTAGTATTGTATTTGTTACTACAGGTTCCCTAAGTTTGAATGGAATAATATTCGATTTAACATTCATTTTCGAATACACTGGATTATGCTTTGTAAACATTGAAAATAAATGTTAGTTAATATTTTTGCTTTTTTTAGTAGGTAGTCTAAATATAAGTGGCCGATAAATAGCTTCACAAGTAATTATGATGATTATATTCCTTCTTAAATTTAATAAATCCATTAAAATATGTGTTCGCTTATCCGACCATTTAAATGGAACTGAAACCGACAATTTAAATGAAACTTAAAGATCAATATTTACATATAAAGGAACAATCCCTCTTTTCACAAATGTCAACGGCCTAAATACCAACTTTCACATTTATAACTTCAAAAATGACGCACTTCCCATACATTCGTCCCTAATTTATCCCCTCAGGGGATAAATTTCAAAAAACCCTTTCTTAGTGCTCACTTACGTTATATAAGGAACTCCTGTGCAAAATTTTGTGATTCTAGACCCACCTGTTTAGGCTGTGCGTTGTCTGTCAGTCAGTCTGTAGGTTTTTATTAAGTAGATATACAGAATGTTCTGAAATTCATTCAAGAAAACTATACCACAGTGTAGAGCTGCATAAAACAAACAAAAAGTTTAATAAAGTTTTTCGATTTGACGTTTATTTTTTAAGATATCAATTAAATACAATCAATTAAACATTGATAAATTCAACCAATCACAGAGCGCATTTCTATAGAACATCCTGTATAGAAAACTTTTTGCGGTATACCTAAGCGGTATATAATAAATTAAATTACAAAGCTTTTTAAGATAAATTTCTGTACCACAATTTGCTAAGTACTTCAATTGTTAAGTTTTATCTGTTTATAACCCCCCCCCCCCCATTATGTCTGTATATTTCTTAATTTGTATTATCACATCAAACTTTTTTCTAACCTCACCCGAATTGTCGTATATAGTAGAATTATCTTTTAAAATTTAGTTGAGATTCCACCTATTACATTTCATGTAGCAAGCTCACTTTGGGGATTCAAATTCACGAGGAATATAAACGATTTCTATGCCTAATCCTGACCTCTTAGGCAAGTGAAATTGCCCTCGACAGTAAACAGTAAAAAAACCGATTTGTAAGTGTCGAAGCAATAATCGCCATTGTTGTCTGTAGTTCACTGCGACAAATGAAGTACACCATTCATTAGCATAAGAAATGTTTGAATCAGGTTTCGGGAAACATCCAATACACCTGAACACTCAAGTAGGCGCGAAGAAAAGCATTTACAGCCAGAAGAGAAAATAAGGCTTAGAGGGAGAGAAAAACATATAATTTGGAGCATATCTCTTAATATTTGCCAAATGGAAAAATTTTAAATAAGTTAAGTTGAAGGAACACAAACAAACTACCATATCGCCATGGTATTTTCTGATCTGTTCATTATAATTTCTTACTCTGGGATAATTCACTAGATGAACGTAACGATAACACTTTGGCTTTTTAGTAGATAATACGTGATGATGAATAGGTGACGAATTTTTACTTTATAATATGCGTGTATAATATTCTTAACGCTGACAACAAAAAGCATGTTTTTCAATTCACAGGCTACAACCAGTAAGACAACTATTTCTCCTATAGTACTTCTAGGTGTTAAGCGAAATTGTAAAGGATTTTTGTGGCGTTAAATGTATAAATCACGTTTGGTATGGTAATTTTATATTATTTTGTTTTAAATTGGAAATCACTTTTTCAGTTTCATCAAAGATTGGAAAACTAGAATTTTTCACTATCGTTTCACATACGTTAACGGAACATAACTTGACGTAATCAATCACTAAATGTCGAATAGATATATTTATGTTTAAATGTTATAAAGCTACAATTCCTGATTTTTTTTCTTCATTTTTTAAGTTTTTTTTTTTTACTTGATGTAGACGCTTTGTATGTTTGAATTGATGTCTTCTTGAAAAATTTCTAATTTCCTTTCAGACGTTCTTCCATTATTTATCTTTACAGACGTGCTTGTATAAGACGTGGTGGTAATTGTGATCATCGACCAAACGATTGTTGCTACAACAGTGCATGTCGTTGTAATTTATGGGGATCAAATTGTCGGTGTCAGCGTATGGGCCTATTTCAAAAATGGGGCTAAACACAACAACCAACAAATTTTAGTATACATTTTGTATAGAATGTTTCCTTTACTACCATTTACAAAACCATCCATTTCGTTTATGGTATAATGGAAACACCAACACAAAATTTAACGGCCTGTTTGTATTTTATTCACGACCTTATGCTATGTACAACTGAATTTATTAAAACAAAACAACGGACATTGAGAAATTTTTAGTAATTTAAGGAAAAAAATATTTAAAACAAACAAAAAAAAAAGATATATTTACAAAATATTTTTAATTTTAAAACAAAAATTTTGAATAATTTATATAACAAATCTATTTTTCGGTGATTATAAGGAATAGATTATTCTCGCATTGTTTATCTTAGGTAAGTATGAGATAATCTAAAAAAAAAAATACCCCATCCCCACACTTAAATAGATTTTATGCTTTACCAAAAAACTATGTATGCTACCAAAAAAAAAAAAAATGCATGTTTTTAAAATGAAACTATTAGTACTAATGTTGGGCGATTTTAACAACCATAAAAAAATTATTTTGTGTACATTATTTATTAAATGTATTGAAAAAAAAAATTTTAAAAAAACCAAAAAAAAAAAACCTTAAAATAATCTCCATCTCTTTCTGATTGGTAAATTTTCCAGCCAATTTATCAATCATAAAGCTTAGTTTTAAAATATACCCTTGTCTGTTTACATAAGAGAATCCAAGTAATATACATGACTAATTAATTATATTGTAACTATCGTTTAACTACTAATTGCCATTATTACAATATGTTGAGTTAATTATGTCAAAAAAATATGTTGTGCTTTTGTTTACCAAAAAATTAATGTAATTTCTATTTAATGTAATGGAAAGAATGAATGAAATTGTTACATGATTGATTGATTCCTCTTCGAAAATAAATTTTAAAGAAATTCTAACAATTTTATTTATTTTTGAAAAATATTTTTTTGGGATAAAATCCAATAAAAAAAAATTTTAACAAATATATTTAAATAAAACAAAATGATGATTATTATATTTTACATCGTAAATATTGTGTATATGGAAGAACATTAAATTAATAAAATACATCAATTGGCCGATATTGTTTTTTCTTTTCATATTTTTTTTTCGAATACCCTGTACCTAATTTCTTATTTCCAGATTTTATTGAACTAGGTAGGTGTGGTAGATAGGAAAGGATTGTAATTGGAATATCGAAATTGCCGTTTGTGGGAAATTGAACGTTTATTTTCCTGATAGGACTATTGAAGTCACATCTAATCGAAAATAAAATTATTTATCTCAAATCTTTTTTTTTTGTAGTAATTGTACAGCTGTTTTGTACGATTTAAGTAATTTATAGAATATAATAGAAATAATCTGTATTTGCAATAAAGCTTGCATTGGTTGGTAACAATAACATAAAATAATATATCAAATATAGTTAGTTAATGACCATAATGGTACATTAAATATAAAGTATACAATAAATTGGTAGATGAACTTTGAATAAACAGGTAAACAAATGGAAATCAAATAGTTATTATTAAGTTAGCCAACTCAATAGCGATTTTTTCATTCGAGTTGTTCGACCGATAGCGATCTTCACGTTTTTAGCCATACAACATTCAAATATGTCTATTGAAAACTTTTGACACAAGATGATGCTAAAAATATTGGTTATAATTTAATCGAATATCAAATATTGAAGTAAAATATGAAATATGCAGCTGCATCTGAGAAACTTACCCCATAAATATATACCAATCATTTCGTCACTTTAGTTAAAAAACAACTGAAAATGAAAATAACAACTAACTGAATTAATTGCTGAAATATCAACAAGTAATGTAACAACTAATTGATTTAATTATTTGCATACCCAGTATATACTGAGGTTGTATATCAATGTTTGAACAATTTTTCAAATTCAAAGTTTATAAGATATGAATTTTTTTTCTGCGATCAATATTTTCAAGCGTTACAAAGTCGGAACTAAACATGATATACCTTGTATATTTACAAATGGGTATAAAAATAGTATGTAAAATTTTGCAGGTTGCATTTATGACACAGCCTTGTTGAGGGTAAAAAATAGATAGTTTCATTTTCAAGTTTTGACTTTAAATTTCATGTGTTAATCGAAAATATGGTAATGTATAAATCTGCAAAAATCTTCATGAGGCCCCTTCAAGGCAAGAAAAATAGAGAGAATTTGAATGAATTAAAAAAGAAAAACATATTTTTAATGTAAGAAGCAACTATTTATTTATTTAAAACATTTCTTGACCAATCAAAAGTCGTCTTAAAAGCTTCACATTTTGCAAAAAGTTGTAAGTTGCGCGAGAAATCCTGCCACTTGTAAGAGTCCTGACTGTGCCTCAATTACACAGGGGCCCAATACAATTTAGACTTTTAAATTGACATTTTTACAACATGCTACTAATTTTAAAAATAATATTTTTTCCGCTATAGCAAGCGGGGCCCTCTAAAGCTCGGGGCCCCACGCGCTGCGGGCTTTGCGGCCCTCAGCTACGCCACTGATAACGAATTGTTATTTGAAATATTGCAACGCTAAATACCATTTACAATGAAACCTGGATGAGCGAGAGCTCAAGGGACTGGAATCTTTTATTTTCACTTAACCAAGTTTCTCACTGATAGAGGTGCAGGAGCGGATTTTCTCACTAACAGAGAAAAAAATACAGCAAGATATTACAAAAACAGTGCTAAATGTAAGTAGGTACATTTTTTATTTCAATTTGTTGCTACTCCACGAAATTTAGAAAGCGCCATCAATAACAGATAATAAATATACTCAACTCTCGCTTATAGAGGTATAGGGCAAGTGGCAGTCTCAGTTATGAAAATCTATGTTATCATTTGTGGAGTGTTAAAATGACGGGACTTAGCAATTACTCTTAATGTAGAGTTTTCTTGCTTATCTATAGTTCTCGCTTACCCAGGTTTGACTGTAAATGAAAAAGTGTACCATTTCTTTCATATTCCAATGTTTATAGTTAGTTACATTCGTAACAAACGTAAAATAAAAAGTTGATTGTTTTATCATATAACTTGAATAGTAAAACAATGCAATGTTTATTTTAATATGCTTCATTAGTTTAAAGGGGGGTGGTTGTCTGTTCTTCGCTTGTTTTATTTTCAATTGCAATGAAACAATGATATCTTATCGCAACTACCATTTATTCTTAGTTTTTATAGCGGGAGGAGTATTTATATTTTATTTTAAAAAAAACACTGAACTATTCTTTTTACATTTTTACGCATATGAATGTTGCAATTCATAACCGAAATGAACAAAATTTTTCAACATACCATTTACCTGAAAATCTTGTGGATAGGAAACAGAATGTCGGGAAATAGATAATTTTGAATTTCTTTCAAAGTATTGGTAAAATGGATTAATATTTATCATAAGTAAAGTTTCTACAATTTATCATTTGATTATTGTTTCTGTGTATAATTTACGGAAATAATTGTGATTTTAATGTTCTAATAACGATTCATAATATTTCATTTGTTGCCATAATCACCAGGTACAAAATGGCACCAAGGTGTGTTACGGATAAATGTGTTTTATGTTTGTGTCCACTGAGAAAATATACTTAAATTAACTAAACTGGCTGTGGGTAACTTATGTAAAGCCTTTCACCCGAAGTTGGTGTATTGTGGCGCAGAATAATCTTCGATTTTAATTACATGTTTAAAAAATAAAATATAATTTTGCTGTTGTTCTTTCATTAATGACATATGAATATGAATACTCAATATGGAACTCTCAAATGAAAACCAATACTTTCAGTAGGGAGATAGCATATCACTGTATATTATGCGATACACCTTGAACTGATAATCACTGAACGATTATAACACTGCGATCTCCTTTGTATCGGCTCCATCATATCGTGGAGGATTGATAATGATAGGGCATCGTCATACACGGATGGGACATGAAAACATAGCGAAGGGGTGAGCTATAAAGAATTTTTTTCATTCAGAGCCGAGAGGACATATTTCAATGCCGATTTCAAAAAGATTTTTATGCGGTATTTACTGGATCGAACCGAATTTTCGGGAAACATATATACCAGGTGTCAATTATCTTCTTTAGCAAATATTTTTAACAACACGTTACGGGTTAGTGGTATTTTCATTTTAGGACAGTCTATTTTGATAGACTAATAATAAGATAAATTATTAGTGAGAATCTAATTACAATACACTTTTAAACTTTAAACATAAACATTCAAAGTTATTATTCTAATGATTATAAAATTGATAAATGAACCTTATTTATAAACGTTCTCTTCGGGCTCCTCTAATACTGAACTTGTACCTTCTATTAAGTCAAACCTGGTTTATAGTCAGTCGCCGAATACAAGCATCTGCGTTTTTATTAGTTATTTCGTGAAAATATTTGTTCACTCAAGTGGGTTACTTGAAATTATAAAATACCCAAGGGTTATTCAATGACCCGTGGGTCATTGGTTGTCGTCTCATGATATTATACTTTTAAACGATACAAGATAGAGACAATCATCATACCATTGGAAACGAATCTTTGAGATGGAATGATAAACCTCATACATAGAACTTTTAAAAAACATTTAAACGTACAATTAGTTTTCACACAAATTAAATTATACTTACGTTAAGTTTGTTACTAAATGTACATAAGTTTTTTGCACACAATTTATTAGTATTTACAACCAAACGATGTTATTACACAACACTGTAGTAGCAGTCATACTGTTTTTATTACTCTTGTTTTTATATTAAATTAACAAAAACATATAAATATATAAACACACACACATTTATACTTATTTACTTTTATACATTTTTGTGATATGTTCATTTTGTTTGTTTCTTGTTTGTTTTTATTGTACATATGAATACAGAATAATAGAAACCACATAACATTTGTTATACTACGACTTGAAATGTACAGACATAGTTAGTTAGTTTACTTGAAACATTTCTTGTTTATACACTACTTTAAACACATCTGTGTTATAAAATTGCATAAATAACTTTTTTTAATGCAAAATATACGATTTCAATATCAAATTTAATCAATTGTATTATTTATTTTACTAGCTTTTATTTAACTTCACATATTTGTATGTTTAGTTCAAATCTTGCAATCAAAATTTCGACTAGTTATAATTGAGTTCAGACATTGTTAGTTTACTTGAAACATTTCTTGTTTATACACTATTTTAAATACATTTATGTTATGAAATTGCATAAATAACTTTTTTAATAAAAAATATACGGTTTCAATATCAAATTTAATCAATTGTATTATTTTACAAGCTTTTATTTAACTGTACATATTTGTATGTTTAGTTCAAATCTTGCAATCAAAATTTCGACTAGTTATAATTGAGTTCAGACATTGTTAGTTTACTTGAAACATTTCTTGTTTATACACTATTTTAAATACATTTATGTTATGAAATTACATAAATAACTTTTTTAATAAAAAATATACGGTTTCAATATCAAATTTAATCAATTGTATTATTTTACAAGCTTTTGTTTAACTTCACATATTTATATGTTTAGTTCAAATTTTGCAATCAAAATTTCGACTAGTTATAATTGAGTACAGACATAGTTAACTTGAAACTTTTCTTGTTTATACACTACTTTAAATACATTTATGTTATGAAATTACATAAATAACTTTTTTAATAAAAAATATACGGTTTCAATATCAAATTTAATCAATTGTATTATTTATTTTACAAGCTTTTATTTAACTTCACATATTTGTATGTTTAGTTCAAATCTTGCAATCAAAATTTCTACTAGTAATAATTGAGTACAGACATAGTTCAATTGAAACTTTTCTTGTTTACATACTACTTTAAATACATTTATGTTATGAAATTGCATAAATAACTTTTTTAATAAAAAATATGCCGTTTCAATATTGAAATTAATCAATTGTATTATTTTACAAGCTTTTATTTAACTTCACATATTTATATGTTTAGTTCAAATCTTGCAATCCAAATTTCAACTAGTTATAATTGAGTACAGACATAGTTGTTTACTTTAAACTTTTCTTGTTTATATACTACTTCAAATACATTTATGTTATGAAATTGCATGAATAACTTTTTTAATAAAAAATATACGATTTCAATATCGAAATTAATCAGTTGTATTATTTTACAAGCTTTTATTTAACTTCACATATTTATATGTTTAGTTCAAATTTTGCAATCAAAATTTCGACTAGTTATAATTGAGCTAGATCTTTGAAATTTTACACACGTGTACAAATCGCGTGGCAATGCAATACAGCATCGAATATCGTTCTATATAGATGGAAATCGAAACTATTCCCTATAATAGTTTGGTGGAGCTGTTGTTAAATATTGGGAAGTAGGGGAAGTAGGTGGGAATTTGTTTTAGTATTAAAATATAAATAAATAAATCAAAAATAAATTACAGACACAATCGTTCATATTTTTTAAGCTTGATGGGTACAGTTTTTAAATGTTCGCCTCAAGTTTTTATTTATAATAACATATTGGTGACTCAGGGGAAAAATTTTATTTTTACTTTTTAGTGGGGGAGATATAGGGTTAAAAATTGTCTAGGCGTTTCGTTGGATAAATATGTGATTTTAAGTTGCTATGACTTTCTGCGGGTATTATCAAAAATCTATAAGTTGCAGTGAGTATATCTTATGCATTATCTGTAGTGTTGCTGTGAGAAACGGGAACAAGGTGAGACGAGATTATATTGTCGAGAGTTGAGATGAAAGTTAAAACTTTTGATCTCAACAGAAATCAACACGAGACGAGAAACACACTGTCGAGAATCGAGAAACATTTAATTCGAGAGTCAATAAACACTTACACTCCCGTTTATAAATATTGAACCAGTAAGTTACATTCTAAGCATATATATTACTAAATATTTCTATAATAATATATACAGTAACACAATGTTTCATCTGGTTCAACTTTTATGAACGCGAGTGTACATCGAGAGTCGAGAAACACGTATTAATAGTCGACGAAAAATCGAAAAAAAAAGTTTAAGTATCTTAAAATACGGAAACTGAAACTCTTCTTTTTTTGATAATGAACTTTTTGATGAAAGTTTTCAATCGCAATAAATGTATATGATATAACGATACTTACATCTCTTTATACATGCAGAAATATATCAATCGCATGTTTTGTTAATAGCTTATAAGTCTCGTCTTGCTAAATATTTCTTTCTTTGTCAACCACTTCAGTCACATGATCATAGTAACCCAATCACAATGATGTAAGCCAATCACCCAATTCTTACATCTAAAGTTACACATAATATTGCATCAAAATAGACGCTACGTCTATAATGTTGTGGTAACAGCATAGTTTCATCAAAAAATACTACTGGCTTGTTCACCAAGTCATGCCTTATGAATAGTTTTATGAAAAGTTACATGTGTAAAATATCCCTTTGACTGCAGTTCATGAATGGTGGAATGCATAATATTTTCGAAGGATGCTGCGTAGTCTCTCTTTGTAGTCTTGTATATAGACTTCGAAGAGATTGTGTATAGACATAAAATCTCCAACTCTCCAACAAATTTTCTTCCGTATTATAAAGGTAAAACTAGTAATCTTTAATTAAGATATTATCGATTGTTGATGTTGCGGTTATTACAGATTAATTAAATTCAAAACCAGAAATACAAAATATGAATTCAATTATTATTATGTGATAAATAATTATCATTTCTTGAATATACCGTAAATCAAGTACAATTATATCATTAAAGTATGAAACATTAGAAGTGTATAATAACCACAATGTACAGTTGAAACTGCGTAAAGAAAGTAGTTTATAATAAATCTATCTTCTGTCAATCTAAAATAACTGTTTTCACATATAAAATAAATGACAATAATGCGCGCAGAACGTCTGGTACCTGATTTCTGAATTTTATTTGTGTTATTAGATCTGTAATAAAAATCCAAGTTTCTCAATTGTCTATACCAAAAAGCCATAAATTGTATATCGACTTATTTTTTTAAAAATATCTTCTATTATTACAATTTTTCTCTTAGCCCAATATCATGAATCATTTCTTCCAATTTGGCACAAACAACAAACAAGGTACATGATTCATATCGCGATATTTACGTCTAAAATATCTTAAATTAGCTTCTCTATTTTGAAATTTTTGAAAAAAGTAAATAAAAAATAGTCTAAAAAAGGGTTTCAAAAACTCTTGTTTCATATGTGGTGATGTAGAAGATTTTGTTACATAAATCACCCGAAAAAAGAAACTTCAATCATAAAATTCCAATAAATACCGTAAAAATGTCAAAATTTTAGGGCACAGTCCAAAATTTGGTGGTTTTTAGCCACCTTCTTATTCGAATTAGAAAGTTTCGATTTTTGCTACGCTGAACGTACACAAGTCGAAAAAGAAAGTGTGTATGTGTGTGTGGGTACGCACGTAAGAAGTTGTACTTCTTTTTAAGTAATTTATTAAAATAATATTAAATAAGGTCAACTCTACTATTAAGATAATAAATAATAATGGGGTTTAACCTCCGTTTTTGAGACACGACGGTCTATAACAGAGGCCATCCAGATCATTATTTTTCAACCTTTATTAATTTTTAACTTTTTACATTTTTTTTTTATGATGTGAGTGGAGGATCTGGAATTCGTATGCAGACTAGGAATAGAACTATGCCGATATTCGTCTGGAGTTCGTGAAGGGAAACTGCAGAAAACCTTCACAAGCATAGCCGGTTACTTTGTTCTTGTCCATACGCCGACAGTTTAGTCAATCAACCGCCCCATTAATTTTTTTTTTAATTGACAAACTGCCGGTGTCGGGATTCGAACCCATAACCTCCCAGTTCCAAGTAGAGACAACGCCTTAACAAGCGCGGCTACTTAATGTTTAATAAAATGACATAGTAGTGTAAAATTTCAATAGAAAAATTATATATTGTGTGTAATATCAATGATCCTACATTTTATCATGGTAGAACAGAACCAGCGCCACTTCTTCCGTCAAAATTAGAGTTTGAAAGACTGATATTTATTCCATAATTTACATGAGAATCAGAGTTAGTGAAATTCGTCAAGACCTGGTCAGGTTTATCAATATATACATTTAATATACCTACAAAGTTTACGAGCCCATAAAAATGATATCATTGATAATGTGGCTCCTAATTCTAATATTCATCTTTTATCAAAAACATGGAGTAATAATCATGAAGACATTCATGTACCTAACTTCAACTGTACAATTAAATTGAAAATGTTCTAATGTAAAAGCTGCCTGCGTAGCTATTTACCAACATAATAACGATCATTCATCTTTCGTTCTTTAATTTATAACATTGTCTTTGTCTTTCAATATCCAAAAATTATATCACACATAAACATATTTATTGTCCACTGCAGAGTGTAGTCACACTACTTATGTGGCAGATATACTTCTGTCTGTTTCGCTTAAGCATATAATGTATGTATACATAAATTTTGTCTATATACTGTAGGACATTCTTTTTTTATTGAATGTCTCCCAAACACTATGCAATGGAGCAGGATAAAAATCAATGTTATCAATCAAGCGAGTGCTACATCAGTCGAGTGCTATGTCAGCGATTCGTTACGTGCTGAAAATACATTCTGATCGGATTTTCATAACGTGCCGAAAGAAATATAACTTCAAAAATATTTAATATTAAAAAAACTTAAAGCTTATATTTTCATCTTGACACACAAAAAAAAATGTCTCTCATCTCTTAGATATAAGCACGAAAATATAATTCTTTGAGTTTTATTTAAAGAAAATAAATAATATAATCAAAACCAAAAACAATTTGAAATATTTACTGTTATACTAACTATTTCATTTATAATAAAGCTTTGTAAAAGTATTCGAACTAAATGCGTATACAATAAAATCCCTCAAAGCGATTATATATGTATATTTAATGAAGTATGTTTTCAAACCGATTTAAATTTACTTTCAAACCTTTACTATCATATGAAAATAGAAAACACTGTTTACATATAGATAACACAGAAAACTCTCTTTAATTGATATTATTAAAAAGATAAGAGAAGAAAATGTACACATGGGTGTAGTTAGAGTTATTTTTTAGGGTCCTTCTTTAGTAATCAAAATGATGTAATTAGATTTTTGCACTAAAATGACAACTTTACGCCTTCCAAATGGGTATTGAAGTAGTACTTTGTCTCCCATGGGAGAAAAAGTAAATTTTTTTCCCATGGGAGAGAAAGGAAATTTAATACGTATCCTAGCAACAAAATGACATTTCTATTTAACATGAAAAAAATTTGTTAAATAGAAATGTAATTTTGATTTTGTTGCTAGGATACGTATTAAATTTACTTTACTTAAATCTACTTTTTCTCCCATATGGGAGAAAAGTACTACTTTAGTGCCTATGTGGAGGGAGTAAAGTTGTCATTTTAGTCTCGAAAGTGCCATCCACTCGCGGGATTAAAAGAGTCACTTTAGTCCGATGGTTAATATTATACTATTTTTTATTCGAAAAATTGGTACACTGGGTCTAGAGATATTAAAGCATTCTATGGGATTATGTTGATTGAGGCTCTTAGCTCATGATTAAGTAAAATCAAGTGATGCTGATTTTACCTTATAAAATAAAAATTGTCCCAAGTGAGTTGGCATTTTAATTTGAATAATACATTGATATAGATAACTAAATCAATCAATCATGACCCTTGTGATCCCCCCTCTACTTCAGCCTGACGAGATTCGATTCTCTTATATGAAAAACAAAAATTGGAAAACTTAACAGCTCAAAAACTAAATAAGATAGGGTCTTTCTGAGATTAGACAAGAATTAGACGAGACGAGAGTAGCATGTCTCTTGCATTCTATTGACTTGTTATAGTTTTCCATCATCTCGTCTCGTCTCTTTTTTACCGTTAATAATTTTTCTTGAAAAACAAAAATTTTTTTAATGATTTTTTGTACTTACGTAAAAGTAATTTATATTACTTTAATGTTGACATGTTTAATAAGAAATCGAAAATTTTGCAGAAATTAATTCATTACCACTCAAAATAATTGGCGGTGATTAGTACAGATTATTTTACAGATTAAAAATCTATGGAGATTGAAAAAAAGTACTATCATCTGTCTCTCGAATATTTATCGAAAATCAGGATTATAATTTTCGTCTTCTCTCGCTCACATAATCTCGTCTCGTTTCCGTCGTATCTTGCGGTATCACTAGACAAAGAGGAGGAGAGAATGGAGAGGACCGTGAATGGATTCACGGGGTGTGAAAAACACAAAATTATGTCTGTAAAAAGTAACGGAATTCACACATTAAACAAAGAAAGATAAATCATACACAATTTAAAATAATAATTAATTTACGCTTCAACTTACAAAAACTATAAAAAAATTGTGGCTAAATTAAAAGGGAAATAGCATGAAATTATTTATTTATGAATTGTTTAAAAAATCATGTTGTACAAAATTTTTTTCTATTTCTTTCTTCTGTATATTACATATAGTACAATATTATAAAGGTAGGTACTATATGTCAATGAACTTTTTAATAGTAACCGTTGTAGAATATATATATGTGCGCGAGGTAAACCATCGAAGCAACAAACCAGCCAACTAAACAAGAAGACTTCATTATACAACTATAACTATTTTAGCTTGAATATATCACAAACTATAATATTTAATATTTTCATGTCACCTGTGTATATTTAAGTATATTTAACAGCTCGTGATAAATACATGAATATTACATTAACCTATCATTGTTAGTGTTCTATTTGATTCGAAGGACTACAAGATACATTTACGTATTTGAAAGGTAAAATATTAAATGCAAGTCAGTTATTTATTGCATTAACCAGATCATAAACTGCATATATTATTTAAAAAAAAAACTAGTTCTAAAATTTTCTGTACAAGTGTCTGAAATGATGTGCAATTTGGAATAGTTTTGAGACTGTATTACTCTTTTTAAGGTTTTGATTTATATTTTTGTCACGAGAAACGAAATAAAATAATATTCTCAAAGATTATATTTTTGGTTTCGATGGCAATAGGAGAAAAGTTCGTTCCGCAGGAGCTGCTTCAACTTAGCGAATTTCCTTAGAATACATAAATCACTCTCTAGCGGTCATAATTTTAATGTGATCAAAATGAAATATCATATCTGATATGGTTTTAGTAGTTGAATGGCCAATTTTATTACTAAATGGCTTAGATCAAGGGGAAAGGGGGCATAGAGAAAGAAGAAAACATAAAATATAAAATATCTCTCTTAATATTAGAACAATCGAAAAATGTATAAGGAGTAAACTCTAATGTGTACAGAGAATATTACTTTCAATCTAACTTTCAATCTTTAATTGTAAATATTAGTGTAACAGAAAAATGATAAGAAACAAAATTATACTAAAACTAACTATCTACAACTTTACACCGCATAAATTTTTCGATTTTTAAAATAGTAAGGGAGATATGCCAAATTTTGTGTTTCCCCCTCCCTTTAAATCCTCCTTTTTCCTTGCCCGGTTTTATCCATTATCGAACTTGACCTTTTTAATATCAAAAGCGCCTCAAATACCAAATTTCATTCCAATGGTAATAAAACTGTGACCGGTAGAGAGTCCACAGACACATAAACTTTTATATAATTATATATATATATATATATATATATTTATATATATATATATATATATATATATATATACATATATATATGTATATATATATATATATATATAATATAAATTTTTACGAAATTCCAACATTGGTACAAAAACAAGATCTGCATTTCCTTTGGAGGAAATTCGCTAAGAACGTGATGGGAGTTGGGATATACTTCTCGAGAAGTAAAATGATTATCGAAATAAATGTTACTTTTCAGAATCTTTTTCGGTATTAGACATGAAAATCGAGCCGAAAAATGATTTGCCTGTTTCTGGACAAGAGTGAGATCTAATAAAATTACGAGATGAGGCGATAAGAAAGACTTTCATGGCAATACGAATTATTAGATTAAATTCGCTAAAATGTACATTTCTCTTGCTTCTTATGATTTCAATTGAACTTTAATATATAGTTACAAATTATAATATGAACTCTACCAGACGCCTACGTTGGATTCAGTTTTTCGTGTAGGATCATTCTTTGTGGTCGGTCAGTAATGTCAAATTAAAGTATGAAAGGTCTGACGGATGAAATTCATTACGAACCAGATTCTTTGGTTAACTAGCAATACATCATATCGCTAGAAAAATCTGTCATCAGTATTTGCCGGGATAAGAAAAATTATTTTCGATAATATAGCGTTTAGTATTTACAAACATGGCCCTTAAATACTGACGAAGACGGCGGTCAGAATTTTTATTATCCAGATAAAAAAATGGAGTGGTACATATTCAAATTTAAAATAGTAATCATAATAAAAATTCTGACCGTTATTTTCGTCCGGATTTAAGCGCCATGATTGTACTCTGAAAAAAATTTGAACCAGTTGAAATATTTTAAATATTTCTGTTAAGAGTATTGTATTCAGTAATATTACCCTTAGAATGTGACTTACTGATTCAAATATATTGCATTTAAGTGTATGTAGTTTGTGTGTTTCCAGAAAAGTTAAGAAATGAACGAACGCAACTGAATCAGTCAACGAGAAATATTGAATGAAAAATTCAGAACAAAACAATTTTGTTCCAATTCATTATCACAAATATCACAAATGTTTCAATTCATTATCACAAATATTATTTTAATTCATCATCACAAAGTGATTAACCGAATATGGATACTAGTAAATACAAATAACAAGAATTATTCGTAAACAACACTAGCAATGCTAAGAAACATTAACCAAAAGAAAAATAATGTGTGTTAAAAGTGGGTATATTGTAAATTGGGTGTCATGGGAATATCTATTTTATGAATTTATAATGAGCTAAAATGTGGTTTAAACAAATGGTTCAATATATTATGAGAAATATTCAATTCATTAAATTTTAAATTGAATACAAAATTAAACCCACATGTTTTTTTGCAAATATTAGCATTTATCTTTTATTCTTTAATTCTTATAAAATTGCATAAGTAATAAAAATTTCAGTATGCACAAATATGGTAAGTGGAATGCATATTTTTCAAAAGAATAAACATCATATTTTTCCTGTGCGAAATGTATGTATGTATATGTGTACTATAGTTAATACGTGCAAACCATATTTTAATTTAATACAATTATACTATCTTTTAAAACACAACAAAGATTATAATAGGAAAAAAAAACAAAAAGAATTAAAAAGTTTCTGCTTTTAATAAATTGTACTATGAAGAATTTTTTACTTAGTAAATTTAATAAAAGAAACAAAAGAATTAAATTTAAAGGAAAATTAGAATTGTTTGTATGTCAGTGATAAATTTTATTTATAAAAATGTACCAGCAAGATATCTTCTTTCTTTCATACTACAGGCAGTTTTTAAAATATTGACAATGAAGACTGAGTGTCCACCAAAAAAGCAGTCATAAAAGCCATTACCCAATGAAAATAATAAGGAATAAGATATAAGAATAAGATATAAGAAATAGCACAGCGACCAAACCATAATGGGCGATAAGATACACTATTCAACCAATCACAGCGGTTGAATGCCAGCTGCTGGTGTATGCACAAATGTCAAAAACATTAGTCGGAGAGTCGACTGCGCATAAAATCCTGCGCATAGCATTGGGATTGGCTGGGAATAAGAAATAAGGAATAGATATCCAACGCGACGGAAATTCTGTTGCTCTTATTGCTCTAATGCTCTTATTGCTCTTATGAAGAAGCCCGACTGTATTTTTTCAATTTCTCTTGGCTGACACCGACTCCAAAAATAACAATAATTGTATATTATATTATCCTAATAATTTGATTGTCTTTGGTGAACTAAAATTGACACAAGAATACGCAATTATTTTTTTACTTTTTAGTGCATTTTTGGTTTTAGAATATTTGATTTTTGAAGTCAAGTTTCCATTTTGTCAAAATTTTTTTTATTTTTCGCTTTTTAGTGACTTTGAAGTTCTATAACTGATTTTATTTGTCAACAGATTTTTAATGTTTTTTACATACATTTTGTTTTTTTTCGACGAAGATACGCAACATTTTGAATATTTTACGAATTCGTTTTATTAAATCGCAAAACAAGATTAAAAATCCAACTTTCTTTTATTTCGTTTTTTATAACAGTTTTTTCTGTTCTTTCTATGAATATTATGATCACGTAAACATTTATTTAAATATCTAAAACTCGGCACTGTAAACACATAGTTAGTACCTTTTAAAAATTGTTTCTATAATTGTTTGTTTTAATTACAAATGAAATTGTTATTATAAGTAGTTTGTAGATGATTTAACATACTGTGTTTTTACGATGGTGATAATATTATTTAAATTTATTTAAAAAAAAAAAAGGTAAGTGTACCTTAAAACAACGGTTTTCAATAGAATTAAATACTGTTATTCCATCCGTACAAGTACATTAATACAATTGGGTAGTTGAATGATACCAAATATTTCATATTTATTTTCAGAATATGAAAATATTGTTAATACTGTAATAATATTTAAAAACTAAATTGAAAGCCGACAAATAACAAGGAATCTATAAGCTTTTAAAGATTATTATCTGTCTCTTTCTTGCAAAACGGAGTTTTACGTGTATTTTAAATGGTGATAGTACATTATGACGTCACAATGTCTATTAAGAGGGCTATCACCCTCTTTGTCTAATCGGGAATTTCAATCATTCATATCTCGCTTATTTTTAAAGTTATTTAGAAAGTAATTTTACCTTGATATTTGTAAAGTAAACATGCTTCAATTGAAGTGAAAAAAAATTTTCATTAAACATCCTAATTACTACCTGTGAAGTGTTAAACAAAGTTTACTGTATTACGTACAAAAAAAATATAAACTTTTGTAGTAAGATTCATGAAAACGAAATACTTTTATTTAATAATTTAAAAAAACTATGCAAATGCATTATTTCCGAAAAGACTATACCAACCACAGATAACAAGATAAACAAAAAAACAATTTTTTAAATAAGCTTTTATAAGTTTGCGGCGGCCGCCATATTGAATTTAGAATGACGTCACTTTACTTACTGTGTTCCGCTCATCAATCCCTTTCATTTGATGCCCATTTCATAGGGGTTAATGTAAAAATTATAAATCACCATTAATTATAAATCACCAGTCGTAATTTTGTGTCATAATGATCGTCAAAGCAAAAGTCGCATTTTGCAGAAGTCGCATTGATGGCAGAGAGTGTGGGTGGGGGGTAGTATTACATTTTGAAAATAGAAATTGAAAGCAAATGTTCCTAGAAGTGTAGATTGAGGCCTAACCGCTCCCAGAAGCGATAAAGCAGTTAACTATGAGTTGAAATTTAACTCATAAGATATAGTTCTGGAAATTTGTTTACTGCAAGTTTACGATATAATTAGACTTTTCATAAATTTGCAGAAGTTAAAAGTGAGGCTAAATGACCAAAAAATTTAACTATAAATCATTTTGGGTGGTAAAGATTTAATTTTTTCTAAAATCTTTTTGTTTCATTAAAATTTAAAAAAAATTAAATAAATTAGAAACTTTATATAAATAGAAAATATATTTTTTTTAAATTGTGTTTTTCAAGAAAATCTTCAAATGTCAAATCTAAACGAGACGCGACCTTAGAAAACTATTACAAATTAATACAATACAAGAGACATGCTACTCATGTCTCGTAGCCTCACTATTCACAAGCCTGAACCTTAATCGGTACTGTGAGTACAGAAAACACAATTTTATATAGAAACTGCCGTTATTTAATGTCCACCCTAAACATATGCTAAACATATCAATAGCAATGTTCAACTACTTGGAAAATTAATTTTTTTACCAATTACTATAAAATTACACAAGGTTTCTATTCCATTGTAGTTGAAGAAACCTTAGGAAAAATTATATTTTTTATGATATTTTGTATAACCGCACCATAAGGACAAAACCACATCATGTGTTATATAATATAGCATTTACAAATAATACAATTTTCTTATTCGACATCGAAAACTCATTTTTAATTTGACCATTCGTCATATCATGCAAAAAATAAGATTTTGATATAAAATAAAATATAAAATATTATCAATTTCGACTACAATAGTTTTCATCATGAACTCAGCTAATCGTATTTATTCTACTGCAAGATATGTTAGCAAGAAGCAGTGTAGTGGAGTCTTGAAAAGTGTAGTGGAGTGTTGAAGCTTGAAAAGTAGCCCTTTGTGGACCTTTTTTTACCGACCCCTAAGGAACCCATCCTCTCAACCTCTTCTATCCTCTACCATACCTGGAGCGTTTCCTCTAGAATAACAGGTCCACTTTAGTTATTTTACCTCAGGAACCCTCATTCTGGCTCTGTAAGGACATTGTGCCAGAGGGTGGTAGAGAGTATCATCCGCCCTCATGGGTGATAGATGCCTCTTGTACCTGTAGAGACCAGTAAGCACACCCAAACACGTGGCTTATCTCTTTTCGATATTTGGCCAATTAGCCAGGTTAACCTCGCGGCATTGGGCCCAGCTATCATTTGCTTGGCTTGTCTGCAGCCTGCTGTATCTTTCCATTTCCTTTTCAAGAGAGAGAAATATTACTCGGCGCTAATTTCGTTACTGTCTTAAGATTTTGATACTAGATATATTGCATTTTGAAGACTACTCTTAAAAATCTTCGATGAAAGTAATTATACATTCTGAAGGAAAGGGTAACCTAATTATCAAATCGACAAACCTGGTTTCGACCTCTATGACGTAGAAATCACTTTTCGGCAGAATTGTTCTTTTTTTTTCACATACTAAAAATAACGTTTTCTTATAAATCCCGAAGTTTCAGAATTTTTGACCGTTCAGAACGCAAGATAAGGAATTACAAAGTAATAAATCTCTCTCATTCTCTCTCATTAGAAGCATGTAAAACTTCATGCCTGCACAACTATTATCTGTTGTATTTAAAAAAAATACTGAACAGAATTAAAAAAAAGAAACTAGGATAGTAAAGATAAATATTTATTAAATAAATTTTTGTTTTAAATCGTGTTTTACCGTTTTGTTTTAGAAATATAATAGTTTTAAATTGTATATAAATTTATGGACAAGAACGAAGTAATCAGCTATGCTTGTGAAGGTTTTCTGCAGTTTCCCTTCACGAACTCCAGATGAATATCGGCATAGTTCCTATCAAAGTCGGCTGCAGCCGCACAACTACCAATTCCTAGACTGCATACGAATTCCTGATCTTGCACTCACATCATAAAAACAATGTAAAAGTTAAAATTAATAAAGGTTGAGAAATAATGATGTGGGTCGCCTCTGTTATGACCGTCGTATCTCAAAAACGGAGGTTAAACCCCATTATTATGTATATAAATTTGTATATAAATATATGTGTGCGTGTTGTGTATGTGTTTATATGTGTTTGTTCTATAATAAAAGCAAACCGGTTTTTTGTCCTGATCATATAAGGCAGTGCTGGAACGACCTTAATTTATATAGAAACTTTTGTGTTAAGATATTTTTATTATTTTTCCTTCGTGAAACATTAAATTCCCAGATATTTCCAGATTGTCAAAGTTTTCCAATTCACCAGCGAGTCTGAGTGATTAATCACCGATCAGGATGTCCCATAAACATTTGAAAAACTATTTTATTACACACTATTTTCTAGTCTTTGTTCTAGAAGTAATGTTGCAATAAATAAATTGCATATGTTAACCCAGTATTTAACCCATTATTTAACACAGTATGTTATTTGTTTAAACTTTGTATACAGAGAGATCAGAAAAGAGTGATGCTAAACGATTCCTTCTTTCTAATCCGACTTCAAAAAGGAGGATGGTTCTCAATTCGTCTGTATTTTTATTTTTATCTTTATTATTTTATTTTTATTTTTTATGTGTGTCACCTCAGAACTCCGTCATTTATGAACCGATTTTGAATTTTTTTGTTTTTAAGGGTTTTGGTTTCCCATTGGTCCCATTGGCACCAAATCGCATTCTGATGAGGGGATCCCCAGGAAATCGAGGAAAATCCTCATTTTATATGTGATAACCGATTTCTGCGATTTTTTTTTTTTTTTTTTTGAAAGAGTATACTCATTCATAATGGGAACTTCAAAAAAATTGTTTACAAAAAAAAACCGACCCCAAAGAAAAAAAAATTTTCACAAAAAAAAAAAACAAAATGCATGAAAAGAAAACTGAAAATCTGTTATGAAAAAATGCACTAAAAATTAAAAAAAAAAGTGTTATAAAAAAATGCACTAACAGTTAGTAGGTCGTTTAGTTGGTCTACCCATATTTAGACAAATAAAATAGGTTATAGAATTTCAAAGTCACTAAAAAGCGAGAAATTTTGACAAAATGGAAACCCGACTTCAAAAATCAAATATTCTAAAACAAAAAATGCACTAAAAGTAAATAATAATTGCATATTCTTGTGCCAATTTTAGTTCACCTAAGCAAAAATTTTTAAATATAAATGTACAATTATTGTTATTTTTGGAGTCGGTGTCAGCATAGAGAAATTCACATAAATTTTGGACACCGCCTCCAAAATTAACAATAATTGTACATTTATATTTAAAAATTTTTGCTTTGGCGAACTAAAATTGGCACAAGAATATGCAATTATTATTTACTTTTAGTGCATTTTTTATTTTATAATATTTGATTTTTGAAGTCGGGTTTCCGTTTTGTCAAAATTTCTCGCTTTTTAGTGACTTTGAAGTTCTATAATTTATTTTATTTGTCTAAATATGGGTAGACCTTATATATACATGTACAATTATTGTTAATTTTGGAGGCGGTGTCCAAAATTTATGTGAATTTCTCTATGCTGACACCGACACCAAAAATAACAATAATTGTACATTTATATTTAAAAATTTTTGCTTAGGTGAACTAAAATTGGCACAAGAATATGCAATTATTATTTACTTTTAGTGCCTTTTTTGTTTTAGAAATATTTGATTTTTGAAGTCGGGTTTCCTTTTTGTCAAGATATTTTTTATTCAATTGAATAACTAAAACCAATTAAAATAATGAGAATAATTTCATATTTACGTATGACTGCATTAGTATTTAACTACATTCATTTACAATAATTATCTATGAATACATCAAGTAATATGGAGACAAACAAGTGTGCCTCATTCCACGGATATTATTGCATAATCATACTAATATAAATTAATAATAATAATAATAAATTCTTTAGTCTATTTAGGTAGGTTTTAACTATGTTTGAATGATTATAATGCAATTTATTTTACCTATTGTTGGTTTAGAAATACCATCAAATACACGCTTTGAAGCAGATACCTTTCAAATGCATACGGTACATAATATTTAAACTTGTAGAAGAAGGTACTGTTTTCAAAGTGCTCGGCCCTCGCCTCGTGCATCGTAACCGAGGACTGAGGCGTGGCGGGGTTACCTCGTAGTCTCGGAGAAACACTATTAAAATTGATCCAAATTTTTACTATTCAGACTGCTTGTCGGACGATTTAATTGGACAATACTATAATGCAAAAGTGTTTATATTAGAAAGTAGTGACATGAAAATTATGTTTGATACAAAATATCTGACAAATGAGCGTCCTGTCTTGTTGCAGTTATTCACATCCACATTCGCACCCGCAATAATCAATGCTTTTTACGGAGCTTTTGCGGATGGCGATGTTCCACGTTTTGTTTAGCATTTCTGATGATAAATAAATCACATGTTTAGGAGTGTTATTATATGAATGTTTTTTATTTATTTCAACAATATACAATCCCATTCAATATATTTGAACCAATACGTCGTATTCTAAACGTATATTTTACTGAATATGTACAATGGAATATGTATAATGATCTTTGATGAACTTTACTTCTTTTATGTGCTTATCGATTTTTTCATTATTAAGAAAGATATACCAAATTTTGTGCCCTTTCCCTCTAAACCCGCCTTTCTTCTGTCGATTCTTGTCATGCTTACCATAAAAATGCATTGTCATCGGAACTGAACCAACATGTAAAAATTCAACTCCGTAGGATAAGAGGAAGAAAGAATTCAGCTTGCAAGATTTGACCAGAACATACATACGTACATAAATACATACATACATACATACATTGCAAGTTAAATAAAAGCTTGTAAAAATATAAATTGCCAGCGCACTTTGGTACACCTTTTTTGTAAAAGATGTTTGGTAATTCAATAAATTCTTTGAAATGCGTTATATTTCAACTAATGTACTACGGACCACAAAAGTTGATGTCATTTTTTAAAATTTTATAATTGCATTGTGACTTATTTATTTGGTCTTCGAAAAAAAATTTAGAATAAAAGTTGTTACTATATGTCTAATGAACAACTTTTACCCGAAGTATTTTTTCAAAAACCCAATCAATAAGCCACAAATTAGGCATGAACCAGGGAAGTGTTTTATTTGTTGTATTTTATATCAAAAAATGTTTACAACAAATTGATATTTCTTTAACAAGTAAAGTATTGCCCGAATTAACATACTTGCTCATTTTCAAGAATAAAAAGGAGCAAGTTAGTTTATAGTCAATTAGGGGCTGTTAATTCACTAAACTGTCGGCGTATGGACAAGAACGAAGTAACCGGCTATGCTTGTGAAGATTTTCTGCAGTTTCCTTCACGAACTCCAGATGAATATCAGCATAGTTCCTATCAGAGACGGCTGCAGCCGTACATTCTATCAATTCCTAATCTACAGACAAAAATTCCTTCCACTCCACTCACATCCTTACATCCTTAGGCATCACAATGGACCTTATGTCGAAGTGTAGCCCATCCTGGCCAGACGCTACAATCTATCTATCTAGTTTATATAACTTTAGGAACGGTTAAATTTACTTCATTTCTATTTCAAAATTTATTTATTTCAAAGTTAATAGTGTAAGAATCTTGTTTTTTTTTTAACTTAAAAATGATTGTTTTCCCCGCAAAAAAAAACCTGTTATTTTTGAATCAACCATACAAACACGATAATTAATATTGTTCACACTGTGATTGTAACCTCTTTTAATAAATGAATAACAAGCATTTGATCGTATTGATTACCTATTAAAAGTTCGTAGAAGTAGTTTTATAATATTTATAAAAAATTAGAGTGAAACATTTATTCATTTACAAGGACCTTCATAATATTAACTGAACTAGAAAATATTAAATGAAAATTATGTTAGTCGTTTGTTTATTTTTCATTTTATTTAATGGTACAAGAGAATACGGAAATGTATAATGTAATCGAATAATTATAATTCAACAGCCCTGAATCTAGGGGGGGCAACCCGGGTAATAAGCCTGGGAGGCAGTTTCAGGGGGTGCCAAATTCATATTATTAAAATAAGCTTGTTTTACTGGGTGCATTTAGGAAGGCATGCAGTGCAACCTTTGGTAGAAGCAAAGTTGCGGTAGCAGTAACTTTGTTCAAAATTTAAAACGTTTCTAAAAATCATTTGAGCGCCTAACATTACGTCGATTACTTTCCAAAAAATACCTTGCAAGAACCTTTTTCCAATAATAGTATAGCATGAAGTATATACTGCAGATTACTGACGATTCTGCAAGCTGTTAGCAAATTTTCAGCAAGCTAAAAATAATTATAGCCTAGTTTCGTTCAACAATGAGTCAGGAACATCTAACTGACCTCGGGATCCTAGCCATCGAAAATAAAACTGCCTATGTGACGAACTTTGAAGTTATAGATTCATTCGCGGAAAGGAAAGCTTGACGTGAAAAGCTATAGTAAATAATTAATAAAGAATTGAAATTGATTTAATTGTTTTTATTCACCCAGTCACAAAATCTCCACGCAGTATATTTGTTTCGTGAATTTTTGGTAATCATCATCTCAAATGCTGGAGGGAAGGGGTGCCAATGTAATGCGTTTGCTCCGGTTCGGAAAAATGCTATGGAACAGATAAGCGGTATGCATTGCCTATTATTCGTTGAAGTTTGGTGAAATATAGGAAAAACAAAAAAACCGCAGAAAATCGAAATGTCTCCGATTTGAATGAAAAAGGTATCGTCTAAAATCGTATAAAAAGGAACAAAAATAATTAATAATTCTAAAAGATAAATAAATTATCTTGATAAAGATAATTAATTAATTAATTATATATAGATAAAGATAATTAATTAATAATTCTAATTATATTCAGGAAATGAAAGAGATATTGAATAAAATTAAAAAAAATTTTTAAAGAAAATTTCTATTCTGTGACTTTATAAAATTCCCTGACTTTTACGTGGTCTACGAGGTCGTTTACCATCCTGCACCCCTACTATTAATCTGTGACTTAAAACGTTATCCCTCATAAATATTCATCAAAATTTGGAGTTCCTACTAAAACAATTCCATTCATTAATGTTAATTTTTCTTCTACATTAAATGTTTTATTTGACAACCTGTATGTTGCATATAGTGAGTGTTGTTTAGTCAACCATGTTGAATATTGTGGTAATAATAAGGTAAGTACGTGGTACATAAAAATGATAGTTTGATTACAATAGCAGCGGAGGTAAGTGACAGAGAGTCGCTGGTAATGGCAACTAACGCCAACAAACACTATACACATACGACGATACAGTCTACGCGAAGCATTATGAATGTTCTGTGATGATGACAACAACAAACAACTAAACAACTTTTGAACTAAACCCCCCCACCACATAACAAACAACTCGCGTAAAAGTCAAATTGAAGTCCGCGAGTGAATGCGGTGGTGCTGTATGCATGCAACATATTATTCTTTAACTATACAATGTATACAGGTGTTTCATAATATAATGAGCTACAAATTTTCTTCAAAGGATCTTCAAAGGAGAACGGAACAGTAATGAAGTATATATTATACAGCAGATACAATATATTCGGTGCACCTCAACCCGATTATATGAACATTCAGGAAACTTCTGGCTATTGCCAAAATATTGGAGAAGCGAATCTCGTCAGACTGAAGTGAAGGCACAATGAGCCATAAGGTCGACGTGCAATATTTTTTTATAAACCCCAAGATATATCCAATCATGCGTTTTTGTGAAGGACACCGGTCAAAAAAATAAGATTTTGACCCTCGGTTAGTATAATTTTATTTTTTTATTGCTTTAAATGACCTTATCAAAAACGTCGCTGGACACAAGGACAACATTGACAGTTTTTAACTCAAGATTACATACAATATCTTGACTTTGAAAAATGTTTAATTTTTAAAATGTCTTGCTTGGAAATTTGTTTGGTTGAATGGGTAACACGTAATCTAATGCCTAAAGCCATCGGAATTATTTAATATTATTGCATCTTGTCTCAGTCAAAAGTTGTTCATTTGTCGTCTTCGTGTCCAGCAATGTTTTTTATCGGGTAAGCTACAAAAGGTTCTTCGATGATTAACATTTAGCTCTGGTGCTACGGCTATCCTTCAGGTTCATAAAATCATTTCAGCAAGTCTTCTTCTAACAGTTTTTGCCATAGTAGCAACACTACAATCCATACGGAGCATTAAAATAAAACGATCGAGATCTAGATTTTGAGGTGGCCACCTTGTAGCCCAGAATAAAATCCAATAGAACAAATCTATAATGAACTTTTCTGTAGTGTAAGAAGGTGAATTAATTTCCCTGATAGCTCACAGGAGGTCAAAATAGCTTTAATGCGGGAATGGAAAGATATCACCTAAGATGCGTAACGAACTTTATTACAAGTATGCCTAGATTTACTAGAAGGTTTGAGGTAGTCATCAGAGCAAGAGGAGGTAATAACCCCTGTTAAAAATTTATATAAAAACCTGGAAATAAATTGTTTATCTAAAATTATAAAATTTATGCAAATATGTGTATTTTATTAAATAAATTATTTTCCCGTAAACTATAAGGTTTTTTCTTGCATTTACAAAAAAAGTTCGAAAATAGTTTAAATGTATTTTTTGCGCCACTTTTTTTGCTGTGTAGTGTAGTTTAAAAACTTGTAAGTATTGTGAATTAATAACAAAATATAAATGTTATGATCCTGGGACTCATAAATGATGACTTATAAATGATATGAAAACATATCCTACTTACTGGAAAAGCCGGCTATATCAAAAAATTATTACAGAAAATTCATGAAAAATAATTTTAATTCCAAAATTTTGTTAATGCAGATATTTCTATAGAAACTATAAACAATCTGAAAGATCTAGCCATTAGAAAACGTTATATTCATATAAAATTCCCATTTAAAACCCGATGATTGCCGACTGTCACGTAGTCGATCGTTAGTATAAAACGACACTGTTGCTACTTCCATATAAAATCTTGTAAAGTCTCCTTATAAATAGATGTTTTAACATCAAAAAACATTACAGAACAGTCCAAAAAATATTCTTATAAATGTCCATTTTTCACGTCTCTGAGTCCACGTAATCCCTTTAAGATATTATGTCGTGAAGGAGCGTATAGAAAGAGTGAAGGAACGTACAGCATAATAAGTCATAATTTTAGTCCAAGACTGCACCGGTAGACAAGTTACACATACGATACTTGTCTATACGTATACCGTACGTTTAGTTTACATCTTCGCATAGTAGATCTCCCACGAGTATGAGAGAGTACATATGTATACATTAAGCAATGTGTATGAGAAGGTCTTATAGGTTTGATTAACAAGCATATTTTTCAAAACAGTGAATAATATTGATAACTGTTCGAATGGTTGGTGTTTGTCGCATACAACACAACACAACAGTAACAAAACACATACAGCACATACATAGGCACATAGGCAGATACAACACAACAGTAACAAAACAAACTTATAAGATCTCCTTCTCATACACATTGCTTAATGTATATATATATGTACTCTCTCGTACTCGTGGGAGATCTGCTATGCGAAGATGTAAACTAAACGTACGGTAGACAAATACTACCTAACATTTTTATTATTCCGCCAGTTGAAATACTGTTTGTTAACATAAATGTAATCGAATAGTACAACGTAGAGTGACGAACAGTGTTGTCAAGTTGCATCTGTTCATCATGCTGACACGTATATTTATTTATAAAATGCTTCACTTTACGTTGTTATAACTAAAAAATGAGACGGTCAATAATTCTCGTTTTTTCTTTAAATACGCAGAACAAATCCAATAATGTATAGCTATTTTTTAAAAGAAAGGAAGTACTGGTTAAAATGGGTACTCTCCAATGCGCCCCATTTGAATTATTTGAACTTTAATTAAGTTTTCTCGAGTTTGAGACAGTAAATATATAAATTCCAAATTTTAAGTGTGTAATAGTACCCTAAATAAGTGTGCAAAACTTTTGGAACATTTTATAATTATGCCCATTAGCACAACTACCTTAAGATGATTGTAAATGTTTCAATGACTTTGGAGACACCTGTATATACGTATACACACCTAACCCGTATAACTTTACCTATATACAACTTATATGTATACACACGTAGACTGTAGAGTGTATAGTGGGTTAAGCATGCAGCAAGCAGTTGATAGAACACAACAACGATTGAGCGAGTGAGCCAACGAGCGAGCGGCTAAGTAACAACAAAATAAAATATACACACGGTATGTACACATGAGGTATGATGGTATGAGGAGACGCAGTAACTGAATGTCCGCCCGCCTTAACAGTGGCCCCCTTTTAACAAACAACAAATGCAAAATATAATACAAGAGAACTACACCTTTAATTAAGAAACAAAACACAAAAATTATTATTTCATTATTATTGCGAGAAGAAATTATCAGAAAATTTTTCTTTGTTTTTTGTAACTGTCGTGTGTTATTGAAAAAGTATTATTTTGAGTGAGGTGTGTGTTTTTTTGGAAAAATTTTGTTGTTCTTGTTGTTTGTTGTTTGATTATTGTTGATTTTGATTTGTTATTTTTTATTTGTGTATTGTTTGGTTTTTGTGTACAATAATTGTTTTTTTTTTAATATTTGTTTTGTGCGCTGCTGTATGTGTTATAAAATTATTATGTGACAGTAGTACGTACGATTTTATTTTTATTTTTATATTTATTTTATTTATTTATTTTTTTTTAATATAATATTTATACGGGGATTGGAGATTTAAATTGTTGCGGAGGATGTAAGGTTCGTTGAGTTTTTACATATTATATACCTCTCTACACGAATGTATACGTATATATATATATATATATATATATATATATATATATATATATATGTATATATATTGTATGTAATAATATATGTATCTAACTGCAATGATATTGTTATTTAAGAAATGTCATATGAAAAGGTTTTGTTCTTTTTTTAACCTTTTTTGTTTTATTATTGGATTTAATTTTGGAATCGCTCGTATGTCAACAGTAAATACATGGATTTTACAATATTGAGTAGATTTTTGTTAGTATATAGATTTAAATTTCTTGAACAGTTCATATTATGACGTGATGATATGCCGAATAGAAATGGATTAAATCTGATTTTCGGGCTATGAAGTTTCTATAACCAAGAAATTTTTGATATCTAAGTAATTATTATTACATTTAAAAAAATAAGTATTCAGAGAGTAGATGAAATCTACTGTGATCTGTGTTTGGCGCCCATTTTTTATTAATTTCGTTTCCTTAATGTCTTAATGGCCATTAATTACAAATTTTCAATAACAAATGCATCTAATTTTGAATGTTCATTTCAAATACAAAACACATATTTTAGTTATTTAAAAATTACTAATACGTTCCAAAATGTCATTCGTTAATAATTCTAGATAGAAAACAAGAATTTAAGGTATTGAAGGGATAAAATGCCAGGTCTTCAATGTTAAAACACACCTGTAATCACGTTCCTTTTGCGGCAATGTCTATCATATACTGTGAAGCTATTTAACTTGAAAAATATGGACAATCGAAACAAATGATAGCTGGGCATTCCTCGTGGTGAATCTGGCTTATAGACAAAAAATGGAAAAAGATTAAACTTCTTGTTGGGGTGCTTACCGGTCACTGCAGGTCCGAGGGGCATCTATCTATCATAAGTCAAATCAAATTTTTAGATTTTTCCATGAGTTTGAAGTGAATCCGCGTCGAATGCAAATAACCGCGTCCTTATAGCATGTCTATATGTGGGTTTGATTTTGTATAGATCAAAAAGAGGAAAAAAAGGGATGTATATACAGGGTGCCCCTAAAGGTCCTTACAACCACATATACTACGGCTTAAAACAAGACAATTGAGCTAAATTGTGGCGTTTGGGAGCTGTACGCTCTTGAAGTTGCAGTTTTTAAATAGTTTTTTTTTTTTTAATAAGAATGGATTGCGCGATTTTGATAAAATTTGGTGTGTTGATACTCTTTGATCATACAAAACAACCCGTTTTGTATGATCACCAACTCCCCCCACCAATTCTACGGTCATGGAAACGCTCATGTTGTTATACAAAGTTATTTACCACAAAAAAGGACTCATTATAAAAGTCGATTACTCTTACGGTTTACTCAAAATTTGGAATTTTAATCATTGGCAGCAGCAATTTCGTATAAGCGTATATAAGAGTTATATCTACTGTAAACTACTCATCTTTGCCAACCCGGTAAATCCACCAATGTTGTTGATTAGTAAGACTAAAATTTGTGGCAAAATTATCTGTTTTCGTACTTGGCTTTGGCACCTACAGTATAGTTAGTCTAGTTAATTTACTCCTACGTTCTTTTTACAAACTTAAAATTCGGTGTAGCTGAAGATGTTATTATTTCTAGAAGAATCTTGTCTGTTTTCAATCAACTGCATAGCCTCTAGATATTTGTAAAAAAGAGAAAACTTGTATTTTACGTTGTGTCTTCTATTTTAAAATCAAATTATCATATTTGAAATTAAAACAGCAAAAGAAACATTAGAATACTTTAGAAAACATATGCGGATGCCTTAAATGGCTCTCAATATCAATATAATTAATTCAAAAATATTCTTGAATATTAAAACAAATTAGCTGAAAGCAACATATCTACCTATAGAGAAAAGTAAAAATACACTTTTATCGTTTCTGATAAAGAAAAACAAACAGAAATTGTCTTAATAAATTATTAATTTTTCTTGGTGAATAAAAGTTTTAATTTAAATTTTTATTAAATTTACATAACACAAGTAAATGTTGTTTTACTTATCCCTAGCGTTTATAGTAACGATAAAATATTCCCCTTTGTTGTATAGCACTGTGACTATACCTGAAGAACGGATTTATACGGATTTATAAAAAGTTTCATAATGCTTTTAAAATAATGGTCCGTAAAAACAAAATTGTTGAATAAATTGAAAAATAAATAATCACTATAAATTTCCACGCTTAAATTTGTTTCTATAATTAGCGCCAATTCCAGAAAGTATTTGTCTTTAAGTCATAATATCATAATCATTAAATTGGCATATAGGAATACCTTCAAGGATGTTAAATAATTTAACAAAATATTACATTAACGCTCATGATTCAAGAACTGACAAAAAAATTGTCAAATCTTGAAAAAATTAGTTGAAAATTTATACGGACCTGTTTGGTTATTTCAGTTAATTCAGTTAATTGGATATTTTTGAAATATCAAAAGTCCCCATTGAGCCAGCAACCTGTGCTAAAAGTTTTATTCAAGTTAAAGGTGTCAAATAAGGTTTTCTTTTTTTATAAATCTTAAACGGTGAGCTTTTTTGTAAAGTTTTTTTTTGCTTTGAAGTTTGTTTTTTGAGAGAGTTATATTAATGAAGACATTTCTATACCTAATTTCAACTGTTAAATTTAAATGTTCTAATGTAAGCGCTGACGATGTAGCTATTTACCAAAATAATAACGATTATTCATCTTTCTATAATATATCACATAGCCCCGTAGTATGCCTGGCAAAGTTTAAGCATAGACGCCTACTACTGTTTACAGGAAGGATTAGAGACAGTTTTTGGGTCTCTGTATCTGAGGAACCAAAAAATCTATGAAGTTCAGATTTAAAACCTAGCGTTAGACTCAAGATATGAAATACTCTGCACCTGATAAACTTACACAATAAATTTATACCAATAATTTTCTCACTTTTGTTAAAAAAATTGGCTCTTACAGAGATTTAACTATGCAGGGATATGACTACTTTTTGTATGCGAAAACTTAATATCCTAATCTTTTAATATCCAAAAATCAGATTACACACAAACAAAATTATTGTCCAATGTAGACTGTAGAGTGTATATGTGCCATGCTTATGTGTCAGACATACTATTGTCTGTTTCGCCTAAGCATATAATGTATGTATATATAAATTTTGTCTATATACTGTATGACACACAATTTTTATTGATTGTCTCCCAAATACTATGCAATAGAGCAGGATAAAAAATACATCAATCGAGCGAGAGTAATATACGAAAATACACTCTGATCGGATTTTCATAGCGCGACAAACGAAGTATGACTAAACAAAAATAACAGGTAGATAATAATCATACCCTTCATATAAAAGCAAAAATATTCAATCATTTTCCTCCCCAATAGCACACACTATACAACAAACAAATGAAACACATGTGTTTTTTTGATTTGATGGATATACGTGAATGTTACCCTAATTGCTATTCATAATGACCGCTCGAATCGATAATATTTTTCAATGAATTTTTCAATGCTTGTTAAAATTTTCAGCAATTTATTTTGTAAATTTGTATTTGTACAATTTTAGTTTACACTATAGTTACTATACATGCATTGAACTGGCTAATTTTATTCTTTTGATATTTAAATTTTTATATGGAAAATGGGTACTGGATTTTTTTATTTTTTTGTTAGAAAATTATTATCATGTGTTGATTACAAATCTAATCGAAAACGTTGTTATTATCCAATACTAATAGAGTACTATCGTTGTGAAAAATGCATTTACGATGCAATCAAGGCGTTATATATAATTTTGATATTGTCAATTTACAAACACTCTTCGCTTTGTTCAAACCGTTTTTATACCTACCAAATAGTATTCAAATCGGTTAATCTATATGTAAAAACAGATACCCACACGCGACTGGTGTGTGTGAGACACGCACCAAATTAGCAATGAATAACATATGTTTGACTCCATATCCCAGAAATAGTTACGATAAGCTAATTCATACTGATGGTGACTATATTGTAGTCGAAATACGTATTTATAAAATAAAAATATTTGTTCTAGGAATTGGGGCAAAATTCGAAATTTAATTTCAGTAAACAAATAAATAATACATTGACATCAAGATCAAGTCAGAGATCATATGTATTGCACTACCATAACATCTCAGGTAGCTCAGAAGCATAGCGTTGGTCTAGAATGCCAGAGATCGTGGGCTCGTATCCCATTCTAGCAATTGAAGCATTCGAATAAGGCAGAAATCAATCGAGGAGCTCTGAGGCAAGCCTTAACAGAGCAGTAGTAGGGGGTCGCAATATATCATATTGGTCGCAGTGAATAATAACCTCCAAGTAATAATAATAAAGCAGAAATCAACGACAAAATTTTGAAAAAAGAGCGCTACTTTTGTGGTCCACAGAGCACAATTAAAAATCCACTAAAGTTTTAATATCCCACAAATGACAACAAACAATTTAGAGTTTAGACAAATAATTGCATGTTTAACAGTCAGTTAATAGAAATTATTTCAATGGCAAAACCATGTGTGCAGATTCAAGCTTTATATATATTTAATTAAAATCGGTTACATTTGGTTGCTATATTTAAATTAGTTTTAAGTTCGTTACATGTTAAAAAAAATACTGAAATAAAATATAACGGTCATTCAAGTATTTGGTTGTTTTTGCTTTTTATTTTTATAATAAAAAACCACATTCACTATCGCGCTTAAAATATTATTACACCGGTAATATTGATTAGTTATTCAGTAATTAAATATTATGTATACATGGTATGTATGTATAGAAAATACTAAATGTGTATGTTGAGAGATCACTTACTTTTAAACTAAAAACCGGATTTACAACAAGAAGTCAGTGGATCCTCAGTTTGAATGAGGGACTACAAACTTTATACTTATAAAACAAATTATCATTAATTTGTTAAATAATTTTATAAATATACTGAAATGTTTAGAAAGATTTAAGTTAAGTTTAAATAAAATAAAATTAATGGGGTGGTTAATTTTTTAAACTGTCGGCGTATGGACAAGAACAAACGTAACCAGCAATGCTTGTGAGGGTTTGCTGCAGATTCCGTTCACAAACTCCAGATGAAGATCGGCATAGTTCCTATTAAATTCGGCTGCACTCACACAACCTACCAGTTCCTAGTCTATATACCAATTCCTTGTCCTTTAGGGGTCGGTAAAAAACACCTAAAAAAGAGTATTTGCCAAGCTTCGACCTCTGCTTCGACATCCGCTATAAGTACTACTACTATGATTTAAGTTCATTATTGTTTACTAGCTGGCTTCAGATTTCTTATTAATATTTTAAATAACTTTTTACCCATTTCTAATTATGATATCGATTTAAAACTTTGCAAATTTATACAATTATGATGACAATTAAATAATGTGGCTTTGATCTAGTATTTTATGAACTCAAGATGGAATTTAAAAATATGTAACTAAATACAATTTACAAATTTGGCAGAAGCGTTAGTAAATTATGAGAAGTTAAGGAACACATTTGATAAATGCTTTGGTAAAATATAAGAAATTTAATAAATTTTTTTAGTATTAAAAAAAAAATTTTTATAAATTTATTTATAACTATGTTAAAAATTTATTTCAGAAGAATTAGCGCCCAATTACAATTTTACACGCTTTTAGAATTGCTTTCTTTAGTGCGTTAATAAACTACATATTAACTGTAACTTTTTTATTGTTAGTCAATTGGTAATTATGCGGTTCCATTCAAGCGCTTTTTTATTTATTCTTAAAAATAATGAGACAGAATTTTAATCATTTTATCTTTAAACAGTAATAAAAAATCTTAAGGAGATACGTTGTTGCAAACCTAAAATATCTGAAGGTAAAGTTAAAGTAATGATTGTTTATCGGGGTGACACGCGAGCTTGAAAATCTGGAAATGTCATGTACGCATTTTGAGATTTTGGTGACTATTTATTTGTAAATAAATAATTACCTGACTACGGAGGGTTATGTGTATAGCATTCTACGTCTGTCGGTTAGCATGACATATCTTCCCGTGTCGCTTCTAAGCTACTTATCATATTTTGACAAATGTGGTATCGTTAGGTTCGTGCAACAGTTTTGCGTGTCATAGACTATATGACGTCATATTACATCCAACGTGGTGGATATGACTTGAATAATACGCTTTCCACCAGATATCACAAATGTATGGAGTAGTTTGGTAGACAGATTGATAGATTGTAGCGGCTGCCCTGGACGGGCTACTCTTCGATCATAAGATCCATTGTGATGCCTAAGGATGTGAGGATGTGAGTGGAGTGGAAGAAATTTTCGTGTGTAGAAGGAAACTGCAGAAAACCTTCACAAGCATAACCGGTTACTTGGTTCTTGTCCATACGCCGACAGTTTAGTCACTTAACCGCCTTTTTTTTTTCTTAATAATTGACAAACTGCCGATGTCCGGATTCGAACCCATAACCTCCCAGCTCCAAGTAGACATAACGCCTCAGACCGCTCGACTACTGGGGCGGTATCGAGTTTGGAACCTAATAAATCATTGGTTTTAATTCACAGATTCTTAATATTATACTTAAAAGACTTAAACAAAGAAGTTTAAACAACTAAAATCCGACTACGAAAAATGCACGAAATAAGTGTGAGGCACGAAGGCCGTCAATTGTTACAATTTTGTTTTGTGCATCGTAGTTAGGCCTTCGTCTACCAATATATTTCCAAGAGTCATCAAGATTGTTTCGTGCTTTTTTCGAGTTTTAGTTTCTTCAACTTTTTTATCAAATTGATATGGAAGTCGTCTCTTTTCCTTCAGAATAGGCAGGGAACTTTTTCCGCAGTCAGAGAATAATCAAGGAACCGCCAGAGAATTTCGTAACCATCTCAGTGCAATGGAACTTTTGACCAGCGTACAAGAGATATTAAGTGAAGTTTTGAGGCATTGGATTTCTATCGATTACGAAACGTTTACTCCCAATATATTGAAAAGATACAAAATTGATTGATTTATTTATTGTACATCCCTGACACAAGTTTTTAATATATACAAGAAGAATAAAATTGGCTTTTCGACAAAGAAGACACATACCAACACACACATATATCGTGCAAGTTTCGTAGCAGACATAGACATTAATACATAATAAGCAAAATATCAAAAGAATGGAACAAAAAAAAAACTAATGCCGTCTGTTTTGTAATAATGTATCAGTTGGTACCATCATTTTTATCCTCATCGTTATAAACTTAACACTGAATATAAGACTATCTCAAAATTCATTCGTTTCTATAAATATTTAGTAGGAATCGATCGATATGCCTCTGGTATTTCCCGTATGAAGTGCCTTACATATATTTACGATAAATCATGGAGATAGACTACATATTTAGTTTTTTTAGTATATTTTATATATACACTCATACACAATACATAGATATATTCACTATTCATGTATCCAAATTAAGGTAATTTTGAAGTAAAAAATAATTTTAAACTTTCACCAAATTGTCACCAAATTAGTAACAAGTAACATATCCTGCGACAATATAAGAGTAATTTTAATAAGAGTAAAATTAACAGGAATAAATGTGATTGAAGGAAATTTTAACAAGAGTAATTTCAATATAATTTAAGATTTATTATATTTTAAATCCAGTATATTTTAATTTAGTTAATTTTCTATTTATTTTTATTTTTGTCTAGTGATCTCGACTTTCTATCTATTTCTAATTGTCAAAGAGTAAAGTACGACTAGCTAATTTATACCGATGATGACTACATTGTAGTCGAAATTGGTATTTATAATACAAAAAACTGATCTAGGTAAAGGGGGCGAATTTGAAATTTCATTTCAAAAACCTAGAGTTCTCATTTGATAATATAATGTCTGAAGCTTTAGGATTTATTAGAAAACGTTATTTTTTGCCAATGAAAAAAAAATTAGCAAAATCTTTCGAAAAGTGGTTTTATGCTGGAACACCCTTAAAGTGTATAAACATGCTGCATTTTATTATAGATTTGGATACAGATTTAAAAAGATTAAGTTTTATAAACAATAAAGATATATTGCTGGAGCATTTTTGAAATTATTTTTCTCGGAGGAAAAATTTGATAGATAAAACGTGGCATTTAAACATCTAAATTCGTTTACGTTTGGGAAATGCTATTACTCTCATGGAGAAGCAGTATCGTATATTTAATTCATTCTTAGCATACTGAACCTATTTTTATGAGCTTAAGGTTTTTTAAACATCAATAAGAAGGTTTTTAGAAAAATTTGTAAGCAGTTAAGTTGTAGTAAATAAATTTTATTATTATTATTATTATTAAATAAACAATTATTTGAAATTTTCGTAAAATAACTTTATTTGACTAGTTTCGAAACACAGTTCCTTCTTCAGAAAAGTAAAATTTTAGTAAGTCAGTTTTACTCTTATATTTTAACTCTTATATTTACAAGAATATTTGCCATTTTAAAACAATACCCATATTAATGAATATTACCAATGCATCACCATAGTTACATGATATTTTTAATGTATTTAAATAAAATTTTCTAATTTTAAGAGGGATTGATCAATTATGTTTATTGAGGAACTTTGTGTTTGAAATACCAAAAGCATATCAGATACGAAAACATATTTATTTATATATGGGTTTGTAGTCACTCTACCGGTCACGGATCGCCATGAACATTAATAAGATAGAAGTAAATTAAGATATATTTCCAAAAGAGAAGTGATGTTATTATTCTGAGAAAATTCACTAAGTTGACGCAGCTCCTGTGCGTAACGAATTTCTTTAAATTAAATACGGAATACAGTAAATCTATTCCTGCTGGATATGTCGTATAAAAAATATTACTTTCGCGGCTTTTAGAAAAGCTCTAACTTAATAACTACAGAGAGGACACAGAATATTGAATATTCAAGAAAATTAGGATTATGAAAAAAATAAGAGAATCATTCAAAATAGTGAAATAGAAAAAGTTATTTTTGATATCAATCTTTCGAAGGCGTCAACCAAAGAAACAGAGACATTTCCCCAGTTTTAGTACATTTTACCTTTACAGAGACAATAAAAAAACACATTACATCTGTTGAAAAGATTGCAGTGAATTGTTTATACATATGATTGTATTGTAAAGTTGTAAATATGTTTAAATGATGTTTTAATTAAAAAAAAAATGTTGACCATAACCTAGTAAATATTTAATAGTTTGCAATAAATTATGTAACAATATTTATTATTATTTATTTTTTTATATTTGGTATTCACATTTCTAGAACAACTAAATAAAAAAAAATATATAAACAAAAAACAATCATTTAAAAAACAATAAATAATTGCAAATGTTAACAAAATATATATGTGCAACAACCTAAAAACGCATTCATATGTGACGTCAAACATACCACATATGAACAAACACACACACTAACATATGTCGTTCTTGTATTATTATTATTCTAGTCAGTCAGTCAGTCATTCAGAGTCATATAATATGAAGACAACGTCAACAAACAATACTATTGCGATCAGAAGAGATGAGTACTTTGTTCAAATTTTTACAATAGATTTATGCTGCCGTCTTTAGGTAAAAGGCTGCAAACTTCATTTACTGTCTTTTATTAATTATGACGCTAATCGATTTTTATTTGATGCTTCTGTACATACCAATTATAAAATGAATCATTAAGAATGTTATTTCAACAAGTAAATAATTTTTAAGTTTGTCAAATATTTCAAATTGGTTACATTTCTTAAATATAATAACAGGAAATTCGTTTTTCAAAGTAAAAAAGCAGTAGTTTTCAAACTGTATTGCTTTTATCTACTGATTAATATAAGCACTGCTTTTTTACTCTTTATATCCTGTTATGATTTGATTTTTGTCCGTATTGACTGAGATAAAATGGTTAAGATTTTGTGATTCGATACTGATTAGATAATAATTATTGAATATTAATAAAATTTATTAAAATAAAATTTTTATTTTGCATTACTGCATTTTACCTTTGACAAAATAATACGTATCAAAATAAAAACAGTAATTCTGTTTTACAAAATATAAAAGCAATAGATCACATGCTAATGCTTTTCGATTTACAACAATTAAAGGCAGACGTCACTTATTTTAAGCATTTTAATTAATTGTGATCTAAAATCACATTTAAATGACTTTTCATGAAGCCATGTAACATATTATTTGTCGTTAAATAATTATTATGGAAAATAATATTATTAATTTAGTTAAAAAAATTTTTAACTTTAGAAATATCACTTTTTACAGTTTACTGCCTCTTTCCTAAGCACGGCAGAATGGATGATTCTCTGTTTGAGATCGTGTCGAAATGTGCTTTATAGTCAACATAATCTACAAAACATATTCAAGTGTTATTACCAATATTCACGTGTTAGTACCGTGGAATGAGAATTCTAATTTCAGCGGAATAAATTTGGTTTTCAAAAATAAATGTTCCGACCAAAAAAGTTATCCATACTACTATATAAATGTGAAAGTAACTCAGTTTGTTTGCTACCTCGTCACGACTAAACGGCTAAACGGATCGTAATGAAATTTGACAAGGAGATCGATTATATCCTGGGGAAGGACATAGGCTATATTTTGTGTCAAAAAAATCTTGAAGGGGGTGAACATTAAAAAAAATACATACAGTCGAATATAGAATCTCATCCTTTTTTGGAGTCGGATAAAATTTTTGTTGTTTTTATGATTTCCACAGAAACTATGCTTCTATAAGATAACTATAAAAATATTTTATTAAAATTTTGTTTCAATTTTGAAATGTCAACTTTGATTGTCGTTTCCATAGCAACTATAAACTATAATAGCACACTATAAATCGTTATATATTGTAAAAATATATCATATAGCGTGATTATTATTATTATTTTTAATACATATATATATATATATATATATATATTTAGCTTTCATGTAAATGCGGACGAAGTCGCGTGAAACAGCTAGTTCCTTATAAGTTTGATACAAATCGACTGTACAAACTTGAACAATGTACGCCAGTTTTGACCGCGTTAGTACCTTTGTTGGTTTATGGTTTATATAGTTTGTTTTTGTTTATTATTGTTATTGTTTTGAAAATATCAACATAAAAATTATGTTAGAGGTGGTTGGATCCCAATTGGGTGTGTCTGCGTCATAATGTTAATTTATGTGTGTGAATGTAAGAATTTTTTAGGTGTGTATTTTGTCATATAAGGAATATATAACTGCATTGATAAATATAAATCTAATTTTTAGAATTTTGTATATATGACTAGCAAGCATTATCTGTTGTGGCTTCGCCCGCAAAAATTATGCAAATGTCTTATAACTCAGTAACATAATATATCAAGGACTGGTTTTATAAAAACACTGTTACACGTATTAATTTGTTTATTTATAATTTAAAATATTGAATTTCCAAACAAACGCTCATCCGATGTTTCACCTTTTTAAGGTCCATTTTCCAAAAAGAGGGATGATTTATCCATCCCTCATTCCAAGAAGGTGATGTAAAAAGGGTCATTAATTGACATCCCACTTTTTTATCGAGAAAACCCAATTTGAAATGTGTTAAACAAACCAATTTCAGTAGAATTTACCTGTTTCTAAATATAGGATACCATTTTTTATTCAAAAACATAGCTTACTTCAAGTTTTTTACAGACACAGGTATTTGTAGTAAATCTTATCGTTTAGGCCAACATGGAAATTTTTCAACTTTTAATATTTTATCTAAATCTGTTAAAATTCGAATTTCAAAGTGGCTTTACATTCCGTTTTCTAATATCACAAAACATTTAATCCGTAAATGATAAAAAATGAGTTTGTGTATTTTTGTTCGCGCGTTAGAAGCAAAACTTCTATGGCATTGTAGTTAAAACTTGTTTAAAGAATTTGTAAAATGTATTTTATTTGAATGTAACTGTAATTAATTACTTGCAACCATAAACAAACAAAAAACGTTTTAAAGTATCAGTTGTCTCTAAGCAGTATTTGTATATGTCATTTATTAACTATTATTCGTATAAAGTATACTAATTTAACCGTGTAAATAGGATGTAGACATATTACACGTGCATGTGAAATTGTCTTCATTAAAATTGCCCTTTTGCTATAGTTGACTTTGAGATATTTGTGCATGCATACACAATAAATGAGCTATGAGAATGAGAACTATTCATTATTGTATTTTGAAATGAAATTGAAATAAAATTTATACAATTACCAGTGAATGGATTAAAATTAATTATTAATATTTTCATTTCTCATATTAATTATAAAGAATGTTTATTGTTTTTGTTTCAAACATGTACTATTTCCTGTTCCAATTAGATTAATAAATAGGGTCTATTTAGATTTTCATTACTATGAGAAAATATCATGATTTAAGAATGTAGAATCATATTTTAATTCTATATAATTTACAAACTTACATTTTGTTTTAACAAAAATGATTGTATTCAGATTTTAGTTTTTTTTAAGGCAGCAATAATAAAATTACAATTGGTGAGACATTAAAACATTTGTGGTATGCTGAAGGTTATTTTGTTGCACAGAAAATACAACATATATATTCAAAGTTTGTCGGTTTAGGATTGCACAGGTTAATAACACTTTTTGTGTGGTTTTGTTATTAGAAAATTATCAAGTATAACGTCATTTAACTGCACGGTCCGACAACTCCAAGTTCTGTGACCGACTGTCGTGTCGCTTTGAGTCTAGCCGGACCTAAGAGTGGAGGTTTAAACAAATGGAGCGCTTTAAATCTACTCGACACCGGCGTACAGGAATCATTACTATTACGAAGAGAGGTGTACACTTATCATTACTATCACCTAGAGAAAAGTGTGGTAACTGTTAGTTGCTTACGAACATGGAGCGGGATAAATTACTAGCTTGTATCTTATATTTTAGACCAGTGATTCTCAACCACTGTGCCGCGGCACTTTTGTGTGCCGCCAAATTTTTGTAATGTATATAGTAAAGTATTAACCAACATAAAAACGAAAAAAAGATCGAGACTGTTAAATGTAGAAGACGAAATGAGAGTAGCATTGTCATTTTTACGACGAAATATAAATGAAATTATCAAAAAACATCAAACTCAAATTTCTCAATTAAAGTATTCTTATTATTAACTTGTAATTAATCCCTTAATAAACGTACTGTTATTTTTTTAGTACATATTATTTTATTTTACATTCAAAATTATTATCATATAATAGTATATTACGTCCTTAGGCCAGAAAGTTGGATTTCCTGGCGTATGTGATGTGATGGCCGAGGCGAAGCCGAGGCAATCATATCACATACGTCAGGGCATTCAACTTTTTGGCCGTAGGTCGTATACTATTTTTCTTGCTCCACCCGCCGAATGTACGCGCTTTCTGGCCGCATTTTACGTGTGTTATTGTAAACAAATGAATAATTGCTATGTTATAAAAACAATTGCTATGGTAGCGGCCAGAAAGTCTCGAGCCTGTAAAAGCGCACTGCAGCTCGAGAAGGCCATGAAAATCGTTCATTCTGGCGTAAAATGCGGCCAGAAAGCGCGTACATTCGGCGGGTGGAGCAAGAAAACTATTTTACACAGTGTATTATAGGAAAGTAAACAACTTTTAAACTTATCGTTTTCTTTGTGTGTCGTCAAATTTTGAAATCGTTAAAAGTGTGCCGCGATAAAAAAAGGTTGAGAATCACTGTTATAGACGTTTAAAAAAAGAAGAGAAAATAGGATGCAATGCTTTTTAAATTAAAGTAGAAAATAAATTTATCACATGACCACATTTTCTGTGTGTCTAATATTTATAGAAATATCTTTCTTTGCTCGATATGAAAAATCATACACATCCAAAATGGGAATGGAACCCACGATCTCTGACATTATAGACCAATGCTCTACAGCTGACCTACCTGAGATGTTATGTGAGAGATCATATGCATTCCGCTACCATAACATCTCAAGTAGCTGAGCGGCAATGGTCTACCGCTAAACTAGTTTGCAGAGAGGTAGAGGCAGAAAACGAACATCATGGATCTCTAATATAAAGAAACATACTGCAATGAATCTGGAACATTCAGGGTATCGAAAACAGAGATAGGTGGAAGCAAGTTGTCTCACACATCCACCAGGGGATAGGGAACTAAATCATCATCATCATCATCAAGATATAAGTGCAAAGAATGTTTGGGGAGGGGATCTTTACCCGTCTTATATGTCTACCACTGCCGCGGTAAAATATTACATCTCAGGTAGCTCAGCGGTAGAGTATTAAACCGCTACCGCTAAACTAGATTCGCTGAGAGGTAGAGGCAGAAAACGAACAGCATGGATCTCTTATGTAAAGAAACATACTGAAATGAATCTGCAACAACTCATTCAGTGTGCCGAAAACAGAGATAGGTGGTCTCCAATATCCACCAGGGGATAGGGAACCAAATCATCATCATCATCAAGTATTATATATAAGTGCAAAGAATGTTTGGTGAGGGGGTCTTTACACGTCTTATACGTCTATAGCCGCGGTAAAATATTTTGAATGGCTATTGTCATATTTGGAATGTATAAACAAATATAATATGTAAATATGAAATTTGTTGATTTGTTCATTTGCATATAAATTTTGTATATCCAATAATAATGTATGTAATATGTGGCATACTTAAAATTACATTATTATTTTAATAATTATTATTAAAATAATACATAATAATTATTATTATCGGTTTTATTTACCATATATACTAAAACAAATATCATATTACTAACGATCTAATATTCTACAGAAATGATGCAATTTAATATGTGTTATATAATATTATACAGATAATATGTTTATAAATATAATATAATATATAATTATTTACTTTAACCATTTAGGTTTAAACTATATAATAATAATAATAATAGTGGTATTATAGACTAAGCAAGAAACTAGAATCGGAATTTCCACACATTCAAAAGTTTTTGCTTACATCGTGAGAAATATATTTTCTCCACAAACTTTTTCTCTAAAACCAATAATTCACCAGTTATAAGGATATAAACAATTTGATTTTTTATAACTGTTGATCGCACTTTAATTTTTCAATCTGGTTAATAGGGAATATGCATGAACATTTTTTTTCACTTGAATTGAAGCATGTTTACTTGACAAATATCAAGGTAAAATTACTTTTTAAATAACTTTAAAAATAAGCAAGATATGAATGATTGAAATTCCCAGTTAGACAAAGAGGGTGATAGCCCTCTTGATATGTTATGTGACGTCATATTACACTTTGACCATTTAAAATACACGCAAAACTCCGTTTTTAATATTTTTGCAAGAAAGAGACTGATAATAATCTTTAAAAGCTTATAGCTTCCTTGATATTTGTCGGATTTTAATTTCGTTTTTAAATATTATTACAGTATTAACAGTATTTTCATATTCTCAAAATAAATGTGAAAAAAAATTTTCATGCATATTCCCTATTGTGCCTCAATCGTCACCTATTTGTCAATGTTTCACGATTTTTTTCAGATATTTCTGAACGATCCTTTTGGCGATAAGGGTGGAGAACAGCAAATTTTATGAGCTTGTAATGTACTCGATTCTAAATATTAATTTTCTTTTATATTTAGATACTTTTTGCGTGTGCATTGCACATTTTCCGAGCTCCGAGCACGGTAACTGCTCATAAATTGATATTCATTATTTATTAGGCAAAATAAACCTTTGGTTTTAATTCCAAATTACTGTCTTTTAATAATTATTTGTTGAGTAGATTTTAAGATTTCTTGGAACATTCATAGTCTTTACATTGGCGCCCGAGCATATTATAAATTCAAGAGGGTGGTGAATTACCTAAAATATTATTTTCCCATATCAGTACTGTCAACTAGGAATTTGAATTTGTTGAAATTTTGTTGTTGTAGTTTTACTGGGAAAAGAGATTACGCCACCCACAATATTCCAAAGATAAGCATTCTTATTAGATAGATAGATTGTAGAGGCTGCCCGGCTACACTTCGACCATAAGGTCCATTGTGTTGCCTAAGGATTTGATGATGTGAGTGGTGTGGAAGAAATTTGTGAGTAGACTAGGAATTGGTTGGATAAGCGGCTGCAGCCGACTGTGATAGGAACTATGCCGATATTCATCTGGGGTTCGTGAAGGAAACTGCAGAAAACCTTCTCAAGCATAGCCGGTTACTTCGTTGTTGTCCATACGTCGACAGTTTAGTCAATTAACCGACCCCTTTTTTTTATAATTGACAAACTGCCGATGTCGGGATTCGAACCCATAACCTCCCAGTTTCCAAGTATGCATGCTGCTCAGACATAACGCCTTAGACCGCTCGGCTATTTGGACTGGTAATTTCTTTATTAAATAGATTTCTAATAAAATTTTTGTTCACATTTTATTTTTTAATTAAAAAAAATTCAATTTGGCAATTATAAAGTTGTTTTATGACAACTAGAGGTTGAAATATAATTAATGTACCGAAATCGGACGCAGCTCCAATAAATGTTTTGAATTTGAAAAAGTTGCCAGAATTTCATGCAAAAGACATTACATTATTGATTATTTAGGATTCTCGTCTTTTTTCTATTCGAAATATTATTGATGATGAAACCAAATTCACACTAGCTTCATTACCTATACCTGGGGATTACACTTCTGACGTTAGAGATATCATTCTAAACCCACCTGATGAATTTCAGTTTGATACCTTCAAAAGTACTCTTCATGCTACTTTAGGACTATATATCAAAAAGATCTTTTTATAAATTATTGGGTCTGAGTAGGTTTTAGGATTTCTTGGAACTTTCACTTTTTACAAGTTTATTCAAACAAATGTATTAAAATACATGATGCATTTGTCTGTATATCCAAATTTACCTCCTGAAATAAACCCCCAAAATCAATAATCAACGGCCCATCATACTCTATCTCTGTGCTAAAATATAAATTCTAAGATCGAATAGTTTTGGAGAAAACCCCCTGTGATAGATGGACAGATACTCGAGTTTTTTATGTTGATGTAGTATAGTAGTAATAGTAGCGGCGGGGAGGTCCATCAGGACCCTTAAAGGATAAGGTATGTAAACTAGGCATTGGTAGGTTGTGACTGCAGTCGACTTTGTTCTACACACCGACAGTTTAGTCAATTGACCGCCCCATTAATTTATTTAATTTAATTGACAAACTGCCAGTGTTGGGAATCGAACCAGCAACCTCCTAGTTCCGGGTAGAGCGCCTTTAACAATTGGACCACACAGATACATTCCTTATTTTCTCTTATTATCGTTCTATCTATGTCCGAAGGAAATAGATATATGGTGAAAAAATCCTATGAAAAATTGATCAGAAAATAGTCTTAATGACATTTTAAATACATGCATTTTCTCATGTTAAATAACTTCAGGGTCACTTTTGAATAGAGGAAATTTTAAAAACAAACGCTTGAATTTCTAATGAAACGAAGGTACATGCGCATTTTGATTTCAAATAACAGATAAGAATCGCAACAACCTTGGCGATTAAATGTTTTTTTTTAGTTGCATAGTAAGTAATATATATAGTTGCATAGTATACATATATGTAAGTAATAAAGTGAATTTTACACACATATTTGCAATTTACAATTTTTTAATAGGAATGTTTACCTATTTTTTTTAAAGTTTAATAGATTTATTTGTTAATAAAATTATATTATGCAGTTTAAAATTATTGTATGCAGTTTAACATTTTTCTTCGGTGAATTTAGCCTTTTCTGCGAATTAAACATTGTAATCTTATCCTGAGCAATAATCTCAAAATCCATTTTGTTTATCGCAAATATTGGGACTAACAATGTTAACTAACAATTACACCGTCACGTGGCCTAGTTGTATCACGTTGTCTCATCTCTGACAGAACGCGGCACGTCGTTTCTAGGCAGTCGTTGTTGCGCCATTGAGGCATTCGATAGAACAATATAACAGATTTATTACGTGATCGACTTACTGCCTTTACTAAATATATTGCGTAGTTGCGAAATATGAAACAAAATTTCGATGGTTATCTACTCACAAAGACATAAACATATTACCTATACAAGGTGTATCAAAACTCCAGGAGTGTATCATTCACGTGAAAATAATGCAAGAAAACTCATATGTTCTTATAATCAGGGAGACCAAAGGGTTTTTCAGGATAATGAGCATCAAGCTGGTACTTTAAGTAGCTTCGGTTTGACAAGATGCCCAACTTTTTTAATCATATAATTTTGGAAAACGTTGAACATTGGCGATGGGAGACTCGGACTCCATTCCATTGAATTTGTAGGCTCGTAAACTTTGGATGAACATGTCGATTTGACCGATCATCCAAAGTTTATGAGCATCAAGTTATTTTTAAGTTTAATTGTAAAATAATCAAGTGAAGAACGGGGAAAAATGTCGTCCTACAAATTCAATGGAATGGACTCCGAGTCTTCTATCCTCAATGTTCAACGGCTTCCAGAAAATTTCGATACCGTTTTTCAAGATTGTATAATTAAAAAAGTTGGACGTCTTGTCAAAAAGAAAGTTTTTTACAAAGTATCAGCTTGGTGCTCATCATCCTGAAAAACCCTTTGGTCTCCCGGCATTATGCGATTTTCATTTTTTTTTTCATAAACGTTAAATAACTATCACAGCATATTGACACATTATCAGAACACGAAAGTTATCAATTGTTTTGTAAGTTTCGACTATCTGTTCCTCTTGTACTCACCCTGTATATGTGTGGGATTATAAGAAAATGTATAGCAGTAACGAAATCATGGGAATTTTCAAATATGGGAATATTAATTCATTAAAAATAATAGAAAATGATTGAAAAATATTTTTGAAAGCATGTAACTATATTAAATTGAGTTATCAAACTGGAAAATTTATAAAAACTTAAATAATATATTTATAGAAATAGCAGTAGGAGTTCTTCATCCGATCATAAATTCTATAACAATATTAAAGAAAAATTAAACTATGAAAACGAACTCCACGTTCTCTAGAAGAAAGCGATCAGGCAAAGATAGCTCACAAAAAACTCTTTATAAACTGCTTTCTGTGAGTCGGATCTTCAGTCCAAATGACATTATATAGCTTAATATTTAGTAAAAATGCATTTTTGATAAAATCACTGAAAATGATTAATCTTGAAAATATTTTGGGTCTAAAAACAGTGACAGAAAGCAAAAATTTATATTTTAAATTGTTCCTTACAAAAACAATTTTCGTTCGACATATTAAAATTTCTGTTGGAAACCGTCATTAAAATTAAATCTACATTTTAGGGCTATTAAAATTGCATCTACATTTTAGTTTAATAATCTTCTATATAATAAAAATTAAATGCTGTCCGTTGGTAACCGCATCACTTGAGAACGACTGAACCGATTTGGCTAATTTCTTTTAATAAATGTTCGTAACAAGCCGAATAAGGTTTTAAGACAAAGAAAAATTGGAAAAGTTACCCGTAAAATTGGGAAAATCGGGAAAAATGAAAGTGCTTATGTCTATGGGACTTTCTATGATTTTTTATAGTTACTTCTTTAAAATAAACTTGTAAAGTCGATAATTTTCTCTTACATACCCACGCCCTTTAGAGGGTGTGAAAATATCTAACTTTAAAATAGAAAAAAAATTCAAAGACAAAAAATGTTCCTTCGTTAAAAATAAATAGCTTGTATTTATCAATCAAATATTTAGAAATACTTTTGGAACGTATAATCTAAGAGCATATGGAACATTTAATAAAAGTTAAAACAATTATTTGAAATTTTCGTAGAATAATTTTATTTGACTAGTTTCGGAACACAGTTTCTTCTGAGGAAAGTTTTGAAACTAGTCAAATATTTGTTTTATTTAATAATTATAATGGATTTTCGTCTAGCAACGACCCATTCAATATAAAAAAACATATGCAATAGTTTGCTTGAATTATTAACTACGAGAATATTTGAACAGTTATAGAAATATTAAAAAATATTACGAATAATAACCGTACGTGATACTTTGCTCCTTTTTTACAAGCTTTTATTTAATTGTCTTGTTAGTATGTATGTTTAGGTCAAATCGTGCAATCAAAATTTCCGCTTCAATATTTTAATCCCATTTAAATAATCCCAAATTTAAAACTATTTAGAATAAATGTCTTTGTGAAAATAAACGACCCTTAAGGACCCACAGAAAAAGAACATTCATTTACAGAATATGATGCATTTTATAAATTTAATCATTAATAAAAATTTGTTGATTTCGATTTTCTATCTATTTCTAATTGTCAAAGAGTAAATTACGACTAGCTATTTTATACTGATGATGACTACTTTGTAGTCGAAATACGTATTTATAATACAAAAACTGATCTAGGTATTGGGGCGAATTTAAAATTTTATTTCAAAAACGCTAGAGTTCTCATTAGTTATCATTTGACAATCTAATGTTTAATATATCTAGCAAAATTAAAAGTCAACAATTTGCTTAAACGAATGTATTAAAATAAATTTAAATTAGCATTATACGATGGTTTCTGCATTTAAAAATATATGAAATAGTACTGCTATATTAGCATAGCAGCGTCTTAGTAGGAAAACGGACAAGCTTTCAGGCATAATATATATATATATATATATATATATATATATATATATATATATATATATATATATATATATATCCCTGAAAATAACAATTTTGACTTCGATTATGTAACAACATTTCATAAGAGAGATGCTCATAGCTTGTAAACGGAGTAAACTAATAATAAACGGAATAAACTATTTTCTTGCTTGTTATGTTTAAACTTTTTTCTATCTCAACATTTCATTTAAATCTCTCGAAGTTTTTCATTTCCTACGTATTAGTTCCTCTTGGTATGACGTTCGATACTCTTAATATATATCAAATATCAATTTTTTATCGTTTCATATTGAATTATAACATCTAGCGTTTCATATCTATTGTGAGATCCGCACAACCGCCGTATACAAACTAATGTATGTAACGGTTGTGTGCAATTTTGAAAGTATTTTATTATACCCGGTATACAATATATATACCTGGGTATATTAACCATCCGTTCGTAAACACGATAATTCAAAAAAGAAAAGAGAGAGCTAGTTGAAATTTTGTATGTAGAGCTAAAAACTAAGAGCTAAAAGTTTGTGGGCAATGGGCAAAATTAGACCATGTTTGGGTAAAATGGACAAAACTTTCCAACTTTGAAACCGAAAGAGACAGAACAAATATGTAAGACAAAAAATGCCCGTTTTTTAAAGATAAACAACTTTTTTTACATAAATTCAGTTTATACCGGGTATTTAATGAATGAACTCAGTTAGTTCTTATTTTTACTTGTTGTTTTTATATCGCTTTACACTTCTTTTCTATTATAAAATTGTAAATGTGAATGTCTGTTTATTTGCTTGTTTGTTTCTGAGCATCACGAAAAACTACTGGACCGGTTTTGATGAAACTTATTTTATTTAAAAACTTATGATGAAACTTAAAAACTGGTATATACGAGAGATATAATTCGAAAATATTCACTGAAATAGAAATTTAGTGGAAGCGTCAATAAATATTTGAAGTAGTGGAAGCAGTGGGAAATTACAATGAGGTTTGTAGTTTTAATGACGGCAGTCGAAGATATAACAATAATTCGCGAGCGAAGCCTCAGATATAAGAGTAGTTTAAACATAAAAATATAAAATATAAATTATTATTTTGTTTTATTTTATTTCCCTGTTTAGGAAAGTTGTGGTGATTAGGCCGAAAATCGAAATCAAAATTTTCCAGATCTCCTCGTTTTGAGGTCACTAGAGTCATTATCACCATTTTTGGAAAGATGTCTGTGTATGTGTGTGTGTGTATGCGTTCGTAAGCAGCATTTTTCGACATTTTTTCGTTCACGATATCTCGAAAACCAAAAATGATAACGACATTGTCAAGGTGTCAATCGAACGTATAAACATCAATATGATCTGAAAGAAATTATCTAATTCAGTCAAGGGGAAAATTGGGCTTAGAGGGAGAGAGAAAAACAAAACTTGAATAACTTATTTTACTACAAAGTTAAACAAATTTGAGCAAATTTATCAGGAGTAAAGTTGTAGTAAATGAAATTTCAACATTTATCTGCTGAATCAATGTTTTCTAGAACAAGATGCTGCTGCGGAGGGATACCGGATTCATTACCGGGCATTATCCCCTATCCCATTGCATCTACATACAATGGGACTCCATAACGGGTCAATTTTGTGCAAATTGTGTGGCGAGGAGGAAGAAACATCCCGCCACATTATCTTTGACAGTGAACCTCTAGGTTGCAGCAGATACAGGATATTCGGTGCATCTCACCCTGAACCTTCAGGAAGACCTGATAAGCAAGCTCCTTATTATAGAAATATTGCCGATACATACAGCCAATGGCGATGTATCGTTAAAAATTCCGTTTCCAAAAAATTCCATCAGTAAAATAGCTTTTAGTTTTCGGGATAGTTTTTTCCAACGTCTAAAATCTTCATCGGTATTTTTGACTTCAAGGGACATCAAAACAGGGTTTATCACAAAACCTCTTTATAAATACTTATCTGTAGTCTGTCTATAGAGGTAAATTGATACGAAAATAATATTGTATTTATATAGAAACTTAAGTGAACATAAGATACAATAAAAACTTTTCGGAAATTTTTTTCTTTTAATATTGTCACAATGACTATTGTAGTGTTCATTCTTTTTCATTAAGTGAAAACATTTTCTCTAGAGAGTTAAAGGTACTAACACTTACTTCGACAAGATACTTGTATATTATATTTGTTAAAAAAGTAAATTCTTACTACCAATAAACTTCTACAGGTTGTTCTGTCAAAATACATAAAATTATGTAATAAATACATACACGAATGTGTAGTATACCTACTTATAGTTCAATATCTAGTCACCTTCGTGCAATATACAGCTTGTATTTTAAAACAAACCCAATTTAGAAACAATGTATAGTGTATCTATCACTGTCTATGCACAGTATATCATGATATAATGTACTTTGTTATATCCAAACTGCACTCTACACGCAGTGTAGCTAATACATCCCCACTAAAGACTTATCTTATATTAGACAGTGCATAGCATAGCAATACACACTAGGTCAGGGGTGTCAAACTCAATTTTGCAGAGGGCCATATATTAAATTTAGAATGTGTAGGCGGGCCAGATTCAAAAAAAAAATGTACTGATTTATTATAACATTTTATTTACTTAATTATATAGTATATAATATACGGTTGTTAAAAATCATATCAAAGTTATAAAAGAGGGTAATTATTTTGAGCTCGAGGATCCTGATACCTGACTTCTCTTGTTTTTGACAAGCTCATTGATGTCAGGTATCATATTCGTTGTAATTATTTTAAGAATTGATTGGAGATGTTCATTCGTAAGTCTTGTGCGATGTTTGTTCTTATTTATTTTCATGACGGAAAACATCTGCTCACATAAATAGATGCTACCAAACATGCACAGAATGCCTGCTGCATGCTTTTTTAATTCCGGGTAGTTATCCAAATCTTGAAATATTGTGTATAAAATGTAAGGGCGTTAACCTCTTTAAATTTTTCTTTCAAAATATTGTCTGATTGAAGATCTATCAACTCCATTTGCAAATGAACTGGTGCCTGTGAAGCTTCAAAATTGAATGGATTGTTGAAAATTGGGAATTCCATTTCATTCATTTTGTGGAAGTCTTCAAAACGATTGTTGAATTCCGTGATCAGATTTTGCAGAAGTTGAGAATATTGATCCAATTTATTTTGGTTCACCGTGCCAAATGATTGTCTAGGCACGCGCTGCCCTTGAAATTACTTATAAATGTTGTAGTGTGCGCATTTTAAAACTTCCGTAGAGGAATCGAGTGAAGTCATGATTCTTCTGTCTGTCACACATTGCGATCGCGGGCCGTATCTTTGACATCCCTGCACTGGTACTATCTATCTCCTAACGACTGTTTTTTTGTGGTGTTTTCTCAAAACAGAATTGGCGGAATAGACCTGAAAATTTGCAACAATTAAGGCAAAAAATTGTTGACAATTGTGCGAATATTTCTCCTCAAGTGCTAGAAAATACCCGGGTAGAGTTTTACAACCGACTAGGATATTGTTTAGCAAATAATGGAGGAATATTCGAATAGTTTGGTTTAACAGTTTAGTTGAAGTTTAAAGATTCTAGTAGTTTTTTATGGGGTATTCTTTTTCCTTTAATTTGTGTGGTTTGTTGCTTTATGTAAATGTTATACTGTTAATAGAATACTATTATTTATTTTAAAATTTTCCACATACAAATAATAAGCAATAGTATAAATAATTTTCAATTGCAAATTCAATTTATTTGCAATTGTAAATAATGCAAAACGTTGATAAAGGACGATGGACATAATACAATAACTTCTCTACATGTACAAATATGTACTGAGAACGTCTGTGGAGAGTATTATATCAACCCAGCCACCGATTTTAATGCAGTTTAAGTGTAACAAAGTACACCATATCATAGTACACTGCATATAGACAGCGATAGCTATACGTAATATACCTTTCTAAACATTATACAGACTGTGTTGGACAGCTTTTCGCTTAGTAAATCAATGTTAAATATTATTTATTACTAGCTGTCCGTCTGGTAACGTATGAAGTCAGTCAGTACACATATAAATAAAGTCAGTCAGTTATCTCACAGCTATACTGTATGCGTATGGTTGTTTGTTTGTCATTAAAGAGTGGGGATTTTGTGATGCACAATGCACATACTAAAGTGTACTTTCGTCACATGTCTACTGACTGACTTCATACAGTACCAGACGGACATCTAGTAATAAATAATATTTAACATTGATTTACTATAGGAAAAGCTGTCGGATATAATAAATACAACATATCGAAAGATTACCATTTATTTTTGGTTAATAATGCTTCCTTCCTATATACAGAAATAAAGCATTCCATCCAATTTTTTGGTATTACACCCGGTATAAATAACAGAAAAACTATATAAACTTAGTTATACACTACAAGTTCTTAACACCTACGACACACATTTATATATGTTTCTGTCCTCTGTACACAAGGAATTTGTTTTATTTATACCATGAAGGAATCATACCAGATTACAATCTTATACCTTCCTTCCATTTATTGACATTAATTCTAATGTCAACAACTATGTATGGAATGTTGAATGCAGATTTTATCAGCATCAATGTTGGTGATAATTTACACAACTTTAATGTGTACGTGTTTTATAAAGGTCGAATATTGTAACATTAATTTAATGGAAACCTTTATGTAGGAATTTGATATTTGTTCAAATTTTATACAATCAAATTTATAGGTCGAGACACTACCACGTAAAGAGAGTCGATACAGTATAGGCCACGTAATGCTGCTTACAAGACATGCTGCTATAATAGACAGTTTAGTAATATTATATTCATAATAACGACGCGCGCCGTTACAACTGGTTGAAACACGTTGAAAAAGCAACGCTATGACTCTTTTAATTAAATTTTTTGTTTTTCCATTGTGATAAAATTACATTTCTCAATATCAGTAAAAATATCATTTTCCCAATTGATTAATACCCAATAATATTGATCATTTCTTTCTTTGTTAGATCTTCCAATGTTAGACCAATCTTAATCTTCCAATGTTAGACCAATTGTGAAAATAAAAACAATTTAGGTACAAAAATTTATTTTGTCATATACTTTTTGAGGCTCCAGTAGATTAACAAAGAAGAAAGGTGCAGTTCTTCAAGCAAATCTTCCTGAACATGATTCGTAGACGTTTGGACTGTCGCTGGCAATTGCATGCACGATGGGCCAGCATTGTAATCGCTTAGCGCCATTTTTTCATTTCCTTTTTGACGCTGCCGTATCTCTCGAATTCGAGAGAATTCGTTTGACACTGGACATTTTAGTTGGATTTTCTTTTGATGCGAGATTTCCTTGGATATGCGTTTTCTGTAATTCCGAGCATATTTACGAATTATAACGAGATGAAATCTTCAATTTTTTGTTATTTTCAATTTAATATCGATTTTCAGTTATATTCCGCCGAATATTTTTACTGTCTCAATAAGCCTTCCAGTAGTGTTTCGCTCTTTACAATGATACCAGAATCAATGTTGTAGGTAAATGCGTTTCCACGCTACACTAATTTATAGCTTACATAAAGCTAATTCGCAAAATAATCACGCGCATGCGCATGAACTGGTACGATGGCATCACATGCAATAAAGCGCGACAGATACGTAAAGAAATTATCTATTTGTCGTAGACTCAACCATTGTAAACGTATTATTAGTCTCGGAAGTTATTAGTGATTTATCGAGCATTATCCCCTGCGGAAGCATCTGCACACAATGGGACTCTATAACGGGTCCATTGTGTGCAGATTGTGCTACGAGGAGGAGGAAACATCCAGCCACATTATCTTTGACTGCGAACCTCCGGATTACAGCAGAAACAGGATAGTCGGTGCCTCTCACTCCGAATATATGAACCTTCAGGAAGACCTGATAAGCAAGCTCCTGGCTATTGCCAACATGGGAGAATCGAATCTGGTCGGACTGAAGTTGAAGGGAGATCATAATGAACCATAAGGTCGAAGTGCAATACTTTTTGGACCCCAAGATGTATTTATCTATCTATCTATTAGCGATTGAAATCTGACAATATTTGGTCACACAAAAATGTTCCATCGACCACCAGTATAACGAATGAATAGACGTTTTCACGTCAAAAAAAAAAATTTTAGTTACAGATTTAATGGCGTTTTCCAAACAGAGTAAGTTAGCTATAAAATCACAATTATTTTTAAACACGAAAGTATTGGTTACCTTTCTTACAAAAGTTCTTCTTTGAAAAATTCACAAATCGAACAACAAATACTATAAAAAAAATTTAAATAAATAAATTTTAAATACCGCAATTTTGTTGCTAGTTTGAATACATCCTAAAAATAGAATTTTATTGTAAATAGTTGTGGTTTCAAATGATAAACGTAATCGATAATAGTAATTGTTCTATTTTGAATTGAAAATTGTTTCTTTGTACATGTGTACATGTTTTCAAAACTATACAAAACATTTATTACCTCTATATATACAGACTACAAACTCTTATGTAATATAAAGGTCAATGCGAATTGATCAACAGAGATAGCAAAAAGCCAATACCATTTTTGTATTGTAGATGAGTGTAGTTTTTGTTTTTCATTTTCTTTAAGGACGTTCATTTGCTACGCTAAAGTCAAATGAGTACTATCTTTAATAAAATTTATTTAGGATTTTAAAAAAGGTGTAAAGTATGTCAATAATCTTACAACGATTTATAACCTTTTTTATTTGTTCTAAGTATTTTAAAAGTATTTATTGGAAAATACCAGGAAATTGTAAATTAGAAATTAATTTGACTTAATGTGACAGATATGACTGTAAACTATGTTTTATATTTGTGTGTATGTGTATATTATTTTAGTGTGTGTGGTCGCCAGTTTTCAAAATATGATGGCAAAAACAAACCTAACAAAAAAGTTTTAATTTTATTAAATAATTAATTCAAATGTTCGGCAATACCATTTTTTTAATGCAATTATATAAACTGCATACATCAAATAATATTTATAAACATTATTTATTATCCTGTCTACTTTAATAATATAGTTATTATAATTTTAAGTTAAAAAAAATTCCGTTCTCCATAAGACGCTGTGTTAAAAGTTTGATTTTTAATCGATAATTACTCTTTGAAATGATCATCAACAGGTGTTAAATTTTTGAGGAAGGATAACTACTGAATTGAGCTATTCAATTCACTAAAAAAAAATTTTTTATCTACTATCAAGCTTCATGGATGAACGGCCTTAAAAGATCTAAAAGAAAATTTAAAAGAAGATTAAGAGGTGTAAGCGAAATCTTTTAAGTGATATTCCCGGCCTTCGACTACCAAAAATATTTTAAAACTTGTTTCGTAGTCGGGTTTTACTTTTTTAACTTATTTATTTAAGATTTTTTATTTATATTTAAATTATACATTTTCGGAATCTGTGAGTTAAGGTTGACCGGACAGTACAGTACATTTCATAATAACAGAAACATCACTAGTAATCGGATTTATGTAATTATTTAATTACTAAAAATAATACATAGTTGTCTTTTGACCATTTGACGAAAATTTTCCTGAATTTCTTTTTAATTAAGATATTTACAAAACTCTTCGTGAGACTATTTTTTTTTTAAAATTTTAACGTAATGTATGAGATTTAATTTAGAAAAGTAGAAATTTTTACTTTTTAATTTATTGAAGGAGGAGCAGCATTATCGAAAATGTATGCGTTCATACAATTTCGATAAAATTATTTAAGTGTACTTAAATAATTTTAGTATATAATTCGTTATTTTTGTGCCTTCCATTGGGTAGACACAATTCACGATTTTTATCCAGTGATCACTCTATTCATATTTCTTATTAGAACTGATAATTATTAAAATAAGGACGCAAAAAAAAAAAAACAAAATAAACCGTACTTAAATGTTAAAACCCTATAGTTTTATGTCCCGTATAGTTTTATTTCATTCAGTGTATAGAGGTCTTATGGCGTTCACACAGGACATATTTTTTTTGCTCATATAATATTAAATTGTAATTATCCACAATCGATTTGCAATATGCTATAGAAGTAAAAACAATAACCTTGATACGTCTTAGCTTGCTAATGTATTCAAATAAAATATTTAAAATTGAACATCTAATCGTCGTATTCGACAAAGAAGTACAGTCTTCTGCAATGTTTACGTGTGTAGGTTCGATCACAGTGACTGGCAATTTATACTCAACCCAAAAACAAAAATGTAACGAATTTTAAAATTTTTTTCATTCCCCACCTTGAATTTCTTATGAATTTTATACTAAATTTTGTTTGAAGTTTAAATTAATTTTTTTAGGGGAAATCTGATGTGCAGTTTTTGAGCAATTAATTTTCAAAAATTTGATTTTTAGTTCGTAGGAGATAGAGAATACCAGGTAAATCGCATATTTATTATATAAACTAAATGTTAAAAATATAAGCAAATAATTCTAAAGTGAAATTTTGGAGATACAAATTTTGGAGATACGTTTTAGAGAAAAAATCAGGCCAAGTGACTAGTAATTATGAATAGTCTGCGCTATGTCAGTCAACAACAGTCTGCGTTACGTCTGCGTTATATCTACGCCGTATGCGCAGACATAACGCCTTAGACCGCTCGGTCACTTGGACTGGTATTATTATAATTACTAGCATTCTATTTACTAATATAGAAAGATAATATTTATGTGTGTGGTATTAAGGGAGATATACCAAATTGTGTATTTACCCTGTAGCGGTATCGCTTCTTCATTAAATTATTATTATAATTTTGTTCATCATTTTTATCTGTTGCATAACAACTATAACTTCCCTCTATTATCACGATTGCTTTGAATGTTAACAACCATGGTAATTTACATATTAAAATAATAACATTTCATAAATCAAATCAATAAAGATCAATTATATCTTTTATACATATTTATTATTAATTTAAATAATAATTATTTAATATAACTATCTTCTACCTTTACTACCCCTTCCCTCTAAACCCACCTTCTTCCTTGTCCGATTTTGTCCATTAACGTACATTCGAAATTTGATTTTTTTTTTATCGGATTAAAACTGGTCACTAGAATGGCTACAGATACATAGCTAATGATAGTTGGCAATGATTGAATAGAAATTATGGCAAATGTATAAATTTTATGCAAAAAGTTTCAAACAAAAGTTGTTTCTTTTTAGAAAAGGAAAATTTTTCTCTCTGACCGTTCTTGTGGTATAAATTTCAGGTTTCCACAGTTTTCTGGATGGCCTAAGACCAAAAACCAACTTTCTGTGATAACTGGCCGTGCCGTATAATATTGATGATGTTTATTATGATTTTGAGTGAGGCGGTCCCCAAAATGTAGAGTTAAATATCTTGGAAACTCTTAAAGCTGTTGCGTTAATGCTTGGTACTTACCGTCAGATAGCTTGAACTTCATAGCTTTTTTGGTTTCTGAGATATAGACGCCTGAAAATCGTCCCTAATTGCTCCTGTAAAATATAGTACGGTAGACGTCTATGCTGAAACTTTGTCCAACGCACTCCCGTGCAATATGATATTGTTAAAGAATATATCGACAATGTAACATAGAACCATCTTCGTAACGAAACATGATAGTGATGTCCGATTGGATAATAAACGGTCTTAAACAAATTATTTAACGAATTATACGATAAAAAGTGATTTATAATTTTGCATGTACAAAATGAACTAAATTGCATGCTATTCAAATTTTCGTCTACCCTATGTCAGCAATATTTTATTTACAATAAGATGGTAAAAATAGACAAGAACTCAGTTTCATTTTTAATTACTAATTTATTTAATAACTGTTATTTTATATACAATTTTTTTTTAATACCATCCTAATAAGTTTTTATATAAAATGATTAAAAATGTCACAAAAGAAGTTTGCATAAATGATTAGTTTCTACCTTATTAAATATGGCATGCAAGCACCATCAACATACATTTCCTATTATACCCATAGATATAATGAAAACGTGCTGGGTTATTCCGTAAAGGGTGTATAATTTTACCCAACCATATATAGTTGTAGTAGTCGTCGTCACATCACAATATATATTTGTTAGTTATTTTTTGCATGCAACATGAAAATTACAAATTATTAGATTTAATAAAGGTGGACTTAGGTATATTCTTTTAGGATGCCGTATTATTCTTTCTATGTATAGATTGATATAAATATCTTGATGTATGAAAATTATTGAACTTCGAATCTATGGTTCATTGTGCTACCCTTCTACTTCAGCGTGACGAGATGCGCTTCTCCCATATCTTGGCAATAGCCAGTACTATGCATATAAAGTTTTTCTGAAGGTTCATATTATATCTGTTGTAATCGAGAGATTTGTGGTTAAAGATGATGCGACTGGATGTTTCCAGCTCCTCGCGACACAGTCTGCCCTTAATGGATTCATTGATACTGTCCAGTGATAATATGTCCAGTGATGAATTCGGTTACCTTTCCTAGTTGTATCCTGTTCATGTTGATTATGTAGTGGTTTCGCTACTAAAATTAAATATACTTTCTTTTAGAAACCTTTGCATTTCAACTACCGACTCCCTCTGTTATTACGTTAATTATTTATGTTTATTACCTTGGTAACTATCAACAAACTCATGATGACGTTTTCTACATATTTCATTTAATAAAGATCAATTATATCATTAAGATGTCTTTTTATTTATTTATTTGTGGGATTCATTTATTATTCATCCAACCTCCTACATTTATGGCGCCCGAGCAAAATTGATTAACAGTACGTATAAACAAGTCGTAGGTTGCAATTGTGCAAGTTATTAATCGATAATCGTTCTTCCTCCATTTTTCTCCTGTTCTCTATTTTTTTATGTTTTCTCCAATTTTGATTGTAATGAAAGAAATGTACTAGTAGCGGTTTCGCTACTAGTGCATCGTGGGATAGCCTCTTGGATGCATTCCGAAACAGTATCTTCCATTTTTTTTGCGGTATAGTTCCCAGTGATTACGGTGTTCAAAATCCACCACTCATTGAACACTTGATTTAATGTTATTTTTGGAATTCCTAAAATAGGTTATGCGCCTATAAAAGGTAAATCGACTCTCTTCTTTGCTTAAGTATCTGCTTTTCGTTTCCTTCGAAAACAATGTGACCTGATATCCAAATCAATTTAACGTTTTGCCAGCTCCAATAGTTCTTCTAGGGAATCCCTGACTACTCCTGAGATGACTTCAGTGCCAGTGCCAGCCTGAGATGATTTTAGAGCAGCTTGACCAACTGAGTGAATGTGTACGTTCTAGTTTATGTAATTCAGTATGGCGTAGACTTCTAACAGAAAGATGGTGGCTATTTTCCCAAAGTTGTATTTTTCCTTGCACATCTACAAGATCCACGGAAAAATGTTTAAATTGTGTCAGTGCCAAAAATTAAATTATATAATTTTAGAACATTCCTGAAACTTATTCGTGTAAACTCATGTAATGAATGCCCTATGCTATCATAACTCTATATGATATATACTTTTCAAACTACAATGAACATTCAAACGCATTGGAATAGTTTTGAAAGAAACTTGCGTGTTTTCTTTCATTGAAATCAACTGAAACAATCTATGAAAACTCTTCGAGGGATATACAAGGCGCGCATTGATTTTTCTCATATAGAACCCTTTACGCATAATAATAGCTCCATTACTTAATCGATAATATATTTTTTTTAAATGTGTCAGTGGTGTAAATATGCTTTACTTTTTATTATATCAGCCAGTCTATATAAAATACAGAGTGTCCCACAATTTAGTGTGGCTTAGGATTTGAGGGAATTAAGACCATTGGAGACCATTTTACATTAAGTATTTGATTATATTCAAGAACTATCCAATAAGCTTTTGTACGTTAAAATGAGATCAGAGCGATTACCGAAACAAGCCGTAGGTTGCAATTGTGCAAGATATTAATCGATAATCGTTCTTCCTCCGATGTAATTTATAGTTCCCGTTCCATGCTGGATAGGAATATATCCGTTATATTTACCAATGAAAGTTTAATTCTCTATTTTACCTGTATTTCTCCAATTTCGATTGTAATGAAAGAAATGTACCTCATGGGTATCCTTCGGGGATATTGTGCTACAATGTCAAGTGACACAGCCTATCTTTCGGCGGTTAGATATAGTATTGACGAATAATAATAATAATAATAATAATGGGGTTTAACCTCCGTTTCCGAGACACAACGGTCTATAACAGAGGCCACCCACATCATTATTTTTCATCCTTTATTAATTAATTTTTTACATTACATTTTTATGATGTGAGTGGAGGATCGGGAATTCGTATGCAGATTAGGAATTGGAAGGTGTGCGGCTGCAGCCGACTTTGATAGGAACTATGCCGATATTCATCTGGAGTTCGTGAAGGGAAACTGCAGAAAACCTTCACAAGCATAGCCGGTTACTTCGTTCTTATCCATACGCCGACAGTTTAGTCAATCAACCGCCCCATTAATTTTTTTTTAAATTGACAAACTGCCGGTGTCGGGATTCGAACCCATAACCTCCCAGGTCCAAGTAGAAACAGCGCCTTAACAAGCGCGGCTACTTGGCTGGTATTGACGAATAGGTACACACACAAATAACTTTTTTTAGGCTCTATAGGTCCATTTGTCCGTATTCGTGATGCGCCAGTGCCGTATTTGTTTTGCGTTTTCATTCTGCAAATTCAGTGTTCAAAAACTCTGACAAGAATACTGACTGGCCAAATACTGACGGCATTGACACTGGCGTGTGTAAATCCTTCCACTTAAAGTCTTTAAAGACTTACTATTTTCACCGACTCTGAAGCACGCATATGCACGCATATGCAAGCACGCATATATTTTGATGGAAGAATCGTGTTTTGGTGTGTTCTAAATTATAGTCAACTAATCCTTGATTATGATATGTTCTTGAGCATCAAGTAAACAAATGTTTTGTCTATTAGTAATAAACTTTAGACCACCCTGTAAACAATATGTATATAATAATATAAAAGTGAGTGTTCTAATTCAAACAATAGTTAGTTTGCTTTGTACGGTCTTTACATTGAGTTACCTATATTATTTTTATACCTTTTACGTTCGCTAGTTTATTCTACCTATTAATAATAATGAATCGGGTGAGTAGTTGCTACCGCAATATATCATATCTACTACCATCAAGTCTTCTTCTTATTATGCTTTGTATTTTACCTACATATATCGTTCACCCAATTTATTGATTTAATATTTTTTATCCGTTGATAATATCCTCCATAATGATCGTCCTCAATACGGAGGTTACTAGGTACGTGTTCACTGAATATAGAGAAAATTCAGTTGACTATTATGAATTCCGTCATTAAATCTATATAAAAGTTTCTATGAATGTGTGGTAAAAATCTTGTGTGTTAAATTTATGTGATTATACAGTGATTTGCAATGAATATCCTGTGAATGATTATAGTTTTAGTCTACATTGAATATTTTGAAATTGTGAAATTGTCAAGACGATAAACAAATGTTACAGGCCGAAGAATAATTTCCATTCACCTATAGTAAAATTGATATTAATAATACATTTCCATATTTATTTTTTAATTATTATATGCGTACAGGTATTTTATCTGCAGAATCATTCCTAAAATTTGTGTTCAAAGTTTTTATAATATGGGATTCCATAAGCAGTGCCATTGACGTCGATTGAGAGAGAGAGCGGGTGTGGAAGAGGGAGAGAGTTAGTGAAATAGAGATATCAAATTATTTGTGAGCGGATCGCTACGTAGTGAATGGTGTTTTAAAAACGAATGCGTCTCGCGTGAATGAAGTTCACAAGTTTCGTCATGTCAAAAAGTTGATAATTACATAATGCATAAAAAATTCTAGTGTAAACAAAATATATTTCAAGAATTATATGCAATTGTGCATACCATATCCACAAAGTTCAATGTAGCTTTTACGTAAGTGCGTGTTGCATTTGAAGCGCACGAACATTATCCATGGACGTATCCTTGTTTTCATTTTTTTCGTCTGATAGTGGATAAAATTATTCTAATGGTCTAAGATCTGGCATTAGAAAAACCTTCCCTCATCTGTTAATTGATTGAAATATTATTCAAAACGCTTATTGCAATATAAACAATTTGGCAATGTAATGTCTGCTAGGGTAGTTCTGCTGGAATTAACATTAATTAATTAATTTAAATAAAGTACCTTGTAGAGAGAGAGAGAGACTATTGCATTATTCCACGTAACAAACAAGCAATGTATATGATGATGCGTATGAAGAGTATACTCCATTTATCTTGAACTCTGCATTCTCTACATACAATACCACTATTAGTATAAATACACTTATAAATGATGTACACTCTACATATGCATGAATCATATACTTTCCTCGTTTGATATGTAGAATAATGCAATAGTCTCTCTCTCTCTACAAGGTTTTTTTTTCTATTAAATAAAAATTTTCTTATATAGGCTGCAATTGATTTTAATGGATTTTAAGATGGCAGCCAGTTATGGATGTATTCTAATTATTCTAAACTTTTAATTTAGCTAAATATTTTTCAATTAGCGTATGAGGGAAGTAAGCTAAGTTTACTTTAAGTTTGAACACCTGGCTGCAGGTAACCGTAGCAGGAATAAGCAGCGCTGCCTGCTATTACAAGATTTGTCGTATCGTATACTATGTTATTTAACAAGCCAAATTCAATTACCACATGAGGGATTTAATTATAAAAAAATAAATTTTTAATTAATTAATGTTAATTGCAGTAGAACTACCCTGGCAGACATTACATTACCAAATTGTTTATATTGCAATAAGCGTTTTCAATAATATTTCAATCAATTAACAGATGAGGGAAGGTTTTTCTAATGCCGGATCTTTGACCATAAGTTACAAAGTCAAATGCATCACATACATTAGAACACGGCTGATTTTTAGTTAAGTTTCTTATGTGTTTATTATTAGTTTATGCCTTAGTCCTCATACCATTGTATGACTATTGTGTGTGTATGTACAAACTATCAATATATATATGTGTAATAAACAAAGATTATATTTATTTTAGCCCTAAAGGTATATATGTCTCCGTCCTTGATTGTGGTATTTGTGACTGAATTTGTATATTTCTCTATTATATGATTATAACAACGTACATTGTTGTCATGCACAATATTATATTATTGTAAAATTTCACAATGAATTAATCATTGTAATAAATTGTTTAGTAGTATTTCATTTGAATGTATGATATAGACAATTTTCTTGAAATGTTTTCATTGTTTTTGAAAGTGTAGTCTCTTTTTTTGGCACACTACGTTCAAATATACTTACAGTCGACATAGAGGTTTCACTTTGGTCATTTGGTCTTGAGCACACACCAGTTTTTATACCCGGTATATATGATGTATACAAGGGTATATAAATTTTAGTTCCGGCTTTGTGATGATTGAAAACACTGATCGCAGAAAATAATATTTAGTATAGGTGCTTATAAAATGACCTAATTAGTTCATTTTCTCATGCTCGTCTTTCTGTCCGTAAACAAGCTGGAACTCTAGGGCTAAAGAGTAAGGTCAAGTTCGTAAATGGGCTAGTGGGGAAAATATCCATCTATAAAACGATAAAGAAAAGGAAAAAAAAAATTTTCATTTTTTTAAAATAACAACTCTTGTTTGAAACTTTTTTCATAAACTCAGTATATATACCGGGTATCTAACCAATTAACTGAGTTAGTTGTTATTTTTACTTGTTTTATTTCATTGTGATGTAAAATTAAGTTACTGTTATAAATATTCTTTAAAAACTGTCCGATAAAAAATAAGTGAATTATAAATTATCACATTATCGAATAAATTTCACTTGCATTGGCCTAAAATCGTGTTATATACTTTCGTATTTACAACCTACGTCAGTATTTAATATAACACACTCTTATGAACTGAATATGTTGTGAATGTGAACATTCAGTTCATGAACTTTATGTTTATCGATTTTATATTTTTGTTTATTTATTTCTTTGAAGGACTCACTAACGAAACATGATGTTTGAAAATAACCTTTTTTAACCCGACTTCAGAAAGGAGGATGGTTCTCAAATCGTCTGTATTTTTTTTTTTTTTAATGTGTGTCATCTCAGAACTCCGTCATTTATGAACCGATTTTGAATTTTTTTTGTTTTAAAGGGTTTGGTTTTAAAGGGTCCCATTGGTACCCATTGTCACCAAATCGCATTCTGATGAGGGGATCCCCGGGAAATCGAGGATAATCCTCATTTTACATGTGATTTTTTTTTGCGAAATTTTTTTTTTTTTTTGAAAGGGTTTACTCATTCATAATGGGAAAATAAGAAAATTTTTTAAAAAAACTGACTTCAAAAAATTTTTTACAAAAAAAAAACCGACCCCAAAAAAAAAAACAAAATGCTTGTATAAAAAACTGAAAATCTGTTATAAAAAATTGCATGTTCTTGTGCCAATTTTAGTTAACCTAAGCAAAAATTTTTTAAATATATATGTACAATTATTGTTATTTTTGGAGGCGGTGTCTAAAATTTATGTGAAATTCTCTATGCTGACACCGCCTCCAAAATAACAATAATTGTACATATATATTTAAAATTTTTGCTTAGGTGAACTAAAATTGGCCCAAGAACATGCAATTATTTTTTTACTTTTTAGTGCATTTTTTGTTATAGAATATTTGATTTTTGAAGTCGGGTTTCCATTTTGTCAAAATAGGTTTTATCATTTTCTATACTTGCATTTCAAGGTATTGTTTGTAAGCAGTATTCGGAAAAACTAATAATCTGCGTGACTATTTAAATTAGTAGTTTATAGATGTCATGAATATATATTAAGTTTTTTTTTTTTGGCAAACATAATCTATTTCCGAACTTGTATAACAATAGGTGGAAGTACTGGAATATGTAATATAAATATAGATCAAAAGTAAAAAATAGAAAACTTTTAAACAAAAATGGAACCAACTTAAAAAAATGAATTAATATTTATAGATTAACATTTTCATAGAATATTTCTATAAATAATTCCCTTAATAATCTGGTTCAAAGGGTTGGTGATCGTATATAAGTGACAGTGGTGAGAGAAAGTGGTAAGTGGGAGGTTAAGTAAAACTTTAGTGTGTATTTAAGTTTTCGTTTCATAAGTTATATTTATGTTTAACACTTTCTTAACTATTTAGTTTTTTGAACCGCTATTATATAAGTAGCACTTACTTATGGCATTCTTAAGATTCTCAATAATTATAATAATTCTATAATAATTCTAGTTACTTTCTAGCAACTTTTTATTTTCTTGGGTTGAGCTCAAAAATAAAATATTCAAGTTCTTAAATTTAAGAATTTTGTCGCCATATTTTCTAATAAATATTGCTTAATTAATTATATTATAATTATAGTCATTTTTGTTATAGTCGGATTCTCATAACGCACCAAAAGATAACTTCAAAAAACAATGATGGAGAAGTTGATCGTGTGGATCTCATTGTTTGCCCTTGAGAGAAATAGAACTCCACGGCTTGTTTTCTAAGTAATTACACTTCCCGAATGGACTATAAAGAAAATTTATTATATATTTTGACGTAATACAATAAAATTATTGATTTTTTCTTTAACAATAATTTCTTCAATTCACCTACATTTCTATTTCTATGTATTCGTTTTTTGTGTGTGGTTAGTTTGTCATAGGGAGGTTATTTATTTAATGTTATTCAGTTCAGAAAGAAATAGACAAACGTCAGAAAAATAATAATATTTATAACAATTAAATTTCAAAGAAAAAACAAACATACAATTCGGATGTGAATAACGTTGTGTTATTAGGTATTACATTGTTAAATAAAACTATACTTTTACATCGTTTTGGTTAATTTAATTATTGGAAAATAGCCAATGTCATTATACTGAAATTATGTCTGGACCTTCGTATTATATACTATCATGATGTAATCACAAATATAAATATTTTCAATCAGAACGAATCGTCTCATGTGTGTTGAAATTTTAGTGTCTCGTTTTATATGTGCGAACAATAATACAATAATAAAACAAAACCAACCAAACAATCTTGAATTTTCAGTGAAAATTTCGTGGTAGTAGAGACACAGATTTAATTAAATGTGTTTTTGATGAAAACAAAGTGTTTTAATTATTATTATCATTTTCATAAAACATTATTTAAATTGTTTTAAATTTAATGGTTCATGGTTTACTAAACAAAAATAATTTTGTGTTAGTACAAATGTTCGTTGTAATTAATATTATTTTATATTCAAAATATATTTGTTAATTGCTCACTAAAGTGGTGTCACACAGTCAAAGGTATTTTTAAAAGTAGTGTATTTTATTCAGTTAAGGTTATTCGATTAGTCCAACATAGATGAAAATGTTGTGACATAATTAATAATAGTAAATCAACAGTATAGAGAAGTACGTTAAAACATTGGTGTATGGTAAGCAAATTTTAGGTATTCTGCGCATTTTTCAAACACTGTTGACAATCATACAGGTTTTCAATATTAATTGTAATTTAAAGTTCAGTGTATTTCAGGCAAATTTTGGAAAAACTATTACACTATTAATAATTTTTGTATATTCTAAAAAAAACTGTGCCTCAGTCAAAAGCTAATGGTCGTAGACGTGAAACATTTCTTCAAACACTGTCTACGAGGAAACAAATAAAGTGGTGTAGGTGCCCATTTGTGGTACCCCTCTTTCTAATTATTAAACACTACAGAAGTTTCATTTGCATGCACGAATTATAACAATAAATTAGTACATGCAAGTAAAACTTCTGTAGTGTTTAATTCGAGATTATCTGCACATTTTTTGTTTGTTTCCTCGTTGACAGTTTTTGCATGCATTCCTAAAAAGTTGCACTTCTATCACCGTTAGCTTTTAACGCATAGTTTTTTTTACACCCTCGTTGACAAAAATAAAAATTTTTCATATATGGTAATACGATAATATATGTTTGCCGATGACGTTACTCAAAAACGTCTTTTTTTTTCGTTTAATATAATTATTTATTTAGGCATGTCTTTTGATAGTACTGTTCGAGCAAGGTTACAAAAAATATTAGTTTGTACTTTAAAAAATGAATTTCGATCAATCATTCAAATATTTTTGAAATAAATTGAACGATTTCTAAAAATAAACAATAAAAACTAATAAAAAATACAAAAAAGCTTAAGAAACACGGTAAATTTTTTATAAATATTCACACATTTTCTGTAACTTTGCTTGAACAGTACTATCAAAATATAAAAGACACGCCTTCTTTAATATAATACAAGAAGGAGATAAATAAAATAAATACAAAAAGGACAGATAATTTAACAGATTTTTTTCAGTTTACTCTCATTCATTAATAGATTCACTTCAAAAAGTATTAAAAATTTTCACGATAATGTGTAATAGCAGTATGTTTGTGATATGATTAAATCTTTAATTTCAAAGATTATCCTAAAGAAAATTAGAGATTAAAGAAAATTGAATCTGTTCCATGGTGACCAGCATTGTAATGACTATCGACGTACGCTCCATGTAACTTTAAGAAATAAAATTACGAAAAAAGGACAAGCCTATCAATCTACCCAACCCCCATGTCGCTTTATTTAATTCAAAAATCCACGTTTGTATCTTTAAATATGTGATCGAATAACCGTAAATAAATATGTTGTTCATTTTATTTAAAATATCATACATGTCATTTTCTTGAATATGCTTTGCCAGATGTCCCATTGCAACATGTCAAAGGATAATCTCAAGAGCTAGGAAATTATAATTTTATAGCTAAATAAATCTTATCTCAAACAAGACTAAAAATAATAATTTTCGAACACGACTATACAAATTGAATCAATCCTTATTTTTCAAGAATAAATTAACAAAAACCATATAAATATATTTCTATGGATCATATAAAAATAATAGGTTTTATCGTGTATGGGTCAAATTTAGTGATGGAAATTTCACCGAATTCTAACTGTCGTATCGATTTGATAGTTTGCAAATGTATGTAACTTTGATGACAATACAATAATTTAGTTTAAAGTTTAGTTTAGTTTAAATCATGATGAAATTAAAAAATATTGCCTAAAATATAAATCTGATAGAAGCGTTGGTAAATGATGGGAAGTAGTGGGGAACCGTTGAGAAAGTAAATTCATTTCTTATACGTTTAAAATAAAATATAAATAATTCAATATTTTTTTGAAACAACTAAAAAGTAGTAAAAAATTTCTTTTTATTGATTATCAGCTGATTTTTTTTTAAATTGGGCGCTTATTGTTTTTTGTATATTATAAACATTGTAGGTTTGGTTTTCTTTGTAATTTTAGGGTACTGTCGATTTTTCAACGAGTAATATTTTTCATAGACAGATAATTGCTTACTATATAGTGACACAGTCAGTCAAAGTTGTTTTGAAAAGAAAAGTGTTTGGTTCAATTAATATTTGTGTGTTTTGTTTAAATTATGTTAATTAGACGGTCATAATGTTTATATTTCTCATATAATAAACTTTGCTAAATATAACTGTAATTATTTTTAGCCTAGTATGTACTTACCTCGAATTCATATTATTTTAATTAGTGTTGTTTTATTAAATGTTCTCTATTATTCATTCTAGGAAATTTATCTTTAAATTTGAAACTTATTTAAGAAAATGAACGGATACCGCATCGTTCAAAATTACAGACGAAATGAGTATTTTTTCGAACTGTAATCGTCGCCAAAAGTGAGCCTTATATTTTTTCTATAGATACCGACTCCAAAAATCCTTTGTTCATATAATTATATATGATTCGTTCATGTCTTCTTTTTAAGCGCAAATTTGTAGGTGGTTCTGCTTTCATAAAAAAGTTTCATTTTTCATTATCTATGGTTTGTTTTTTATTTCTTGCAACTGAAGATATTCAGTGTTGTAATCTATACATATAAAATTACATGTCCTGATTGATTCATCGTCGCCAAGCTAAAGCTATTGAAGTTAGATATGTTTCTTGACAGCGTAGAGGCGCAACAAGAAAGAATGCTTAGAAAATTGCCTTCAAAGGGAGTGAAATAGGTGAATTTTTGTTCTAAATTTTGACAGTTCGAAAGGTTATTTTTATATACTTTAAATTTATTGACAATAAGTTAGAAATCCAAAAATTGGTAGTTCGATTTTATTTCAGTGTTTTTCGAAAATCAGTCCAGGACGGAGAGAAATATTATGTTAATCAGTTATAAAGACTTTTTACAATTTTTGCGTGTGAAGCAAATATTATTTATAACTAGTCACCCTTGTCCATGTTTAAGTCAAAATCATTGAGTGTATGATAAGATTTTCTTTATCATGAACCGTTTAAAAAATCCAGTTGGACACGGAAATCAAATGTTTATAGCCTAATCCTGACAAAATTCGTCATCCCAAGAAAATCATAAATGTATCCAATAAATGTATCCAACTAGATATCTTTAATTTCAAAACGGTTTCATTGAAAAAAATAACGCAAAATTGTTGTACACACGGCACAAAAGTAAAGTTCATTTTTCAAAATTTAATAATTTATTTGTGCTTTATTCATTTAGTTTTCCAAAAAATGTTTCAACTAAAAGTTGTCCATTATTATACGAACAACTTTTATTCGGAACATTTTTCCAAAATCCGAATGAATATGGTACTAGTGACCACAAAAGTTTATGTCATTTAAAAAAATATTATAATTGATTTGTGCCTGGTTGATTCGTTTTTCGAAAAAATTTATCGGATAAAAGTGGTTCATTATAAATATAGTATTGTTTCTACTAGGACCTGGGAGGTTATGGGTTCGAATCCCGACACCGGCAGTTTGTCAATTAAAAATGAATGGGGCGGTTGATTGACTAAACTGTTGGCGTATGGACTAGAATGAAGTAACCGGCTATGCTTGTGAAGGTTTTCTGCAGTTTCTCTTCAGGAACTCCAGATGAATATCGGTAAAGCTCCTATCAAAGTCGGCTGCAGCCGCACACCTACCAATTCCTTCTCTGCATACGAATTCCTAATCTTCCACTCACGTCATAAAAATGTAAAGAAAAAATTAATAAAGGTTGAAAAATAATGATGTGGGTGGCCTCTGTTATAGACCGTCGTGTCTCAAAAAACGGAGGTTACACCCCATTATTATTATTATAAATATAGTAACTTTTATTCGAAAACCGAATAAATAAGGCATAAATTAAATTATAAAATTTAAAAAAATGGCAACTTTTGTGGCACATAGTACAATTAGTGAAATGTGACATTCGTTTGAAGTCTGTTACAAATAGAATTACTGAGAATTTTGCAAACATGTTCAGTTTATTTCTTCATTGTTGTCAAGTCGTTTTGTCTTGAAATTCCCGATAAACAGTCAATAATTATAATATTAAATAGAAAGTAAATTGCATCAAAATGGTTATTAGAAATTCTATTGCAGAAGAAAGTACGATAAGCAATCAATTATAAATTATATTACAAAATTTAAATTTAAAATTATTAAATATGAAATAATAAATATGATTCAAATTGTTATTGATTTCTATAAGTAATATTATTTGATTGATTATAATTTGAATTCCAATCAATATTCATAATTATTTAACAGGAAATTGTCAAATATTGATTTCCTTTCCAATGATATTTTATAAACGTTTACAACAATAATTACAATTGGTGTAATATAAAATTCCCTATATAAGAGATAACTAAGAAATATCTACACGAATATAGAAAACTTTCTATACTATGTGCAGTTAGCACCCTTCCCAAATACGAATTTTGTTCGTTCCCAAATACGAGTTTTTCTTTGGTATCTAAACCAGACCATTTTGAAGGATCTTTGATGCATGAAAATAAAATGTTTTCCTGATCAAATTTGAACATCAACCAGAAACCTATATTATGATAAAAACATTGATTTTTGGAGTTTATTGGACTTTACTCCTTAAGAATCAATTTCAATTTGTTCTACATGTTCCGAAAAAAAATCTTTTGTTCGGATCATTGTTTCCCAAAACGCTACCTCAAAGAGCTATTCAGGTGTATTGTTTTAAACGAGACATTCTGTATAAAATATTTCCATCATATAATAAAATATTGATACTATAAATAAATATCCAATAAAATATTTGCATTATTATAAAACGTATAGTATTAATCCTATTAATAAATTTTCTTTTGTTTCAGGTTAAAAGACATTTATTACAACGATAAAACAAAGAACTATCGAAAATGGGAAAATCAATAAACGAATAAAATAGTTGAATAAACCATTAAGAAATTTTATACCAAGTTGGGAAAAACGAAAAGTACCGTGTCTCATACTTATTAAAACGATAAATAATTTTTTAATTTGTATATACCAAGTGTTTAATGTGTGTAGGGGTAATATGTGTCTGATATGGATGATGTATAAATAAATAAAGTGCCTTCAATTATTTTCTTTAAAAAAAAAAGGTGTTATTTAAATGTGTAATTGTTTTATTAATAATTATTGATAATTTTTTGTGATAAAATTGTGTAATATTGAAATTAGTTACGTAGTGATTATAAAGTGCCATGCATGGTATTGATTTAGCAATATGGCCGAACCAAAGAAGGCATTATATTCTACATGTGTGGCCTGCTTAGGTTTTCTATGTTTAGTGTTAAGTGCAACTGCTGTTGCAATACCAATGTGGGGATATTTTGATACATTACATGGTAAGTAAAAAAAAATTCCCATAATATTAAAATAAATAAAAAGTGTGTGTATACTTATGTACGCACGTAAGAAGATATATTTCTTTTTAAATAATTTATTATAGTACTATTAAATAAGGTCCACTCTACTATTAAGACACAAACGTTTAATAAAATGACATAGTAGTGAAAAACAAAAGAGGGAAATTATTATTTGTATCTAAAACCAATGATTCTACGTTTTATCATTGTAGAACAAAACCCGCGTTACTTCTTCCGTTAAAATTAGAGTTTGAAAACTGAAATTAAATCCATTCTTTACACGAGAATCAGAGTTAGTGAATTTTATCAAGACTAGATCAGGTTTAAATATATACATTTATCAGTATACAGGGTGTCCCGTAAGTCATGGGCACAACTGAAGGTATGGATAGAAAATTGAATTCTGAAACGAAAAAAACTTTTACTATTTTTTAATCAGACGTACAGGTAATTAGTTATTAATTAAAATAAGTAACCAATCAGAGGCGCGCACTGTGTTACGATAGACACACGACATGCATTCCCCACTAACATACTTACAAACACTCACTCACACACGCTATTGGGCGCCTCTAATTGGTTACTTATTTTAATTAATAATTAATTACCTGTATGTCTGATTAAAAAAAGGTAAATGACTTTTCGTCTCAGAATTTAATTATCTATCCATAGCTTCAGTTATGTTCATGATTTATGGGACACCCTGTACACATTTAATGTCGAAAGTTTACGAGGCCATAAAAGTGATATCATTTATAATGTGTCTCATAATTCGAATATTCTTCTTTTATCAGAAACATGGAGTACTAATGATGAAGACATTCCTGTACCTAATTTCCACTGTGTAGTCAAATTGAAATTTTCGAATATAAGAGCTTGCGATGTAGATATTTACCAAATTAATAACGATCATTCATATTTCGTTCTATAATGTATTGGCTTGTTTTTCAATACGCAATAGTCATAACACACAAAATTATTATCCACTAAAGAGTGGGTCAGTTATGTTATTGGCGGAGTTCTTTTCTATTTCTCTAAGTCTTTCTAACACACAATTTTCAATAACCAAAAATCATAGCACACAATTATTGTCCATTGAGGAGTGGGGTTTCTTAATGTTACTTACTTGGTGTCTGTTTTGCTAAGAATCTAATGTAGATATATATAAATTTAGTCTTTCTACTGAAAGGAAATAGAGCAATTGGTCCCGTACCAAAGTCAAAATTTCGCTAAAATTTCTTCAAATCTCCATCGATCCTACTTAGTAGATGTCAAAAATCAACATCTGGAAAATTTATATATATATATATATATATATATATATATATCTATGGACATATATATATATATATATATATATATATATATATATATATATATATATATGTGTGTGTGTGTCTGTAATCGCTCTAGCTGTCACAATTTTGATCTGATTGGAATGAAATTTGGTATTTGAAGCGCTTTTGGTATTCAAAATATCAAGTTCGTTAATGGGTAAAATCGGACAAGGGGATAGGGGGGTTTAAAGGGAGGGGAAAACACAAAAATTGACATATCTCCCTTAATATTCGAAAACTCGAAAAATTTATAAGAAATAAAGTTGTAGGTATAAAGTATTACTTTAATTTTGTTTCTTATCATTTTTTCTGTTACCCTAATATTTACAGAAATATTGACGGTTTAAGATTGAATATTAAATTCCTCAATATCTCTGTACATATTAGAGCTTGAGCAAAAATGATAAGGTGATGAATTGTAGCAAACATGATTTTCTACAACTTTATTTCTTATGCATTTTTCGATTGTTCTAATATTAAGAGAGATATTTTATATTTTGTGTTTTCTTCTTTCTTTATGCCCCTCTTTCCCTTTGACGTATGTCATTTATTAATAAAATTGGCCTAGCAAATATTAAAATCATATACGACATTTCATTTTCATCAGACAAAAATTATGACCGCTAGAAAGTGATTTATGTATTCTAAAGGAAATTCGCTAAGTTGAAGCAGCTCCTGAGTAACGAATTTTTTACTAAAAGTATCCCAAACACTATGCAATAGAGCAGGATAGAAATCTGTGTAACATCGATCGAGCGATTGCTACATCAGTCGAGTGTGTGATCAGAGCAGTGTCTGATCGGAGCTGGGAATACACTTGGGTTCTCATAATGCGCCAAAAAGAGTATTTATTAGGTACTCCAAAAAAGTACTGTTTAAAATTATATGTTAAATATTTTTTTCTAAATGGTTCTAATTTATAGAATATATAAGCCGAGGCCTTAAGGAATTTACATAATATTTATCTTATATTCAAAAATTCGCTTTAAATAATTCACACAGGGATTTAAGTAATACGAAAGTTTTTAATTAAAAATTAATATGATAATAATTTTTTTTTCCTTTTTAGTTCGAATTTTCTTAGCTAAACAATTTTTACAGGGTTGGCAAACTGACATGATATCATACAGCTTTTCTTTCTAATCTATTAATTGTAGATTGTAATTAATCCTTTTGATTCGAATGTATATTATTTCAATCGAACATAATCGATTGACATTGAATACACACATATCTAAGCTTTAACATTTGAGTAAAGGAGATTGTGTCGTGTGGACATTTATTAGTTCAATTAATGGATTTGGGGCTACTGTACAGGTGGGGATTTATTATACAGACAATCTTCACACATGATTTAATATACCTGTATGGAAATTGAAAAATTATTGATAAGTAAACGACATTTTACTTATTCAATTTTTATTAGAGATTTTCGTAACAATAATTGTATTTTGACTAGTTTCGGTCCACAGTTCCTCCATCAGAAAATATATGATAATGACAAAAATATACAAATAGAGAAAAAGGTAAACACATTAAGGTCCAATTAAATAAACTGCATTGGTCAAATTTAAAAAATAAAAGTTTATTCATTAAGTTTATTTTTGCGAAGATTACTTTTTGCGATGATCGTTCCAGCCCAGCACTGTCTGAACTTCCTGTTCACTGTGAGTATAATCAGGACGAAAAACCGGTTTGATTTTATTATAGAACAAATACATACGTCATATATACACATACACAACGCATGCAAATATTTTCATACAAATTAATGTAATTTTGAAATAATAAAAAATTTTAAACTATTATATTTCGAAAAAAAAAAACGGTAAAACGCGATTAAAAAAAAAATTTGTTTAATAAATATTTATCTTTACTGTCAAGTTTAAAAAAAAAATTCTATCGAGTTTCTTTTTCAATACAACAGATAATAGTTGGGCGAGAATGAAGTTTTATATAATTTTAATCAGAGAGAATGATTACTTTGTTATTTATCTCGCGTTCTAAACGGTCAAAAATTCTGAAACTTCGGGATTTATTAGAAAACGTTATTTTCAGCCTGTGAAAAAAATATGAGCAAAATCCACCGAATAGTGATTTCATGCTGAATTTCCCTTACTGTAAGCACAATTAATCTTATGAATGAGTTTCTGGTAGCTTGAATGTGAATTTTATAAAGTATGAGATTTGAGATCCAGTTTCAAAACAAACAACAGCAAATTTATAATTTTGCTAATTCTATTTATGATTCATTTTCAAAATGACATAAAAAATTATTTAAATAGACGAAAGTTTTGAAATTATGATACGCAAAAGCACGATGACTTTATATGTTTACTATTAAAGTGACCTGATGACTTAAAACATCACGACTAGCGTGATGAAACACTCACTCTGTTTGAAACCGTTTGAAACACTCACTCTGAGGCAGTCGGGTAATAAATAAAAATGGCATATACTTCCTTAAGCCACAAACTATATCAGTTACTTATTTCTACCCGACTACGGCCAAGCCAAAAGGAAGGGTTTAGTTTTTGGCAGTCTATGTATGTCTGTATTTTGGTATGTAACGCAGTGCCTAAACTACTCATCCGATCTTGATTGATGAGGTGTCGTTCGCTTCGTCGTAAATCTAACGTAGCGGGTATTAATTGCATAATACGCTTGCCAAAAAAAAAATTCAGTATGCATCGAGTTTGATATCAAATGAAAGGTTTTAAATCACAGATTCCGAAAATGTTTAATTTATTTTAACCCGACTACAGAAGTATATTACTTTAGCAGCCTATATATGTATTTTAAAATGTTCATATGTTCCCGTGTATCTCTTAGGATATACTTATCATATTTTGTTAAATGACGTGTCGTTAGCATCGTTTTAGAGTTCCAAATAGTTCAGCACTTCCGCGTGTCGTAGACTATGTGGATTTTAAATCATATTAATTCTAAAATTACGGATAACGCTAAATAATACGCTAAACAACAAAGAGAAATTTCACAAATATATCGGGTTTGGTATCAAATGAAGTTTTAAGTATCATATTCTTAATAGTATACTAAAATATTCCACGTAGTCGAAGGCCCAAATGCGATACACAAAGCCAAACTATAACAATTCCCGGCTTTTGACTACGAGAAATATTTAACTTGTTTCGTGCGGATCGGGTTTTAATTTTTAAACTTATTTATTTAAAATAATTTGCTAAGAGTCCGCTAGCTTATTTTTATTTAAAAAAAAACACTTTTTCTATACGATTATGTTAAATTATTTTTTTCCAACTCTGTATAATTCATCTTCTATTACATAAGAGCTTTTCATTAATGCTCTCATCTTTTGTTTTTTTCCATATCCGATAGAGCAATAGTATTTTATACATTGAATGATTATTATAATGCTGGTATAGATAGAGGAGTACCTATTATTTTAAAAGAGTACAATATTCTTTTTTCTTTTTTTTATAAAATCAAAATCATCATCTTTTGTTAGGAGTACAGATAAAGTTGATAATAATTACTTCACTTTTGGTATTAAAAATTTTGAACAAAGGATTATTTATAACGTAAAAGTGTGTACATTTACTATTGTCTCATTATTATTGGATACGACTTATCAAAAAAGGTAATACCAAGATTATGATGTTTTAATGTGTTCTTTTATAATTCAGATTTATTAATGGTTTGTTATAATTTCATTTAATTAATATGTTTACTAATTGTTAAAAGCCTATTTTGAAAAAGTTTTTAGTATCATCTATGTTATTATAGACTAGATAGATAGATAGGTTATAGTGGCTGCCCTGGACGGGTTACACTTCAACCATACGGTCCATTGTGATGCCTAAGGATGTGCGGATGTGAGTGGAGTGTGTAGATTTAAGTAATTTTTGTGTGTAGATTAGGAATGGTTAGCATGTGCGGCTGCAGCCAACTCTGGTAGGAACTATGCCGATATTCATCTGGAGTTCTTGAAGGAAACTGCAGAAAACCTTCACAAGCATAGTCGGTTCATCGTTCATCGGTACATCGTTCTTGTCCATACGCCGACAGTTTAGTCAATTAACCGCCACAATTTTTATTCTTTTCTTTTTTATTGTAGACTATCTTAGAGTACTGAAAAATTTTTGTGAAAATTCTTTATTTTCTGAATGATAACTAGAAACATTGGAAATTAAAAAAATTTACTCCTTTTTAGAGAATTTTCTTTCATATGAAAATTTAGCTATTGACGGTGTACGGATGTAGCGACTATGTAAAAATATCTTTCAAGTCCTTTGACGGAATCTACTACACTTAGCTCCTACGTGACGAATCTTATTTTTCTTTAACCCATTGTGTGCCAACGGTACCGGTAAGAACCGTTTATTTGACCCTATGTAGGAGGATTTTGTATTTATTTACACGAAAATTTATTGAAAATAAGTAAACAAGGACTATTTTTCCAATATTTGCAAAAAAATTTATAATAATAATTTATAGGTGAAGGCTAGTACTTACAAGTACAAGCGCTACTTTGGTGCCTAAATTAGTGTTAATTTTCATTTTATTTATCATTTTTGTACCGATCGAGATGATTGAAAGAAAAAATTTTATACTAGGAGAATAAACTTGTAGGTAACATGATATTAGAACCTATATCGTAAAATTGTGGTAAAATTGTTCGACTTGATCAGAATTTGTTAAAGGGATGAAAGGATAGTGCGACAAATTTGACGGATCGGGCCTAGAAGATTCCGTACTAAGCTTTGCAGTTTCTGTAATATATTTGGAGCCTTTTTATGATAAATTATCATTTCGTTAAATTAATATAGAACAAGATACCAGTGCCTACTTGAAAACTGGGAGGTTATGGGTTCGAATCCCGACATCGGCAGTTTGCCAATTAGTTAGAAAATAAAGGGGCGGTTAATTGACTAAGCTGTTGGCGTATGGACAAGAACGAAGTAATCGGCTATGCTTGAGATGGTTTTCTGCAGTTACCTTTACGAACTCCAGATGAATTTCGGCATAGTGTCTATCATAGTCGGCTGCAGCCGCATTCCCTACCAATTCCTAGTCTATACATAAAATTTCCTTCCACTCCGCTCACATCCTTACATCCTTAGGCATCACAATGGACCTTACAGTCGAAGTGTACCCCGTCCGGGGCAGCCTCTACAATCTATTATCTATCTAGAGCAAGGTTCTCTAAAAACAACAGTCATTATATCGTTTCCCTTTTACACCTATATTTTATGAAGGTGGGTGAACAACAACTTATGTAAATGTAAATAATGAATATACAAACAATAAAATAAATAATTAAAAACTTTTTTTTAGTGGCAATTATCAAATAAAACACTTAAAAATATTAATTGTCTACACAACGAAGTTAAAATTATGTATACAAAACTCGTACTGGTCTAAGATCCGACAGTGAAAACCTTCCCTCATCCGTTAATTGATTGAAATATTATTGAAAACGCTTATTGCAATATAAACAATTTGGCAATGTAATGTCTGCCAGGGTAGTTCTGCTGCAATTAACATTAATTAATTAAATAAAAATTGATTTTTTCATAATTAAATCCCTCACGTGTTAATTGAATTTTGCTTGTTAAATAACATAGTATACGATACGACAAATCTTGTAATAGCAGGCAGCGCTGCTTATTACTGCTACGGTTACCTGCAGCCAGGTGTTCAAACTTAAAGTAAACTTAGGTCACTTCCCTCATATGTTAATTGAAAATTGTTTAGCTAATTTAAAAGTTCAGAATAATTAGAATACATCCATAACTGGCAGCCGTCTTAAAATCCATTACAATCAAGTGCAGCCTATATAAGAAAAATTAAAAAAAATAGAAATTATAAAAAAAATACCTTGTAGAGAGAGAGAGAGACTATTGCATTATTCCGCGAAACAAACAAGGAAAGTATATGATCCTGCATTTGTAAAGCCTACTCCATTTCTAAGTGTATTTATACTAATAGTACCCACTACTATATTTTATCTATGACTAATAGTGGATTGTGTAGAGTTCATGATAAACGGAATACATAATTCACATTCATGATTCACATTCGCATGATCATATACTTTCCTTGTTTATTACGTTGAATAATGCAATAGTCTCTCTCTCTCTACAAGGTATTTTTTTATAATTTCTATTTTTTTTAATTTTTCTTATATAGGCTGCACTTGATTGTAATGGATTTTAAGACGGCTGCCAGTTATGGATGTATTCTAATTATTCTGAACTTTTAAATTAGCTAAAAAATTTTCAATTAACATATGAGTGAAGTAACCTAAGTTTACTTTAAGTTTGAACACCTGGCTGCAGGTAACCGTAGCAGTAATAAGCAGCGCTGCCTGCTATTACAAGATTTGTCGTATAGTATACTATGTTATTTAACAAGCAAAATTCAATTAACACGTGAGGGATTTAATTATGAAAAAATCAAATTTTAATTAATTAATTAATGTTAATTGCAGAAGAACTACCCTGGCAGACATTACATTGCCAAATTGTTTATATTGCAATAAGCGTTTTCAATAATATTTCAATCAATTAACAGATGAGGGAAGGTTTTCACTAATGCCGGATCTTAGACCATACTGATATTTGTAATGTAGAAATATCTGGTGTTAAATAGCCATAAAACTTCTATGAGAACTAAGCTGAGGGTGGAGCTAAAAAAATGTGGCTTACGTTTGTGTGCAACGAAATAATAACCTATTTTTTATGCCAAATAATTATTTTTTTCTAAATTTTAACAGTTTGAAATGTAAATTTTCTTTTATTTAGAATTTATTGACAAATGATTTATTTCTAAAATTTTGATAATGCAGGTATTTCTATAGAAACTATAAAGTATATTAGAGATCCGGCCCGGCTGTAAATTTTGCTGCGTAGTACAAGTGGTTTCGTTTTTAGCCACCTGACGTCATGGCCAAATCTGTCAGTTATCAATAATCTCATCCTTTACTTCTAGAAATTACGGGTAAGGTACATACAACTATTGGAACTTAATATTAATTGAAAGCATATAGTAAAAGCTTCACATTACGTCACATTACGAAATAACATCGGCGGAACATATTAAATCGGCAGACTGAAGATATAAGTCTTTGTTATTTGTTTTTCCTAAATATCTCAAAAACTAAGATTTTACTCATCGTTGTTACTATCAACATTAAAGTAAATTAAATTTTATATAAAACTACATTTCACTAAATCACTTTTCGGCAGATGAGGATCATTTCTTTTTCACAGGCTAAAAATAACGTTTTCTAATAAATCCCATAATAAAAGTTTCACAATTTTTGACCGCTTAGAATGCAAGATAATTAATAACAAAACTCACAATTTTAACGGTGACTTCCCATAATAGAAGCATGTAGAACTTCATGCCCGTCCAGCTATTTATTATCTGTTGCATTGAAAAAAAAACTCGACAGAATTAAATAAAAAAAAACACGAGGAGAGCAATGATAAATATTTCTTAAATAAATTTTTCTTTAAAAATCGCGTTTTACCGTTTTGTTTTCGAAATATAATAATTAAAAATTTTTTTTTCTTTTGAAATTACATTAATCTGTATATAATATGTACAATCTGTAAATATATGTACAATCCCGTTCAAAAAAAATGGACAGACCTGAAATGTTAATTATCTTACATTTCATAAAACTCGTCACTTTTGTAACTCTCTGTATAATGTATAATTTTATTTATTTATAAACAAAGATAAGTAGTATATTTTTTAAGTGTGTAAAAAAGAAATGTAAGTAGAAACTGAATTTATATTTATTATGTGTATATACGGTGTCAGTGACAGAGTGAGAATTTATGTATATATGTATATATATATATATATATATATATATATATATATATATATATATATATATATATAAGAATATATGTAATGTTAATACATGTAAAGTGATATATCTTACTCTTAAGTGTAAAAATAAAATAAAATGTTGTATCTGCTACTACAAGAATAATCAAAATTGGGAGAGACTGATTCGGTTCAGGACTGTTCATTTTTTTTTGAACGGGAGTGTATATATATATGTATTTGTATTTGTTCTATAATAAAAGCAAACCCGTTTTTTGTCCTGATTATACAAGTCAATGCTGTAACTACCTTTAGTCCTTGGTTTCAGAGTTATGGGAGTGGCTAATTTTAATATATTTGCATTATCGAAATCGGTAATAATTTAATTTTTAAAGATTATTAAAATAATCAAAGAGAACTCTAGGTTTTTTTGAAATTATATTATTTGGTGACACAGGCACCAAATTAGCAACAAGCAACATATCTCTAAATCCATATCCCAGAGATAGTTACGATTAGCTAATTCATACTGACGATGACTACATTGTAGTCGAAATACGTATTTATAAAATACAAACAAATGTTCTAGGATTAGGGGCAAAATTTGAAATATACTTTCAATTTAATTTTTATTTATATGAGAAAATGCTTTATTCAATTTTATATCATTAAAAGATGCAAAAATTGACCGAAATGGTCAATCCGATTACCTTAGAATTTTTTATGTTATCTTCTTATTCAATTTTTGAATAACAAAGCTGACTTATACATTTAAGGTTGTAGCCTGTACATTCAGGGGAAAACAGTAATCAAATCTATTATTTAAAGTAAAATAAACTTGAAAAATTTATGTATTAGGTAGACGTGTTAAGGTATTTTAATTTAAAAATATTTTTTTAGAAACATTAGTAAGAAAACCCTCAATTTTAAATAATTTATTCATAACCATTTTTTTTAATAACTTCTTTTATAAAATTCTTTCCTTATAAATAAAATAAGTTTTTAAATAACATTTTTGATGCGGGGAAAGGAGTGGTACTATTTTATATATACCTACATAGCAACAGCGTTCAATCACTGATCAAAATTTGTGTGAAAAATGTCGGTAAATATAATCACTATGAATTTCAAATTAGGGCATGGCCATGTTTTCTTTTAAATTTTATTATTTTATTGCTTTTAATTGTCCACACAGAATGTAAAAAATTACCCTATAAAAAAAATTACGCTTTCTATTCTAATCTAGATTCTAGATAAACGTTTAAAAGCAATAAAATAATTTTTTTTAAGTGACCCTTCCCTACGGACCGCTCATTGTAGTTGAGTTTCCATCAAGCATTGAATACTCTGCGAAATACCATTTTTCAAACAAAAATTCACGATTCAGGATTCGTGATGACATAGGCAAAAAAAACACACCTGAGGGGGCGTGCAAGTATTACGTAACCAAACTTGTGATTTTAGTCCCCCCCCCCCCTGTATAAGCAAAAATAATAAAAAATTGCGAACTTCCCCTCCCCCAAATGATAAGACGTAAGAATTTTTTCAAAACTTTTATTAAATATTAAAGTTAAAATTTAAAAGATTCAATTATTTTAAAAATTAAAGTATTAGTGTTTTAATAAAATTAGAAAATTAAGAATCATTTATTATCCGCGGGCTCCGTATCCGTAAACGCAAAAATAAAACAGTCGATATACAATGTCATAACATAGAGAACAATGAACGTTATATTTATTTGTTTCAAGCCGTTCTAGTACCGCCGGGAATTTCCCGAATTGAACATCGGTATATTTAAAAAAAACTCTATACTTAGTATTGTAGTACAGTAAAGTCAATTTTCGGAAAACTCCTTTATTTATTTTTATTAAGAAATATAGAAAAAATTCGATATACCATAATAAATTAATAAAAATAGTATTATTAATTTAGATTATATATATTTTTTATCTTACATAAGATTTATTTCATACCCTCTCCTTTTGTCAGCAAAAGTACAATAATTGCACTACCCGCTCCCTAAACCTACTTACGTAATACTTGAACGCTCCCTGACACCAAAAATGTAACACCCCTCTTTTTGAGTCGAAGGTTAAAAATTCCATATAATATTTTATATATTATATTTTGATTTATTTTCAATCATTATTTATCAGATTAATCACATGATCTTAAATGTGACAAAGTATATATATTCCACCGTTGATATGCAAAATCATACATAAGGTTATAGTTATAGTTATAAGCTCATACTTAGGTTGGGAATCGAACCTACGACCTCTGGCATAGCACCGAGATGCTGTAGAGGTATGCATATGATCTTAATGTCAATGTGATATTAATTTTAGTTCATTTACTATTTTACATATTTTTTTGATTGTTTTCTTTTTTAAACTTACGATAGTGAGAAGTCATATGCATTCCTTCAGCATTGCAGTTCGTAGCTCAGAAGCAGAGTGTTAGAATGCCAGAGGTTGTGGGTTTGATTCCCATCCTAGATGTGTATGATTTTTCATAGCTATGTCAAAGAATGTTATCAATATTCAGACACATTACTTGAATGTCAAATTAAGTAAACGCTAGTCACTTCCATTGGTTTAATATAACCGAAAGGCAACTATACTAACAATGGATAGATTGACGTAAGTTAACAAAAAAAAAAAAAAAACAATTAAAAAAATACTTATTGAGATATAGAAATAAACCTTGTTCGATTGTATTATAATGAATTCATTTTAAATATAAAAAAGAAACATCTTATAGTATTATATTTGAAAAACCCTCATAACCACAAAGTTATTTAATCATTTGAATAATTTTTGTTTGTATTTTTCATTATTCAAATACGCGCATACAGTATCGTAGCGTAGCGTGTTCATTATTTTCTATGAATAAAATTTCCTATATCTTGAATATGTAAGTACAAATGTCGTCAAAAGTCGAGCTATCATTTCGAAATTATATATTTGATTTGTGCGTTATTTATTAGGATCTCGGAAAAATTTTTCCAATACAAGTTGTTAGTACATTTCTAATGAACAACTTTTATTCGAAGCATTTTTTCGAATAAATAAGACACATATCAATTATAAAATTTTGAAATGATATGTAGTATTGGACTAAAGAACTGGGATACAAGAACTTGTTTGTTGTTATTCTGCAATGTGAAAACCCATTGAGGCGGTGGCTCTATAAACTGAGGTAACTCATGGGTCATAACTACTTGCATAGGCCATTTCAGAGATTCTGGAAAGAATCAAATCAGATGGTAATACATTTTAGCGGGAAGTAACTTGAATTAAAGTTGTTGGAATCAATGAGTTTTCGCAGGTCAACTCATATTTTCTAAATGGGAGCCAATAAATTGTTTACATTGATACCATATTACCTTCTGATTTGACCTTTGAACGATCTCTAAATGACCGGTGGACGTAACTTTGATCTATGGCATGAATATGTATTTCAATTGAAAACTTTTCACCTTTTTAGAATCTGAGATCAAAAACAGGGATTCTTATTGGAAAGACTCAAGTTAATATTCAATTAATTTTGTCGAGGTCACTATCAGATGCCCGCGTTCGAAAAACAATATTCGAGTCATTTTTTACAAAAACGTTTACTTGAATACAAGTACATACACAGGTGCCCGGTTTTTATTGAGCTCCTAGTATATTCATAAGTTTCATACGTTTCTATTCCCTCAAAATTCCATGAAATTGTTTTCCTAAATTTAGAAGAAAGTGGGAAACTTTTGACATTCAGGGAACTCGGAAAAAGTCACTAAACTCTTCTGGTAGGGAAAACAAAATCATATAATTTTAATATATTCAGCTCGATTCGTATTTTGGGGCATAGTTTTCTTACATAATACCATTTAGATCAATGACCAAAAATATTATTTTTGACATATGAAGAGGGAGTCAAGACGTTTAGACTCCATGATAAATTCCGCTCCTGAAACTCTAATAGGATTAGTACTGGAATAATTGTGAAAATGTTTGCACTTATTGTTACAAAATTGATTCAAGATATTGTAAATGAACATTAAACTTATATAAAATGTTTGTTATTTTAATTAAAACATCGACATAAACAACCACAAAAGGTTTATCAAACTGATGAAAAGGTCATATTTTTGCTATCTTTGTAGGATGATTGTACTTTTCAAATCCTATGTTTTATGCATTGAATATTGTTTTAAATTGTATTGTTTATTTTCATACAAATAATTCCTATTTCAAAACCAGTGTTTGCAAAATTTTTTGAAGTGAAACTTCTTTACGCGCACCGCTCAAAAAATAAATTCAGAGAGTTAATTGGTAAAAAAACGTGACGTCATCACTTTGGAATGTTACGAAATTGCGTGCCGTTGTTGATTTTGTCGTTTTCACAGAAATTATACTTCTAAAAAATAACTATAAAATTATATTATTCAAATTTTGTTTCAATTTTGAAATGCCAATTTTGATTGTCGTTTCCATAGTAACTATAAAGATATTGTATACATATATCATATAACGTGATTATTATTTTCAATATACATATATATTTAGCTTTCGTATAAATGCGGTGAAGATTCGGGAAACATCTAGTATTATATACGTATAATATAATATGTAGTAAGTTGATCTCCGTACGTTCACACATTTTTGTTTTTTTAGAACTATGGCACTAACATTTATTACAATTTATTGCCATTCTACATAATCAATTTTAAATATTTATAATTTATATAAAATTTGTTTCAATATAGAGCGAGTGAAGTTTCACTTCTGTCCTGGGTCCCCCGAACCAGTCTCTTCTTTTCAATTTAAAGTTTAATGTATCAAGCTATGTTAAAGAAAGTAACTTCAGAAATGTTAATGTGAACTTGACAAACTATAATCGGAATATTAACTATATTTATCTTGGCATTGTTTGAGAATCACCGGTACCAATTGATTAATTTCCATGAAGTATAATAATGTGTCATTTAGTATATGATTTCCATTGAAAATGTTTCTACGGAGAAGTTTCCTTGCTTATAAACAAACCAAGTATTCTTGGTTTACTTTAAACTTTATAATTGACTAACTGTAGAGTGTACTTTGTAAAAACAGGCACATACAAGTTTAGTCGAATAATAATCATTCGACTAGACATACGTTACTTGAAATTTGATAATTAAAAAAAATCGTCACGTAGGTTGACTCCCGAATTTTTTCTGGTACATAAATCGTAATGAATATAAAATCAAGTTTCTATGGCGATATTAGTAATATCTAGATAGATAGATTGTTGCGGCTGTCCTGAACGGGACACACTTCGACCATAAGATCCATTGTGATGCCTAAGGATGTGAGGATGTGAGTGGAGTGGAAGGAATTTTTGTGTGTAGACTAGGAATTGGTCGGTTGTGCGGCTGCAACCGACTTTAATAGGAACTATGCCGATATTCATCTGGAATTTGTGAAGGAAACTGCAGAAAACTTTCGCAAGCATAGCCGGTTATTTCGTTCTTGTTCATACGTCGACTTAGCTTAGTCAATTAATCGCCCCCCCCTTTTTTTAAATAATTGACAAACTACCGATGTCGGGATTTGAACTCATAACCTTTCAGTTCCAAGTTGACAGAGCGCCTCGGCTCTGTCTAAATATTCGAGTAGTCCAATTGTCCATTTTATGCTGAATCATAAACTTGGCGACGATTTTGCGCATAAACGACCTTAGTTTTTCAATCGTACTCATATTGTGGTCTGTAAATTTTAGAAGTGAATTTTAGCAAAATAAGTGTAATATCTTGGTATTTTCTATGGTAATTAGCATATGGTCTAGTACTAGCCAAATGACTATATGGCTAAATAAAATCTTGCATGCAAACGACAGTTAGAAGATGTTTGAAGATTTTGTTCTTTATGTGTGATAATTTTTTAACAATGTTACCACCCACGCAAAGAAGACATTCGTACAGTTGTCCTAGTTTTTGAAGTTAAAGGATGTTGTCTGTCATTTATAACTTACAAAAACATCTATTCCTTAATTAAAACACTATACTTATTTTGAATAAAACAAAGACATTGAGTAATATACGGACTTTCACAGAAGTATGTGTTAAGGTGGGGCAATCATGGGACGACAAAAATATTAAGATTGGATTTATTCGACGTGAAACTTAACTACCTTGAAATAATCAAAATTTGAAAGTGAGTTCTTCTTTTGAAATATATATTGGTAAAATTTTGTAAAGCAGAATTCAGGCGAGTCATAGCGTTCATAAGCCCTTCCCTCCAAACTAAATAGACAGCTTTATTGATCTGGCTTCAGCCGCACCGGCTCCATTACTGTCGCACAGTGGTTCATGGGCTTTAATGTGGGCCCAATTTAGAGCCCAAATTACAATTGTTAGAACTAGAGAAAATAAGACTTAGAAAACTAAGAAAATTAATTGGTGGTGAGGTGTACACTCCTATATTATGTGAAGCCAGTTTTATTCTCTGTTTCTCTGTTAATTATTTATTTATTAAGGTGTCGAAATTTTTACCTTATCGAGTGTTGGTCAAATACGATCAACTAGAACAGTCTAGAAGTTAAGATTATAATTTATTTTTACTTATTTAATTTCTTGTCTTGAACGATCATTGAAAATCTGCTGCTATTAAGGATGTTCCAGCATACCACCACTTTTCGACATATTTTGCTAATTTTTTTCCACAGACTAAAAATAACTTTTTCAAATAAATTCCGAAGTTTTCGAAATTTTGACCGTTTAGAACGCGAAATAATTAATATCAAAGTTATCATTCTCTCTAACTTTCTCTCATTAGAAGCATGTAAAACTTCATGCCCGCACAAGTATTATCTGTTGCATTAGAAAAAATACTCGACAGAATTTAAAAAAAAAAAAACTAAGAGTATTTCTTAATATTTCTTATATAAATTTTTTAAAAAAATCGTGTGTTACCGTTTTGTTTTCGAAATATATTAATTAAAAATATTATTTTTGTCCAATTATAACACATTCCGTTTATGGTAAATAGTGGTCTGACAACGTTGTGCGCCAATCTCTCTCTAGTTGCATCAAGTAAAGAGAGGGAATTGTTATTGTTGACATAAGTAATAATAATATATAGGCATATGCACTGAGAAACGTTGCCAGATCACCGTACCGAAAATATTTGATAGTATGTCTAAGTATCTGTGTGCCGATAATAAGTGTAAGTATGTGTACACAGTGCTGGAACATCCTTAAAACAGTGTTAACTCTATTAATTATATGGTGTTGAATGGCAGGGAAAGAAACTTTCCGTAGTTTATGAATAGCGTAGTTTAAGAAGTAGGGGCTGTTATTTATGGTTATATTTGTTTGTATAGTATTTCAATATCAACATAAGGCCCTCCACGCTTTGAGAAATATTATTGATGCTTATTTAATTATCAATTGGTTTCTATTGAGACGCTAAAGCTGTTAATAATTATTTGATTACATGATCAGATCAAATCGATGGGTAAATGTATTGTACTACATACAATGTTGTATGACCATTAGAATTGATAGAATATTTAGAATTATTAAAAAAACTAAAAACTATTCTTGTTGAGGTATCGTGACCGCATTGCCTTAAATGTATTGTTGGCTATTCATTACAGCATCATCGTATAATGTTAAATATTTATACGTACAATTTAATATAATCTTTGTTTTATAGTTCTTTTGTTTTAATGTGAGTACAAAAACTTTTTAGGGGTATGTTCCTTAAAAATTGTGTTATATGTGATGATGTCTTTGTCCTGTATTAAGCTTATTTCATATACTAGGAACAATAATTTAGTTTACAATTAAAATAGATGCTATGCATGGAACTGTGTTGGAAAATGATATCACTGAATGCAGGTGTTTTGTCCGTCCACTTTAAATTTGAATTATAGCCCGTGCTTGAAATTTAGTGGTCTTTTTTATGATGACGGTATCTACCTTTAACTCATTTGACATTACAAGCAATACTATAATTGACTGAGGTAATTATTTTAGTACCTTGCACATACTGATGTTTATATCAGTGCGTGAATTTTGTATATTTTAGATTTTCAAATTAGTCATAAGCACTCACTTAAGTGTAATTACCAAGTTACATTATTCTGAAACTATATTAGCTTTTATTTATAAGAAATTACATATTTCTCTCTCTTCATTTCTCTTGTGGATTAACAAATATATTTTTCGTGTGGGATTTTTGATTCAGTTTTTTGATTTGATTTCAATAAATAATAATTCTCTAATAATAATATACAAAAAGATATTGCTATTTATTGTAATGCTTTTAGTATCATGGTGGTATTCAGGAGTGATGGAATTTTTGGTATCTAAATAATGTAATTACGAATGTTTGAGCTTGAATTGCGGAAAACTATTAAGTTAACGAAAACAGATTGCAAACAAAAGATGTTCGTGTTTTCAAAAGAAACTTTTTCTTCTATATCCCCTACGATAAAATTGAAGGTACGCCGTAGCTTCTATCATTGAAGTTTGATAATAGATTTAAAGTCACATTATTGAAACAGTATAATCAGGTCTTCATAAACAGCGTATAGATGAAACAACTTTAAAAGATGTTTATGGAGAACATATGCATATTCTCCCTTCAGGAAGTGTCTCTAAAATACGCTCTGAAATATACAAATATACTATCGAATCCTAAGAAACTTTCTCGCTTGAAATAAATTTTTTTGAGCCTATTCAAACCAGTATTCTCTTCAGTTTATGTTGGCAGGAAGATATTGTTGTTTCTTAATAATGGTAGTAATTATACCATTTAAGACAATTTTTTACAAAGGTTCGATGTTTTATATGTTTTTGTTTTTCATTATATTCGGTAGAATACGAGTGGGAGGTTTTGTTTATTAGTCATATACAAAGATTAAAATTGAGTTATACGGTATTCGTCTTTTAACAAACAATTCTTTTCACTTCTCCCGCAATGCTTTCATGAAAATTTCGAATATTAAATTAATATATAGGTAATATTATATTTTTATTAGAAATTATGTGACTCTTATATCATAAATATTTACAAATACTTGGCGAATTTAATGGTTATGAGTTAACTGAGTTTTAATTAACGGTTACGCAATTTCTTGCCATTGTAACTTAATTTTAAAATGATTCTTTCTCAATGAAAAATCGCTTAGTCGACGTAGCGCCTACGTGACGAATTTTTAGCGAATTTCCTCTACAAGGAAGTAGAACTGTTGGTGTTGTACTGATGGCAAAAAATTCTTCAAATCGAACTTTCGAAACTTTCAAATACAAAAAGCATATGGGATACTAACTTTCGTTTTGATGGGACTAAAATTGTGATCGCTAAAAAATATACAAATACATGAGAAATATGTTTACATATTTGTATATATGTGTCTGTAGCCTGTAGTCTGTCGATATGTTATTTTTGGCCTTAGGAAATTTCAAAAGGTAAAATTCCCAAAGAAAACATTGTTGTCGGATATCTGACACGTAGTACGTTATACTACGTTGTAATCTATTTCAATCTACGTTGTAGTCTAAATATGAGCGTAATAGACTAGTAAAGATGTGCCTTTTTTCGAATTATGTTTTGAATTTTTCCGTATCCTTGTTTGTTAATAAAAAAATGAAAAATCCAAATTTTTAAAATTTCCAACGGGTATCCTTTTTAAATCCTTCAAAGAATAGCTCCCAGAAGTAAAAAAAATTCTAGACTTTTATTTTAAATATTATCGGGGTTATCCAGATCGGAAAAATTTTATAATTAACAAAAGCATAGTTAATGGAAAAATTGGGGTAAACATTTTTTGCCGACGTATTATTGTTTTTTTTAAGTATCCACTAATTACCTGAATTTTGTCTTTTCTTAATATTCATATTTAATGGGTTGAAATAATTTTTTGTTCAGGTGTCTGAATCAAGCTGAGCCGAATCACTCGTTTGCAATACCGCTTTTCATCTCTCAATTAAAGTTATAAATATTAGAGGTACAGTTCCGTGAGTTGAGAATTGTTTTTAATTTCCTGGTATTTTCAGAATTTTTTTCTCCATTTCCGATATCTACAATAGTTTTTGAGATATTTGCAAAAAAACGAAACCCTCCCTTTTTTTACTAAATTGTTTATAACTTTTGCAATTTTTTTACTCGGTACTACAAAATTCGAAAAAAAAGCACATCTTTACTAGTCTATAATATATAATCACTGAACATCTAAATAACATTTATTTCTATGAGTATAAAGTTTTACTTTAAATGAGATAATTGCAGGATAGACAGAATTATTATTTATTTGTTCACTGTTTAGTGTTATTTACAATGACTGGGTACACTTGGTCACAAAAGTTCATGTCATTTTTTTAAATTTTATAGCTGATTCATTCGGTTTTCAAAAATAAAATTAGAATAAAAGTTATTACTATATTTCTAATGACCAACTTTTATTCGAAGCATTTTTTCGTAAACCGTAATCAATTATAAAATTTTTTAAAACTGACATCAACTATTGTGGTCCTTGTACACGTTAATGATACCATATTAATAAATTAAACACTAAAAAGTAAATAGATTAGTGTATGTAAACAAGTAATTTAATTTATTACTTAACTACTGAAGTTTAAAATTCATTTTTGAACTCGACTCGTATATATTGCTTTAACGAATGTATAATTCGATGTATAATAAACAAATTTTTAATATCTTTTTACCAGTTTGATTTTGTTAATCTTTTCTTAAAGTCATGCTCATAGGTGTTCAGATATGGCACATATAAAATTTGTTATGAGTAACATATCTAGCCAGAGAATTATTAATAGTATCGCTAATTCATATTAATTGATTTAGTAACTGCCGCAAATATTGAGAAAATTTATTTCAAATTCCTATTTCTCATTGATGATCTTTGATAAAGAAAAATTATTTTTAAATGGAATGGAATATGACATGGAAATTTTGATAAAAAAAGTAAAAAATAATAGAAACGAAATTTTATTTTTAGAAACAAGAAATGAACTAAAAAAAATGAAATTTTTTTCCCAAATCACCAATATGTGACTATACATAAAAAATCTGGGCGCCCATATTACAAATGTTTGCCCCAAGCTTTTATTTATAGAGATATAAAAAATTTCTACTTTTTTTTCTTCATTTAACAATATCTTGTTTTAAACAAGATATTTCATATTCAAGTAATATGAAATAAAAAACCTGACTGCTTTCAATCTTTTTTTTCTAAAATTTAATAGTTCATAAAACGTCAATTTTTAACCGAGTGTTCTAGAAGAAGGGTGATGTTTTTCGAATGTATTTTAATTTAAAAATTATGTATTTCCAAAACTTTGGTGTTCTCTCATCATTATTTCACTATCTTCTATAGTTTTCTCCAAACAAATCGGACAAATACACACTCTTTCTCCTCTCTTTTATGATTTGACTATTCCACTCCCACAATTAAGAAAAAACTATGGACAACTAGTATGTCAAAATACATCGAGCCACTTAGACTGAAAGTCGTGCCAAAGAAATCGATGTTCAAGATTTTTCTCTCACAAACAAACAGAAACTGAAGTAAGTAAAAGCTTGTAAATCGATAAGCCCGATTGATCAATGGTTTTCTGATGGTGTGTTTAGTTTATCGTAACTGTAGTATGAATTTCGGTTGTCACTTTATTTATATTTAATGACTTTTAAATAAACCTAAAAATTTATCTGTAGTTTAATCATTGGACGTAATGAACCGAATAACATCTCTTTTAGCACATTAAACGGCGCTTCGTTATAAAAAATGAACTTGTGAATAAATGAACTTCGTTATAAAAAATGTGACTATTTCCAGGCAGGTATCCGCAGGTATTGTTTATTGACTATACCCATGAAAGATAAAATAGAATTCCAACCGAAAAATCTAATATTTAAAATCTGTCATTTTTCGTATGACGTTAGAGAGGCAATTTTCATTTCAGTCAAAATTTGTCTCTTATTTCAACGATCCGCTTTTATAATAAACTAGCTGAATTTCCCGGCGTTGCCCGTGGAACTCCAAGATTTGCTCCGGCACTTTTGGTGTCGATAGCGTACTACTGAATTATTCAACTTTATTAATATTTACCGGCACTTCCGCTATCAGAATTAAAATATTATTTGGCTGCCCAGAACCTTCACCTTTTTACACCTCGGGTTACATTATTGGAGTTTCCCTAATTTTTTTGAAAATAAAATATAGCCTATGTCACCCGGGGATAGTGTTGCTTCCCAACGGTGAAATAATTTTTTAAATCGGTCCGGTAGTTTCGGAGCCTATTCAATGCAAACAAACAACCAAATCTTTCCTCTTTATAATATTAGAAAATGCGATGTTCCATTCAATTTATTATGACAGACATGTACACTCAAATTGAGTATATTTGAAACAGTAAGTCACATTCTAAGCGTATTACTGAATAATTGTATAATATTACATACGGTAACACTTGGAATGTTTCAACTGGTTCAATTATTTTAAACGGGAGTGTACATATAAATTATCAGCAAGATTGTTGAAATGCCACTGAATATTTTATTATCTTGTTTCATGGATCATAAAAAAGTGTTATCATTTATTAAGGTCCTAAACTAAAGCATTCAAAAGACAACAAAGATGGAATTGATCATAAAAATCATTTCAGTTTTCACGCATCAAATTTTACTTTAATTAAAACATGTAATGTAACAACTAAGTGAGTTAATTGTTTTAATACCCAGTATATACTGGGTTGTATATCAATGTTTGAATTGTGAAAAGTTCCGCTATTCAATGTTTATAAAATATGAATTAGTTAAGAACATTGAAACAGTGAAAATTTTCTTGCGTTTAAAAAAAATATATATTAATATTACTTTTTATAATTTTAAATATTAAGTTGTATGATTTAGTTAGTCAACGCGAAGCGTCTGTTAACGCAAAGCGTTGGTCAACTTTATTTCTTTGGTGAGCTTTATTTCCTAAAAGAGGAATGTCGCTAAACCTTGAATTTATACACACCTTGTATAACTGTAATCAACATGAAAAAAACAAGCATTACAAAGTCGGAACTAAACTTAATACACCTTGTATATTTACAAATTTTTTTTCTATCTCTTACGGTTTCAAAGCTAAAAATTTTCCCCCCTGGCTGGGGGAAACACATTAACGAACTTGACCTTACTTTTAGGCTCTAGAACACACAAAAAAAGTTTCAGCTCATTATCTCTTTTTGTTTTTGAGTTATCGGCTTCACGGACAGACAGACAGTCGGGCGGACATGTGGAAATTGACTAATTAGGTAATTTTATGAACAACTACAACAAACATTTTTTTCTGCGATCAATATTTTCAAGCGTTACAAAGTCGGAACTAAACTTAATATACCTTGTATATTTACAAATATACTGGGTATAAAAATGTGTCATACACAAGTCACATACAATGTTTATTATTATATTTTGTATATTCAATTAAAGGATAATAAATTTTAGTATTATTTATATTGAAGTTAGTAGTTAAATTGTAAATTATTGAACGTGACCTGCTCTCTTAATGGTCACAATTTAAGAGATACAGTTGATTATTAGATTATAAACATGACATACAAATCTATTATTTAATTTGATTAAGTATGTAGACAATTATTCAACATACCTTCATGAAAATTACGATACCAAGTTACGATACATATTGGTATACAAGGTATAGTATAACGAAAAACAGTGTCATTTTGAAGTATGGAATAGACGCAGAACATTGTTGCAGCAACATTGAACTCCGCCTTCAAAATATTTTCTCTATAGACGTGCAACCAAAATTATGAAACATAATATTATTATTTTATTATTTTATGACGCTAGTCATAAAAATTCAATCATTTCTCATCTTGTCTCTATCTATCTCATTTAATTTGTATAGTTTTTTTATATGTATGTATGTAGTAAAAAACTAGTGTTGGATAACATCTTTATATTATTATTACAAATAATAAAATATATAATGTAAAATTGTAAATTGTAACCAATCTAGGTACTAAACCTTAATAGAATATTAGGAAAGCATAAAATATTAGATAATATGACAAATTTTTACAGGAACATTTAATTCCTCCTACAAAATATCAAATAATTTTGATTTTTACAGCAACCGTTCAAGGACATGTTTTTTGTTGCTGCAACCACTATACACATTTGCAACATAATAGGTTGCCGCATAATGTTGCTGTTCAATGTTCCTCGTTTGTAGGCCCTATAAGGGAAGTAGCATCTATCAACCCTCAACAAATCTAGTGTGGAATACTCACACGATCTCTATACGCAGAGTTAAACTAATGGCTTTAACTTATAACTGACAAAACGATCGATTTTATTTCATTATTTTTTAGGCAAAATAACCATTTGGTTTCAATTCCAAAATATTCTTTTGAATGTATTGTTTTTTATTTAATTATTTGTAGAGTAGGTTTTCGATTACTTAGAAACTTCTCTCCTTACAAATTCAATGTTGAAGTTGAATGTATACACACACAATCGCATTTATTAATTATCAAAATTGAATTTTGAAAGAAAGTATGAATATTATTGAGCTTAAATTAGAAAATACATTATTTCATTTGCCAAAAAAAATGCTTGATAGAAAATATTTGCACATTTTTTGTCTGGAATAATTATGTAATAAAAATTTTTGCTCTATGTCGTACTGAGAAAATTTGACTTCTTCAATGCCAATAGTTAAAAGCCAATTCCGACTTATGGATGTCAATCAAAATCTGGATTTTCTAACCTTTAATGCGATAATATCTAATTTTGTACATATAGCTCAAAAATATTTTTACTTCGCTCACCAGCAAACTACTTCTTATACCCGGTATTTGTAAATATACAAGGTATATTACATTTAGTCCCGACTTTGTAACGCTTGAAAATATTGATCGCAGGCGTAAATGTTTCACATAAGTGTTCATAACATAGCCTAATTCGGCCACTGCCGCATATACGTCTGTCTGTCTGTGAACCCGATAACTCAAAAACGAAAAGAGATAACGAGCTTTAAGTTCAAGTTTGTGAATGTCCACCTTTGAAACCGTAAGAGATAGATATTAGTTAACTCAGAATAGTTTTTATTTTCACTTGTTCTAACAAAATTAAGGTAGTGACCTGAAAAATCAAGTACTTGAAAATCTTAAGACGAGTAATAATGCAAAGTTTACAAAGTTTAAAAACAATTGTCAGTATCATTTGCAAGAAATTCGCCAAAACATTACAGTCGCGTGAGATGACAAAATTAAACTTAAGTAATACAGAATAGTGTCGTATTGTTGACTTTTGTTTCGGGAATTGATTGAATTCATACTACAAATCCCTCTGATTCCGTTTGTACTAATATATATGTATATATATGTATACATATATATATATATATATATATATATATATATATATATATATATATATATATATGTATATATATATATATATATATATATATATATATATATATATATATATTTTGTATAATTGACCGAATACAGATAGTATTTTACAACTACCCCACTAATTTTGTATTCAGCATTTTCACTAAACCGATTTATCTGATGATCGACTTCGCAAGTTCCTAAGTCACTTAATAACATTTAAATAATTTTGATTATTTCCGAACGAAGATAATATGTTTTACATAATAATATCATTATATATCATTTATATCTCATTCTAATAAAATTTGCGTAAATTAAAGTTACATAACAAATCAAGTTAAAATGTTTTTCCATTTTATAGAAGTATTTTTAGAAAACCAATTTATCGTACAATAATCAAGTAAATAAAGTAAATTAAACATTTTGAAAGAAGTAAACACTTCAAACTTTAAATATCTTTTGAAATAAAACGGTATATCAAAAGTTCAAATCATATAGCATGGTAGTGCGTTTGACCAAGTTAAAGCATAGACGTCTACCGTACTGTATTCTACATGAACAAGTAGAAACTATTTTTGAGCCTGTAGATAGATAGATAGATTGTAGTGGCTGCCCTGGACGGGCTACACTTCGACCATAAGGTCCATTGTAATGCCTAAGGATTTGAGGATGAGAGTGTAATGGAAGGAATTTTTGTGTATAAGAAATTGGCAGGATTTGTGGCTGCAGCCCACTATGATAGAAACTATGCCGATATTCATCTGAAGTTTGTGAAAGAAATTTCAGAAAACCTTCTCAAGCATAGCCGGTTACTTCGTTCTTGTCCATACACCGACAGTTTAATTAATTAACCGCCCCCTTTTTTCCTTAATAATTGACAAACTGCCGATGTCGGGATTCGAACCCATAATCTCCCAGTTACCAAGTAGGCATACTTCGCAGACATAACGCCTTAGATCGCTCGGCCACTTGGACTTGTAAGCTTGTATCTCAGGACTTAGAAGCTAAGCGGTTCAAATTTAAAAGGTACTATGATCTGACAGTACTTACCAAGTTTCAACATTAAAGCTTTAATAGTTTCCAAGATATTTAACCCTAAAAATCGGTATTTTAGTGACTGGCTGACAGACTGACTCACTGAATAACTGATCATTAATATTTTTGGGTACTTCCAGTTGTCCTAGAATGTTGATATTTGGTAGGAAGATAGGTCTTAGGCTGAAACCACCCAAAGAGGAATTTTCCTGAAAACAGAAAAATACGAATTTTTACAATTAAAATTACAATGTGAATCTTATAGAAAATGTTTTAAACTTTTGTGCCTTAAGTCAAATTAATGATATCCGCCAAGAAACAAAAATGTGAGAGGGACCAAGTTTTCGCATACAAAAAGTATTGATATCCCACCAAAAAAAAAGTTCGTCTTCAAAAGTAGTGAAATCTATTAAAAGACCAATTTTAAAAATCAACAAAACTTAATATACAAAGAAATAATCTGACCACTTCTCAAATAAAACATAAAATACCATGCACCTGAAAAACCATAACCCAATAAAAGTATATGTAGAATGATAACTGATTATATTTGAACCATTAATAATCATAAAAAATTTAATAAATTAAAAGACATGTTGAAAGATATAAATGATCTTTATTAAAATCAATTCGTAGAATGAATGCTAGAATGTATTTGTTGTTAGTTGCCAAAGTAACAAACAATAACAATTACCGTGGTAACTTGGGGAGAATGTAGTTGAAAATGCAAAGATGTCTAATAAACTAAATTACATTAAAATTTAGTTGCGACTCCGCTACATATACCAATCATTTTCTCACTTTTGTTAAAAAACTTGGTTCTTACATAGATTTCACTACTTTTGTAACCGAGAATTTTTGTTTTTTCTCGTAAATAAAAATACTTTTTGTATGCGAAAACTTGGTCCCTATCACATTTGTGTTTTTTTTTTGTCGGATGTAAAATTCTGAATACACAATGAACATGCAAAAAAAATGTATTTTATTTCACTTCAATATAAATAACTAATATTTACTTGAAAATTAAATGTTTTCAAATGAGTACGTGAAACTTGAACGACTGGTAAATAAATCTGTTAACAAATAATAATAAAAATTTTTATAAAACGTTAAAATTATTATTTCTAATAAAATTTTATTATTTAATGAATTAAAAATAAAAACTGTTTAGCATAATGCATAATATTATATACGTATGTAATACTTTGAAAAAGTACAGGTTTTAATAACAACTGGCCAAGGGCGAGTTGGATTCCCGCATTGATTTTATACCACATTCAATACTATGGACGATTAAAGTAGTGGCCATTTTTCAAAATATTTGAGTTGATTTGTACCTTTTTTATTCGGTTTTCGTGAAAATGTTTCGAATATAAAAACTTTTTAACAAAAAATAGAACCGATGAAAGAAGAAAGTAACTGAAAAGCAAAAAATACTAACTTTGTAACAAAAAATTAAACCTTCGAAAAAAGAATATAAAAAATAAAAAAGTAACTTTTTAGTCCTATACTAATGTAAATACCTAAATAATTTTGAGCTTTTTCTTCAAATTTATATGGGATCAACTTTGAAGTATACCCTATCCAACCAAAAAAGAATAATCAAAATCGGAAAATCTGTAAAAAGTAATGCGTGATCATACATTTAAAAAAAATGCCTGCTTCTTTCGTCGGTAAAAAGTTGTTAGTATATTTATAATGAACAAGTTTAACCTGAAGAACTTTTTCGAAAACCCAATGAATTACTACGCAATTGTAAAATGTGCGCTACATTTTAATTTCATTTCATTTATACAACATTCAGTTTCATTTGATCCCGCATTGGGTACGGAATCCTAAAGAGTTATTATAAAAAGCAGTGTTAGATATTATAAGGTATTGTGTTTGTTTGCATCCAATATTGAAGTGAATATATTTTTATATACCTTGTTAACCTTGGATTTCAACCGGCCTAAGAACTTTAACAACAATTTGAATACAAACTAACATACACACACCATAGATAGAGAAAAAGATACTCTACAGTATACTGACTTTAAAAAAGAGAAAGTGTTTAAAATCTTGTTCAAAACAAAATATAGCTAAAATACTTCTATTTATGTTTATAATTATTTTAAACAATGAGTAATCGTTGAATAATTTTATAATTTAATTATCAAAGTAAAAATGTTACTTATATTGTGTACAGTCATCAGCTAAAGTTATAAAAGTATTAGTTAATTAGTTTTTATACGACGACGTATACTTGTTGTTTTACTGAATTCGTTTACGTTTTATATTAATTAATGTTGCAATGAAGTTTGTTTACAACTTAATCTCTTGCACATTTTGTGTGCAGAATTTTACACGGTTTTTAGTTACATCAGTGACGCCTTTGGTAACTTATTCGGCTCGTGTAATTATAATTTATTTTTATCAAACTCTTTCAAATATATATATCAATTAAAAAATAGCAACAATTGGTTTACAGTGTAGATAATTTAGTGGTATTAATATTTTAAATTATTATGGTATCCAAAACTCGAATTACTCGATTGCCAGACCTCTAGCTATCTCTTTAATGCATGTGTTTCTAGTTTAGAAAGTTATAAATCCGCGTCCCATAATCTATTTAATACAGATTCACCGATATAAATAAATTTACAAAAAATAATTGAAAAGAAAATTGTTACGTAGGAGCTTCGTAGACTAAGCAAATTTTCTTAAAGATTGGAATTATAATGAATACCAATTAAAGCTATCATAGTGACAATTATAATATTATTATTATTATTATCAAGTATCAGACAATTAAAGTTCTAATATTTCTTTACATATTAGAGTTAAATTTATTTTCTACAATTTTACCAATGATAAATTTCCCCATCCCCTCTAACCATCCGTTTTCTGTTTTCCGATTTTGCTCCTTAATGAACTTGGCCTTTCAAGTGCAAAAATCACGACACACACCAAATTCCATTACGATCAGACTAAAATTGTGTTCTCTACAGCGCTAACTTTCATAAGAAAAACTAAAATATTATTATTAATGGTTGATGCTAAAATGACAGCTAGTAATTGAAAAATGATAAGACCTAGAGCTGTACCATTTACGGCACATGGTAGTGAATAGCTAAAGGCCGTGGTTCGAGACCCGACTGTTGATGAAATGATTTTTTTGATTCTGTATTAGTTTTAAGAAATATTGCTCATATTCTTGTGTACTATTTTTAACTATGAAATCTAAAAGAAATCGAACATCGAATATTCAATGTACTCTTTTAAAATAAGAGCATCCATGGAAAGTTGGAAGATCTTAGCAGTAATAGCGAAGGGGAGGTCTGAAGCCTGGCATGTAGGTCTTTTTTACCGACCCCTAATTGGCAAGTAGTTCGTCTGCAACCGAATTTGATAGGATCTATGCAGATATTCATCTGAAGTTTGTGAAACGAAACTGCAGAAAACCTTTACAAGCATATCCAGTTACTTTCATTCTTGTCTATACGCCGACAGTTTAGCCAATTAACCGCCCCATTATTATTTTTTAAATTAAATTTATTTCATTGACAAACGGCCGTCATTAGGAATCGAACCTACAATCTCCCAGTTCCGAGCAGAACGCCTCAAGAACAATTGTGTTGTGTTATAAATTTGACAATTTATTATTTATGTTTTGAGACAACATCTTTAGCTCTCAAGATACCAGACACTGGAAATGATTGGCTAGTGTCTTAAAACTTCATTGTTACTGGATAAATGAAATATGACATTACGATAAATGTGAAATATCTTTTATGCGATAATTTTACCCGCTAATGCCGTTGTAAATGTTCAAGTTTATCTGCAAGTAAAATTATGCATTAATTATAGTGTCAAATCGAAAACGTTGCATGAAATTAAAAATTTAACTGCCCCAAAATATTCACGAGCTGGTGTATAAACGATAGAAAAATTTCTATAAAAATACATTTATTAATGATATTAAGTAATTTATTTAACAACTTTATCAACACATACGAACGATATTTTTAGTTTTAAGTAAATATTAGAAAAAATTTTTAACCTACCTTTTTTTAAAGATATATATATATATATATATATACATGTATACCGGTATACATTTTATGTTTACATACGTGTTTACATAAATACATTTTTTTGTTTACATAGTATATATAAAAGTCCACCTATATTTTTATTAAAAAAAAAATATTTACATCCGATTTGATCATTATAAATTTAGTCCACAGTACAGCAAGGTTTTTTTTAAGTGGCTTACAGATACAGCGATGTGGTCAATGTTTTCCTCTTTCTCACAGAATTGTTCGATATTATTCTTCTGGATGATATCTGAATCCATCGTTGTTATTGACACATAAGTAGATGAATAAATCTTCTCTCTATTTTCAAGGTTCTCGTTTAAGAAATGTCGTTTAAGAAATCTTAAAAAAAGACCACGTGAAAAATCCTTTTTTGATATGAATCCAATATTTATCAGGTACAGAGATAAGTCCAATTTTTTCATCTTTCTCACAGAATTGTTCGATATTATTCTTTTGGATGATATTCATCATTGTTATTGAGACTTTAGTAGGTGAATAATTATCCTTCATATTTTCACCGTTCTCGTTTAAGAAATAATCAAAGATCAAGTTCACAAATTGTGAAAAACTATTCTTTAAAATAAATTCAATATTCATTGACTATGAAAATGTACAATTATTAGCGCATTCTGTAGAATTAAAAGCTTTTTGAGTGATTCCCACAATTGTATAATGGTAAAATTGAAACGTATTCAACCAGATAAATGAAAGGTGACATATTTATTTGAATGAACTGAAACTAAATTATAAAATGAATATGTATTTACCAAGAACAAAACAATATAACATTTTAATGTATTTTTCTTAAAAATGTTTATCGGTCTGAATGAATCACATTTATTGAAAAATACCTTTTGGTTTTATAAAAAAAAATAATTATGGAATTACTGAATATTTAATAGTACAATGTGTTAATTTTAAACAATGGATATAGGGTGTTAATAAAATTACCTATTATAACTTTTTGTAGGAAATAAGCTATTCAAAATGAATAACTCAGAATAAAAAGTTCGTATGGCAAGATCCGAATATACTTTGTTTTCGAAACATCAGAGCATATAGAGGATGTCCCTGAAAGGTCTTTACAACGCGTTACCACATATACCCAGTACAGTTTGTTTGGGCGCTGCACGCTCTTAATATTGCAGTTATTAAATCGTTAAAAAAAATAGAACGGATTGCGCGATTTTGAAAAAAATTGGTATGGTGATACTGTTTTATCATACAAAACAACCCACATGGGCGTCAAATTTTGGTCATAGCAATTCATGGGCGTTGAACGTGGCAATTTTCATAATTTAACTCCTCTCAATTTATACGCTCATGGATACAAAGCATTTTAGGTACGAAATTTAGATGAAGTATGTTGTTTACTACAAGAAAGGTACTTTGTATAAAAGTCGATTACTAACTTGTTTTACACTGTTTCTTTATTATATATATATAAAGTGACATGTTTCGGTCTTTGCGACCATTTTCAAACTGTGAGTAATACAACAATTTGTTTCCCTTATATACTACTAATTAGGTGTGACGTATTTGTGAACTAGTTAAAATTTGACAATTTAAAAAAAAAACAGCTATTGTTGTATTTAAAAAACAAAAAACAACTAAAACATTATGGCAAAAACATAAAATTGCGTGTCGTCTCAATAAAATCAATGAATAAATAAAGTTAGGTTGATACCCTCGTCAAAATTTATATACAGTTATAAAAGAAAAGTAAAAATTAAAAAAGCTTGAATAATTTTGAATAAAATGCTTCCGTCTGGTCGTTCACTAAAATTACAGCCCAAATTACCCAAATGTTAAGTTTTTTTCCCTTTTTTGCTATATGAGGTTTTGTAAAAATAGCTGTATTTTTTCAAAAAAAATTTTCAAATTTTAACTAGTTCACAAGTACGTCACATCTAATTAGTAGTATATAAGGGAGACAAATTGTTGTATTACTCACAGTTTGATAATGTTCGCAAGACCGAAACATGTCACTTTTAATATAATAAAGAAACAGTGAAATAGCAAAAAATTAATTGTTTGATCGATTACTTTTACGGTTTACTCAAAATTTGGAATTTTAATCATTCGCAGCAGGAATTTCGAAACAATTTTGTGCCATCGGATAAAAGTTGTTCATTATAAACATACTAACAACTTGTATTCGAAGCATTTTCCAGAAAACCGAATGAATTACAAATGAACTAAATAATTTTGAAAAAATTAGCCATACTTTTGTGAGCCATTGTACGTCAGGGCAAAATATTAGAAGGTATTTTTTTTATTAGCTATTTAATACATTACTTCTTACATGTTCCCAGATACTTTTATAGCACTATACATTTTTGTTTTTTGATGGGATTAAATATTGCTAAATATATTAAGCTGTTTATCTTCTACAAATTTGTCGAATTAGGTACTTTGTCATATTTAATATTAAATTCATCCATAAGAATAGTATCTTTTTTTATTTCTTATTTTATTACACAAAAAAAGCCTCAAATATACACAAAAATATGTTCAAATAAAAGTTTGATTAAATTTTGATATTAATTTTATAACCAATTTTCTTTTCTTTTTTTTTATGATCGAAGTTAGAGGTGAGAAACGACATAAAAAGCATTAAAAAAGTGTTTCAACTTCATTCCCACGGAGCACAATCATAATAATAATAATAATAATAATCAGTATCTTCCTACTATGGTTTCATATACATAAGTATTATTAGCTTTTATATTCAAACGAGTTAGTGTACGAGATGTGTTCAAAAAGTAAGGTTTCGCGGGCTACATTTGATTTTCGATTTTTTTGTGTTGGTACACTTGTCCCGAACATATATTCACAGTTTCAACTATATAGCATTCTTTTTTTGTTTGTAAAAGGCTAAAGGTTAGTGATTGGTGTGCTCGTCGATATTCTGCTATCGAAAAATATTAATCAAAGAATTTACATCAAATTTTGTGTAAAAAATGGAATTAAGTTCTTCAAAACACTCGAAATGTTGACAGTAGCATACGGTGAGTCTACCCTGAGTAAAAAAATTGTTTATAAGTGGTACAAGCTCTTCCAAGTAGGCCGAAAAAAGCACGACAAAATCGATCACATGTCAAGGTTTTGCTCTCTGTTTTCTTCGATTACCGTGGCGTAGTGCAACAGGAGTTCTTACCACAAGGTCGTACGGTCAATAAGGAGTATTATCTTGAAGTTAGGTGCCGTTTGTGAGAAGCGATACGAAAAAAACGTCCGAAATTGTGGAAAACAATCCATGGCTTTTGCATCATGATAATGCACCTGCTCACTCATCGTTGCTTGTGCGTGATTTTTTGGCCAAAAACAACACTACAATCATGCCTCAGCCACCATATTCACCGGATTTAGCCCCCTGCGACATTTTCCTGTTCCCAAAACTGAAGAGACCCATGAAAGGACGGAGATCTGCAACAATTGAGGACATAAAAACTGCATCGCTGAAACAGCTCAAGGCTATACCAAAAAGTGTTTATCAAAAGTGCTTTGAAGATTGGAAAATCGTTGGCACAAGTGTATTATCTCTGAGGGTGATTACTTTGAAGGGGGCAACATGAATATTGATGAATAAATAAAAAGTTTTTTATATAAATATAAAGTCATCTTACTTTTTGAACACACTTCGTATATACTCGCAGCGTACTGCGTATAAAAGTTGTAAATTATATGTCGTATGTGATCTATTCCAATACTTTTGTAAAACATGCAAAGGAGTATGTAAAAATCATGAAAATGTAATTCTGTAATGCCATGTTACAGAAATGTACACTGTGTGTAACAAATAAAGAATACTGATTAATGACCAAAATTGAATTTTAATATTTTAAAATAGCATAGAACAAAAGAAATTGACAACAAAATTAACTTTAATGTAAACAAAAGTATCGGGTGCTTTCTACTTAATCTTGTAAAAGTAATCTTGTAAAAGTTATGAAGGAAAGTAGAGAGCATCCAAAATTAACTTTAATGTTTACATTAAAGTTAATTTTGTTGCCAATCTCTTTATTCTATTTTCTATTTTAAATTATTTTGCATTTATTTAGTTCATATTCCAATAAAACCATGTTTTTTTTGACTGGTGACTGGTACAGTTTTTTTAGACATTTTAATTTTTTGGTTTTTAGTCTAAAAACAAGAAGATTTTTTGTGTGTGTAGAGTCATTCTTCATTAATATTCCCACAATCAATTGAATGAATTCTGTCCCAGTTGCCGAGCGGTTTAAGGCGTATTTCTGAGGCGTCATGTCTTTTTGGAACTGGGAGGTTATGGGTTCGAATCCTGACATCGGCAGTTTGTCAATTATTAAGAAAAAAAAGAAAAAGGGGGCGTTAGTAACCGGCTATGCTTATGAAGGTTCTCTGCCGATTCTTTCACGAACTCCAGATGAATATCGGCATAGTTCCTATCAGAGTCGGCCGCACATCCTATCAAATCCTAGTCTACAAGCAAAAAAGTCCTTCCACTCCACTCACATCCATAGGCATCACAATGGACCTTATGGTTGAAGTGTAGCCCGTCCAGGGCAGCCACTACAATCCATCTATCTATCTACAGGCTCAAAAATAGTTTCTAATTCCTCATGTAGAATACAGTACGGTAGACGTCTATGCTTTAACTTGGCCAAACGCACGCACTACCATGCTATATGATTTGAACTTTTGATATACCGTTTTATTTCAAAAGATATTTAAAGTCACATCCTCACATCCTTAGGCATCACAATGGACCTTATGGTCGAAGTGTAGCCCGTCTATGGCAGCCGCTACCATCTATCTAAATTGAATGAATAGCTGCTTTTCAGACAAAAGAATGTTTGTTTGAGTCACTTCAAAAGCCCATCAAATCAAACCCAAACCTTAACTGGAAGTTTGAAAAAATATGCCGGTATTGTAGATTTTTTTTTCTAATGAGATTTTGTATGTTATGTGGATTTTTTTATTCAGAAAAATAAAAGATTTAAAATATTCAAAAAATTTAAAAATTCAATGGAATAAAAAAAAAAAACCCGGTGCCCATGACAGATAAATAAACAAATGCTTATACAGTATTCGTTTTGGGAGTTGAGTACGATTTGGCGGTCATGCTTTTGCTGCCCGGATAAAGCGTCTGTGAGCGTGGTGTCTATCATTGAGCTCAACCATTAGCATGCTTTGTGAGTATAGCGTCAAGTTCAACACTAGAAACACTTGATGACGATGAAAGAGTGTAAGTGCCCAAAACAAATACAACCATAGTAATTAATGTAAAAAAATTCTACTAAAAGTTGTAAAAAGTTGTGTCAATTTTGCTTGTTGTCCTGAAACCGTCTTCCAGAACAAAACATAAGGATAAAACCATTGGTTTTGTAGTGAAAAAAACATTTCTTGAAGCACTGTTACTGGTTCAATGTTATATTGTCTTTTTCTGCCAATAATTTGAGGAAGTTGGTATATTGGGCTACTTGATGAAAATAAATGGAAAATATCCAGTTAAATACGTCATTTTATTGATGCACACAGCATCCATTAACCATTTTTTTCTTCACTTTTTGATATGGTGATAATATCTATCTATAGACATGTTCAATATTTATTTTAGATACAAAGAGAGTTCTTTTATCTTCTGATACCTAGTTAATTATACAAATTTCTACAATAAATATATATATATATATATATATATATATATATATATATATATATATATATATATATATATATATTTATATATATATATATATATATATATATATTTATATATATATATAATAATAATAATAATAATAATAATAATATAATAATAATAATATTTATTTCGCAAATGATATACATAGATATGCTTGCTACGTCAAAAATATAAACATGCATAAAAGCAAGTACAGAAATAAAAACAACGAACTTGAAACAGTAATTTTAACAAAAAAACAGTAACAGAAAAATATTTAAAAAACAAAACAGTAGTCAACAATAAATAAATAAAAAATTTTTAACAATAAAATATGAAATATTTAAAATAATATATAAACATACAATTTAAAAAAATCAACTCAGTATAAGATAAAAACAATAGTCAACATTGGATAGAAAAAAAAAATAAAAATTTTAACAATAAAATATGAAATATTTAACAATAAAATATAAACAATCAATTTAAAAATCAACTCAGTTTAAAATAAAAATAAAAATAGTCAACAATGTATAAAATAAGATTAGAAATTAATAGAAAACTTAGTACAAAATCAACAAATAAAATAATATCAAAATCAATTTAGTGTTAAACAAAAAGGTCATCTATGGAGTAAAAGGCGTTTCTAATTAAAAAAATTTTTAAGTGCTTTTTAAACATGTTCTTGTTTTGCATTTCCAGCAGCTCCTTGGGGAGGTTATTGTAAATTTTTCTACTAAAAATTTGCCAACTCTTCCCACAAATTGTAAGATGGTATTTTGGGATGGAAAGCATGTCTTTATTTCTAGTTGTGTAGCTATGAGAATCTCCCATCCTCGAATACTGTGACAAATTCTCTTTCACATGTATTCCTGCCAAATAAATGTAAATTGATGGTAAAGTGAGGATACCATTATCCACAAAGAATGTGACACATGACGTGTTCGGTTTTAAGTTGAACATGCATCGCAATATCATCTTCTGTTTGATGAAGACGTCTTTTGCTGTTGAAGAATTTCCCCAACATAAGACTCCATATCTTAGTTGTGGGTAAACAAATGCATAGTAAAAAGTCATTAAAACCGATAAATCGTTACAAACCATACGTAATCTCCTCAGAAGGTAAGCCAATCTGGCAAGTTTAGAGGATAAGAGGGCAGTGTGCGCGGCCCAACTAAGGTTACTGCTTATGTTTAAACCGAGCAATTTAAAGCTATCAACAGCTGTAAGTACTGCGGTTTCGAATTTTACACTTTTAAGGGAAAAGTACATTAATTTTGTCTTTTCCTTATTTAGCACTAAACCGTTACTAGCAGAAAATTGCTCAATAGCAGTGATTCCAAGTTTAATATTTCTGTCCAGATCCTCTTTAGTTTTGGATGATGACAATATTGTTGTGTCATCAGTATATATTATAAAATTATGTGCAGGGCATTGAATCCAAGGAAGGTCGTTTATGTAAATTATAAACAAGACGGGTCCTAGAATAGATCCTTGTGGAATTCCCATTCGAAGAGGTTTTGGTTCCGATAGTACACCGCTGCAGCAAACCATTTGATGCCTATCATTTAAATAGGACTCAATCCACGATAAAGCCTTTCCTCTGATACCACATTTTTCTAATTTGTATAACAAAATTCCATGATCAATTGTATCAAAAGCTTTGCTAAAATCACAGTAAGTTGCACTTGCCATAAGCCCTTGGTCGATGAGTGAGACGATGTTATCAATAAAAGACATTAATGCTGTTTCCGTTGACTTATTTTTACAGAATCCGTGTTGATGAGGATTTATTATCTTATTTTTTTCTAGAAAGGAGCGTAAGCGTTCGAAAAAAGCATATTCAAAAATTTTTGATAGAGAGGGTAGAATTGATATTGGTCTATACTCTTGGCATGTTTTGGCACTGTTGTTTTTAGGAACGGGTATGACTTTTGACACCTTTAATTGATCAGGGAATATACCTTCATTAAACGAAAGATTAATTAAGTGGGAAAGTGGAATCGAGAGAATTTGAGCCCTTTTTAATAAAATTGTAGGTATTTCGTCAACTCCAGTCCAGCGGAATAAGAATTTTTTATCTTATTTAAAATATACACTATGTCTTGGGGGATGACGGGGGTTAGATAAAGTGTATTGGATACACGGGACGTTAGACTAGCTGGTTTCAGGCCCAAATTCTTTGTCATATCAACAACGGTTTCGACAAAGTATTCGTTAAGGACACCAGCTATCTGAAAAGGGTCGACAATGGTAGAATGGTTAACCACAAGTTCAATTTGTCTGTTCTTTCCGGTTTTTATTGCCACTTCTGCGTTTATCATATCCCAAACTGCTTTTGACTTGTTACTAGCAAAGTTAATTACATTGTTTATACTAGTGGCTTTTGCTGTTTGTACTGACAGCTTGTATTTATTCTTTGCTAGTTTATAAATTTCTTTCAATTCGGGGAATTTTTGACTTAATACAAATAAATCGTAAACATTATCCCGTTCTAATTTTATATTTCCATCAAACCAGTTACCGACCTTCTGTGGATGCTTTGGTTTACTAGATCTCGGTTTTGATTTCGGAAAACAAGATTCAAAATCAGAGATAAGTGTGTCATAAAACAGTCTAAATGTATGCACAAAATCATGGTGTTCTAAAACTGATAGCCAGTCATGACTCGATAAGACTGAACAGAAATGTTCAATTGATAGTTCGGAAAATGTTCTCCGATCTTTTTTCACGACATCTGATTGAGGTGATGAAGTTTTCAAACCGTCAATGAACATAATTTGCGCATAGTGGTCAGAGATATCGGATTCAATGACCTTCGCGGATTTATAGCTTTTTGTGGTTAAAATATTGTCGATGCATGTTGAACTCACTTGGGTGACTCTAGTAGGTTCTGAAATGGCCGCTTTCAAATTAAACATCAATAAGATATTTTTAAACTCCTTTGTGGTATTATTGTTGTCTAATATATTAATATTAAAGTCACCCACAACGATTACCATCTTATTTTTGCAACATACCTTTGACAGAAATTGCTGAAACTTGCTAAAAAATATATTTATGTCTGAAAGTGGAGATCTGTAAACACAAAAAACAAACATGCTTAGGTGATTACAAACTATCTTCACTCCACAGGTTTCAAATAACTTTTCTTCGTTTAAGTTAAAATTACTTTTTGAAATATTTTCACATTTTAGTGGGGATTTATGTAAAATTAGCACACCCCCTCTTAAAAATACACTTCTGCTGAAAACACTAGCGACACTGTATCCCGGAAATTTTAAAATGTCCTCTTCCTCTTTTCTTAACCAGTGTTCAGAAAGACATACAATATCTGGTTGGTACTCATTTAGCAGGATTGTTAATTCTTCGATTTTATCACGAAGTCCTTGTATGTTGAGATGAAATATACTAAAATTATTCCCGGCAATCTTATTAAAAGATTGCCTCTCCCCTGCGAAAAAGAAAACGTTTTACAACAATATTCTTTGGCCAAGTCTGTGGATCGTAAAGTTTATCTTTCAGATCTTCTGGAGCCTCTATTTTGAAGCTCCAATTTCTATATTCTGGGTTGTTACTCAGGACTGCGCAATCAAACTGGCGGTCAGGAAAACGAACTTGAAGATACTCTTTCAAAGCATTTACTGTTGTGCCGCTTTTCACGCGCCCAATATATACAAATATTTTTTTGTCAGAGGCCTGAAAATCATTATTTCCAGAATCCTCTGCGCCACTTCCAACAACAACTTGACGTTTGCGTTTCTTCTTCGGAAAAACAAATTTTTCTTCTTCAACGGTTTCTTTTTCAATATCGACTTGATTATCGGTACGTGCGACGCTTTCAACTGGTATTTTTTCCTTTTTATTGTTAACCACTTTCGGTTTTTCTACATTCAGGGGTAGAGAGACTTGTGGATCACCTATCACTACACAATCACTTACAACTTTTTGATTCTTAAAAAATGACAGTTCTGTTCTAACCTCTTCCAGCTCTTTAAGAACAGGATTTAAGGCAGTTTTCACAGCGTCTTGAATCAATTTTTGAAACATTTCACTAAAATCACTGTCACAAAATAGATCACGAAGTAATTCGCAATTATTTGACATATTTTCTTTATTTTTAGCTTTTTCACTGGAGCGAGTATTTATAGTGGCGTTACTAGTTGGCGCCATCTTGCCTCCAATATTATATATATATATATATATATATATATATATATATATATATATATATATTAATATATATATATATATATATATATATATATTTACATATTTTATATTTCTTTTTCTTTACCATAAAAATAATTGTTTTCATACATTTTTTATTCAACATCAAAGTAGAACAAAAATTGGAAAGAATATATATATGTTCGTGACAATGTAAGTAAAACTATAAAATACAGTATAACAAACTTAATTAGTATTTTAACATGTATGATATAGTTTTCTATTATGTCGTACTATTGATTTAGTACCTTATTCATTTGATTTTTTCATTATTTGTAGATAACTAACTATTGGAAATTTATTTTAAATTAAATGTTGATATTTATCAAAGTATCGCTTATAAAATAATTGAGAATTTAGAAAATGTAAATAATATAATTCAATAACATTTTAGATAAATGTTTAAAAAAATTAATTAAATTAAATACTGATATGAAAAAATTAACTCGTCAATCAGGAATCGAACCTCGGGCCTCTGGATATCTAGTCCAGTATGCTTCCGCTACACCAAAGACGACTGCGACGTAATATCCAACTTTTTCATATCATTCTTATTTTTATTTATTTAGACAGTATTACTTCTGTCGAAGTTATTATTAATATTTTTTTATTTGTGTATACTTAAGGGTCAACATAATAATTTAAAAAAAATTTTGAAATTATGATTATTTTCACTTTTGGCAGCTAGATAGATAGATAGAGTGACAGCTAATAATAAATATAAAATGTATTTTATTTTTATTAAAATGTATGTTATACTTACTTTTTTTAAACACAATACGTAATGTTTATTAGCCCCTTTCAGATGTGATATTCCACTTACATTTTTTAACGATCAGAGATTTTTGTTTCTTAGATTTATAAAAATTTTCTATTCCTCTAATGATTATAAAGCAGTATTTAATGCGGTCGTCAGATGTCGTATTCGTCGCGCTCTCTGCCCATATATAATATATAGGTATAATCCATAAATTCTTTCTATGTATCATGTTGTAAGTAACAATCTGTATAATATATACAAAATATAATATATTATATAGGAGTATTTATATAAAATAATGGTCTTTAATCTTCTTATATAAACAGTAAGTTAGTTTCATCTCATATATTGCTACTACTTACACGTTAGACGGTTTTGTAACGCTTGATTCATTGAAATATAATTTTACATACTTTATATTTTTTATACCTTTTTTTTTATAAAAGCAGCTAATATTAGAGAATTAGCATAGCTACGTCAGAAAAATATTTATTTTATTTATTTTTTTAAAGGTACTATTAAATGGTATATGTAGGTGTTTAATAAAAAAAATTGTTTTTATATTTGTCAAGTATTTAGTCTTTCGATCGAATATAAGTGAGGGTTTGTACACTTTTATGCGTGGTTGAGCTCGAATTTCTTATTTGGTTAAAGCTTTTGACATACAATAAACAAACGACTGCATTAAATGTTACATTCTCTATAGATAATTGATTCGTGTACGTATATTGACAGCCATACATGCTGAACGGTTTTATTCGATTTCTTTTCCATATTTAAAATCTACTCACTGACAGACAAACACAGTCTAAACCGATGGGTCTAGAAGCATGAAATTTTGCAAAAGAGTTCTTTCTATGACGTAGATGCGCACAAAGAAAGGAAAAACTATTTGGAAATGAATCCCCTAAGGAGGTAAAATAGCGGATGGAAGTTTGCATAGAAGTTCGTCATTTTTGATGTTCGAAACATGTAAGTTGGTGTTTAGGCTACTATTTAAATATAGAAGTCAGTTGTATTAGTTCTTTGCAAAATCATCCTCCAACGGAGTTAAATGGAGGATGCAAGTTTGTATTAAAGTTAGTCATTTTTGAAGTTTATGGAAATTGGTGTTTAGGCTTTGGTTTATTTATTTAAGTCAGTTGTATCAGCGATTTTGAAAAATAAATCCCTAAGGGTATAAAATTAAGGACGAACTTTGAATGAGAAGTGCATCAATTTTGAAGTTAGAAACGTTAATGTTGGTATTCATGTTTTTTTACTTTTGAGAAAAGTCGGGTGGTTCCTGAGATGGTATAGATTCTATCGGATACACGGCTAGTACTATGGAATTCTATGAAAAACTAATAGGAAAAATATTTGCCTTCTTTGTATGTCTCCTTACCCACTACGTTGGAGTAATAAATACTTTTCATGAGCTTGTGCTTTTAGAATTCAGAACGTTTATATACCCTTTGAGCATAAAAAATGATCATTAAAAAGTCTGTTGTGAAAAGTATTAAAACATATATGTATATACTCGTATTTATATCTGTAGACGTGATGACATATAACAGTAAAAAATTAAAGCCGAATATAGTATGCTTTTTGTCTTATTTTTGAAAAAAAACCAGTTTCTAATGAGCTTATTCATGATACTTCTTATTTCTCTCCTTAAACCCTAAATGAAAGAACTATTGAAAATGCTTTCCAGATAAATGAGCAGTTGAAGAAATCTGGTTGAGTTTTATGAAATATATCTACGTAGCAAAACCAAGGTATTTACATTCCGATGTGTGTAGATTTCGTGGACATAAATACATTGAGACAAATAATTATTTGACTAGACCATTACTTTGATAATTTTTCAAGTGACTTAGTACTTCTCTGGTGTTCAATTTTCTATTAATTCTTTTTTTTTTTGGGATATTTGAACCGTTAAAATTTTCTTACCTGTGGATTGTATTACTTTACAAACTAAAACTGAGTTCCTATTATCATTTTATGTTTCACGTATCCGATTTCAAAGTGTGTTCAACAAGAATCCTGCTATTTGCTATGGTACTGAACAAATAGTCAAATGAATATGTGCCCAAATTTAATTCGGCTGACGACATGAACATTTTTGTGGAATAATCACTGAAGCATATCATAATTTAAAATGAACTTGCGTGTGAAAATGAACACGGATTTTAATTGAATCGGGTTTAAATGAAAAACATAAAATAAACGTGAAAATATTTTTAAAGATAAAATATTTTAAAATAAAATAACTGTATTTAATATTTACAAAATTAGTACTGGAAATGAAGAATCCAAAGAATTCATAAAACTTTCGAAAAACTGTTGGTTTTTTTTTGGAAGGATGTCGAAGTTTTCTATTTACAGGAAATGTGCTTTGGAAAATTTTTATAAAACTATGATTCGGTTTAAGATTAGCTTTAGTAAAAAGAATCTTGAAATCATCTTAATTTGTGTTCGTCAATTTCCATAATAATTCTCATGTATCCTATGATCTGATTTGCTGAGAAATGTGCGAGGTCTCTCCGAAAATATCCGACCTACCTTTATATTTCCTCACTGGCGTTATTTTTCTTCAACGGGCGAGTGGCATCTTTTAAAGTAATCCCCACTTGATTTAATAACAAGTTTCCAGCGGTGTTTCCACTTTCCGAAGCAGTCCTGGAAGCCAGTTTTTGGAATAGCCTTGAGTGACCTCATCGCATTATAATCAACCGTATTTTTGTCGTCGAACCGGCGTCCTTCGAGTGGTTTTTTCATATTCGGGAACAACCAAAAGTCACAGGGGGTATGTCGGGACTGTACGGAGGTTGGCGAAGCAGTGCGATATTGTGTTAAAAACTGCTGCACAAGATTCAATGAGATTTCCCACCGCTTCCACTTTCTAAATTTGAGGATAAAAGTTCCCAAATTGTAGTTTTTGGTATTCCAAGATCATCTTCTACTTCGCGCACAGTCAAACAACGATCTTCTTCAATCGCAAATTGCACGCGCTCGATATTATCCGGTGTTGTTATCGTCGAAGGTCAGCCAGAACGAGGATCACTATCAACAGATGTGCGGCCTCTTTTGAAACGATTATACCACGCTTTTATTTGTGTTTTGCTCATACACTCATCCCTAAAGGCCTTCTGCATCATTTGAATAGTTTCCGAACTAGTCTTTCGGAGTTTGAAGCAAAATTTGATACAAATTCATTGATCTGATCTTTCAGTCATTTTAAACAAATATAGTTCACGCTGTGCATGAACTATACGCCCTAATGAACTATGCAGCTGTCGGCGGGCAACTGATAATTTTGTGAGGCTTTCCTGGTAATGTTCATGCCTCGAAGATATAAAAGCAGATCGGATACTTTTCGGGCAGACCTCGTATTATATTTTTGTCAGTGGTACTGAATATTATTCTAAAAATGTAAACAAACATACCTTATAAGACGGTACATAAAGGTAGTGAGCTAATGTTTTTGAAATAAAAAATAAGAAAAATATGACGGGCAAAGGTAAAAGTGAAAATTATACTTGGGTAGAAAAAAAGTATTTTCTTCAAATTTTGAAGCAATACGAAACCTAAAATCGCAAACACATATTAATACTCTTAATTATCAATAAGAATTTATCTATTCGATTAGTGGTAATATTCCAAATTTAATACAGATTTTGTCGAATATAAATTCGATGTCTGAATAAAAATCACATGGATCTTGTATATCTCGAATGTAGCGTTTAGGAATACATATAATTATGTCTTCATTATCAAAATCAAAATCGATATCAATATTATCATCAATATTGATATTATGTAAACCCAAAAAATTCATTATTTTCACTAATTTTTTAACTGCAAAATTATTAAGGTTATTTTAAGTCTACTAAAATGCTGACAAACAGAAAATCCTCTTTTCTTAATGAAAAGTAAGGATAAGGTCTATAATAAGATTGTCTTATTTGACTGTGAATATCATCAACAGTTTTCAATTATGAATATCGCCTTAATTTATGACTGATGAATATTTATCCAACCACAAATGTATTAGCCAAGATCAAACTTTCAAACTTGCCTCAAGATTGTGTCTATGAATTTAAATGTTGCCTTACGATAAACTTAGACCCGCCTTAGACCCGTATTACTCGATTTCTGGATCAAATGCAAATTGCATCTGGCTTGGGAAATAATTTGTATATTTTGAATGTAATTTTTTATTTGTTTTACTTTACCTGTACTAAATAATATTCATAATAAACAATAAAAACAAGCAACAAGAGCAAAAAAATAAACTATATATTTTTTAACACCTGTCATGTTTAGTATGTTTTGTTTGGATATTATGCGAGTTGTCATTTGTCTCTGACAGCAGACATGTACTGTTTTGTTGATTGTTTATTGTGTTTATATACAGCTTGTTTTTTAAAATATACCCAATCTCGAATACTTTATAGTGTATCTATCGCCGTCTATATGTAATGTACTATGATATGGTTTACTTTGTCACACTTAAAGAATCAGTATTGTATTATAACATAAATAACTATTATATTATACTTATCACTCTCTAAATACAATCATTTATATATAGTTGCATCTTACTCGTGCATGTATACATCGTCGTTATTGTCTGTCGTGTGAGTGTAACAACATATAATGATATACTGTACATAGACAGTGATAGATGCACTACACAATGTTGCTATTGGACCTATTTTTAACCCGACTTCAAAAAGGAGAATGGTTCTCAATTCGTCTGAATTTTTTTTTAAATGTTTGTTACCTCAGAACTCCGTTATTTATGAACCGATTTTGAATTTTTTTTATTTTAAAGAGTTTGATTTCCGATTGTCCCATTGCACCAAATCGTATTCTGATGAAGGGATCCCCTGGAAATCGAGGAAAACCTACACTTTATATCTGATAACCGATTTCTGCGAAAATTTTTTGTTTGTTTGAAAGGGTATACTCATTCATAATGGAAAACTAAGAAATTTTTTTAAAAACATACTTCAAATAAAAAATTTAAAAAAAAAAAAAAAACCCACCCCAAAAAAAAAATTTTTACAAAAAAAAAAAACAAAATGTTATAAAAAAATGCACTAAAAATGAGTAAGGTCGATTAGTAGGTCTACCCATATTCAGACAAATAAAATCAGTTAAAAAACTTCAAAGTCACTAAAAAGCGAGAAATACAAAAAATTTTGACAAAATGGAAACCCGACTTCAAAAATCAAATATTCTAAAACAAAAAATGCATTCTTGTGTCAATTTTAGTTCACCTAAGCAAAAATTTTTTTAAATATATATGTACAATTATTGTTATTTTTGGAGGCGGTGTTCAAATTTTATGTGAATGTTCTCTATGCTGGCACCGACTCCAAAAATAACAATAATTGTACATATATATTTAAAAAATTTTTCTTAGGTAAACTAAAATTGACACAAGAATATGCAATTATTTTTATACTTTTTAGTGCATTTTTTGTTTTAGAATATTTGATTTTTGAAGTCGGGTTTCCAATTTGTCATAATTTTTTATATAATTTACGTAGTGTATGTGACGACGTAAGCATTGGGATTGTTTACGCATTGTTAAATATTATATAGAGTGTTGTTTTGAGATCTGTACAATAAACTCCGAATAAAGGTTAAATATTGATTGTATTTACTACTTTTTAAGATCAAAGAAAATCGTTTTATTTTCACATCAATTTTTCAATAAATAGTGGCATTCTTTAGATAGAAAACAGAAAACGAAAAATGTCAATTGTTTTATCTTAACAATCTTTACATACCAAGTAGAAAAGTAAATAAAAAAGATTGTTTTACAGTTGGATAATATTTTCGGTGTTTGAGATAAATTTCTTATAAAAATTACAGCAAATTTTTTATAAATATTTGTTTAAAACAAACATTTTTTTTATAACTCTAGGGCTTGTTAAATTTATAGTTAACTTGAGCTAGAAAACAAATCTTGCGACGGTTACGTGAAGAGTACCATTTATATAAGTGGAAAAATAATTTATAACTGCATGTGTACTCGAAAAAAACGAAGAAATTTTAAATAAAATTTTTGGTTAAAAAGTTTATTTAAAAAAGTGAGATGTAAATTTTGCTTTCAAAAAAATATTAAATATTCTCTTTGTTATTTTAAATAATGATATAACCATGATAAGAAAATATATCCAAAGTCATATATGAAAAAAAAAAACGTTCATAAAATTTTAAAAACTACATCTCAATTTAACAGACTTCAAATGAAAAAGGAGCGATGTTAACAATTTGGCAAAATTTTCGTATGTATGCACTCGACACAGTTTGGTAAATGTACATTTGATGTTGGTCTTTTATGCTTGTCTACAATGAAGGGCGTAACGTTCGCTAATAGTAATCGTATAAATTTTGTAGAATTAAAGACAAAAAGTGTTAAAATTTTTCATAAACATGTCCCCATGGTCTTATTATAAAACATCATACATTTGCAACTGCAAGTTTTGAGATTCTGGAATTCTGGAGATTCTGGAAAGTCAGGAATATGTAGTCTCGAGTCAGGGAAGGTGATAACCTATCTACGGAACCTAAATATTTTAAATATTAATTAATGATTATAATTTCATATAAATATTTATTTCTTGAAAATAATTGAATTGATTGGGTCATCTCTTTTCTTCAAAACAATTATTAGTAATTATTTTATTTTTTATACGCTGTTCTATACGATTTCAATTGTTATCTAGTAAATCGCTCTCTAAATCGCTAAATAAGCACGATTTTTATGGTAAATGTTATTGACAATCAAAATACGAATTAAATGTTTTGGTTTAAATTTTATCCGATAAAAAACATAATGTATAAAAGGACCAAGTTTTCGGGCTGATCTTAACGTAATATTTTCTCCTAAAATTTAGTGATATGGAAGAGAGGTCCAAGTTATTTATCTAGTGTAAAAAAATTAATTTAAACTTAGTATGTATTTAATATTTTATCTTAACAAGTTGTTTTTTTTATGTCAAATATTTTAAAATCTTGCGAAGATTAAAATATTAAATACATACTAAATTCATTTTCTTACACACTTGGTAAATAATAATGAAAAATAATATTTGATTACAATATTCGTAAACATAATGTCATTGACTCTCATTTTAAGTCAATTTTGGATTCCAACTCAAAATATCTGCCCCTTTTTCAATTAGTCGGTTACAGGCACGGATCCAGCCCTCAAAAAAGGTTGTGGTCATAGCCACCCGAAAATCGGCCAAGTGCGAGTCGGAGTATGAACTCGCCCATGATCGAGATAGTGCATTCCTACAAAGAAGATGTTTACAAAATATTTGACACCCTGACCAAGATTTTGTACAGTGTATAGTTCCACGTATGCAAAGCCGCGGGGGCGAAGATTAGTAAATTAATAAACCTGTAAAATGTTAGTTTGTCGAAAATTACAAAAGTAAATGTGTGTTTGTTTGCACTCACAGTGTCACATTTAGACTCTAAACTACTGAACCGATTTTGATGAAATTTTTACGACTTCAAAGGATATCAAATTAAATTAAACGCTAGTATACATTTTATATTAAATAATTTTATTCAGATGCTTACTTAAATTACAAATTCAAGCTGACGTTTCTTTTTCGTGAAAACGTTTAAAATTTCATCGATATCCAGGTTCACATCTTTGTGTATACTTAGCAGAGCTAGCCCGGAAAATCTTTCCTGTGCCATTGTATTGTAGATGACTATGCGAACCCATCTCTTTTTTCCAATACAAGTATTCATGTGCCAAAAAGAATCAGATAATATGTTGTCAAAAATGTGACCTAACATGTCAGCATATCGTGATGACAAAGTACTCCGCTGCGTTCCGAATCACGCATGATTCATTGTTTTTTTAAAATTTTATTAAGGCATTGGATATAATATCATCAGCCTGTCGACCTCAATAGACCGTGAAAGTGTGACGTTACAAGTCTATTAGGGTTGTGAGCATGCCCATCGTGCCCACAACGGTGGATCCGCACAATGGTCGGTTACTTTTTTATTTTGTTAAAAAAGTTTTTAATACAATAGTCTCCGAACTGTGTTAGTAATTTAATCTGATTTGTCGCATATTACAATATGATAAGATATTGTATTAAAAATTATGTAAATAGAGTTCATATAATTTGTTTCAAACATTTTTTTAACACTGACAAAAACAATAGAAACACAATAACATAATTACAGTGTACAAATTATAAAATGAAACAAAAAACCTATTATTTACCAACCAGCCATTCATAAAAAGGATGGTGTGTTTTAGACACGGTTTTCGGATAGAAAATTGACGAGCAATAGTGTAGATTGGTTAGTCTTGTTTTTTGTTTTTATTGTTTTTATTGTTTGTATTTTTTTTTTGTAATAATGGGTATATGATATCTTTAAAATTTAAATATCATCTAAATTTAATGGAATAACATTTTGAAAAGTCAAATTTAAAAATAAAAAACCACCAACGCAATAAAATAAACTTAAAAAATGTATGGGCTTAATAAAATTAAAAAAAGGAAGTAACTTTCTGTTACCTCCACCAAATTTATATGTGTAAAATGATAATGTTAATAATATGACTTTACATCATCTTGGAAAAGAACTGATAATCTTAAAACGACTGAAAATTTTTATCATCATGTCTAAGAACCACCCCAAGGAATCCAACTATCAAATAAAAAAACCCGCATTCAAATTAATTCACGAATCTGAGTGCTACGATTCCGCAAGCAGACAGACAGACATAGACTTCTCAAACTTATAATACCCCTCTTTTTGCGTCGGAGGTGAAGAATAGCCTTTTGTCATGGTTTATATTTCGACATTGGTGAAACGATCTGGTGTACTTTTAGCCACATAATCGGCCATTCTGATTTGTTCATTAAAACTTGTCCACTAAATGTCTTTATCTACTCGAAACTTCGACTTTTCGATTCGCTTCTCTATTTTGTGCTCCTATCTGTCATTGTTTGGTTTTCCCCTCTGATAAAAGGCTTTCCATTTATCTGCTCAAAATGGGGTAGATATTGTTTTTTTTTTCCTATAATAGCTGAAATTATCTTTGGTAACATCAAAATTGTCTTGTAAACTCTCTATTTGACTTCTTATTTCGCAAAGCACTGGGAGAAGATCAAAAGTCCTTTATCTGCCTTGTACTGTACCAATATTTGATGTCACAAATACCTAATTATTGAACATTAATGAATTTTTAAGAAAATCATATTCCCCCTCTTTATTTTCTGGTTTAATAAAAGCAACTTGAATTTTATTTTCAAGAAAAATTAAGTGTTTTTCTATTAGATTGGACACGAAAATAATAAAACAATTTTAAATTATACTCGATTATAAAATAATATCTTGAATATAAAATAAGTCACGCATAAATTATTTATTATTGTTGAGGAAAAAAGCCTATAAAAATGCGTACGTAGTGTAAGTTACACGTGGGCGTTCAATGGAAAAGTTGATCATAAGTAAAATGGTAGAAAATAGATTTTACTATATTTTTTCACCTGACCACATTTTCTGTTACTAGGCTTACCAACTCAAAACTGCAGAAAATCGGGAGATTGATATCATCAGTTCGGACATATTTACTGACGTACGTAATTACTAAGAAAAAAAAGAAAGTAAATACTACATTGCACTACCGTTTAATTATTTATGTTTATGTATACATGCGCAAGCGTAATCATTCAAAATAACGCTCAGTAGCTCACTCTGTGTAGAAAGTTAGTATTGTAACTATGTTATGAGCAACTTTCAATAGTGAGAACATTATTAAAAAATAAATAAAATTCTGGCGATAATAAATTAAATAATTTTTTATTAGAATTAGAATTTTTAGCGAATTTCCTGAAAGGAAATAGAGCTATTGGTCTCGTACCGACTTCAAAATTTTGCAAAAATTTTTGCAAATGTCCATCGATCCTACCTAGTAAATGTCGAAAATCACCATCTGTAAAATTTATATATATATATATCTATGGACATATATATATATACATATATATATATATACATATATATATATATACATATATATATATATATATATATACATGTATATATATATATATGTCGGAATCGTACGTTTATCAAAGGGATAAATGTGTTTTTTTATTTATGGATATGCCTGTTCGAACATTTCTCTACATCAATAATATGTTTTACAGTTTTACACTTTTATTTATAAGTACAAAGAAACTATTTTTAAGAAAAGGTTTATTTTATTACAGTATGTCTGACATAAAGAATCCTCCAGACATAGAGGTCCGGAAATTAGATATTATCAATACTTATATATTCTTAGAATAAAATAAATTGTCTAAAAGTGCAATAAAGAATAATTGCTTTAAGATTTATCAATTAACATAGTAAGTGTTCAGTTGAAGGGGTTTGACCTCTACTTAGACGCAAATTGTACGGTACGAGTGTAATAAACCAATTTTTGTGATATACCTTAGATGGTACATAAATATGATGTAGTAATAGGATGACCCCTTTCCAATATTTTTACAAACATCAAGGAAGGGAGATGAGTTTCAAAAAGGAAGCAGGACGGCAGTTCTGAGAGGACAGCACCCGAGTACAGACCGTATCGTGCAGTTGCGTATTAGTATCAACTGAACTCTGCTGAAAGTTACATGAAAATAGCATCACATGGAAATAGTGTTTGGATTATTGGTAGCCCTTTTGGACTAGTATAATTAATTATGTTTATTGATGAGATAACCGTGGTATGGCATTTGTTAGTATTATTCGTGTTGTATCTGTATTGTTAACTGGAGCTAACTTACTGTGTCGAAGGTTGAACTAATTGTAATTACTAATTGTGAAAGTGCGGGACACCGGGTATTATTGTAGACTAGTGCGTGTTTGTGAAAATGCATCTTTCAGTGTGCTATTGGAAAATTGGTAAGTGTTTGTATTTTATAAAAACAACAATGCCTGACAACATATATACTGGTTCAAACGGCCATGCTCCCAATTATGTGATTCCGACATATATATATATATATATATATATATGTGTGTCTGTATTCGAGGCGCTTTTGGTATTCAAAAGGTCAAGTTCCTTAAAGGGTAAAATCGAACAAGGGGAAAGGGGGGTTTAGAGGAAGGGGGAAACACAAAATTTGACATATCTCCCTTAATATTCAAAAAATCGAAAAATTTATTAGAAGTAAAGTTGTAGGTACTAAGTTTTACTGTAATTTTGTTTCTTATCATTTTTTCTGTTACCCTTATATTTACAGAAATATTAACGGTTTAAGATTGAAAATTAAATCCCTCGATATCTCTGTACACATTAGAGTTTGGGAAAAAATGACAAGGCGATGAATTGTAGCAAACATGATTTTCTACAACTTTATTCCTTACACATTTTTCGATTGTTCTAATATTAAGTGAAATATTTTATATTTTGTGTTTTCTCTTTTCTTTATGCCCCCATTTCCCCTTGACGTATGTCATTTATTAATAAAATTGGCCTCGCAAATACTAAAATCATATACGACATTTCATTTTGATCAGACTAAAATTGTGACCGCTAGAAAGTGATTTATGTATTTATAGGAAATTCGCTAAGTTGAAGCAGCTCCTGCGTAACGAATTTTTCTTTTTTTAATCTGGAGTCCGGCAAAAATTTCATTTTTCCGGAGACTCCGATCGAATACTGGAGAGTTGGTAACTATCTGTTACTAATATTTATAGAAATATTTGGAATGTTAATTAATTAAAAATTAGTATTATTATTAAAAATGCAGTTTTAGAATTCATTATGATTTCTTCCTCTGAGAACTCTGAGGCAAAATCAGCTTAGTCTACGTAGATTCTTCGTAGGGAATTGTTCATCAAATGTAACTACTTGACCATTCTCCCAGTGCTACAACCACATTAATATGATTGACACATGCCACTGACCTCTAAATTACCGGACAGATTATACCATGTTACACCAGTATCCATAGTTGAAGCGTACCTCAACTAGCCAAAGGTACTAAATTTTGCTTCAATGCGCCTGAGTGGCGTTTATGTCTCAGAAGTATGTATGTTAATGTATGAGTGGCTTTCATATGTATTTCCACTAGGGTTTTAGTCACACACAAAGTTTTATGTATATCTTTGCTAATTAATTAAAAAGGGTTAATTAAAAAGAATTCAAGGAATGTAGAATATTTTATTATTCCAAATAAAGGTTACATTTAAATTATGTAAATTATCCATAACATATGCGGCCAAACAATATCCTGTTGGATATGCGTTTCAGGTCGGCCGCATGGTGTGAAAAACGGGTAAAGCGACAGAAAATAATTATATTTTTAGAGATTATTAAAATAATCAAAGATAACTCTAGGTTTTTTGAAATTGTATTTTAAATTTAGCCCCAATTCCTAGAACATTTATTTGTATTTTATAAATACGTATTTCGACTACAATGTAGTCATCATCAGTATGAATTACGCACCAAATTAGCAACGAGCAACGTATCTCTGACTCCATATCCCAGAGATAGTTATGGTTAGCTAATTCATACTGATGATGACTACATTGTAGTCGAAATACGTATTTATAAAATACAAAAAATTGTTCTAGGAATTGGGGCAAAGTTTGAAATTTAACTCTATTTTGGTTTCAATCTATATGCTAGCATGTGACTGTACAATGAGCCACATAAGTAGGACTAATTTTTCAAAATTTTTTAGTTGATTTGAACCAATTAAACATTATTCGGTTTTTAAGAAATTATTTCCGTATAAAAGTTGTTAGTATATTTATAAAGAACTTTTATCCGAAGCATTTTTTCACAAAACCGAATCAATGGATCACAAATCAATTATAAAATTTTGAAAAATTAGCGCTTCTTGTGTCCTTATGTGTATACTCCCATTCAATATATTTGAACCAGTAAATCACATTCTAAGCGTATATATTACTGAATTATGTATACTATTACATTCAGTTACACTTACAATGTTTTAACTGCTTCAAATTTTATGAACGGGGGTGTACGTTATAATGTAAAAGAATTACTAACATTGTACATAAATTATCGTATACATAACATAAATTTCTTATGATATTAAGGCATTATTATTATTATTAGTAAGTGGAATTTGTAGCGTTTACGTATTTAAAACATTATTTTCAATTATCTATTTACCTGTTGTTTACCTGTTGTTTTATCATCACTTTCTATTGTAACCCCATACCTATATGTAGTTATCTATGTGGTCACACAGACCTACTTATTATTATTATCAACTGCTTCTTCTGCTGTTTGAATGATCTATTTACAAAAATCAAACACCTGTGTAAAATAAAATAAAACAAGTGTAAATAACAACTAACTGAGTTAATTGCTAAAATACGCGGTGTATAGTGAATTTATGAAAAAAAAATTCAATCAAAAGTTCTTTATTTAAAAAAGCAACATTTGTCTATAAATTTTTGTTCTATTCCTTACGGTTTGACAAACATGGTCCGATTTTGCCCATTCACGAACTTGACCGTACTTTTTAGCTCTAGAACACACATACGAAATTTCAGTTCGCTATCTATTTTCGTTTTTTAGTTATCGTATTTACGGACGGGCGGACAACTTTCCGGAAATGGACTAATTAGGTCATTTAATGAACACCTTTAGCAATTTTTTCTTCTGCGATCAATATTTTCAACCGTGACTAAACTTAACATACCTTGGTATATATTATATATCGATTGAATTCGAAATTATTTGTTTATCCTAAAATTAACAATATCGCTCACTTTCATTCCGCTTTGCGCAGACTAACAAGGAAAATATATTATTGTTGGATTATTTTATAAACATTAGCATTGTTCTTACGATCATTTTGTTCAAAATGACTGTAACCTAAAATGAGTTAACAAATGTTACCAATTTGGAATAATTTCCTGGTGGTTGGTAGTTATTATGCATGTCTATAGAAAGGGTGATTGACGGAGTGTTTTTTTTTTATTCCATCTGCCCTTAAAATTTCTAACATCCATTAAGTATTTGTTTTTGGAGATGGGATTTTGTTGTTGCTTTTAGATTGTTATCAGTTTTTATCTGTTTGCCAAATCTTCTTCAACTCCCTTCCGTGGACTTTTAAAAGTACCTTTGTGAAAGTGATTATGAATTGATATTTTATGAGATTGGTAACATTGCATGGGCACTTGGATGACTTAATAGGATTTATCTTTCGTTGATTAGAGTTTTCATTGATCTTGATTTTGAATTTAATGTACCTTTATATAAAGCCAATACATTTCTTAGGTTTTTGATCATTTTATTATTCTGTAAAATGTTTCCTAGCCTTTCCTTTGCTAAGAAATATCCTCATTAAGAAAGGATGCTAGGATGCAACAACGATAGTGACAGCGCTAAGCACTACATAAACATTCTTGACGTCGTTGGTATTCTTTTTATTCTTTTATTTTATTTTAATATAATGACACATATTGTTTATAGATTACATGTGCACTGAAGCATAGACAATGGGCTTCAATATGTATTTTAAAATACTATAGTAAAATCGTACAGACATTAAGATAATTTTTAACCTCTGTATGCAGACTGTCTGTAATGAAGTAGAGGATAATAGTATATATGTGGCGTTTTCACAGTATACATTTATTCTTAGGGGTTCCCTGATAGTAGTTTTGGTACCATTGGTCCTGATTTGTGGGGTTGGATGTGCCCAATATCTCAAAAATGAAAAAGAAAAAAATAAGTTTTGTATCACTCGGGTCTGTTAAAATTTGTGTGTGAAATATTTTTACTGGACTTTAATATGGCTTGAAATTTTCTCCCAAACAATTTGTATGTTTGTATTAGTATTTCTTCAAATTTGGTCATAAGATCAAAGATTTCGATTGGTGGTATCGGAACCAAGACATAAGAAATATTATTGAAATAATAACCAGACAGACATAATTCAATTTGTATTTATTGGAATTTTTCGAATTAATTGTTTGTTGCAATCAATAGCTACAAAAAAGAAGGTAATTGCAACGAACTTCAAAGCTTACTGGATAATGTGTGCTGAAACATTGAGTATAGAACTCGTTACAGATCCTAAAGGTGTACAGAAAATCTTTTAAAATATACTCACATTTATTGTGTATGGAGGTATACAAATTTGTTTTTATAAAAAAAAAATAGGTTAACGACCTGAAAACAAATTAACACATGGGAACAACAAAGATATTTTATAATATTTCATATTTTTAAAATAATAGTAAATTAATTTAATAATATGTTAATTCTTTTCTGAATGAATTTAATTAATTATTTTAAAATTAATAATGACTTTATTAGGTTTAAAACGGAAATAATTATTATATAACTGTTAAAATTGAATACAATTAATACATTCTTACGTAATACGTCTATCTTGTGTATCAAGTTAAAAAGAATTCTACGAGTATATAATTCTACGAGTGCATCCTGTTGGCACTTTACAATTCGTCGCATGCTCACAATCTATCCGTTTGATACCACTTAGGGTGTATTTGTTTTGGGGGCGCTTACACGCTTTAAGCGGTCAAGCTTGTAAGCACAATGATTGGTGTTCGTTTTTGGCTTATGAACATTTCCGTTTCTCTTGTAAATGCCGTTCGTTTTGGCATTATAAGTACGTGTAAATGTCAGTTCAAACGAAAGCTCCTGACAATTTGAAAAAATATGTCGACAATGTAGGTTTTATTCTAATAAGATTTTGTATGTTATGAAGATTTTTTTGTTTATTTAAAAAAAAAAAGATTTAAAAAATTAAAAAATGAAATCAAATACCTAACTCGGCCTTACGCACTTCCGTGCTCTAGATACTAAAAATACACACAAAAAAAACCCGGTGTACATGACAGATAAATCAACAAACACTTATACAGTATTCGTTTTGGGAGTTGAGTACGATTTACTGCCACATTTTATTATTTGTGTATACTTAAGGTTGTTGTGAAGAAAATTTAATTTAGTGACAGGTTCTTTAAAATTTGGCAGCTTATTATTTCAATAATAAAGAATATCCTATCAAAATTTGATCCTGTTTTTAGTTTTTGAGTAAAAAAATGTTAAAGTTACGATGTTTAAGACATTTTTACATAGGTTAGATGGACTCGTTAGTAAAAAACATGAATACAAAATTCTATATCTCGACAACCAGATATGCCAGTGTTATGAAAAACTGTCATAATAATTATCAAAGTCTTATAAATACCTGGACCAAATTTCAAATTAATCCTGTTTTTGGTTTCTGAGATAATTAAATTTGTTGATCGAAAAATGTTCTCAATCTAGTTTTATTTTTAGTTTTATATATTGTTATCTAGTTTTATTTTTAGTTATATTTATTTTTATCTAGTTTTATTTAGTTTTATCTAGTTTTATCACCATGCAACTTTTTTGAAATACATAAAAATATATTTTTAATTATTAAAACTCTTCGATAGAATGAAATTTAGGATATAAGTTTTAAACAATTTTATTTAAAATTACAAATATATATTTTTTTTACAAAAAATAAATTCAATTCAATTGCAAAATTTTTACTTATTTAGAGTTGGCAATGGATGAGATATCAATGCATTTAGCATATGACAAACTCACCGCCCCTACTTTCCCTTTCCAGTTTCACAACAACCTTAAGCGTCACAATACAATACTATTATCAATTTCCATTAAGGTTACGTTACATAAGATGGTTTCGGCAGCTACTCGCACTCATTACTATTATCTATTGCGTGCTCAGCACGTTTTTCGTTTTAACATTAAAATTAATTTATACTTTAGTTTGTTTTAAAAACGTGGTAATTTAAATAATTATTTCTTATTTTATATTTCAAAGCGTTTTTTTTATGTACACATAATTATTTTGTTCATTGAAAAGTTTTTGTTTTTGTTTGCATATAAAATTCTTTTGAATATTAGTTACATAGAAATAAAACTCCACAAGTATTCCTAGAAGATCGATTATTTAGATAATTTTAATTCAAAATCCTTTACGCAAGGGCAAAGTAAGCGACATAGAATTAAGTATTTATTATTCACGTAATGTAGTCAAGTAGGTACTAAAAGTATACATGAATAGCATCAAAGATATGTTTCAATTGCGAGTGGCTTTGCGTTCGTTCGAACTATTTGCTATGAACTCATGTCAAATATAATCATGTACATACATATACCTACTTTTATTCTCCTATACGTATGAAGAAAAGTTTTATTGACATGGCATGTTGTTAATACAGGGTTTTTCAATAAGAGTGACATGTTTTATTTTTTAAATAAAACAAAATGCGGCATCAAAAAGGTCTTTATTTCATTTTGAAGAACAGTCGATGCAATTCTATTTTGAAAAGAATATCATTCAAAAGACTTCTACCCCTCTTACAGTCGAATACGATTAATCCAATTTTCGACCACTTTATTCAATAAATCGGAACTAATTTCACGAATTTGACGCTTAATATTCAATTTCAATGTATATTGACATAAACCAATGACTTTAAATAACCCCACATGAAGAAGTTCAAAGGTGTTAAATCACAACTTTTTGGCCATTCGACATCTGAATTTCTTTCAGCATCATTTTCAAGTTATTCCAGCGCAAAATCAATAAATTCACGACGTTTGCGATGATTAAATGGCTTCATTTTTTGAATCATAACAATTTTGTAAGGGTGCAAGTAGTGTTTGACGAGGCGAGGCGAGGTTTTGGTATCGCCTCGGCCTCGGTAGAATGTCGATTAGCCTCGCCTCGGTTGGGTTAGCTATCATCATCGTCTCGGTCGAGGGAAAATTTTTGACTTATTTTGCATGAATGTACATAATATGGTAAAAAAAAACTTGTTAGAAAATAAATGTCATTAAAACACGGAATATAAGTTAGTCTTTGAATTTGTATGACTCCTCGAATGAAAACAGTAAATTCAAAAACAATTTGGCCTAAAAAAATATTATGAAAAGATGTTATCCCGTGATGTTTTAAGAACTATATAAGAGGTTCTTCAAAATGCTTTTTCCTTTAAAATGCATCTATTGTTCTATGATTTTTTGTAAAAATACATGTTACTATTATTTATTTAAAAAAATTTACTTTTTGTAAATTTGTCTCGGCCGAGACGAGGTTTTTGGGAGGATATACCTCGCATCGCCCCGGTTAGTAATGAGGATTAAAATTTTGAAACTGGCATCGCCTCGTACCTCGTAACCGAGCACCGAGGTGAGGCTGGGTTACCTCGTAGTCTCGGTGAAACACTAGGTACAAGCTCAATGACATCCGTTAATTACGTAATGTTGTTTTCCTAACTGACGAGATCGCCTTGGATTCGATAAATTTGGGTCTTAATCAACGCTTGCCTGAATGGTAGCAATATTCTCGACACTTTGATCGGTTTTTTGTCTTTCTAAACATTATGCAGCGGAGGATTTCGTTCGAAACTTTCCATTATATAAAAGATTAAACGATTAAACGGTTATACAAAAAAAACTATTATTTTGATAAGAAAACTGGATAATTTCCAAATATTGTTGAGGCGTGTATCTCCGCATGAGTATATTGCAAACCTTACTGAAAACAATTAGCAGTGGTACAATATTTTAACATTTGAAATATGGCATTTTGGCATTTCAAACATAGCTGGCCCATCAAGTATACAGCGGCCGGCGACAGTCCAAATGTCTACGGATCATGTGCAGGACGAAAAATCTGCGGCACGGACCCGAAATGTGCCCTTCTTCTTTTTAAATTAATACCAATTTTTTAAATATATAGTAAAGATGATAAAAGCATTCTCTTAACTCTTTAAATAATTGGTTCAATTCTCTTTGTCGAACGCCATCTGACAATCACTCTGTGTATCGATTATATTGAGTTTGGTGAATTTTGCCATTGAGATAATGAATTTTAAAGAGGGAATTCCAAATCGTGTTTTTAATTGAAAATGTTTTTGTGTTTGAAGTACAGTAGATATGTAAATGTAATATTTACTTCATTATCATTCTAAAAGGACTTATTATAAATATGAATATAAATATATTCAAGAATTGTAAATAAAATATTTTAAAAACAATTTAGCTACGTGAACATTATTTATTTGCTTACTCAGTATTGTTATTTTTAGAATTATTATGTAAATTAACATAAATGGAATACCTTAAAAACATATAATTATCAAATTTTAAATAAATCTAGAATAAATAATAAAGCTGGAGAGTTTTTTTGTTTGTTTGAACGCGCTAATCTCTGGAATTGCCAGTCCGATACAAACATGTTCTGGAATGGACAAAATAGAATTGTTATTTTTGAATATATAAAATATATTATATAAGAATATAAATAGTTAATAATAGTTAGTAATAATTTTAGTTGTTTGTTTTTCCAATTGTTTCTTTTGGTTAGAGATATAAATAATCGAAAAACTATTTCCAAACGCATGTTAAAGAGAGTTGTGTACAAAATATGCATATATTTTGTCAAAAAACTTTTCTTCTATCATTTACGGTTAACTCTTACACACAAACGATATATATTTACCTCACTGGTGGGAGAATGCACGATGCAACAGCCCGATTTTATCCATTCACGAACTTGATCCCACTTTTTACCCTTAGAACACACACCCAAAATTTTCAAACACGTTTCCAAAATTTGTTGTTTATGTTGTTTTTTTTAAATTTGTTTATTCTTTTAAAAACATGTATACATGTATACATATATATATATATATATATATATATATATATATATATATATATATATATATATATATATATATATATATATATATATATATATATATATATATATAGTGCAATAACGATATAAAAAATTACGTACAAATTATTCTTCAATGGTTGATATGAGAATAATTCGAATCGGCAGCGCAAAATTAAAAAAAGAACGCTGATTTATCAAACGTTTATTATGTTTATAAACAGCTTATTTGGTCAATTAAAAATTGTACACGACCGGCTTTGTACGCAAGTTTTCTCATTTAAGTTACACATAATCTTGATGGCTTTCTGTAGCAAAAGTAAACTTGTTATAGGCCTTTTAGACGAAATAGTAAATAATAAATTTGCCGTCGAATGGTTTTTTTCTTTTAAGTATTTCTGTATCTATAATAAATATTTCAACATTTTGTTTGTGAATTATGAATAAAAATAATTAATATCTATATAATATAGGTTTGTATTTATTAAGCAATACACGTACTCACCAGTAGACCATAATACTTATATATTCGCGTAACACATGAAAATTTATACTATCTATATTTATTTAGCTTAATTAAATGTTGGTTTTATTTTTCTAGAAAATAAGAAATAATAGATACCAATCAATATCCACTCACACGACTTCACAAACAACTTTATATTACCAAAACTTAAAAATAAAATCCACACATTTATTTAAAGTATGTAACGCTCTAAAAATCAAACAATAAAAAAATTGTAAAACTGCCCACGTAATATGTTAAAATGAAAGCTTCGTAGTCATTTCAAAGAAATGTTTAACATTAAGCACCTTACGAAACTTGTTTATTTTTTACTTTTTCATTACTAGTACATATAAAAACGTGTAATTTACTTTTCTTGAAAATATAAATTATTCTTAACACTAAAAATGTAAATTAATTGTGTTTTTAAGTAGTATTTTTTACACTAAATTTGTCATTTATTTTTTGTGGCACATTTTTTACTTCCACCAGGACTGTATTATTTTATTATTATCAGAATTTACTACTTTATCCGACAGATTTTTTAGGATGTTTTAATTCGCTTGACCTGTATGTATCTGTGTATGCATGTAATGGAAATTTGTAAATGAGTTTTCACCCAATTCCGGACGTCTGGAATTTTGCAGGCGTATTAAGAACCGGTGACAATTTTATTAAAATTAAAAAATACGAATTTTAATATCTCTAACTTATATATAATGATTTATAGTGTGCTAGTCATCAATGTTTCCATAGAAAAGTCATCTACAAAATTTTAATAAAAAATGACATTTTCAACTGTCAAAATTGAGAAAAAAATAATTAACTCACATAAATTTCCTATTCTATATATATTCGATGTACACTTGCTTTGGTAAGAATTGGATTAACTTCATTACTTAAGGAAATAATAATGAAGAATCTACAATACAAATATTAAATTTGTTTTAAGACTAAAAAACAAAAAATAAAATTTAAAGTTTAAAAAAACTAAAAAAACATGGAGTATGAACTTAAAAATGCAAAATAGTTTAAATTAGAAATAGAATAAATATATTGACAACAAGATGAACTTTAATGTAAGCAAAAGCATGGGGTGCTCTCTTCTTACTCTTGTAAAATTAGAGCCATTATGATGAAGTAAGTAGAGGGCACCCCATGCTTTTGTTTACATTATTACAGTTATGGTTATCAATCTCTTAATTCTATTTCTATTGTAAATTATTTTGTATTTTTTAGTTCATATTCAAATAAAAGCATGTTTTTTTAGTTTTTTTAAACTCTAAATTTTATTTACTACTTAATTAGACAGGATTACTTTGGCAAACTTTTAAATCGAAACGACAATTAGAAGTGGGTGAAAATTAAATTGCAAGATTTAATGTTAGAAAAAAAAGGTCTACTCGACTCATGTAATCAGTGAATCGAGTAAATGATCGGGGGCGAGTACTATACATTTGCAATTCCAAAATACCCAGCAATTGAGCAAATATATTTTTTTAAACAGTATTGCTCACTAATTTTGATTTTTTGGAATCTACGTTCTGATAAAATTTATGAAATTGAAACTAAATGTTTATTTTGTCTGCTAAATAATCATTCAATAGTTTGTTGATAGTTACCGAAATAACAAAGGGCATATATAGTGTGTTCGCAAAGGTGTCTACATATCAAAGTAGAGACTACACTACATGCGCAACCCAACAAATCTTTTTAAAGGAAGTGAAAATTCAAAAAAAAAACGTACAAGTTTTTATGTACAAAAAGCTTAATAAAGTTTACAAAAATAATTCAGTGAATTGTTTGACGTTTTCTACTATTTTAACGTCCTTTCTTCTATTGATATAAAGTGATTTATCAAATTTCAATTTTATATCTCTTTCCGTTTCTCAAATATTATATACGTCAGACAATAAGTCAAGTTTTTGAATTCAAATCCCTCGAATAATTGTTATTTTGTGTGTGTGTGTGTGTGTTAAAATTGTTTTTTTTTTTAACAAAAATATCAGCAATTTTTATTTTTTTAAACAATTTCCCAAAAACCGATGAATAAGGCACAAATCTATTATAAAATCTTGAAAAAAGAAAACTACTTTTGTGGGCCATAGTACCTATATACCGAAGTTTTTAAATTAAATTCTCATTTGAAACTTTGCACATGTAGTTAGCAAACTCTACGCTTTTACAACAGTTGTTTTTTCGCCAATATATTCCAAAAGAACAAAACTGAAGTATTACAAAATACAAATATTCAAATATATCCTATAGCATATTGCAGATCTTAATGTAATTTGTAATGCATCAATTACGATTCCCATTTGTTTAATAAATAAAAAAATATTTCTACGTAAAGAAAATTTCATTACATAGAAAGAAAAACGCAAAAAAACAACAACCTACATGTTGGATTAGTATGCAATTTTAACATAATCTTTTTCAATGTAAATAAACAGATATGAGTAATCCATATACAAGATGTCTCATAGTCAATTTTAGTATCTATTTTCATATTTCTGAACTGATATATCGGCATAATAATCTTAGAATAATCTAATTACTATACTGATAGAAGGAATTTCTTTCCTCAAGAAAATATATTTTCTTTAAAATATCTGTTTCAATAAAGAAACCATTGTTTTCATTCAAGACCATGCACTCGAATCAAAAACATATATTTAGATGACGAAGAAACTAAAATTCTTGAACGGTGTTTAAAATTTTTTTTAATGGAGTTCGTTAGTCTTGGCCTTAGAGAGTCTCTCTTGGCCAAATACTCTTTGATTCTTTAGTCAAGAAAATGAAATTCTTATAAAAAATTTTTCTTATTAAAAAAAATAAAAAACTCAAGAAGAGAAAGTTTATTCATACTTCTTTTAATTGAAGTATATCATTACGTCTTTAAAAAGTTTCATTTGTTTGGACCAAAGAAATCATCATTTCAGTTTAAGAATTTCGAGATTCTTGAGTCAGGAGTCAGTTTATTTTTAGTTAAGATAATTTTCTCAAGTCAAAACTATAGATGTCAAGACACATATTATTACCAAATATTATTATCTTCCCTATCTATGAGAGTCAGAAATTCTTGGTTTGAAAAAAATTTTTCTTACTGCAAGGAATTACTTATATCAGTGGAGTAGCAGCCGTGGTGGATTTGCCGGGTAGTCAAGGTAGACAGCTGCCTAGGGGGGTAAATGTTCAGGGGCGACAAATGTTGGTCGTCTAGTTGAGCGAATCAAAAATAGAATATTTCATTTGGAAGCGTATAATTTTTGAAAGAAAATGATCTGGATATAGTGTTCCCAATATTGACATTGGATACAGAATGATTTTCTGTATACCTGGCACAAACTGTAGCGGTGAGAGATCGTTTTCTTGTTTAAAGCACATCGACAATTAGTTGAGATTGACCAATGGACAAACTCGCTTGAATTCTTTGACGTAAGCACGGCGTAAGAACATATAAAAGTGATTTTTGTAACTACATGTGAAAACATACTAAATCAAATTTTTAGTACGAAAATTTAAAATTTGGTGCAATATATTTAATAAAGAGCAATGTCGCTAAATAAAAATGCTAAAAAAAAGCAATTGCCGCATCCGCAAAAATCATTAATGCGCATGCGGATGCTAAAATTATTACGGAAGATCAGCGTTTGCGGATGCAACTGCGAATATCCGCAACATCCCTAGTGATAGTTCTGGTTCATCCCGATCATTATAGCATTAATAAGTATTGTAGAAACGATGCCAAAAAGATAACTGAATTAATTAATGATATTACAAATAAAATTATTGATCTCCATCATCGATGCCGTTTTTTGGCGTCGATGCTTGCTTTGAGCGTCGAACACACAGCGTTGAGCAAATTTTACAGTGAAATAATTTCATTTTCTACGCTTATGACAGTATAGGACGAAAATAGCGTCAAATGAAGTGGGTTTCATGTCTAGCGTTTTTGGCAGTAGTGTTTTCGGCAGTAAACTGGTTTCCCTTTTTTACGCCAGCGTCGATGGTCATAATGAAAATGTACCTTAAAAGGAGTGGTGAGGCCATTTTGAAGCTGTCTAGGGCAGTTGTATAAATCCGCCCATGAGTTGTAGACTTACGGTATTTCAGTAAGATTAATATTCAGCTGAGTATAATCTTTTTAGACTTACCCCACATGGAATAAATGAAAATGCTTTGATTTGCGTTTGCTTGGAAAGTTTAAAATCAATAAATATTCACTATAACGTAACTATAAGTCCGTAAATATTCATGATAAAGGAATTGTTATCCAATTCAAAACTTTAATTTATGGATAGTGTTTAATTGTTTTTGTAAACTTTGTATTTATCCATCCAGTGTTGGTTGCCTTTCGGTTATGTTATACTAAAATGTGACTTAATTCGACATTTTTCAGTTAATACATCTAAACATTATTAACATTATTTTAACATCAATGTTTGGTATGAAAATAAGCATTTCTGTAGCTTAGTTGGTACAGAAGATGCTCGGAAGCTATAGGTCGTCAGTTCGTTCCCCATCTATGATATTGTAGCGGTTTGCCCGGGTTCGTTAATTTAATGAAGTAAATTATTTTCAATTATTTTCAATTATTTTTTTATTATAATTTTTTTTTTTTTAATTTTTTTATTTACGATTTCAAATATTATGTTTGTATGGTTTTACAGAGTTATAATTTCAAGAGTGTTATTTTAAGATGTTGACTGGTTGGCTGTCCTATACACTCTGATATATATTTCGATCTGTATTGATAATAAAAACAATATCAATATTTCGTTGTCTTAGAAACATGACATAATTTGTTCAATTCCACTATCAGAGGTAACTTAGTTTCATTACAAAATACGTGTCCAACTGCTAGGTTAATATTCGTTACAATATGTATTCATTTCCTATTACATGTAGTAATTCTTTAGTGTTGCATGTAATACAATACTTAATCTGGAACATTCTGTATAAGTTGGATTTGATGGATATGATAAATAATAATATTATATTACATCCGTTTCAAATCGATTGACAGGTGTATTAAGTTCATTCGAATAAAATATCTATACATATCAACCTATATTTGTCTGTCTGTCTGTATATATATATGGATATATATGAGACTCAATTTAAAAGAAGAAAATAGGATTGATCTTACAATATTATAGAATTACTTCCGTTATTCTAGTATACATTATTCATTTTATACTTTCAAAGGATTCGTTGTTATAACAATACATGTCACAATCCATTACTTTTTTTTTGAATTGGATTAAATAGTTTTATTTAATATAAAATTTTAAATTCGTCCCTCTACCTAGATCATTTTTTTTTATATTATAAATACGTATTTCGACTACAAAGTAGTCATCATTAGTATAAATTAGCTAGTCGTAATTTACTCTTTAACAATTAGAAATAGATAGAAAATCGAGATCAATTGACAAAAATAAAAAATAAAATAAAAATTAACCAAAATAAATTAAAATTAAAATATAGTAAATTTTATTGAAATTACTCTTGCGAAAATTTCTTTCATTCAAGTTTACTCTTGTTAACCTCTCTCTTAATAAAATTATTCTTATATTGTCTCAGGATATGTTACTCGTTGCTAATTTGGTGACAGTTTCACGATGTTGATTGGTTTTAACCAGCTTATATATGTTTGGCTGACCTTTGATACTATTTTTAGATTGCACCTGATGGGTGCTGAATTATGCGTTGCGCAGTAAACAGGTTTTTATATTTTGACATCTTTAGAAAGAGATGTAAATATTGACGATTAATTTTACCGTAAAATTTTGATTAAATCTGAATTTGGAACCAGTCCATTGTCTAAATTCATAATATTTCTTTTGAATTTTTGAATGTATATGATTTCATATGCATCTAGCTCTGAAGGATTTTGTACTGCCTTAACAAGTTTTAAATTGGATTTGCCGATTTTATGGTCATTCTCTATAATATGTGCAGCTACACAGGATTTTTTCTAACCTGCCGTATTTCATATGAGCCATATGTTCTTTGAATCGGGTTCCAATTTGTCTACGGCTTTGGCCAATGTATGTTTGTGAACACGATGGGCACTCTAAGCTATAGATTCGAGTTCACAAACATACATTGGCCAAATTGGATCTATTTTTCGATTACAACTTTGAATTTCCCGGTAAGCATATTTGTAGAGATAAAATGGGGAGGAAGCATTTTATTGTAGATATTATTTCATATAAGAAAAGCTAAAAACAAAAATATGCACCGAATAAAAAAATATGGTTGAACTATACCTTATCTCTCTTATAAAAAATAAAGTTTATCAAACATATAATAATAATAATACAGTATGAAATTCAATTAGTTCTATGAAGGTTGGAAATATTGTATTCTGAAGGTCAAATTCTTTTTAATATCCATACAAACATACACATCAGATATTGCCTATTGTTTGCAATATGATGGATGCTATATTATAGGCCAACAGCTTGTGAAAACTTCATTATTTTTTTCAGCAACACTGCTTCTCGATAGAAAATTTTTGCACAAAAAATGTTGCGCCACGACTATTCTATTTTTTGTTGTTGTCAATCACATGACCAACCGCTAATCAAGCGTGGAGGTGTTGCGCAATAAATATCGATCTTGAATCAAGCCATCCTATATGCCATTAAATTGCACAATCTGCTTGATCGTATATGGGTGTCTTTATAAAAAGGGATTGATCGATAGGAAATGTGGCATGCTCGGCCTTTTTAAATTCTAGAGTATACCATCCTTGAACAACCTTTAATCTATATATAAATAGGCAAAGACAAAATATTAGTAGATTATCAAATGATAATTAAAGATTGTGAAATGATAATTAATGAGAACTGTAGGTTTTTGAAATAAAATTTCAAATTCGCCCCCATACCTAGATAATTTTTGGTATTATAAATACGTATTTCGACTACAAAGTAGTCATCATCAGTATAAATTAGTTAATCGCAATTTACTCTTTGATAATTACAAATAGATAGAAAATCGAAATCAATAGAAAAAATAAAATAAAAATTAAACAAAATATATTAAAATATAATAAATTTTATTGAAATTACTCTTGTTAAAATTACTTTCATTCAATTTACTCTTGTTTGTTTCTCCTAAGAGATGTTACTTCTTGCTAATTTGGTGACGGTCTGCACCAAGTGCAATTAGCAACAAGTAACATCTCCTCGGAGAATAATTACAATTAGATAATTCATACTGATGATAACTACTTTGTTGTCGAAATACGTATTTATAAAATACAAAAATTTTGAGGTAGGAAATTAGGGCAAAAATCGGAATTTATTTCGAAAAATTCTATAGTTCTCTTTAATATTATTTATATCTCCCTTAATATTTGAAAAATCGAAAATTTTATCAGGTGTTAAGTTGTAGGTACTAAGTTTTACTGTAATTTTGTTTCTTCTCATTTTTCTGTTACACTAATATTTACAGAAATATTTACAATTAAAGATTGAAAGTTATAATTCTAAATATCTCTGTTCACATTTTAATTTGAGAAAAATGATCAAGTAATGAATTGTAGCTAACTTGATTTTCTACAACTTTATTCCTTATACATTTTTCGATTATTCTAATATTAAGAGAGATATATAATATTTTGTGTTTGTTTGACACGAATACATAAAATATATTTTATTGTAAAAACTTTAGATTGTCGTTTCCATAGTTACTATAAACTATAATCGTTATACCGGTTTTTTTTTGGCTATTAATAAATTTAATTTTTGCAAATACTAGAGTCATATCAGATATTATATTTCATTTTGAAATGATGATATGTCCCCTGTTGAATTGACTGAATTTAATAAAATTTCCAGCAAATCATAACGACATTAATGCGATACGCATCCTGTCCTGACGAAATCCGTGTCAATTTTATTTGCGAAATTTTGTGAAAAAACGTACACATATACACACACACATGTCACCATGAAACATAAAATTGTGGTGGAAATTTTGATTTGAATCTATTACAAGAATCATTACCTACAGGGAAGTTAAAAAATTCGTTACGCAGGAGCTGCTTCAACTTAGCGAATTTTCTTAAAATACATGAATCACTCTCTAGCGGTCACAATTTTAGTCTGATCAAAATGAAATGTCGTATATGACTTTATTATTTGCAAGTCCAATTTTATAAATAAATGACATACGTCCAGGGGACTGGGGGGAGGGAAGGGTTTATAAACAAAGAAGAAAACACAAAATATAAAATATCTCTCTTAATATTAAAACAATCGAAAAATGCGTGATAAATAAATCACCTTATCATTTTTGCTCAAACTGTAATATGTACAGAGATATTAAGGAATTTAATTTTCAATCTTAAACCGTCAATATTTCTGTAAATATTATTGTAACAGAAAAAATAATAAGAAACAAAATTACAGTAAAACTTAGTACCTACAACTTTAGTTCTTAAAAATTATTCGATTTTCAAATATTAAGGGAGATATGTCAAATTTTGTGTTTCCCCCACCCTTTAAACTCCCCGTTCCCCTTGTATGATTTTACCCATTAACGAATTTGACCCTTTGAATACCAAGAGCACCTCAAATACCAAATTTCATTCCGATAAAATGAAAACTGTGGCCGCTAGAATGATTACAGACACATATATATATGTAGATATATATATATATATATACATATATATGGCCACAGATATATATATATATATATATATATCTATATATATATATATATATATATATATATATATATATATAAATTTTACACATGATGATTTTTGACATCTACTAGATAGGATCGATGGACATTTTTGCGAAATTTTTGCGAAATTTTGACTTCGGTACGGGACCAATAGCTCTATTTCCTATCAGGAAATTTGCTAAAATAAATTAGCCTACGCAAATTGGATACACGAAACATAATTTTTCATACGCCAGCTGTTGGTCTAACATCTATCATTATAATTTTTATATCAAATGTTACCAATTAATAATTGTTATTTGTCTGGACCACATTTTCATCAGAATCATAATCATAAAATTTTTGATGTTTTATTTATTAATACGTACGTACGAATTTTAATTTATGTATTTTTAAGTATCTATTACTTATTTTACAAATAAAAATTTTTTTTATTACTGTAATGAAGAATTAGTTGGCAATTTTTCAATATTTTATGAAAATTGTGTACATAATATATTGTTTGCTTCTAATATTAGGTCAACTTAGTTCCTATATTTACTATTTATAATTTATACAGAGAGTTTGTAAAGTATTGAAAAATTGTTTTAAAAATTTAGTGATTTTTCAATATTTTTTCAAAAAAGAATAACAAATACCCCTTAAACTCGGCCTTGCGCACTTCCGTGCTCTAGATAGGTAATATATTTGTGCAATTTCCATCGGTTTTCTTGGTCCCTAATCAATCGATAACGATTAAAATGACACCTAGTATGGATTATAGAGGGTATATAGTCTCCACTTTCACGGTTGTAATCCTTGAATTAGATCAGAATCACCAAGAAATTTTTATCATTGTGCGCTTAACTAAGCAGCTTCTATTCTTACGAAACAAATAGATAGGTGACGAGAATGACTTGATACGGCTTACGAAGGAATTTTTTTGTATTTGATTTTTAAATTTAATTGTTTTGTATTTTTTTCCGATTAGAAAGATTTGTAAGCAATTACACAAGTTTAGGAATCCGATGTCAATTTTATTCCAAAGCCTATATGGAAAGTAGATATTTCAAAATGATGTTTGAAGTATTTTTTACACGATTTATTCTTTAGAATTAGAGCCCTTGCATATTAAATTGAAGGAAAACAAGTGAAAATAACAACTGAATAAATTGCTTAAATAAGCGGTACATACTGAATTTATGAAAAAATGTTTCAAACCAAAGTTATTTATTTATAAAAAAAAGAAAATTTTTTGTTTTTGAGTTTTTGTTCTATCTCTTACGGTTTCAAAGATGGACAGTTTTGCCGATTTTGCCCAAACATGGTCCAATTTGGTCCATTCATGAACTGGATATTAATTAAGTCTAGAGCACACATACAAAATTTCAGCGCTCTATCTCTTTTTGTTTTTAAGTTATCGTGTCACGGATAGACAGAGAATTAATCGAAAAACACATAAGAAGTAAACTTGTAGAAAATTAGTTTTACTATAAAAAACTAGTTTAAAAAAATGTTTTTTAATAGAAACTTATTTTTGAACAAGTTTCAATTTATAGTTACCAAATACAATAATAAGTAAAAGTAGAAAATTTCTAGAAATTAAGGGGTTAAGCAAATTATGTACCATAAAATTTATTTCATAGAATGATATTTTCCAATCAGGAGCGAAAACCACCTGAAATATTTTGAATACATCTTTGTACATATTTTATGATTTCTTGATAACGTGCTTGTAAGTTTTTAAAATAAGTTCCATTCTCTAAAACGAATTTAATCAGAAATAGATATAGAAAAGTAGATTATGAGATGAAATCTGAGGTCTTCCTTGAAGAGTTCAACAAACGTTTCTGCTGCATATTTACACTTTTTATTGCGTTATTTGGAAATTTTTGTTAAATAATCTTGCCATTTTTTCGGAATCACTCATTTGTTTTACGTGAATAATCCAATTCATAACAACTGAGTAATGACATCAATTATAGATTGAAAAAAATGTGTATAAGCAGTAATTAATTTTTGCAATCTATAATGTTGCACTAATTGTGTATATAAACCTTTTCCATAGTGACGTTAATCTATTAGTAGGAACTTTTGGTTATTGTTTAACCGAATGTGCACATGAAATTAGTTTTCAAACTCTTTCCCTAATTTAACGAATTCGAAACGTGTTCGACACGAAATTTTAACGCTGAACGCTGAGAAAATTCACTACAACACTTCCAATTTTTTAATTTACTGCCAAGTACGCATTTTTTTATTTTTAAATTTTAGATTTTTGTACGGTGCTGCACCCGTATTTTAATTTAATGAGTTTAGTTGGTTACGTTAGACGTGAATAATAAAAGTTTAAAGAATTTATTTCGAACTACATTCGGAGTTGAAGAAAAAGCGTAAGGAACTGCGTTCCTGACGGGAGACCCCCGACCACACCCACTTTTTCTTGTATAATATATCGAAAAAGAGGATAATCAACATCCCCAAAATGTGTTTTCTTCCTGGAAACTTTGTTTAAAGCTATAAAACCTAGAATCGTAAAATGTATATCACAGACTCTAAAATGCACTCTAAAATTTTTCACCCTTGCCTGAAGGTTTATAGATCCCAAACCATATAAAAGTTTTCTATCATAAAATTAAATTATTCTGCATTTCACCATACACCAATTAAAAACTCGTGCAAACTTTAAAATTGTTTAGAAAGTAATTTTCATTTTCCATTTTAATACACAATCTGTACATAACAATTTCTATTCTTTTAAATGATAAATAAATTAAAAACAGAAAAAATTAATGACTCATCTTGTTATTATTAAACGTCAATCATAAATAAAAATGTTTATTCAGTAAATATATCGAAACAGATAGTCATTTTGCTCTGTAAGTAAATTATATTTTTCATTAGTTAAAAGCTAATCCAATATTTACGTCATCAATAATACGCAATCAGTTTTAAAATCATTTTAAGTTTGTTTATTATCATTTTGAATGACATGTAGTCTATTTATAGATATTTAGTTTCCGATTTCTAGTATTACGTTCTGTTAATTACGTTCTGTTTACTAGCTGTTAAGTATTACGTTCTGTTACCAAAAATATCATTTCTGGCCAGTGGTTTCTCTGTATGGGTGTGTAAAACTCCGATAAATACGATATCTAAAGAATCTCAATAATGTGTTTGGACAAAATAGTCTCAATTTTCTTGAGACAATTTTGCCCTTCACTATTTTGGCAGTTACGTGACTTTTCTGGAAAATAGATGACGATTTTTTTTTTTGAAAATTTAGTATTTTTTTAATTATTTTCGGAGATATAGGTTTGTAACATTGGAAATAAATTTTTCGAAATTTTTTCTTTTTACTGGGTATAAATGTAAAAATATTAAAAATATTAGTAAGCTTGTAGTCGATTTGCGGCGAATCTACTTGGCTTCGAAAAAATGTTTGGAATAAACGGTGATTAAAAATTTACGGTTTTAAACATTTTATAGAAAACAGTATGGTTCGAAACAAATCAATTGCAAAATTTTGAGAAGGGGTGGGGTGTCACTTTTGAATTGGATAATATATTTGTGTGCATATAAACAAGATGAAATATTCATTTGAACTAGGATTATCCGGTGATAAGTCATCAAAAGCGCTATCCGCAGTACACTTGTTTTCTTTTTCGTATGCTTCTAGCACCGAATTTAATGTCTTTTTTTCTAAACGAATAAATTTATTGTAATACATTAAATTAAATTAAATTTAATATTGGAAAACAATTGTTTGATATTTATACCATATTTTTGAGAAACTTTTTTTATGAATTTTATTAATTACAATTTTTTTTTTCAGGTAAGTTTTATGCCAGATTTAATTTTCATTGAAATAGGTAAGATTTGATGCTTTAAAATTTTTCTACCTATAATTAATAGGTATTAGAAGAATACTATAGCTGTCTTTAAATATTCTGTCGTATGGCATAAATTTAATTAATATTAATCGTTTTTCATTGGACAATTTTTCTCCGTTTAAGAAATCCTTTCTGCGTGCATTCAATTTGTTTATCACGGATGAGGGAGTGGCCGTATACAAACCAGAGTATAATGAAAATATTTTTACTTAACTGGATGAAACCAGTTGATTATATTTTACATATAAAATAAATTTATTGAAAAAATCTTAAACAACGATTACCGGATGGTTTTGGATAAGGTTGATGGTTTCGGATGGTTTTGCAGCTTGTTTTTTAAAACAACCTGCTATCTATGTATCGGTAATATTACTCGGTTCAATATATTTAGAGCCTTTAAATTTGTTAATTAAAATTTATATTTTCAAAAATTTGCAAAGGTGTCATTCGATTTGTAATTGCATCTAGAAAGTTTTTGAAAAAGTTGTCCCACATAAAAAAAAAAGCAAAAGTTTTAAACAATAAAGTAAAAAAAAGGGGATTTCGTTTTTTGCAAATATTTCAAAAACTATTGTAGATATCGGAAATCGAAAAAAAGATTCTTATAGAGCAGGAAATTTACTAAAATAAGTCTCACTTTTCTGAACTGTACCACTAATATTTAAAATTTTAATTAAGAGATGAATATAGGTCTTGAGTGATTCGGCTCAGCTTGATTCCAACACTTGAACAAAAAATTTTTTTAACCCATTAAATATGAATATTAAGGAAAGAAAAAATGCAGGTACTTACTGGATACTTAAACAATAATCCGTCGGAACAAACAATAATTGGGGTAAAAAATTTTTACCCCAATTTTTCCATTAACTATGCTTTTGTTAATATAAAATTTTTCCAATCTGGATAACCCCGATAATTTTTAAAATAAATGTCTGGAATTTTTTTTACTTCTGGAAGCTATTTTATGAAGGATTTACAAAAGATCCCCGTTGAAAAATTAAAAAAATTTTGATTTTCCATTTTTTTATTAACAAAGATACGGAAAAATTCAAAACATAAATAAAGTAATGATCCATTATTTTCATTCGTAATTTATTAAAATTTTGAGTTAGAGCTTCGTTTAAAAGCTCAATTTGTTCATTGGTTAATGGAACACAACAAAGACTTGAAGTGGTCTTGTCGTATCTTTAATAGTTTAAAAGATATTTAAATTTTAATAATTTTATAAATTAAAACCTTAAGGTGTAGGTTTCTGCCTCAATCTTCTTGATATTCCTTCTTCAAATTCCTGTACGCACACTGGTTAACAAACTATTGCAAGCAGCACGAAATATTAACCTACTTCTCCGCCAGAGATCCCATACATATTTATTTCGACCAGGCTAAATATGCACAGAACTATTTAAATATATTTTTGATTAATAAACAAACATTTACCAAATTATTAAATCAATGAAGACTAAATATAAATATTTCATATTATTATTAATTAAAAATTAAATGCCATGTTTGTCTATAAAGTATACGCTACTTCTTTCATATTATGTTTTCTCGTAGCCTTAATGGAAATTGACATATGTATAGTATTGTGACGCTTAAAGTATACACAAATATCCATATACTAAAAATAAACCCTTATACAATTTATTGCATTCACAATAAATCGTAATTAAAAATTAAAAGTAAATAAGACTGAAATTTTATAATTATATACAGTTACGTTGCGCGTTAGACACTTTTAATTGATGTTATGGTGACTCATTCTACGAAAGCAAATGGTGTTTTATATAACTATGTTGATTTAGGTTAAGGTCATAAACCAATTAATTAATTGTTTAAATTTACTAAATAATATATTTTAAGTTTAATTGTATAATTTAATAAATAATAATTAGGTAAGTCATTTTTTTTGTAAGTACAATCAAAATGATGGCCGTTGTTAATTTTTATACTCGGTATATATATAATATCTATAATAGAATATAAAGTTTAGTCCCGTCTTTTTATATTAATATATATACAGAGCTGAATTCATTTGTTTTGACCATTATATGCGCGTGAACTTATTTAACAGAAGAATTATTTAAAAGAAGAAGGGCAACTTATTTAAACCATATTTTAATCACATATTTACTACTTAGTATTAAATATATGTTTCTTCCCCGTCATTTTAAAAATAGACTGATCCACTCAAGCTGTGACGATATTCGAGAGTTCTTTACAAATGAATATACTTCTATACATATATATATATATATATATATATATATATATATATATATATATAATGAATTTCAGAACACCATATATATACATATATATATATATATATATATATATATATATATATATATATATATATATATATATATATGTATATATATGGTGTTCTGAAATTCATTCAAGAAATTTATACCACGGTGTAGAGCTGCAAAAAAACAAACAAAAAAGTTTAATAAAGTTTTGCGATTTGACGCTTAAAGATTAAATACAATCAATTAAACAATAATAAATTCAACCAATCACACAGAGCGCATAGTGTAAGATGGCGTGACCTCAGAAGTAGTTCGTGGCGCTTTACCTTTTAAAGGCTCGCAGACGGTAAGACGGTCTAATGAGACTATGCGCTCTGTGATTGGTTGAATTTATCAATGTTTAAGTGATTGTATTTCATATCTTCAAAAATAAGCGTCATATCGAAAAACTTTATTACACTTTTTTGTTTTTTGCAGCTCTCTACCGTGGTATAGTTTTCTTGAATGAATTTCAGAACATCCTGTATATATATATATATATATATATATATATATATATATATGTATACATATATATATACATATATATATATATATATATATATATATATATATATATATATATATATATATATATATATATGTCGGAATTACATTGGGAGCATGGTCGTTTGAACCCGTATCCATGTTGTCAGGCATCTTCTTTATAAGGTTGAAATAAATAATCACTGGGTTTCCAATAACACAGAATACTATATTTTCCACAAACAGTATAAATACAAATAGTTAGCTTAATTGATGGCACTTATGAAATTAACTCAAGTCCACAACACGATTACAGTATGAATAATATTAATAAATGTTAAAATACTAATAAGTAATTATAATAGTCATGAAATTAACTCAAGTCCACAACACAATTACAGTATGAATAATATTAATAAATGTTAAAATACTAATAAGTAATTATAATAGTCCAAAAGGGATTTAATCACAGTAGAGTTCAGTTGATACTAATACACAGTTGTACGATACCGTCTGTCATGTGTTACTCCTTTGTCAGGACTGAAATCGTCCTTCCTTTTTGAAACTCATCCCCCTTCCTTGATGTTTGTAAAAATATTGGAAAGGGGTCATTCTATTACTACATTATATTTATGTACCATCTCTGGTATATCACAAAAATTGGTTTATTAACATCCGTATCGTACAATTTGCGTCTAAGTAGAGGTCAAACATGCCCCTTCAGCTGAACCCTTACTTACTGTGTTAATTGATAAATCTTAAAGCAATTATTCTTTATTGCACTTTTAGACAATTTATTTTATTCTAAGAATATATAAGTATTGATAATATCTAATTTCCGGACCTCTATGTCTGGAGAATTCTTTATGTCAGACATACTGTAATAAAATAAACCTTTTCTTAAAAAAATAGTTTCTTTGTACTTATAAATGTAAGTGTAAAACTGTAAACATATTATAGATGTAGAGAAATGTTCGAACAGGCGTATCCATAAATTAAAAAAACACATTTATCCCTTTGACAAGCGTACGATTCCGACATATATATATATATATATATATATATATATATATATATATATATATATATATATATATAGTTTACAGGGGTATATTAAAGTTAGCCCCCTTTATACCCGATGGAAATATATAATATACACAAGGAAAGGATACATTAAGCCCCGATTTTTTAAAGGTTGAAAATATTGTTCGCCAAAAAGTTTTTGAAATAGGTGTCCATAAAATCACCTTTTAAGTCCTTTTCCGCATATCCATCCGTCTGCCTGTCTGTCCGTCCGCCAGTTCGTAAACACGATAAATCAAAAATGAAAAGAGACAACGACCTGAAATTTTGAGTGTGTGTATGTCATATATGTAGTACTCCTATATGGTCAGATGGTATAGGAAAGAATGTCCATACAGTATATGTTTGAGTATTCTCTAAAATATCGGTAGTGGGAACATGATGAAACTGGAGGAGCATAATGTTTACAATGACAATATTTCATTGCATAGGTACTCAGAGGATAGAGTACACGAGACACTATCTGTCACACAATGTTGGAACATCTTCCACTTATAGAAACTGACCATATAGGAGTATTACATATATGGTGTATGTATGGGAAAAATTGGATGGGCCCACAATATCGATCTTTGAAACCGTTAGAATAGATTTATTTTTTTTAAATATGCCACTTTTGTTGGCAAACTGTTTTTCTTAATCAGTTTAAAAATTAAAATAACCAGTTCACGTATTGATAATGAACTCATTATACATCGGGAAATTAAGCAATTAACTCAGAAAGTTGTTATCAATTTCTGTCATTTGAACTCCAAAGTAAAATTATCGAAAGAGTCTAACGTTTTTCGAGTTATTAGCAAATTTTCAATTTTTTCACGTTACATGAATTTGTTTCTAAAGACCATCAATATTTACATATTTCTTTTGTAAACTGTTGTTGAACAATGTAGCTATTTGCTCAAGACTATATTAGCTCAAAATCAAAACAAATGCATTATTTCAGATATAAAAGAGTACATATTATACACAGGCTGTCATGGCCAGTATTAGACATTGAAATACACAACAGATAAAGTATATACTCATAAGTATATTTACTCATATACGTTTATATTAGTACTAGCATTACCCGTCACGGCTTCGCCCGCTGAGTTAATTTATGTAAAGCCCTTATAACCAAGTAACATAATATTTTCTCCCGTCAAGGACTGATAAATTGCGTGTAATTTTTGAAATACATTTGTTGTATGCACTGCCACCTATTGGCAAAACTTTTGAAGTACTCATGTTGTGTATACTGCCATCTATAGGCAAATTTTTAAAACGTATTGATTGTATGCATCGCTATCTATGCATAGCATATTTAACATATTTGTTTTATAATATGTTTTCCGACACCTCCGACAAATATTATTATATTTTAGCCAATGTATACAAAACTTGACAAATTACATACTAAAACCTTAATCGAGAACCACTCTATCCATTGGTGAAAACAGTATGAAAATCGGGGCAGTAGTTTTTGAGTTTATCGCGAACAGACAGACAGACGCGGCTGGGGGACTTTGTTTTATACTATGTGAGGAAAGGATAATCCACGCATACATTTATTTGTAAAGAGAAAAGAGGCAGGCATCAGATATATTATTTTTGATTCTTAGAAAAAGTAACAAATAAAGGCATGTGTGTTTTATACTGATGCTCTTGCAAATTTCGCACCACAATGATTAGTCTTTACGATTACAGCCTGTGTACATTATATTATATATAGATATAGAGAATTTCATTTATGTAAAATGTAAAGGATTTTCATACAAAGGATGGTACTTTTAAAAAAAATTATGTTTTGTTCGATGTTTCATAGGTCATAAACTTTTTGTTATCATTCAAATATACAAATATCTAGTTCAGTCGTACTACTTCATTGGGACGATAATTCAATTCTCATGACATTGTAAATAAGTTTTGGTGGAATCGCATGAGAGAAATCTGGTGTGATACCAATAGCCACATAACCTTTTTCTAAAGGCTCACACCTTACCCTCCCTCAATGATATACAATTCTATAGACGTTGAATGGCTATATTTTTTAAATTTAAACTTCTTTAGCGTGATATCTGTTTGAAATTTTATTTGGCGTTAAAAGGAAAATGATTTAACAGCCGAAAAGTATAAGAGAAACCTTAGGTTTGAGAGAAAGGAAAGGGCAAAGTATAATTCTATACTTTGATATTGATATTATTTGTAAATAATAAATCTAAAGAAGTTCCCACTTCTCCTTGAGCTTATGTGGGTAAGGTTCACACGTTTTTTTAACATAGTTTATTGCTTGGAAAAAAGTCACAATTATTGATTTTAAAACTCAAATTTATTTGTATTTATTTAACAAGATAAGAGTAAAAACCCATACCGAATTTTCTATTAGATTTCATTAACTTTTTGTTGCCTTAAATAATCCAAATTAAAATTAAAAGGGGCACAAACGGTCACAAAATATGAAAAAATTTAAACATTTTTTAATCCAAATTAAAACAATCCATATTCTAATTGTTCACCAACCGATAAACTACTCACAAACCGTATATTTTCAGCAACATCAAAACATAATTTTGGTAATCCAGTAAGTCTTTGCTCTTCATCCGGTGGATCGTAGCGATAGATCAAATTTAAATATTCATCATACGAAATAAAACCATCTTTATCTTGATCGGCTCGATCATAACGTTCTTTACGCGTTTCCATCGGACTTTCATCACCTAAACTCTCCAGTACAGCAGTAAAATCTTCAAAAGCCAGCATACCATTTAAGTTGTTATCGAATAATAGAAATAAGCTATGTAAATTTGCTATTGTAATTTCATTCCAACCAGGAAATCGTCGAATTACTTTCTCTGCACTCCAATGGCGATTTTTCTCTTGCATTTCTTTACTTAATTTACGTTGTGATAGTAAACGAGCATAAAATGCTGATAGTAGTTTATCATATTCAGTGGGTGGACCTTTCTCTGTTTGTTCAGTTTTTGGTAAAGGTTCGCCTGTTGACGAGAAATCTTCTTGACGATAAAAGCATATTGGTTTTCGTTTTATTGGATAATCAAATAAACGTTTTAATATTCGATTTATTCGGTTACCCATTCTATATTCAACTGTTGTCAGGTTTTCAAGTAACTACTAACTTTTCCATGGTTTCTTTATTTTTCATAGCTAGTATGAGTATTTGTTTTAGATATTTTAAAGGCAAGTTTACACTAACTGTTTATTTCGACTTTTCTAAGGAGCTTTTAAGAAAAATACATCTGAAATTTAAATATTAGATCAATACAATATAATACTACTCAATTTTCAAGTTTTTTTAGAGGAATTTTGAGTTTACAACTGAAAAAGACTGTTTATACAGTCTCTTCTTGGAATGAGATCTTGTTAGCCAATACTGGCAAATTTGTGACCAATCCAAAAAATTTTGCAATGTCAGGGAAATTTTGAAATTCTAGGATTGAGACTAAGGAAATTCTAGTCTCAGTCAGATATAATTTTAAAAATAATAATAAAGTATGATACACAAAAAAATGTTTTTGAATTCTATGACGTCACTAAAATCCACAAAAATGGTCTAACTCTACTGTTTTTGATCCATGAAATGTATTTCTTATATCAAAAACGTATATTTCTTACATATTAGGAAATCGAGAAGATATCGATACCCATATCACACGGTAATAGCTAGCGACTTTGCATTGATAAATGTGTACAAATGACGCCAAAAGTCGAGTTATCATTTCAAAATTTTATAATTGACTTGTGCCTTATTTATTCGGTTTCGAAAATATGATTTTGATAAAAGTTGTCCATTAGAAATCCGAATAAATAAGGCTCAAATCAATTATAAAAATGATTGCTCGACTTTTTACGGCATTTGTACACATTTATGTTTACATTGTCAAATTGTTTTCTCGTTACTATTGGATAAGTTACTCTGTTGTATTGAAAATTATTGAGAACATTTTTTTTTTGGAGCGAACAAATTTCTAGGAGTATAAAAACAGTTTTAAGGATAATATTTAAGAAAAAATATTTTTCCTCAAGAAAGTTTTTTGTAATGTCAAAAAGAAAATAATAAGATCTAGTTTTTGATTAATTTTTTTTATCTTTAAAATAAAGTTTTTTTTTTTAAATCAAATGAATCAAATAAAATAAATTATGAAATCAGATATAATTTATTTACAAAAAAAAGGATTAAATTAAATAAATATGTTTTGAAAGTATAAATTAGATACAAGTTTAATTTTGTCAATTAACATAAATAGAAAACAAGTTAAAAAAACATCTATTATGTTATACTTATGTAAGTTTTGAATTGGGGAATAGCTCTAATTATTTGTTTCCATAACGAAATATGTTTTCAAAAAACAAAGTTTTTTTTTATTTGATTCGTTTAAACACGCTGTTATCCAGGCGGTGTTGGATTAAAATCATCAGTTTAAAAATTACTATTGTTCCCTTAATATCAAAGTTATAAATTAAACATTGTTGAAAAAAATAAAATTAAAATTCTTTTTTTTTTTAAAATCAAATAAACTTCAGGTTTGAATTTCTGTGTTGTCGAATTGACGTATTTTAGTAAACTTTTACTAATATTCTGTGTTTTTTGTGTGTGTCGATTATCGGAATCTGTTACAGGAGGTTCGACAGTGTTCTTTGAAAGTCTAAAGAGAGCCACGATACCGCAACAACTCAAGACATATCCCAAAATGACGGTCTTAGTAAGTCTACATTTAATTATTTAGTTATATTTTTCATAAAAGCTGATGACTTTCATTAACAAAATAACTAAATTTTGTTTGTTATATAAGCGTAATCCTTCCACCGCATATGTCAGTATCACAGTTGACCCTCACTACTCTTTTTCTAATTATTTCCAACAGATGGCATAGTACTAATAAAGAAACACCAATAATCAAACCTTATACTAGTGTGAAGCTGACTTAACAATAAATAGGAAAATAATAGTTTTAAAAGCGTGTATTTGTATTTATATGGAAACTAATGCAAAATTGTTAAATGTTACTTTACCCTGTAAATCCATTATTAAATTTGTCCACTGGATCGCAAACAAATGGATTCATTTATCTGACATATGCAAAAAAAATTGAATAATTCGATTTAGACTAATCTAGTATCGTTCATTGAATTTCTTCGTAAAGGTCAAACATCTGGTAATAAATTCATTACTTATTCTTTGTATTGAAATGAATTGCATATATTAACCTTTCAATATTTTAATAAATAACGAACGCATGGTTTTTTTTAATAACATTGTAGGTTTTCGATCGAACGCTACATATCTAGAAATATATATATATTCTTTGAAAAACAATATATATATATTTTATTTCGAGATGTTAACTTCTATGCAGTCTAATGAATTCTGTAAACAATTTTTGTATAGGTTGTGATAAACTTATTTTTCTACCTGTTATATCCTATCCCACTTCTAGAAATGCTAGAAGGATGTGGTTTTTTGTCTTCCACGCGGAATAACTTCAAACTTTGGAAAAAATCGAAAAACTTTAATTTTTCCAACGCAACCACTCCCGAAAATGGGAAAATCCTCCCAAAAATCTTCTTTTCTTCGATACATGTGAGAAGGGTGCGGTTTTTGTTTTGTTTTTCTATACATGCGAAGGCCGCCCCGTGGGCTTAAGGGGGTAGCCTTGCGAGCAGAGTGAGTATAAAATATACAAGGGTATATTAATATAAAGATTATTAAAATAATCAAAGAGAACCCTAGGTTTTGTGAAATTAAATTTTATGTTGCTCGTTGCTAATTGGTACGTGTCTCACAATAATATTAAAAAAGTTTTGTCTTTCATTTGATTTGACAGAGGTAGCACCTGAAGGATTATTTGAGTTGACTGACCAATTAAGCCCATTAAGATCAATCCATTTATTGGCGGTATCCTTTTCTGACCTTGAGGTGATGTAATTGTATAAGGTGGGGGTGTTGATCGAAGCTAACCTTGATATTCAGGTATTAAAATATGGTTTAATTTTATTAAAAAGAATTTGGAATTGGGCCATTATCTAAATTCAATATCTGTTTTCTTAATTTGTGTATGTAGATACTTTGGTATGCGTCTAATTTTGTGGGGTTTTGTTCCGATTTCGGTAGTTTTAAATTCAATTTGTTAATTTTGTGGTTGTTTTCAATAACGTTTTCCGGTTCTCCTAAATTTCACATGAGCCAGATGTTTTTGGATCATCTGAAAATTTATCTCATGTGAAATTTGCCAGGGGTAAATTGCAGAGGTTTTATGAGGCGTGTAGACAAGTGGGACTCGGGTTTAAGGCGGTAGAATTTCTATTGGTACCAAAATATGATTGACGATTTAAAATTATAAAAATGGTGAAAAAGATATAAATAAAAGTTATTAATGTTTTGTATAGCATGATTTTTGAACCTTAAATAGTTAATAACAATTTTTCATGTTCAAAATGTTTCTTCAATCTATACCTTATTATTTTTCTCCGCGATATTTTGGAAATGACTGTAGATACGGTGGGAATATAAATATTTTACCGTTTTTGCCAAAAAAAAAAGATGTTGACTTCGTGCTTCAATAAGTTTTCTTTTGATACCCCAATGATCACTTGAAAAAAAGGTTAACTCATTTAAACCTTCCAAAACTAACCCCTTAACTTAGATTTGATTTTTAAATTCTGCAGAAATTTTTACTCGGTAACGAGGAGGTAAGTACTCCCGCAGTACCGACGAAAATAAGAAATACAAGTAATTTTAATACAAAGGAGGAAGTATGAACAACTAAATTAATGTTACGCATTTTTATTTTTCTAATAATAAATTGTAAAAACAAGTATAGATGAATCCGATTAAATCTAGTTTGATGAACATCTAAGTGGTACACAAATAATTGAATTTTAATGTATGATGGAAGGAAGGCATAATATTAATCTAAATCACATTAAAAAACACTTGTGTTCAGTAGAAAATTCATAAATAATAATAAAATAGAGAAAATAACTTGATACAGCGTGAGCCGAAATACATATAAAACTAAGCTTCGTAAAACGTTATATTATCGAATGATAATTAGTGAGAACTCTAGGTTTTTTGGTGATACCGTCACCAAATTAGTAACAAGTAACATATCCTGGGACAATATAAGAGTAATTTTAATAAGAGTAAAATTAACAGGAACAAATGTGAATGAAGAAATTTTAACAAGAGCAATTTCAATATAATTTAAAATTTATTATATTTTAAATCTAGTATATATTTTAATCTAGTTAATTTTCTATTTATTTTTTGTCTGTTGATCTCGACTTTATAACTATCTCTAATTGTCAAAGAGTAAAGTACGACTAGCTAATTTATACTGATGATGACTACATTGTAGTCGAAATACGTATTTATAATACAAAAAACTGATCTAGGTAAAGAGGACGAATTTGAAATTTTAAGCTTCGTAAATTTAATTATTATTGTCTAGTTTATTAACGAATGTCATTTCAATGTATCAAACGCTAAGTTGTTTTCAATTTAAAAAACAAATTACAATTGGATAAACACATCCATTTAGTTTTATGTGCAAAATACAATCCTAGTGTTTGTTGCATGAAACCGCCGTCCGGAGTATCTAGAACCGAATACTGTACAAGGTGATAACTTGTAAACAAAAATCGAGGAATGTGTCTGGGATCGTTTGTACTTGTGCATTCGCAAAACCTGCTAATCGTTAGGCCTCTGGTGGTCATTAATAAACAAATAGATGGTCATTAATAAAAAAAATAAAAGAATAGATGTAACAAATATAAAATAAATTTACGTGTCAGCTCCGACGCGCGATGGAGATTACTCTTATCAAGTTATTTAGTATATTACGAATATATATTACTATGTTATGAAAAGTTATTTAATTTTGAAATATTCTGCTTAGATGGCGGGCGCTAACATTAATTCATTTATAAAAAATTTTAATTTAAATTTACGTGTCCATAGCCAAAATAAAAATTTGCTTATTTATAACTTATATATAACGATTTATAGTTTGCTAGTATAGTTTATAGTTTCTATGGAAATGACAATCAACATTGACATTTCGAAATTGAATCAAAATTTGAATCAAATATTTTTATAGTTGTTTTTTAGAAGCTAATATTTAAGATTTTTATAAAAAATTTATTTTAATTTTTTTTTTTTTCTTAAAATAAATTAATGACGAAAAAGGAAAATTTAATGTAAAATCAATCTGAAAAGATATTGTAAAACATCATAGATTCAAATTGAATACCATAGCGTATAATGTGTTAGCTTGTAAAAAAACCCTTTTTTTAACAATGGATTTCACTACTCATGAAAAAGTCGTACCGGGGGCTTTAAATAGAAATCGACTCTTCAGGAGTAAACTCCAAAAACCAAAACAAGTAATTATATTTAATAATTTACATGGCATTTGTAAATTTAATTCTGTAAACGTTTTTTAGCAAATTTTATAATTTAATAATGTCTTGAATCTTGTTCAGCGTCTTTGTGCTCATCCAATAAAAGAAGAAATCCAAAAATTTCGTTTCATTATTTTCCAAAGCAAGGAAACATATTAATTTAAAATAAGTTGGGGTCCAAATCTCTAAAAGAAAGCGTGGAAATAGAAATTGGAAATTGATAAACCCATTCGAGAATATATGAAAGTAATATTTACTAAATAATTAATATTTATTAACTAACCTAAAATGACGAATTTGTATAGATGTTGCAATTTATTACTTTTGACCACAAAAATAAATATCAAAATTATTAAAAAATTATCAAATACAAAAATTTACTACAATCGCTACAAAATAATAAATGATTAAAAAACACATACAAATCCACATGAAACATTTATAAAACATTGCATTAGATTTAGTTTGTTTATTGGCCACGCGGAGCTACCATCTTAAACATTTTCGCGCTTGGTGCGAAAAATACGACTCAACTGATACATTATAAAGTCTTTAGAAGAGAAAAACGAAAATATATTTAGGTAACAACAAAAAAAAATAGTAGACATGTTTAGTCTCAAAAAGATAATAAATAAACATCACTTATTATTATTATTTATATAAACAAGTTAACTTAATTATAATTTGTGATTTTTTTTTTTATGTTATTATATTTTATGAATGTAAAAAAAATATGTTGTTGTGTGGTTTCTGTGTTGGGTAAAATATTTATTTATTATTTTATATAAAATACCACAAATATAAAATAATTTCACCATGTGGCTATTTGGGTTTATAAATGTGTATGGAATAAATGACATAGTTGATTAAAATCGTTTCAAAAATGTAAAATGGTGAACAAAGAAAATGACCCAATGAAACTTAACTTCAACAAACTTTATTAAATACACAAGTCTAAAAAAAAAATTCGAGCGAAACGAGATAAAAAAATTCGTTACGCAAGAGCTGCTTCAACTTAGCGAATTTGTTTAAAATATATAAATCACTTTCTAGCGGTCACAATTTTAGTCTGATCAAAATAAAATGTCGTATATGATTTTACTATTTGCAAGGCTAATTTTATTAATAAATGACATACGTCAGGGGAAATGGGGGCATAAAGAAAGAAGTAAACACAAAATATCTCTCTTAATATTAGAACAATTAAAAAATGCGTAAGGAGTAAAGTTGTAGAAAATCAATTCATCACCTAATCAGTTTTGCTCAAACTCGAATGTGTACAGAGATAGTGAGGAATTTAATTTTCAATCTTAAACCGTCAATATTTCTGTAAATATTAGGGTAACAGAAAAAATGGTAAGAAATAAAATTACAGTAAAACTTAATATCTACAACTTTACTTCTTATAAATTTGTCGATTTTTCGAATATTAAAGGAGATATGTCAAATTTTGTGTTTCCCCGTCCCTCTAAACCCCCCTTGCCCCTTGTTCGATTTTACCCATTAACGAACTTGACCTTTTGAATACCAAAAGCGCCTCAAATACCAAATTTACAGACACATATATATATATGTATATATATATATATATAAATATATATATATATACATAGATATATATATATATATATATATATATATATATATATATATATATATATAAACTTTAAGGATGGTGGTTTTTGACATCTACTAGGTAGGATCGATGGACATTTGAATAAATTTTTGCGAAATTTTGACTTCGGTACGGGACCAAGAGCTCTATTTCCTTTCAGGAAATTCGCTAAAACATAATGCACTAGAATTACATATGTAGTTCGATTTTCATATTTCCCCTTGGTATCACCTTATAATACATCTTGATTCCTTTTTATTTAAGGTTAATGACTCGAAATCGATGTCGGTATCAAAAATCCGATTATGCTTATTTTACAGCAACCCGACAGTAGTACAAACGACATTTAGTCAACAACGACCCTAAACATAGATCTCGCTTTACCCGACATGCAACGTATACCCGATTCATGTATACCCGACATGCAACCCAGCATATCGGACCGACTCGACAATCTCCATATTTCGTCAATAGCTTTTACCTTGTATTAAAGACGTTTAGAAAATAATGAAAAAATAGAATACAATGGGTTCATCCGATGCTCAGAAAAGAGATGAGTAAGGGCATTCTATTTATTTTTTAAGGAGTTGAGAAAACATACGGAGATACATTTTTTAACTATTTTCGTATGAGTGTTGCAAGTTTAACGATTTATAGTGTGCTAGTATAGTTTATATGGAAATAATAGTCAAAATTGACATTTCAAAATTGAAACAAAATTTTAAGCAAATAATTTTATAGTTATTTTTTAGAAGTATAGTATCTGTGGACTTTTTATTATATACACAGCATACTAGACATACATATTAGACTAAACACACTAATACACATAGAATACCACGTTTTGTTACGTGACGAATTGTACCACGTCACACCACCTATAAGCCGCGTCATGGAACTTTGTTCCAAAAAAGGTTTTTGCACAACAATATATCTCCCGATGTCAGGGAAAGCTTTTGTCTTCACATGTTTCTCAAATAAACATTTTTTTGAACGGTTTTGTTAGTACAGTCTGGACATGGCCCATCTTTTTTCTGTATAAATTATTATCACTGTTGTCAATTTTTAGAAGGTTGTAACAATTTTCTTTGTTAATAACGCATTAACTTATCTATGCAAAAAGTTAATGTTGTCTATTCCCATACAGCCCATATTAAATAATGTTTACAGACACATTTTATCGAAAGTAAATATAAACGTTTTTCAATGGTTCACTTTCATTAGTCGCTAGTGTATTCTAAATCTAATATATGTGTTTAATATTTATATTATTACTCTTGTTTAATGAATCTCGTAATAATATTAAAACATATTTTTAAACACATATACTATATAGAATGATTATCCGAGTATTTTCTGATTCTAGAAAGGAAATTCCAATAGAAATTTTCATTTTATTTACACTTTGTGTAAGGTAGAGCAATAACTGCATTTTATAGAATAACTTTCAATATAATTGTGGTAAATTTAATTATTATATCTGTGAATGAATAAAACAATTTAAATGTAAATGCGAATTTGTTGCTCTTTGTTCTCTTCTGTAAAAGTAGAATGATGATATACCATTTATTTCTTTCTATGTATATGACAGTTAAATAAATATTATCTATAGCAGGGGTGGTCATCTTTTGTGTGTATCAAATCTAATTTTTATCTTTCAAATGTGTCGCGATCTTCTTTTACTATTTTTTCCAAGATACATAAGAAAATTTCCAAGATAAGTATGGCTGATAATTTGATTTTAGATTTCACTTTCGTGACATTTTTTGGTTCAGGAAAATTTATCATTGAAGAATGATATATGATTTTTAGACTTCTTATCTGCTAATCTATCTATAGCTCGCGGGTGTGCATCTCGTACTGATATACCCTGTATACCCACTTACGTAAACAACAACAATAATATTTAACGCGTCAAAATTAAATCAAATTAACTACAGATATAAATGGGAAGACTAACATTAATGGGAAGACTGAGTTTGCATGTCTCTAACCAAGGAATCATAATTAAGTGTATATTCTGACAAAAATAATAATAATGAGTCTTCAGTATGGAAATTAGTCAGAATAGAATGTTGTTTAGTCGTCGTTTACTTTATGTATAATAATGCCGATGCACCCAGATATGTAGATCCGAAACAAGAATAAATATATTTGCCACATTTGGTGATATTGGGATATTTTAATCGGATGATATATTTTCTAAAATCTTCTTCAAATTTTGCAGCTAGTAAGATTAAATTAGTTTGTAAAATTATAATTTCATTTTTTAATGCCTTTTGCTTCAAATGAAATATTTTGCAATTAGTTTGCAATTTTTTACCGAATGCGTTTCACACGTATTAAATATTCCACAATTTCTTTATTTTTTCAAAATAATGAAATCTTACCTCAAATTCTTCAATATGCATGGAATATGCAAGTGATTTAAATTTACTTAATTTTTTTACCCCCGATACTTTATGGTCTTGACATTACACCTAAACCATTATTTTCTCATTTAGTTTGTATTTAATTCCATAAAACTTGAGATTTATCGGCGTCGATATTCATACTGTGCTAGTCGTGTTTGAAAGAAATTTTTTTTTTATATTTCTGTAGTGTTGTCCATTACCTAGTGTGATTTTAGTATATAGTGACATTAGAAATGATCAAGAACAATGACTGAAAGTGGTGTGTGGAAGCCCAATTGGACAATCTACCAAAAATAGATAGCATATTTTGTATCGAATCCAGATTTTACGTCCGCTGAGGTCAAATGAGTGTAAGCTGCAAGATAATTATTGTAATTCATGATATTTTTTAATTTACTAAATAGGTTTGCATGCATGCCTGTACTCAGCAGTATTTACCTAAACATAACCTGAAATGTTGTTATAATAAAATTATTTTTATAATATATAATAATAATAATAATACAATAATTTAATAATATAATAATTAAATACAATATATTTTCATTAAAGTGATCTTCACAAAAGTATAAACGTGATATTGGAGATACTTCATCTCTTCTCATAAACTTACACCATTTTTTACGTATTTTCGCATCTCTTGGAACAGAAAAAAACAGTTTATCTGGTGTACTTATAGTAATGTTTTTGCATTCCAGTACTAGACAATATCTTTAAAGTGTTTTTTTAGCTTTTTCCATTATCGAAATATCGATTGAAACTGAAAATCCTTAACTAATAACTGTCAATGTATACAGTAAACAACACTGAATATGTACTGTGACGTCATCCAAAGCGCGCGAAAAAATGGGGCCGTTCAAACAGGTCAAATTTAATCGGTATTTTATATATAATTTTAAAAATTAATTTAAACCCTTTCAACAGTATTTATAATTTTTACTATGTTATAATGAAGTGAAAAGTGAATTAAACAAAAACAAAAAATTGATGCATATTCCCTATTACTTTTTATCTCTTCGTTATCTCTTTGCGATCGACCGGTCGTTCGCGATCGACTTGTGTGCCACCCCTGATCTAGAGTATTATTTTGTAAGAATAAGAAAGTTTATTTAATAAGAATCCATACGTGAACGATAGAAAATTGTTATAGAAAGAGTATATGTAGGTATTTTATAAATATGCATCTAAAAGTTTATTTATATTGCAATTTAGTGTATTTTAAAATTTAAACAAGTGGTTTCATTTTGTACTAAAATTAGATTTTACTGTACAGTTTAAGTGTTTCTTTCAATAATAATAAATATTTTATGAATAAATATTAGCAATTTCATTTATAATAGCAATGAATAAATCAATTTAACAATTTTAGTTGTTTATCAATGAATGATTGGTTTGTTTATCAGCAAAATTATCAGAAAACAAGTGAAACTTACAAAAGGTATTTACTTGCTCAAATACCCGGGGTATATTGAGTTAAAGAAAAAAAGTTTCAAACAAAAGTTATATTTTTCAAAACATTTTTTGTCTCTAAACTTTTGTTCTATCTCTTACGGTTTCAAAGATGGATAATTACACTGCTGGCAGAGGAGGCAAGGTCCAAATTTTACCATTCACGAACTTGACCTTAATTTTTAGCTCTAGAAACACACAAAATTTCATCTCGTTATCTCTTTTCGTTTTTGAGTTATCGTGTTTACAAATGGACGTCATTTTATGAACACCTATACCAAATTGTTTTTTCTAGGATCACTATTTTCCACCGTTACAAAGTCGAGACTATCCTTAATATACCCTGGCATATTATGTATACCGGGTATAAAAATATCTTGAAAAAAATCTCATCACGAAAATATCAAATAAATTAATATAATCAAAAGGTCATAATGTTGATAATAATACGGAACACATTAACTTTCATTGACATATTTTGCATACATACACTCCCGTTCATAAAAATTGAACAAGTACGTCACATTTTAAGCGTATATATTACTAAATATATATGTATAATATTACATACAGTCGCACTTAGAATGTTTCAACTGGTTCAATTTTATGAACGGGAGTGTATTTTAGCTGTGTACCTATAAGAAGAACATCACATACGAGACGTTGTGTTACATATACATTCAAGGTCCAAACACTTGCAAACCTAGACCCTTGTAGATACTGTACATTGGAATATATAGTAATTCTGAGGAATTAAAAAGTAATTTTAATTTGTAAATTTCTATGCGGTTAGTACCTATCACGATCATTAGGCACTTGATAGATGAAGATATGAATTTCTATAGTCGTTAGAACGAACACCCCCTCCCCACGCTCACTTTCCAACTATGTGATCTGCGAAAAATTTAGATAATGGCACGCAATTACTTTTCGGTTCACAAGAAAACTTAGTTTTGTACAAGCTACGGAACCCTAAATTGATGCATGTACAGTACGCACTTGGCGAATTTTTGCCATTATATTTTAGATTTCCGTACATTACAGAGGCAGTTGAAACAGTCAATTACCTGGTACCGTCATTGACTTCCATTTTGCTGGTGTACATACATTTTTGCCGTTAAGGGTAACACAGCCGTCACCTGTGCTTTTGGTGATTGTAAAACAACGTCCTTAGGCTCAGTATCATCAACAAACATAGAAACAGATATTTGATATGATTAATTGTATAATATAAATGAATAGCTGTAGGGTTGGATTTTATTTCAATTTGTAAATACATAAACATAATGTAATTTATTTAATATTATACTTATTTTTATTATCTTTAATTTTATTCTTCAAGCTTACAAGAGCTTTTCCAGATGGTTTACTATTTTATAAAACTGCCATTACAAAATTTTTACAAGTGGCTTGTTGTCAAAGGTATGGTTTATGAATGATAAATTAAGTAGAAGAGAAAAATGTAGGTTTGTAAAATACCAATTTTCAATTTAGAAGTGCTAGAAGTGCTTTCCTAGAAGTGCTCTTCAAAATGACACCAAAATGAGTGTAGCTAAACGCTCTTCCACGCTTCACCAATTTATATCTTGACACTAATATAATTTGTAACCATTCACGCGCATGCGCCTACAAAATGACGTCAAAGGGTAACAAATAAAGCACGTCAGATATAAAGACTTCATCTATCTGTTTTGGGCTTAACCATTCATTGTAAACGCATTATTAGTCAAAGTTATTAGCGATTCAAATATGACGACATTTTGTCACACAAAAATGTTCGACCGGCTATCAGTGTAATCAACTAATAGTCGTTTTCACGTCAAAATCGGTTGTAATCGTGAATTTTTATACCAAAACTAGAATTAAAAAAACAGTATTTCTAGAAATGCATCATAAAGTGAATAAGGCTTTGAACGCCAAAAAAAATGGAGGTCAGTTTTTATCCGCAATCGACTACAGGCCCATGGCAAAAATTACCCTGTGAAATGATCCAGCATGAATTACGTTTAGAATGCTCCAACTATATCAGAAAATAACTCTCAGCCCTATGCCGTCACTTTTAAGCGGTACAGGTGAGTATATTGGAAAATTGAATTTTCCAGGTGCAAGTGAGGAATTACGACTATTTATTTTTGTACGGCTTTCTTCTAGTTGATAGATCATTAAAAACAAATGACGAAACCTAGTGCCGTACAAAAGTAGTAGTACCGGTAGTCAGCAAAAAAAGTATATATTAAAAAAAATATATTTCTTGTCACATTGCAAGGTTATTATTTTTTAAGGTTTTTTAATAACGGTGTTATTTTTGTTCAGAATATTTTGATACGACGTTATTTTTGTTCAGGTTATTTTGTTACGATGTTATTATATTCGAGGTTATTTTCTTACGAGGTTATTTTAGTCGATGTTATTTTGTTACAAGGTTATTATAGTCAAGGTTATTTTGTTACGAGTTTATTTTGTCGGGGTTTTTTTGTCGAAGTTATTTTGTCCTAGAGCAACAAGTCGCGGTACCAAATATTTATCTATTCCAACCCTGTATGGAATTATGATTAAATTGTCTCAAATATATATTTAATTGTAACAATATTTAATAACATTTTTTTATACGGGAAAACAATAATAAAATATAAGTGTTAGCGCCTGTAGGTTGTTAAATGTGCAAATAAAAATTTAATGTTTAATTTACATAATATTGAATACCATTTAATAAATGATATTTGCATATATTTAATTACATATATGGATATTTGCATAACAATTATAGTAAAGGTTCTATAATATCATTCATAAAAAAGATGTATATGAAGTGGTCTGAAAGATGCCTGCCTATGACCAAGGGGATATCTTTCATATTGGTAACTTTGACTGATTTGATCAACTAACGAATTTAGGTTACAAAAGCAGATAACTGGTATTTTTCAAATTTCAGTTGCAAATTTAAGATAACGCTTATCGCTGTTGAGGATGAAACGTCCTAGATTATCAATTTTGCTCGAAAATGAAAATAGTACTAATTTTCTGGAATCTGAAAAAAATTAATTTTGCTCGATCTTATCCAGATTCTATCCGATTTGGATAGAATTAGTTTGTAATTATTCTAAATTTTGGACATATCTTTCAAATTGTAGATAAAATTTACGATACTGGTAATAGATTTTGAGATAAATCAAAGAAACTGATTTATTTATTTAAATCCTTCCTCAGATTATAAATTAATTTTTCTTTATAAAACCCAAATTCAATTAGATTTTGATAAAGTTTATATGCTGTTATACTAAATATATTAAATTTTGGCCATGATCATCAAATTTCTTAGTCGGATTAACATTTTAGCCACTAGAGCATCTACGTGACGCATTTTATACGTGATAGATATAGATAGATATATCTTAGGGTATAAAAACTACTGCACTTCGACCTTAGGGCCCATTGTGTTTTGGCCATGATCATCAAATTTCTTAGTCGGATTAATATTTTAGCCACTAGAGCATCTACGTGATAGATATACGTGACGCATTTTATACGTGATAGATATAGATAGATATATCTTAGGGTATAAAAACTACTGCACTTTGACCTTAGGGCCCATTGTGTTCCCCCTTTTACTTTAGTCTGCCGAGATTCGCTTCTCCCATATCTTGGCAATTGCCAAATACGTGATATTTCATACGTGCTACATAAATAGCTGAATCTTCGTAAGAGAGAAAATTTGTTTAAAATCATAGTTGATCTTCAAAGGCCTGTACGTTGTTGACAGAGAGAAGATTCAAAGTAAAAGACAAAAGTTGAAGTCAAGAACAAACAATTTGGAAAACCTCTGTATTACAGATTATGGACCACTAAAATTACAAGATAATGGAGGTTTGACATGATTCTCCAGTATAAAAACCTTTTTTGAAGAATCTAAATCTTTTGTTAAAACACATTTTTATTCGCAAACCGTTTAGTGAAAAGAAATTTGCGTTGCCTATTCTGTCCTCTTGACTGGATTATTAAACAGAATGATGTATATCAATCTTTTCCCAAAATAAATCACATGGAAGTCGAAGAGGAATACCATATAATATATCTGCAGAAGATAGATTAATATCCTTCCAATATTTGGCGCCTACACTGAAAAATTTAATTCAAGAGGGTGATGAATTCCCTTTATTTTTCCATATTAGCATATTCACTTCAACTTTAATCATTTGCGCGACAGCTATCATGTGCCCTTTTCAGAGTTTTGGAATTCTATATCAACTAAATATTTTTGGAAAAGCAGTTTATCTGATATCAATCTGTATCGCTTTAAGCTTTAAGAATTTCTATACTTCCGATGTTATACATATAACACAGTTGTTTGCTAATTGATATGCATAAAACACTGTAGGCGTAAATTTGTCATAAAATCCGATATGTAGTAAAATTTTTTATTAACCTATAAAAATAAGAGACACGTTCTAACATTAGGTATATTTTTATTTGGTTTTTATATGGTTGAACCATGTCTTCTGGTGGATAAAACATTATAAAATCACAGCGTACTAATCTGTCTAAAATATCATTCATTATAACGATCAAAATATTATTTAATAATTTTGATACCTGATATAATTAACTCAGTTAGTTGTTATTTTCACTTGTTAACAATATTTTTTTCTGAGAATTTATTTCTAAAAAGATAATTCGGGATATAGGACTAATATTACGATAATTTACTAGTATTGAAAGCGATTAATCGAAAAACAAAACAAAAATCGTCTGTAAAGTATCGATTATTCGAACAATGCTTACCCAATTCACATAGCTTCTTTCTTATATTACATCAAAAGAGATAGACCTACTTACCAGTAAATAGAAAAAAGTATATTATATGATCTTTTGCCTCGCAGCAGTTAATATTAAATATATATATATATATATATATATATATATATATATATATATATATATATATATTTAATATTAACTGCTGCGAGGAAAAAGATCATATAATTCCAGGCGAATGGTTACCGGAGACATAACGCTTCAATACGTCTGTGGTGAATCCAAATTTCTGTTTTGAGTGGATTTCGCTATCAATGTATAAACTTTTAATATTCAAGGTATACGGCAACGGTTCGCGCATACTTTATTTTTTTTTATAAAACTCGATAAATTTTCAATACATTTCATTCAAAAACAAATATTTTCTTAAGTTAAACTTTACCAACGAATTTAAAAAACAATGCATATATGATGTATTGAATATATTGAACCGCGACCCCAAAAATATAGAATAATCACTGTCGAAACAATTCTTGCATAGTACAACATATAGTAAACTGTATCATAAATGTTAAAACACTATGTACGTTATACTAGATATATTCAATTGCCATAGTTGTAATAAGTAAATTAATCATATTGTATTTTATAATTTTGATTGTAACTTGGAGTGAACTACCTTAACTCATTTGCCATTAAATATTATTTGAGGACACATACTTCAAACAGACGAGAACTACATATAAAAGAGAGTGAATGTAGACGGGTAAGCTAAGGGGATACCCTCCTCAAATTGACAAATCAAAAATAATTCTAGAGTGTCTCTGACGGTGTTCATATCTTAATCAGCTCTGGTTATGTAGGTAATATTAAAATAAACAAGTGAAAATAACAACGAACGTAATCACTTAAGGTTGATCGGACCCATTTATAGATAAAATCGTCAATGTATAGATAAAAATCTGAATTTTTGATAAGTTATTTATTGCAAACTCATACGTATAAAATAATTTTTGAAAAAAATCTGACGAAGGATTGCATGTAATTATTCATTAAAAATTGGAATTTTAACATGTTGTGAATAGCAAATGTTCAATGAACGCAGACATTTTCGATATTGTTGCTCCACCTTCTATTGATTAAAAAGTAAAAAACTTCTACTTTTATAAATTAAATGTCGTACATTACGTTAAAATTTACAAAAATAATAGCCTGACGAAGAGTAAATATCTTAATTAAAAAGATGAAAAATTTACGAAAATTTTCGTCTGTCATACTTGAATAGAGTAAAAGGACGGTTATTTATTATTTTTAGTAATTAAATAATTAAATAAATCCGATTACTAGTGATGTTAGATGCTATCTAAATTTAAATAATTAATTTACATATTAACATTTTTAATTTCTGTTAAAAAAAGTGTTTCTGTTTATTATGATTTGCAGGGTAGGTACTGTTGAGTCAACCTTAAGTACTCAGTATATACTAAATTTGCTAAAAAAATTCAAACAAAAGTTATTTAAAAAAGTAACATATTTTTGTCTTTAAATTTTTGTTCTATCTCTTACTGTTTCAAAGAAGGGCAGATTTGCCCATTTTGCCCATTTACGAACTTGACCTTACTGTTTAGCTCTTGAGCACACATATAAAATATCAGCTCGCTATCGTCTTTCGTTTTTGAGTTATCATGTTTACAGACGGACGGATGGATGGATTTGCGGAAATGGACTAATTAGATCATTCTATGAACACCTATACAAAATTTTTTTTCTGCGATCAATATTTTCAACCGTTAATAACTCAGAACTAAACTTAATATAATAGATTATCAAATGATAATTAATGAGAACTCTAGGTTTTTGAAATAGAATTTCAAATTCGCCCCAATACCTAGATCAGTTTTTGTATTATAAATACTTATTTCGACTACAAAGTAGTCATCAGCAGTATAAATTGGCTAGTCGTAATTTACTTCGAAAATAGAGATGAATAGACAAAAATAAATGAAAAATTAAATAAAATAAATTAAAATATAATAAATTTTATATTCTGAGACAATATAAGAGAAATTTTTAAACTTATTATACCCTGGTGTATGTTATATACCGGGTATAATAAAAATGCATAAAATTTAAATGCATTGAAACAAAATGAAAAATGCAAATCTATTTAACATATAAATTACAAAATTCGATATTATTCCAATGTCAAGTTTTAAAACTTTTAATAAATGTTTAGACAACATAAAATATAAATAAATAATCTATATTTTAAACAAACATCATAAACAAATACAATAATATAGAAGTTTATTACAGAAATACAATTATAAACTTTATTAAAATTATATATTAAAATATATAAATATATGATTTTTAGTTGCTAAAACTTCTGACATATTATTGTTTTAATAACATTCTCTGTTCAAAATACTTGAAACAATTCAACGTTAAAGATGTATTTTCAACGTATACTTTCAGAGAAAGTGTTTCTTGAGATGTGAGGAATAAGGATTAAAAATTTTTATAATATTTAATAATATAAACAATCGTATTACAATATATAAAATATAAAAAACAATTTTGTTAAATTAATTCTTTTATGCCATAGGGTGCAACCTTAAGGATATAATTTTTAATTTTTTCTTAAATCTATTAATGTTTTCATCTAATATTTCGGATGGTAATTTTTCGTATGTCTTATAGCCAATATAGGCGATCGTTCATAAAAGGTTCATAGGTTCTATGAGCAAAATCAAAATCAACATTGCTTCTTGTGTTACAACATCGTTCATCCTTATTTTTCTGGAAGTATTTATTCAGATTCATATGTATTAAAAGCTCATATACATAAATCGTATAAAAAGTAATAATATTTTCATCTTTGAAAACATTTCTACAAGTACTTTGTTAAGAAATTCCTGTACCCCATATTAAAATACCATATTTCAATATGGAATATACATTAGCATAATACTTTATTAGAATAAATTTCTGTACCCCACATTAAAATACCATGTTTCAATATGGAGTATTGAAATATGTAATAATAAGTAATTAGTTGTAATAATAATAAGTAATGTTTTTAATGATACGTTATAAGAATTTTTATTTGATAAAAAATAGCTATTTTTAATAACATATTTGTTGGAATATACCAACAAAGTTTATTTAAACGAAAGTTTATTTTTGTCTCAGTAAATAATAATCAATTTACAATTTTGTTGAGGGTTACTACCCCATGTAACCTGGTAACCTAGATATTGAAGTCCAAGATGTAGTCGCGAGTACACTACAGATTCAACAACCAAACCGTCTATATGAAATCTCTGAGAGACGAGATTATTACTTTTGTCTCTAGGTCCGAGTAACCCGTTCTATGATTTCAAAATATATTAATCAAATAATACATTTCACGGTCTTATGTGATTATAAATTATTATATATTGGTTCAAGTTTTTGTGTACTTTAGTGTACAAAATAAACATTATTTTATAGAACAGGCCACGACACTATACTCTGTCTCATCGAATACCCTGATACTACATTTATAATTTGCAAAATGCATTCCCATAACTTAAATCTACATTCGCTGAAGTAGTTTCTTTCTAGAAAATGAAAATTTCTTATTTTTAAGAGATAATAGCAAAGTATTATCTCTTACCATTTTCGAGAGCGAAATTTTAGCTCCCCCTTGGGAGGTGGCTTTCGGGCACCTTCTCGGGCACTCGCACAACAACTCCCCAAACTTTCATCGTAATCGGATGAATGGTATGGGAACGCATACGCCACAGACAGACCAACAATCATTTGCATACATCAAAATTACATTAATTGGGTAGAAGCCCATTACAAAGGGCTTTTCAAAAAGTACTATCCAATGAAGTTAAAGCACAAACTACCCTTTACGAAGCGTTTGGTGTGCTCAAGTTTATTTTTAATATTTCAAAAACGAATTTAAATTCTTTATTCAAAACATATTGGTTTATCTCAAAATTGGTCTTGTAAGTGTTTTATATAGTATACATTGGTGAATCATAAATTTTGGAATAACACACCAATTCTGAATGCTTACAACCTTCTATGCTTGTGTACAATTTTCATAAATTTCATAATGGTATTCTATGAGGCACGTCTTGTATAATAACTATATCCAATTATATTTAATTTAATTTTTCACAGGCATGTATTTTAGAAAATATATGTAAATCCAGTATATGTATTCTTTTATAAGTATTTTAGTAGTTTGTATGGATACATTTAAAAACTATTAATTCCTTGCTTTTAAGGGTTTAAGAAAAATGTGTCAAGTTGTTTGTCGTTTTGAAAAAAACGCATAAAATGTTATTGGGCTAAATTATATAACAACCAAATAGTATCAAAAGTCTCAACGTAATGCTGGAACTTAGATAGATAAACATTTTGAAAACAGTTTTTTGGCTTTTGCTAGCCTCATATTTGCTTAGTTTAGTATTTTAATTTTTAAGCACTTAGATACTTGTGCACATCATTTTCGGCGATTGCATAGACCAAAAGTTATTCGGATTTTTATGACGAACAACTTTTATTCGAGACATTTTTTCGAAAATTAAATGGATTCGGCATAAATCGACTGCAAAACTTGAAAAACAGAATGTCACCCAAGTGGTTGGTAGTATAAAATTGAATAAATAATATATACATATGAATTTTCCTATAAAAGAGAAATTGCTAAATATGAAAGATTGCTAGAAATAAAAATGAAAAATGTTTAGTTCATATAAGTAGCGCTCATTTTTCAAAATTTTGTAATTGATTTCTGTCCGGTTTTGCGAAAATATGGGAGAAACGAATCTCTTCACACTGAAGTAGAAGGGGAGCTCTTTAACCTTCAAAAGGAGCGCTGCCGAACCTACAACAGATTCCGATACTTGACACTCACAAAAAAAAGACAAATATTAGTAAAATTTTACTAAATCTATGTAAACTTGGACAACACGCACTTACAAAAAAAAAAAAAATTAAAATAGATCCAAAACAAAAACTCTAAGATCTCCAAACCTGAGTGATTTGAACAAAAAAAAAGAAGAATTTGAATTTTAATAATTTCTTTTTATTATAATGGAGTCTCTCATCTCGTCTTTATACATTATACAATAGTGACAACTGTTTTACTTGAACAATCTTTTTAACAACTTTAATTATTTTAATCCAAGAATGGTAATCTTAAACTGACAACGTCAAATTTAAACTTATTTAATCGAACAAATGTCAATTTTTAACTGATTTTTAATTAGGTGAAGCTGCTTTTTATATACTGTCAGAACAACAACGTGTTTTAAAAAAAAAAAACATTATTATTACGTGTATAGTTTAAACTTGTCTTCATTTTATTCTAATTGACAAAATTTAACTCGTATTTATTCTTGTTTTTAAACAAAATTCTTACATGTTTTGATAAAAAAAATATTCAACAAATTTTTGTAAACATGAAAATTTTAATATTTTTTGTTTCACAATAATTTTTTTTCAATTTTTGATTTTGATTTAAAAAAAACTTTTAAGAACTTTTGTTAAAAAAAAAATATTAATCAAAACTAGATATTATCTTCTTTTTACGATTATATAAAGAAAAAAAAAACTTCTTTCGTTTTTCTTAGAGAAAAAAATATCTCAATATTTTTCGCATTATCTTTACTTTTTATAATTAGAATTGTGTGCTCAGGCCTTAAAAATTATTTCACTAATTTTCAATACAACAATATACCCCAATACATTTTAAATATACGCCAAGATATGTGTCTTCATGCGGTTTTCGACAAAATGCTTAGGTTAAAAGTTGTTCATTATAAATATGCCAGCAACATTTGTTTGAAATGTTTTCCCAAAAACCGAATGAATAAAGTACAAATCAATGAAAAATTTTGTAAAAATGTGCGCTTATTTTGTTGTGGATAGTACTTCTATATTATCTATATTATTTTTTATAATATTCTTTCACAACGAAATATATATTGTTGATGTTTTCAACGGGTATTTCGCCTCGTTATGTAATAATAAATGATTATAAAATTTAAATTAAATACACAATATTTATATTTATGTGAATATTATTTGTATATAAACGAAGCAAATAACACGAATCCAGTCATAAAATAAAAACATAATATTAATATAATCTACACAACTGGTACCAACTTTTAATAATCATTTAAAATAATATTTTTATTCATTTGAATTATTCTCATAAATAATATTATTGTTGTGTTATTCTATACTTAGGACTTTTTTGTATTTTTTTAAGTATTTAGCTTTTTATTTTGAAGAGAATATGGACACTTTAAGAGGAACAGGAACAGATGTCTACATTCGTAATAGACGATTTTGGCATTTTAATAGAGAGAGAGTGAGAGAGGGAACTATATCTAAAACGGAGATTAATCTAATACTCATGACTATAAGCACAATGGTGCTTTATATAGGGTGGCGCAATACCTTCACGATTTTTAAATTCAATAATTGTTTCTGGAATTAATATTTATTCAGTTTCTCTTTTTCAGATTATAGCAAATACTTAGGAGTTTCGATATAGAGCGATACCAGCCTGCAGAAAGGATAAATATCGCAACTTTTTATTTGGAAAACGGAGGAAGCTTTATTTCTACTCAGAGAAACAATCGACGATATTTTAATGTCAGATATGCTCCTTCTAACCATACGTTTTATTCTTTTGTTGACAAACCTATATGTATTTGTACTAAGGTGAATAAAGTTATTATTATTATGTAAACAAGCCACAATGCTTGGAACAACTTAGAAAATTAGGCGAGAGATTTTGAGGATATCTCAAGGAACTTTATGAAAGGTCAGATGTGCTGAAAAGAGCTCATAATTTCAGTTCGAAAGGGGATATCATTTGTTAAACATCATTTTTCGTAAATAGTTCAAGAAAACAAAAGAAACAAACTTTATATTATGAGTTTCAAAATATAAATTTTCTGAACTTGTCATATACTTTTTTTAATTTAAAATCGTGAAGGTACTTTTGCGATAACTTACTTTTGCCCCACCTTTAAGAATAAAACCGTGGAAAACCGTGATGAAAATACCGTAACAACTAAATTATTAAATTTTTTTATGATATGATATGTAACTCTTTATTTCTTGAAAATTAATAGATTAGGTCATTTCTTTTCCATTCCATCTAAAGCACGGAGAATCTAGAGCACGGAAGTGGGTAAGGCCGAGTTATTTATTAATTATTATACCCGGTATATATTTAATATATAAAAGGGTATAAATTTAATCCCGATTTTGTTATGGTTGAAAATATTGATCGGAGAAAATTTTTAGTATATCGTGATCCGTAGACACGTTATTTCAAAAACGAAAAGAAGTTTTGTATCTGTTTTAGAGCTAAAAAGTAGATTCAAGTTCGTTAATGGATAAAATCAGACCGTGTATCCACCCGCCAGGAGCGATAATAACCATCATTGAAACCGTAAGATATAATAAAAAATTAAGAGATAAAAATTAAAACTAAACAACTATTGTTTGAAATTTTTTTTTGCATAAACTGATTAGTTGCGCCGAAATTTCAGCTCAAACGTCTGTCACGGATTACGAGTTCTCAAAATATGTCAGTAAGTTTTGCCCAACCAGTCCAAGTGGCCGAGCGGTCTAAGGCGTTATGTTTGCGCAGTATGTCTACTTGGAAACTAGGAGGTTATGGGTTCGAATCCCGACATCGGGAGTTTGTCAATTATTGAGAGAAGAAAAAAGGGGCGGTTAATTGACTGTCAGACGTATGGACAAGAACGAAGTAACTTGCTATGTTTGAGAAGGTTTTCTGCAGTTTCCCTCACGAACTCCAGATGAGTATAGGAATAGTTCCTATCTTAGTTTGCTGCAGCCGCATATCCTACCAATTCCTAGTCTATACACAAAAATTCCTTCCACTCCACTCACATCCTCACATCCTTAGACATCACAATGGACCTTATGGTCGAATTGTAGCCCGTCGAGAGCAGCCTCTACAATCTATCTATCTATCTATTTATCTAGTTTTGCCCGTGTAACCTATTACTTAATAATTGTGTTTTAGAGTTTACTTTCTCGATTATTTTTACATTTTACGTTAGGGAATTTCGTATATCAAATCCTCTACATCTGATTTGATATATTTCAATTAAATTCATCAAAATTCAACAGCTCTTTGATTCTTCTAATTTTAATAATTGATCAAGACAAACAGATTTGTACCTAAGGCGATTATCTCCATAAATTATAATAATTTGAAAATATCTCCATAAATACTAATAATTTGTTCTAAATTATTAGTATTTTACTATCATTAATTGAAAAAAAAAACATTATTATTATATTAACGACGATATTTATAAATAAGGTAACTGGATATATAATCATTTAATATATCTCGCATACGTGTACCCCACATTACCAATATCCTTTGCGGTACACAAAAATTATTTTGACCACAATCCCATTTGGCTGTATCCAACCATTTCCATTTACAAACATTACATATAAATTATCACAGAAATGTAAAAGGGAGAAAGGTATTAAACATTAAAATTTACTATTTGAAATAAAAATTGAATTTACTCACTTTAGTTTGTTTTTATTTTACCTTATGTAAGCTTATATGTTATAAGTGACATATAATTAACTTAAATTAGTACGGTCATGTTATCATAAACTCATAGCAAATCAAGAACTTGGTCGACCATATTTTTTAACATCATGTGACATTTCCATAAAAGTGATTTTGTTTTTGATGTAAGTAAATCTCTACTCTATGAATATTACCTTTGAAACATATACTAATGACACTAATTATAAAGAATTTTTCATTGCAATGATAATAATTATCGTATGAATTTTTTGCATGAGTTAATTTTCAAACAAATTATTACTGTATGAATCTTGTAATGATATTCTCCTTGAGTTAATTTAAGGATGTACGAGCACTGAAGCTTCAAAAAAATGACGGCTTGATTTTTTATTTACATGTAGTAGGTTTACATATAGTACATGTAGAAGTGCATATAAATCAATTATAAATTTTCAGGAGAGGGGGACACGGAGGTCTTGAATTAATTATTTAATGTTAAAGTTTGAGTTTTAATGTATTGCTCTTATGGAGAAACCCATATTTTTACTCATCATTTGACATATTTTGATAATTTTCACTTGGAATAAAATAAGACGAATAAAAAAAACTACGCAATAGAAAATAGATATATTAATAAAGAGATTGATCCAATAAAATTCCGGTATGACGGGCCTAAAATAAAAGATATTTAAGAAAACAGCTGAGATTTTGAGTAAATTTTATTTCTGTCGGCGGTAGCTTAATTACCCAAAATCACAGGTTTTTTCCCAAATATCTTTTTTGTTAGGCCCGGTATGACGAGCTTAAATTTAAATTTTTTAACTTACGACAAAAAATAATAAACATTATTGTGAACTTTTATGAATAAGATGTGTGACCTTTTACTATATAAGATTTTGAAGAATTTTATAAATGGACTATACATCGGCGCTCGTACATTCTTAACAATAATTTTCTATGTGGCGTTGCTTTGCTTTTAAGTTTGCTCCAATAAAAGTCGATTTACTGTCATTCGAATTCATGTTAAAAGTGTAGAATTTTTGATCTCCAAAAGAGTATTTATTGGTTTATTCTCCAAATATTGACAAGAGAGTATTCTTTCGTTATTTTAAATAACCAGTTAAAAATTTATATTGTGTTAAAAGTTTACTGAGCGAAAATGTGATTTCGGAAATGGGTAAGAGATTACTTACAATATTATATGAAAAATTTTAAAATATCATAGATAGTACACAAAAAATCTCAGAATTACAGCTAATATGAACTTAATGTCTGTAATGGTATTCATTTCCCATACAGTATTTTTTATCTTTTCACTTCACGTTTTTATATTTATTTTGTTACGAAAAACATTTACTACTTCTTTCTGAGGCTGTGTCTTAAAAATAGGTTCCTTTTCATGCGATGTTAATGCATCGAATTTCATGCGATGTTGTACTATAGTAAAACATAGCCAATAGCTTGGAAACAATTTGAAACGAAAAATAGTGTTATATAAGGCCCTTTCTCGTTTTAGCCCAAAAGTGCACTGTCCTTAATTTAACGATCCAATTCCCACAAGTGCAACGGCATAATACATTCTACAAATTGATACTGACGAATCTATCGGCCCAATACCATAGTGGGCAGACATTACTAAGTTTTAAATTACAGGATGATTATTTGATTATCATTTCCAGTTTTTCCTTGATTATCATTTCCAGTTTTTCCCTATGGTTGATAAACACCCGGTAGTATAGTGTATTTGGAGTCCAGAAACGAGCTCTCAAGACTATAACCGTTGGTCTCACATTAGAAAATTTATGCCAAAAAATTGAGCCTGGAAATAAAGGGTGGCGCATAAGTAACGTTATGATTGATTTAATGAATACGTGTTTGTGCATCATTTGATTTTAACTCGTGAACCAATTGAATCTTATATGGGAAAAGGTGTAACGTATGTAAAAATTTTTGCAAAGACCGCCTAGACATCGTCAACTGCTGAGAACATCGCCTGGTGGAAATTTCGGGGTTTTCGTCAACACTTGCTTGCACTCGAGCAATGTTCACATCATTTCGAATTGCACGAGGTCTTCCAGCACGCAGAAGATCACACACAGCCCCATGTTGCCGAAAACGCTGAACCAATCGGTAAATTGTCGGAACATGAAAGAAATTCCGATATGATCTTTGTCTCTGAATAATTGAATGGTGACTTTCAAAATAAAATTGAACAACTTTGGTTCTTTGTTCTGTGCTGAATCTTTCCATTATACATTTTTCAAGTTAATACTGAAAAAAAAAAAGAAAAAAAAAATTTATTCACTAATTAAATCATAACGTTACTTATGCGCCACCCTATATAAGGTTTCGACTCGAAATGGGACACTCCAATGAAAGTGTACGCGTGTTTATAAAAGTCCATATATGAACACAAAAAGTAAAGGTCTGTTTAGCATTATAAAAAATATACATCCAAGTCAATCCCCGAATCGATTTAAGATATTGAATACTTAACTTTTATATGAATATATACGACATTATAATAACATAATATTATATCACTTTATGATATTCAAGTTATTATAAATGTAAGAAAATTTAGTTATATGTAGTTATGATGCGACACAAACCATAAATGTGAGAGGGACCAAGTTTTTGAACACAGAAAGTATTGATATCCCAGCAAAAAACAAAAATGTTTGCTTTCAAAAGTAGTGAAATCTATGTACGGACCAAGTTTTTTAACAAAAATGAGAAAATGATTGGTATTTATTGGGTAAAGTGGGTGCAGGGTTTTCATATTTTACTTGGCAAGTGTTCAAATTATTTGTTTGTATATTAAGTTTTATAAAATCTGACCACTTGGCAAGTAAAATATGAAAACCCTGCACCTGAGAAACTTTACCCAATAAATGCATACCAATCATTTTCTCATTTTTGTTAAAAAACTTGGTCCGTATATAGATTTCAGTACTTTTGAAAGCGAACATTTTTGTTTTTGTTGGGATATCAATACTTCTTGTGTGCAAAAACTTGACCTCTCTCATATTTATGTTTTTTGTCCGATATCATTTCTTTTTGGAAAATTTATTAATGCTCACTGCACATATATGATTCATTAAAAGTAATATTTATATAATCTAGATATTTTATAGAAGAATAAAACACATAATATAGAATATCTTTCTTAATATTAGAAAAGTCGAAAAATGTATACGATGTAAAGTTGTAGAAAATCAACTTTAATTCAATTCATTACCTGCTCATTTTTTTACAAACTCTAATGTATAAAAAGATATTTAGGATTTTAATTTTCAATCTTAAATCGTAAATATTTCAGTAGATAGTAGAGTATCCGAAAAAATTATAAGAAAAGAAATTGTAGTAAAATTTACTTTTTATAACTTTAACCTAATACATTTTTTGTATTTTTCTAGTAATTATATTTCAAATTTTCTCCTATTCCTAGAACATTTGTTTGTATTTTATAAATACGTATTTCGACTACAATGTAGTCATCATCAGTATGAATTAGCTAATCGTAACTATCTCTGGGATATGGATTCAGAGATATGTTGCTTGTTGCTAATTTGGTGCCTGTGTCACAATGATATTAAAAAATTATGTCCTTTTATACGATTTGGCTGAGGGTATAATCTGACTTGAGGATTATTTAAGTTGCCTGACTACTGGATTAGGTGTGTGGAAAGCCCCACAGATTTATTAGCGGTATTATTTGGTGACTATGCGGCGTTTGTTTTGTCACTAAAGTGAGTGTACCTACTACGTTAACCTTGACATTCAGGTATTGGATTTTTATTTTTGAAAATGGTTTAATTTTATTAAATCAGAATTTGGAATTGGGCCATTGTCTAAATTCATTATCTGTTTTCTCAATTTGTATATGTAGATGCTTTCGTATGCATCTAATTCTGTGGGGTTTTGTACCAATTTAAGTAGTTTCAAATTCCATTTGTTACTTTCGTGGCTATTTTATTTTAATAATCTCTATTTTTCTAGTATTAAGATAGATGTACCAAATTTTATGTTTCCTATTCCTCAAAACCCCCTTTTTCCTTTTCCGATTTTGCCCATTACCGAACTTAGTCCTTTGCATACCAAAAGCACCTTACATAACAAATTTCATTTTCATCGGATTATAACAGGTCACTAGAGTGGCTATAGACACATCGCAAAAGATAATTGACAATGTTTGAACAGAAATTATGACAAATGTTTTATTAATTTTATGAAAAAAAGTTTCTTATAAAAGTTGTTAATTTTTGGGACAAGAGACATTTTTTGGCTGTACACTTTTCTTCTATCTCTTACCGTTTTTAAGGAATGAATTTTCGCCCGGCACCTGGCTAGGGGAGGGAAATTTTCGATTTTCGGACCTATCTACCTACCAAAAATCTACTTTCAAGGGCAACTGGAAGTACCCTAGTCTATTGATGATAAGTAAGTGAGTGAATGAGATTTGGATTGGATGGTGGATTTTTAGGGTTAAATATCTTGGAAATTAATGCTGTAATATTGTAACTCGGTACTTCAGATGGTGGGTCTCAAGTTACGCTTTAAATTTGTGTTCTTCTTCGGTTTCTGAGATACTGAGCCCTAAAAACCATCCCTAATCCTTTCTGTAAACATAATTAGTGCTAAAACTTGGTCTGACGTGCTACCGTGCTATGTGATATTAATTGATACTATACGTTTTTTATTTACATTGAATAACGAATATTATAGAACTATGGTATCAGCCGTACAAGACAATGCATTAAATTTCTTATTAAATATAAAAAGGAATATAAAATTTTTATTATCTCTTTAAGGCAGAGAGCTACAATGCATTTTCTATGCATTTTTTTTCCAGATCAATATGTTTTATGATTACATTTTATATCTAAATCTATGATATTAAAGTTATTCAGACACATGAACACAAATAATGTATCTTATTTCAAATAGAATATTCTACTTTATCTATTAGGTTTATTGTGTATGTATCTATCTGTCGGTATGTGTCGTTGTTATAACAATCCTTGTATTGTTATGAAAAAAGTTTTTTATTTGATTATGCATTACTAGGACGGAGAGTTTGTAAAATATTGTTGTTCGAATTTTGTTTTAAGGATGTTCCGGCATACAACTAGTTTTCGACAGATTTTGATCTTTTTTTTCTCAGGCTAAAAATAACGTTTTCTAATAAATCCCGAAGTTTCAGAATTTTTGACCGTTTAGAACGAGAGATAATTAATTGTAAAGTTATCATTTTATCATTCTCTTCACTCTCTCTCATTAGAAGCATGTATAACTTCATGCCCGCCCAACTATTATCTGTTGTATTAAATAAAATACTCAACAGAATTTAAAAAAAAAAACAAGAATAGTAAAGATAAATATTTATTAAATAAATTTTAAAAAAATATTCGCATTTTACCGTTTTGTTTTCGAAATATAAAAGTTTAAAAATTTTTTTTTTCTTTAAAATAACATTATTTTGTATATATGAACAGTGAATTTGTTTATGTGTTGCGTATGTATTTGTTGTATAATAAAATCAAACCGGTTTTTTGTCCTGATTATATAACACAGTGCTGGAACGTCTTAAAGACTTGATACTGTTTTTACGTATTCTACAAAATTACACAGTTAAAAATAAAAAAGTTGACCCAATGGATTACGACAGAGTTGTGATTGTATACTATCGCGAGTGACATGTTCCATTGTAATGTGTATATATATTATTCTCACACCATCATAGCAGGTAGTTATTATCAAAGTTTAAGTATGAAGTGCATGCAAACACCATGTAGTTACAGTTAATGCTGAAAAATTGAAATTGAAAATTATTTATTAATATCGTCCTTTTTTGAAGTTATAATACAAAACGTCTTAGAATCTATAGTACCTAGCCTAAGCTTTACCTATAATATGTCATCTTATTAAATAAATACATCGAAATCTATAAACATTTTACATCGTTTCTTAAATGGAAAAATCTTATAAAAAACCATTGATATCTAAAATTAACCTAAGTTGGACGGATAAGCCGTCCCTAAAACTAGACCTTAAAGAAAATATTTACAATTTAGATTACACCAAATCAGTTGTAATCGACATCATGTGGCATGCGGTATCGTTTCCTGAAAAGCAACGTACGCGGGTCAAATTGGCCCAGTTCATTGATTTCCGGGAAAGGATTTTTGCGGGATGATTGGAAATAGGATTTCGAAATGGTTTGGATGAAGGTTTGGATTGTGGGGTGCCCAGTTTCTCTGTGGAGTGCTTCAGTCGGGTATCGAAGAGGGACTTTCAAATTCGTCCGAAGACAACGATTTTGAAATTTTTGCATTTTCGCAAGCTGCGAAGGTGCAGCGTTCGACCAGATTGGTGCAGCGTACGTGAGTACGGGCCGGATACATGACTTGAAAAGTCGATGTTTCAGACGTTCGTCCAGCCTACTCCTAGCGTTGAGTAGTGGGTACAACCCAGCAAAGGATGCGTTTCCAAGAGCAAGACGTTTTTTAACGTTCTGCGTCCAATTCAACTGCCTTTGAAGGGTTACTCCCAGGTATTCAACACTTTGAGTCTGTTGGATTTCAGTGTTAAACATCTTCAATTCAAGTGGGTAAGAAGAAAATTTATTCTTCTTTGTGAACAAAACGGACTGAGTCGCCGTAGGATTAATTTTGATTTTCCACTTCTTGAAATAGCTTTCAAGCGTGGATAGGCGGGATTGGAGGCAGCTCGAGATAAGTTTCGGCTGCCAGGAAGTACAGTAGAGTGCTGTGTCGTCAGCGAAGAGGGCCGTTTCGGTTGCTCGATCCTTCGGGATGTCGTTTATAAAATATAAGAAGAGGCGGGGTCCAAGCACGGAGCCTTGAGGTACACCAGCCTTGACACAATATTGGTTCGATGTGCTTTGTTGGAGATGAATTCGGGATTTTCGGTTCGATAAGTAGGAAATCAGGAATTTCAGGATGTAGGTAGGTATGTTGAATTTGGAAAGTTTGTGGATGAGTCCATCGTGCCAAACCGTATCGAAAGCCTTTTCGATGTCCAAAAGGACCATGTCTGTGGATTTATTCCAGTTAAATCCAGAGGAAATATGGTCAGTGAGCCGGTGAAGCTGACTCACTGTTGAGTGGTTCGATCTGAAACCAAACTGTTGGGGAATTAGTTGTCCGTGGATATTTTCATGCGACTGCAGCCGGTTCAAAACTACTTTCTCCATGACCTTGCTGAGAGATGGCAGCAAGCTGATGGGTCGGTAACTTGAAGGCAACTTGAGTTGTTTTCCCGGTTTCGGAAGGGCTAGCACTTTGGCAGCCTTCCAAATGTCAGGAAAATAACCAAGTCTCAAGCACGCAGTATAGATATAACTGAGCTGAACAACCGTCTTCCGAGGAAGATAACGGAGAACAACATTAGTTATTCCATCATCGCCGGGAGCCTTCCTACACTTAAGTTTCCTTAAAATGTTTGAAACCTCCTGAGGTGACACGCATTCGACATCGATTGGGTTAATGACGGAAGAGCGAATATTTTTCAAAGATTCGGATACCATACGGGCCGTTTCTTCGTCGTGATATTCGTCGCCATCGGTTAAGCTGTGCGCCTTAGAGAAGGTATCAGCGAGAAGTTGAGCTTTGTCTGAATCTGGGTAGAGATACCCATTTTCCGACAGTAAAGGGGGCAGTCTATTGGAACGTTTACGCAAACTTCTAGCAATTGTCCAAACACTATTGTCACGAGTGGTCAGAGCCAAAATCCTCTCATCCCACATTTCATCTCTGGTGCGCGTGACTTTTTCTCGAATATCAGCTGACATTCGCTTCATGGCGTCATGAAGCTCAGACAGCCTAACTCTTTGCCAATATGCTTTGCCAGCTACGAGATTCCTCGTCAGTTTACTAACCTCCAAATCTATTTGATCGGTTGTTTTGATCTGCGGAGTGATCAAAGTTTCGGCGTTAAGATACTGTTTGAAAAGTTTCCAATCCGCTTTCTCAAAGCTCAACTGGGTCCGCAAGGTAGCAGCGCCCCTCATTTCACCTAGGGTGAAGGTGATTGGGCGATGATCGCTTTGCAAATCCAAGTGAACATCTTGGTCCGACAGGAGGTTACAATTCTTGAGTATCGTTAAGTCAATGGTCTGAGGAGGGCGGTGGGCAGCATCAGGATAGTAAGTGGGGTCCTCTGGGTACGCAACAATGAAGTTTCGTTTGAGGGAATGCGCATAGAGTGCGTTCCCACTAGCATTGTTAGACATACAGTTCCAAGACATATGGCGAGCATTAAAATCACCCATGATCACAGCGCGATCATGTGTCCTTAAAATGCGGTCAATATCTTTTCCCTGTAAAAGTCTATCGGGGGGATTATATAGAGATGTGACTTTATAATTACCACAATTTGCCGAAATTAGAATGGAGACGGCTTTGATATCACCGTCTTCGGGAGGCAAGAGAGAGTGTTGGACATCGTGTCGAACGTATAGGGCAACCCCGCCCCCATTTCTGGTGGCACGGTCACGGCGATAGGTGTAGTACCCAGCAATTTGGGCTCTCTTGTCCGGCTTTAACCAAGTTTCGCTGATGGCAGCCACTTGGATCTGATGCTGTTGAAGGAATGAGTGAAGCTCGGGAAGTTTGCGATGGATACTTTGAGAGTTCCATTGTAGAAATCGGATGTTGGATCTAGAAAAGGGATGGGACGCCATTTTCAAAGAGATGAGATGTCATCCTGAAAAACACAAGAAGTTTTTCTGAATCTGATTTGCACGATTTCCATGCATTCTCCACTTCGATCCTGAGTTTCAGGAGGGTCATGAAGTCGAAAGTCGATTTAGTTCCTGCATCAGACTCCAATGGAGTTGGAGACGATGGAGGTCTTTCGAGGGCTTCAATTAAGAAGGGGTTATGGGGTGAAATGGGGGTGGTACTCAGAATATCTATTACCTCCTTTTCCGATGCACTCTTCATTGTCCACGGATTTGCGGTTGGAGTTGGGGCCGGGACAAACTTCTTCGATGATGTTGCTGCTGCCGATGATGTACTGCTCCCCGCTGCTGGACCTCTACTTGGCTCGTTGACCTCTTTTGTACGAGGGAGGGCTGGGTATTCCCTAGCCGAAGACGTGGGGGGTGGGTGCCGAAGGGGCTCGCCCGGAGCAGCATTGCGCTTCGCTCCTCTGCTGCCGCTGGGTCTTCTCGAAGCCATTTTTGTCACATATGCCAGCCTTTCGGGACAGTTCATGGCACTGGCTGGATGGGAAGCGCTGCAATTACAACACTTCGCCGGCTCCGACCTCTGGAGCCCACAAGCCTGTGAAGCATGGTTTTCGCCACACTTCACGCAGCGTTGAACCCCACGACAGAACCGTGATCCGTGCCCGTAGGACTGACATCTGTAACATTGGATGGCCCCTCTTTTATTTTCGAAACGTTGGGTGGTTACAGGCACGCCACATAACCACCGTATGTTGAGGACGCTTTTAGCTTGCGTCCCCTTTTCGAAGTTTATTAGACGAGAGACTCGTATACTCTCGTCTCCCACCTTTGACAATAGCTGGACCTTATTTGGCTTAAGGCCCTGCCGTTTTAAATCTTCGGCCACCATGTCATCATTATGGTGGCGCATCGTTCCATGGATCACGTACTTTGGCTCGTGGTCCTCTTTTGTTCCATATGAATGGAATGGAAACTGGATTTCTTCCAGTTTCTCTTTCGTTTTAGTGTAATCGCTGTCCGTTTCGCAATGGACACTGATAGTCTTTGGCCCAAAGGTGAAACGGACAGTGCTACGAGCTGCCGCTTTTATGGCTGCCTCCACTTTTTCGAAGTTGGTTAAACCCATGTGAACAACAATGGGTTTTGGCTTCTTCGGTTTGGGTGGAGTTGCTGACGCAGACTCGTTCACGTCCTTAAGGACGGAGAAGGAATTTTTAAGTTCAATTTGAACTTTTTTGGAAATCACTTACTGATTCCCCACACGTCTAGGCCGCTTCTTCCCACGTTGCACCTGGAAGTCCTCGTCCATTGGTGTTGGTGTTCTTTTCTGCATATCTTCCACCGCCTTGCCGGCGGTGAACGCCATGGTATGATTTTCCGCCAATCTAAAAAACAGAAGAAAAAATCATTAGTTAAAAATAAAAATTTTTGAAATGCCTGAGTAAAATAAAAGTATTTGATGATTGCACTAGGTACACCCAAAAAATATATTTTAGTTTACAGTCAAATTTTGAATTTAATTCCTTTGTAAAATAAAGTCCAATAAGATTTAAAAATAATCCTATTATCAGAGATTATTTCACAAAACAATAAAATATCAAAGAACAGTTCACAACAATGAATGAAAATATTGTTGGTATGAAAATAAAATAATAAATCACAGGTATAATTTGTGATAATATCCGAATAGCGATGTTGCTTGTAACAACATCAGATCTCGAATATGACCGATGAATGATATGATATGTTAATGCTGAAACTAAAATCTGAAGGTATTTATAGTAGAGAGATCAGTGACTAATGTAAGTCGCAACTCAGTGATAGGAAATTTGTTCATAATTCCGTACAAGGGATCCATAACTTCTTGAAATAAAACGAAAATTAATTCCAATGCAATTTTGTTTTTTAATTTCAATAATTTATATTTTCTGATAATCATTTTCAACCAACAAATCAAATCAATCAATTTACGCCCAACTTAGGATAATACTTTCGACTGCGTATATAATCAACATAATTATAGCAAAAACTATTTATACCTGCTGCGTAGAAAGAACTACGTTTACTCAACCAACGTTTTGAAGTCATTTCACACAACCTCGATAATGTGTTTCAATACATTGACCGAAGATGGCAAGCATATTTATTAGTTTGATAAATAATGGAAATAATTAGTCGATTCATTGATATACATAAAATCAATGTTAATAAAATTGGATAACAAATAATATTAGATTTGTATAAAATAATTTATATACAAATACATAGTAAACATTGGTATTATTATTTAAATACTAATGTCTGCCATCTATCAGTCAATAAATTGAAACAGCATCTGCATTTTCTTAAAATTATATGAAAATTTTAAAATGATCAAATACTGACAAGAAGTGTCTGACCTCTTTATCTAATACATGCTTGTTGGTAAAAAAGGATATTATTCATATCCTCAGCTATTCTATCTATGGTAGCTATAGCAAATCCAGCTATGGATTGCTAAGGTAAATATCGGGTTAGTACCTATCAAAGTCGGCCATAATTGCTTATCCGATCATATCAATGTCCATTTTCCTATAAAAATCTTAAAATGTTAATTCTTCAGTATTATCTTTATATTGTCGATAAGAACCAATAAATTTTTTTATAATTTTATTTTTTCAATAAAATATTCCTGTGAATAAGTTTTTTTATTATCCTTTGAAGTCAACGCTACAGAACAAATTTCTCTTAAAGGATATGATTGGCGTTATCTTCAAAAGGTAAATGATCAAAATAAAATTGTTGATAGACGTGTTTCATTATAAAATTATTTTTAACTAATGATTTTTTACTTTTCGTTTTCTATTTTTTTATATTTCTTATCTTTTTCATTTTGTCTTACTGAAAACATAATTTAAATTGTACCAAAGCTTCATACAATCCTTCAAAAGTAAAAACATTTGCATAGTGTTTTACCTTGGCTTAGATATTACTGTTTTACCCGGGCTTTTTTATATTTCAAAAGTTCTTTTATTTATATTTCGTAATATTGAAGATATCTCAAAAACTAGGTAATATTAAATTAGTAGTATTAATTACTAAGAACCAGCGGCGCTTAAAGTAGACGGAAATAATTCGTGAAAATATTACATTGGAAACATAAATTCGTTATGCTTGGTGAAATACTGTGTGTTTCGATGATTTGGGAATTTTGTTAATATTGTTTCCATTATATTTTTAATGAATATTTTATTAGCAAATTAACCAGCCCGAGTGGTCGAGCTGATACAGGCGCTCTGCTGGGAACTTGGAGGTTGCTGGTTCGATTCCCAACGGTAAAAGTTCGTCAATTAAATTAATTTAAAAAAATAAATATATAGATCTATTAATTGACTAAACTGTATGGACGAATGGACAAGAACGAAAGTAACCGGCTATGCTTGTGAAGGTTTTTTGCATTTTTTCTTTCATAAACTCCAGAGGAATATTGGCATAATTCTTATCAAAGTCAGTCGGCTTCAGTCGCATAACCGACCAATTCCTAGTCTACATACAAATTCCTTGTCCTTAAGGGGTCGGTAAAAAAGCCCTAATAAAGCCTACTTGCCTGGCTTCGGACCTCCCCTCCGCTACTACTACATAAGCAGTTTAAGAAAAGAACCGAAATTATTTTTGGTGTTTATAAAATTATAAAATGATAGGTTTCTGCTTCTGCAGTTTATTTGTCAAACCGGTGACATGGGTTAAAATCAGTGATTTATTTGATATTTTCTTAAGATCTATGGACTATGACTTAAGATCTAAGATCTATGGATTACCGTTTACCTCTAGGTTGCAGCAGATACAGGATATTCAATGCATCTCACCCCGAATATATGAACCTTCACGAAGACCTGATAAGCAAGCTCCTGATTGCCAACATATGGGAGAAGCGAATCTTGTCGGACTGAAGTAGAATGGGGAACACAATGGACCATAAGATCGAAGTGCAACACTTTTTAGAACCCAATATGAATTTATCTATCTATCTAAAATCTATGGACCGATGGTACACAAAATTTTATAAATAAATGCATAGTTTTTAAACTTTGTCAACCTCAATTAGTTTGATTAGAATTGAGGATTTGATTAGGGTTCAGTAGGAAAATAAGTATACAGAATGATTAAAATTAGACCCAACTCTACGATCAATATTTGAAAAACTCTGTGTACAAACTTATAAGATGTACCTCTTTACTGTTTATACAATGAATTATTACTTTTTCTTCTGTTATATCACAATACAAAATCTAGCTACTTTCTTGTACAGACAATATTTATGTGATGGAAAAATTTTCATATTTTATGTAGTTCTCTTCTGCTTTCCTTTGTAAGCAAATAATTCAAATATATGTCTCTCTATATATATATATATATATATATATATATATATATATATATATATATATATATATATATATATATGCAACATGCGTGCCTGAAGGTAAATCACATAGGTATAAAAGAAAATTCCCGAAAGCCTTTCTATTTGTTGCTTGAATGTAGACTTTAATCTTACGACAAAAACTTTTCCTATAGTTCTATAAAGAAGATATTTCTTTAGAAGAATAAATAGTTTTTTTTTTGTTACTTTTCATATTTTTTTATTTATTATTGAATCGGTTTGTTAACATATTTACATTATGCTTCCGATTGTTAATTATAATAATAATAATAATAAATCTTTGTTTGAAAGCTTTAACCTTATAAATAGTGAGATTAACAGATAAGACAAAATTAGATTAAAAAAGAAAAATTAGGAATAACGACAAATAAGAATTAGAAAAAAGAACAAAAATAAATTAAGGTATTTTCAAACTATATCAGCGCACCGGTACTCAGGATATCAACTGAACCATAAAAAATAACCTTCGATTGCGGACATGAAAAAAATACACTTTTTTACGCATATTTTATCAAAAAACTTAACAACAACCCGATGGGCATTGTCCCAAAGTTTTAAAGAAAAATATTTCTAAGGAATTGAGGAAAGTATATGTCGAATTTCAGAACAAACGTGACCAAATTGAGATATTTATGAAGATGCATGTTAAATTTCTCCAACTTACATAACGATTTTCTCAAAAACGCCATGGGGATAAATTCTCAAAAAAATTCAGCTGATTTCTGAGGATTCATTTTATTAATATTTGAATTTCGTGAAGTTCTTGACAACCAAATAATAGTTTGGAAATACCTTAGTTATACAAAACAAATCAATAACAAATTAACAAATTAATATAAATCATTAACATGCTGCATATCTTTTATCAAAGGATAAGTAATAGCATGGATTAGGATAAGTAAGTACGAATTACGATTAAAACAAAATCACTAATTAATATCGACAACAAAACTAAAAGTGGCGTTTAATTTTCAAATTTTAACAATTGATTTATCCCAAAACAATTTGGTTTTCGAAAACACGTGTCGAGTAAATCTTATTTATTATAAAAATACTAACATACATTTTATTGTTTCCGGTAATCGAATGTATTTGGCATAAATAAGCTGTAAAATTCAGAAAAATGAACATTTGAAGTTGATCGTACATGTATACAGGATTTTCTAAATATTCGACAACGGCAAATTTATTCCTACCAAAGTTCAAGCGATTCCACGAGAAAAAAAAACAGGAACCAATATATATTTAGTGACTTTTTGCTTTTAAGCTGACAATTAATCTCTGTATGACTGCAAGTAATATGAAACTGGCTTGTTTTTCCATTGGTATTCAATAGAACAATTAATTAATATTGCTTTAATGAAAATAAATTATAATACATGTTTATTCATATATGACAGATAAAACATATTATTTATTCTATAATAAATATTTCAAGAGGAATAAATTACTATTATTGTCTATAATATATTTTAAATCACTTGAAAAATTTAATTAAAATTTGTTTTATATCCATTACCTAGCTATTCGAATAAATCTTTTTCATTTTTTGTCATTTTGAAATCAAAAACCGCTGAAATATATAATTGAAAATTCATTAATATCATAGCAATGTAAAATATTGTTTTGTAAGAGGAACTAATTTGTATGGAATTTCCATATCAATGAATAATAAATTTTTTACATATTAAATTATCAATGTGTTGAATTTCATATTATATATTAATAAATTTGTTATTTGGTTATCGTATATAATTTTTTTTCTATCTTAAATTTGATACTTTTATTGGTTATCAAATTACTACGAAATATTTTACATAATGGTTCAGAGCAACGTACCATGTGTTTGTTATGAAATTGGTACTTCAATTGCCTCTGGGTAGGAAAAAAGTATCATAAATCGCAATCGCAATCTGGGAAAAATGTCATTTAACTAAAATAGCGCTGACCCATTTTGTCCGATTAAGATGAGCAATTCACTTACCATTTTTAGTTAAACCATCTTATAGCTGTAAAAATAATAATCATAAATCATTATCGAAATTTTCAAAAAAGTATGAACGGCGGCCGAAATAAGATAGTCACTCATTCATTCACGGCAGGTAAAGCTTAGTAGCCAATCATGCTCTTGAATTAAATCTCATTTCTTTAGAAAGAATCTGTCTTTCTCTTTTACCTGTTTATATCTTGAGTGTCAGATACTTACTGCCACTTCAAAACTCAAAAACAAATTGTACAAAAATAGTGAAATGTCTATTCCTACGAACGGGGGAAATGACAGGACAGAGCTCCACTTTAGTTGTTTTACCTCAGATTTCATTCTACCAGAAGGTGGAAAGGCGATTAAGGTGAAAGGTTGGGGGTAAGCACCCCCAACCAGAAGATTTATCTCTTTCCGGTTTTTGCCAATAAGCTAGGTTGGCCTCACGGCATTGTACCCAACTATCATTTGTTTGACTTCTTTGCAGCCTGTTGTCCATTTCCTGTTCATAGACTTATGCACCCATTCGTTTAAGGCTGAGGTATAATGTTGCCTAGTTATTTCTAGGTATGGTTCCGCTCTCTGACATGGGAGTGTGGCTCCCCCACGGACGAGTCGTCGACCGTTTCATTGCCTTCAACATCGTAGTATCCTGGTACCCACATCAAGGTGACCTATTTTGTCCTTGTCAGGGTCTCCAGTGATTCTGCGCATTATATTGTATTTACTTTTTATACAAAACGGTACTTCAGTTATTAAAAATAGAATATAGATCTCTGAAGTGAAATTAATTTTTTTCAGTTCTAATTGGAGTATCGGCTCCTAAAGTGTATAATTTGCTGTAGATAACAATAATTCTTTTTATCCGGAATCTATACCTTCCTTTAGCACATATACTGAAAAAACCAAGACAAAATCGGTTTGATTTCTCATTCACTTAACACTATTTATAGATGGAGATGGTATGTGTTTACGAGACTATACGATACTAATAAATGTACTAATAAATTATGGAATTAAGCCAAGATAATGAGTCAATAGCACGTGCCATTTTGAAGGATGCATCTTCTGAATAAGTCATTTTGTTCATATTGTAAAAAGTTTACTGTTAAATATTTACAATAGGGAAAAACTGAATTTGAATTGATTATATGAATCATATAAATTCAAAACCGTATAAAATATCCAATGGAAAAAAAGTAACTAACAGCATACTAACAACAAAATTGGTATTAATGAAGGTGCTGGAATTATTTATAAATAACTTTTAAAAATTGTTACTTAAAGTAGTCATAAAGTAAAAAATAGATATATAAAATTAACTCTGAAATATTTGAAATTATATTTCAAATTTTGCCCCTATTCCTAGAACATTTGTTTGTATTTTATAAATACGTATCACCAAATTAGCAACAAGCAACATATCTCTGAATCCATATCCCAGAGATAGTTACGATTAGCTAATTCATACTGATGATGACTACATTGTAGTCGAAATACGTATTTATAAATTACAAACAAATGTTCTAGGAATAGGGGCAAAATTTGAAATATAATTTCAAAAAAACCTAGAGTTCTCTTTGATTATTTTAATAATCTTTATCTGAAATATTTGATGGATTTAAAAATGCATTCTGTATTCCAAGTTACGTAAGGTTCGTAACTATTAGCACAAAATCTATAGGATTGGTATTCGGTAAGACTTTTACTCCGTAAATTCTGCCAATATAGTATAATTTCTAACTTCTTACGATACTAATCATAAAGATTTTTTTTTGTTATCCCAAAAAATTACATCACAGCAAAACAGTTTAATTTGTAAAATATATATTTGAGTAAAATGTTAAAATTAGCAACTTATGTTTTGTATTCGACAACTCCAGACGTTTTGTATGCATGCATAAACATGAATTTTCTAGATAATTTATAATTTACATAGTGGATAGTCGTTGGATTATTTGAATTAGGTGAATTTACACAAGTTAGAAATTTATAGTCCACAACATCTTGTACTGAAATTTGAAATTCACTTAAGGTCGAACGGACAGTACAGTACATTTCATAATAAACAGAAACACTCAGTTTTTAACAGAAATTATAAATTTTAATCTGTAAATTAATTATTTAAATTTCGATAGCATCTAGTAATCGGATCACTATTTAAATTTAGATAGCATCACTAGTAATCGGATTTATTTAATAACTAAGAATAATAAATAATCATCTTTTGACGATTATTTTGACGATTTGAAATTATATTTACATGCTATTTCTATTACGTCATATACGGAAACTCTAATATATCTTATATCAAACCCATATAACTGCGGTTTTTGTTTTCTAACAATTTGGTTAGCAAAATTGTTCTTAGGGTAATATGTTTTCTACAGGTTATATTTCCATCGAATACGTCAAATCATTAAGAAAATTATTCAGTATGATACATCTCATGCTTGTCTAGATAACAGGTTTTCTTGGGAATGAATAAAGTACTGTAGACTATCTCTACTGTTATAGAATTGTAAATGCATCTGACAAAAGCGACTGAACCGATTTTGATTTGACTTTTTTGGAGTTTATTGGAGTTTACTCCTTTAGAATCGATTTCAATTTAAAGCCCTCGGTACGATAATTTGATGGTTAGTGAAATCAAGTGTTAAAAAAGCGTTATGTTTTTTTTTTTACAAGCTTACACTGAATACGCTATGATATTCAATTTGAATTTATGATGTTTTACATATCTTTTCAGATTCATTTAACATTATAAATTTTCCTTTTTCGTAGGTCATTAATTTATTTTAAGAAAAAATAATAAAATAAATTTTTTATTATAATAATTTGAATTGTATATTAAATGTTAGCTTCTAAAAAAATTAAATAAACATTTTAAAATTTTGTTGATTGTCATTTCCACTGAAACTATACTTCTAAAAAACTATAAAATTATTTTACTAAAATTTTGTTTCAATTTTGAAATGCCAATTTTGATTGCCATAGAAACTATAGCAATCCATAGAAACTATAAACTATACTAGCATACTACAAATCGTTATATATAAATTAGAAAAATGCGAATTTGTATTTTGGCTATTAATAAATTTAAATTTTTTATAAATGAATTAATGTAAGCGCAATCTAAGCAGAATATTCCAAAATTAAATAACTTATATATTCGTAATACCTATAGTAAATAACTTATAGTAAATAAAAATTTCAGCCACGCGTCGGAGCTGTCACGCACAATTCTTTTTAAAATAATGATTAGACTTAAAAACTGATATGTGTTTTATCTCGCTACGAGAGTAGAATTCAAAAAGTTTTCGAGAAATAGAAATTTGGTGGAGGTGTCGATAATTATTTGAAGTAGTGGAAGCGGTGGGAAATTACGTTGATGGTTTTAGTCTTAAAATGGCGAGAGCGGAGATATATCAGTAGAACCCGCGGGTCTAAGTTAGTCAAATATAAGACTTCAATCAATCTCAATGGAACAGCAGCAAGGATATCGTGGCTCCTTAATATAGGTCGATCTTATTATCGAATTAACCTTATTAGTGAACTCCTGACTGGGTAATATAGTTTCAACAGCCATATTCTTTTGATTTACGCCACTTTTGCCACCACTGAAATCGGAGAACATGATTAAAGAGAACAGGGAAAGATATCGTTATTATAGTAAGGGTGACTATAATAACGTTCGCATCATACAAATGTAAATGGCTCTTGGAGAACTACTTGTCAGGCTCAGATTTCTTTTCATACTAAGACTATGATAGCTACTTTGTGGGTAACAAAACTCCAACAACGGGTGAGTTCGTCTATTTTGAATAACATATGATGTAATATAAATCAATGCATAGCTTGTCGGACTTCGATAGAAAGCATCTAACTTAGTTTAGCTGTTGCAACATTTGCATACACAAATTGATACTATATATATAGTAGTGTGTATAAATTTATTTTTTCCTTGATGTTGGTGAATGATCAAATGTCAACATGGGAGTGATTAGGAATGACGTCATTTGAACGTGAACATCATGTTATATATGAATGAATCTTTTAACATATTGTAAGTACGTTAGTTAGGGAGATGACACCACGTATATGACTTGAATTTAATAATAATAACAGATAACTTAATGTTATATGATCGTCATTTTCATTTACATTATATCTTTCATCTTCTATTTTAACATTATCATCTTTGTCTTTATGTATTTATATACAGGATGGTTATTTAAAAGTAAAATAGCTTCACTACGGTAAAAACTAGTTATAAAATTGAAATCCGAACTATAAACATAGAAGAAGTGGAAACCGGTACAATTTTGTGGATTTTAAAAGTCACGATTATCAATTTTGATCTTGAGAAGTAACATCTTAACGGAAACAAATTTAGTCTTCTGCATGTGGCTTTACGTATTCGATCATGCAGAAAGTGCAAAAAATAGTTCATTGTAAATTTCTTTGAGTATAATAATTTAATTTCAACACTAATTTCACATTCCAATTTTCACAATTAACTTTTTTATCATATAATTATGTGTATACTTAAACGTCACAAAACTATACCATTGTCAATCTCCAGTACGGCTGCGAAGACACAATTATGAAAGTACAAGCGTATACTAAATAGATTAACATGTCATTGAATTAATTAATTAATATTAATATGAAAAAAACTAACTGATCGACTAGGGATCAAACTCTGGATTCCTGGATATCGCACTCAGTACACTAGCCGTTACACCACGGATGATTAGCTTGGTGAGACGATTTTTCATATCATAGGCAGTATTACTTTGACGTAATTCTTACTCAGGTATTGCTATAATATATTATTTTAGAATAATACTGAAACGTCCCAATACTATACCAATTTTTAAGTTTTTATTTTTTAGTGCGTTATCTGCTAACAAATCTTGTATTTTATCTGTGTGCACAAAATGTATGTAATGTACTGCTAAATTTTGGCAAGTATTCCCATACACTACTGAATAATGTATCGGCAAAAAATCGTGTTTAACAGTCTAATAAGTTTGATCAAAGAATAATTTTTTGTCCGGCATCTTTATCTTACTCGTCTATAATCCTTTCGCTGAAAAGTTGTTTGTTTTCAAGTGTTTTATGGGAACCCAAATTTTTGAATGTTCAGAAACTCTAGAAGAAAATGTAAATATCATAGTCTTATACGCACAAAATCCTTTATCTGAGAATTCCTTCTGTTTTGGAGCGGTTTTGAACTTTGCTGGAAATAATTAAAGAAATATTCTAAAATTTCGAAAGAGAATATCCTATCGATTCGAAGAAAAATATAATACTTTTTTAGTCCCTCCAAAGATAAAAAAAATGCTTTGCTAAATCTAGAAATAGAATTATCTTCAATTTAAACTTATATATAAAGATTATTAAAATAATCAAAAAGAACTCTAGAGGTTTTTTTGAAATTATATTTCAAATTTTTTTGCTCCTATTCCTAGGACATTTGTTTGTATTTTATAAATACGTATTTCGACTACAATGTAGTCATCATCAGTATGAATTAGCTAATCGTAACTATCTCTGGGATATCAGGCTACTCAAATAATCCTCAAGTCAGATTATACCCTCCTTCAAATCGTAAACAAGGACATAACTTTTTTAATATCATCGTGAGACACGCACCAAATTAGTAACAAGCAACATATCTCTGAATCCATATCCCAGAGATAGTTACGATTAGCTAATTCATACTGATGATGACTACATTGTAGTCGAAATACGTATTTATAAAATACAAACAAATGTTCTAGGAATAGGGGCAAAAAAATTTGAAATATAATTTCAAAATATATAATTTAAGATCGCCTGACACAATAAAGAGAGAATTATTAAGAAATCAGTTTTGCCATGTCTGCTGCATTGCCAGCTGTAGGTAGTATCATACACACAACTCTAATCATACATGAAAGTTTCGACTACATTTTTACCAACTATTATTCATGATTTATAGTTAACTACTATGCATTTATTGAATTAGAATCAGATAGAATAGAAATTTGCACATTGTAGAATAAATTTATTTCAAATCGCAAAAATAGTACGTAAAATATGAACTCCGGTGTCAACATATAATATGAATAAATATATGGCACCTATTATTACTGATTCATGAACTATTTTTAAAATCATATATTTCTAGTAAAGCAAAATGTTATATTTGGCATTAATAATTCACAGGCGTGTATAAAACTTCTAAGCTTTTATCTTCTTCTTTTTTTTTATTCCACCTCGTTATTTTTCTGTTACGTTTTTCTTTTATTACGTATGTTCTGTTTCGTTCTACGCGTGGGTGATAATATTAGAATAATTTCTTCTTTCCGTTGGGTAATATGATTTTTTTTCAATGATATATATTTCTAATTTTAAGATTGTAGACATTCAAATTCCCTTCAATAGCTTTTACTATAGATTAGTAACAACCATATACTTTGAATTATATACGACTTATACGATCCCTTGGGGCTGATTTCAACTATTATTAATTGTAATGTTCCATATGAATTATTGGCTTGTATAGTGGCCATATTAATAGTTACCACTAATTAAATAGATTGCAGTAAGATTGATGTTATTTATAGACAACACAATTCTTTACTAAAGAAAGCTGAGCGTGAAGATTCAAAAAACAATTCGTCACGTAGGAGCTACATAGACCAGCCAGTTTTTCTCAGAGAGAGAGAGAAAGAGAGATCATAATGAATATCACAGTATGTTACCATGGTGACGATAGTTTTATCGATTATTTTAAGTACGTTCATCCATGAAGCTTGATAGTAGATAAAAATTATTTTTTTTAGTGAATTGAGTAGCTCAATTCAGTAGTCATCCTCCCTCAAAAATTTAACACCTGTTGACGATCATTTCAAAGATTAATTATCGATTAAAAATCAAACTTTGAACACAGCGTCTTATGGAGAACAGAATTTTTTTTGTACTTAAAATAAGAATAACTATATTATTAAAGTAGACACTATCATGAATAATGTTTATAAATATTCTTTGATGTATGCAGTTTATATATTTGCATTAAAAAAATGGTGTTGACGAACATTTGAATTAAATATTTAATAAAATTAAAACTTTTTTGTTAGGTTTGTTTTTGCCACTATATTTTGAAAACTGGCGACCACACACACTAAAATAATATACACATACACACAAATATAAAACATCGTTTACTGTCAGATCTGTCACATTAAGTCAAATTAATTTCTAATTTACAATTTCCTGGTATTTTCCTATAAATACTTTTAAAATATTTAGGACAAATAAAAAAAGGTTATAAATCGTTGTAAGATTATTGACATACTTTACAACTTTTTTAAAATCCTAAATAAATTTTATTAAAGATAGTACTCATTTGACTTCAGCGTAGCAACTGAACGTCCTTAATTTTTTCAACAATAAAATAACAAGTATTTGTTTAAATATTGGAGTAACGAAAAATATGGTAAATAATTTACTTTCCACAACTTTATTCATGGTAAATTTTTCGACTCACTAATATTATGAGAGACACTGAGACATTCTACATTTTATGTTTCCTCGCCCCTGTAAGATCTACTTTCCCCTAGAACAATTTTTCCCGTTCACAACCTTGAACACCCAAAGCACGTCACATAGCACATTTCATTCTAATCGGACCAAAATTGCGATTTTAATAAAGTCATCGAAATCAATACAGCTTTTTCAAGGTTGTAAGTTTGGATGAAGTACTATAGATCTGCAAAGTATGGGGGACAACAGAGTGTTCGGGTCGCAGTGCAACATATATCTGGCAGAATATGGTGTATTGTATTCTGTCAAAACTGAGACAGGAAATTTCAGATGATGTAGGCAGATATCTTCTCGAACTATTGCTGAAAATAACTGATGTCAATACATCAAAGGACACTAATAGGGGTTGGCTCTATTATTATCTCTTAGTCAACCAATAAAATCAACCAGTCAACCTCAGTCACTATATTGTGACTTCATCAGCAAAACTTAATTCAACGTCTATAACATAAAATTCTTTTAACTTTTACCGTGTGGGTAATTCGGTGGGACACTGCGCTCTTGTTTTTCTAATGTAAACTTGTTAAAACCCATTTTTTCCTCGCCAAACTGGAGGACATTTATCCTCCGGCCGGACAGAATATATAGTAATAAAACATAACAATAAATATCTTACAATCTCTTGTTCTTCGAAAATTGTGGTTATATGCAAATACCATCATTATATACAAAAGCGTGTCTTTAAGAAATCTTTTTTTCTGATGATTTTTTTTTTTATATTTCAAATGTAAAAGTTTTTAAAAAATAAAATTTTAAAAATATCTTAGAATTTGGTGAACTTGCTTTCCTTTATTCAATGCACTTAGGGACCATCCATAAATTACGTAACGCTATTTTCTATCATTTTTAACATGCCCGCCCCTATGCAACACTAGATAACAATGTCGCCCCCCCATACCATAACGTAACGAATTATTCAGATATATGTAAAAAAGCGTTTGACAATGTTGTTAAAATAGGTTTGTTGTAGATAGGTTTGTTCTTGTTTTCTAGATAGGTCTTAGGAATACAAGTGCCATCTCTTCTTCATACAGGACGCGCGAAATTTGAACTTGAAAAAAAAATTTCTACATGTTAAAACTTATTTGTGTTACGTGGCATTTGTTCGACCAGAACCCTACCCCGGTAACAAATCGTAACAAATAACACTACCCCCCTACTCTAGTGAGTGTGGGAGAGAACAAAAATTGGGAAATAAAGGAGTATCCGGTACTTTATTTCATATTTTCACCTGGTATTTGGAGGGACAAAATGACAAACTGTCGTATATTAGTGTAAATATGAGTCTCACGTTTATTGCGATCCTCAGCGATATTATAAATAAGTTTTTGCACACGAGAGTAACTGAAACCTGTGTTAACCTTTGGTGAAACTGTCACCAAATTAGCGACGAGTAACATATCCAGAGGCAATATAAGAGTAATTTTAACAAGAGTAAATTTAATGAAAGAAATTTTAACAAGATTAATTTCAATAAAAATTATTTTTGTTTAATTTTTATTTATTTTTATTTTGTCTATTTATTTTTATTTTCTATTTATTTTTTAATTGTCAAAGAGTAAATTACGACTAGCTAATACTGATAATGACTACTTTGTAGTCGAAATACGTATTTATAATACAAAAACTCATCTAGGTATTGGGGCGAATTTGAAATTTTATATTATTATTATGGTTTAGTCAAGTGTAAATTAATCAAAAGAAATGTTCTAACTTAAATGATATCTAACACAGTTATAAATGTGGTGGCTTATTTATACTGATGATGACTACTTTGTTGTCGAAATATTTATTTATGATACAAAAAACTGATCTAGGTATTGGGGCGAATTTGACATATTAATAAATTCTCTATTAAAAAATTGTCACTATGTATATAATATATATTTTAAATTGCTATAATTTACACAAAGCATATGGAAACTATAATGAACCACACCTTTGATAACATTTAATATGTATGTATGTATGCGCGACGCGACGCTATCAACACGTAACAGCCACACCAGCAAAAAGTTCAACACAATTTTGTGTTAAAATTGTATCATATACAATTTTTGTTTCTCGTTTTACTAATATATAAATGTGTTATGATGATTACAGTAGACAGGTTGTTACTAGTTAAGCATTGTATAGTGTATAGTGTTGGACTGTAAAGCTCTGATTCAGGAAGTGGATTTTATCGAAATGTATACAGATCCAATTTTTATATCAGAATCATTTTGGTGGGGGAACTTACTCTGGTCGTTGTAGTATTAGATAGATAGATTGTAGAGGCTGCCCCAGATTGTTGAAGCTGTCCATTGTGATGCCTAAGGATGTGAGTGGAGTGGAAGAAATTTTTGGGGATAGACTAGGAATAGGTAGATATGCGTCTGTAGCTGACTATGATAGGAACTGTGCCGATACTCATCCGGAGTTCGTGAAGGAAACTACAGAAAACCATCTCAAACATAGCCGATTACTTCATGCTTGTCCATACGCCGACAGTTTAGTCAATTAACCGCCCTTTTTATTTGTTTTCTTAATAATTAGTAGTAGTATTGGTAGTAGAAGCGGTGGGGAGGTCGAAACCTGGCAAGTAGACCTTTCTTGGCCTTTTTTACTGACCACTAAAACACAATGAATTTGTATGTAAACTAGAAATTGGTAGATTGCGCGACTGCATCCGACTATGATAGGAACTATGATGATATTCATCTGGAGTTCGTGAAGGAAACTGCAGAAAACTTTCACAAGCATAACCGGTTACTTTCGTTCTTGTCCATACGCCATACGCCTCCATCAATTTTTTTTTAAATTAATTTGGCAAACTGCCAGTGTTGGGAATCGAACCAGCAACATTTAAGTTCCCAGTAGAACGCCTTTAACAACTGGGCCAACTGGATGCCAATCTTCATCGCTGACGAAACCATTGACAATCAAAATGATCCCAAAAATTAATAGGGTAATCAATGCAAAGCAAAAGTTTGCTATAAGTCTACGGTTTCTGAGTAATTTATTGTTACCTTATTCATTAGGTTTTTGGAAAAATGTTTCAAATAAAAGTTGTTCGTATATTTATAGTGAACTTTTATCCGAAACTTTTAAACCGAATGAATAAGGCAAAAATCAATTATAATATTTTGAAAAAAGGTCTATACTTTTGTGAGCCATGATACTATGGACCACAAAAAAAGCATTCTTTTTTTTTTTATTTTTAGTTGATTTGTACCCTTATTCCATTGGTTTCTGGGAAAATATTTCTAATAAAAATTGTAAGTATATTTGCACTTTGAGATTAAAATGACAACTTTGCTCCCTCCAAATAGGTACTAAAGTAGTACTTTTTCTGCCATTTCTCCCAGAAAAAGTAGATTTTTTTCCCAACGGAGAAAAAGTAAAAAAATTTGTTAAATAAAAATTTCATTTTGATTTTGTTGCTAGGATACGCATTAAATTTACTTTTTCTCCCATGGGAAAAAAAAATTACTTTTTCTCCAATGGGAGAAAACTTTACTACTTTAGTACTATTTTAGTAGGTACTACTTTAGTACCTACTTGGAGGAAAGTAAAGTTGTCATTTTAGTCCCGATAGTGCCAAAAATAGGATATTTACCGTGGGACTAAAGTGCCTTTAATCCCTTGAGTGGTTGTTCCTTCGGACAGAGCCCTCAGGAACACTCTCCACTCGCGGGATTAAAAGAGTAACTTTAGTCCCACGGTTAATAATATACTATTATATTTCATAATAAAAAATTATCGAATTTTGAAAAATGAGCACTACTTTTGTGGCCATGTGTATTAAATCCAATCACGTGAATCAATTCCTGAATCAGAAGTTTCTCAGTACAACACACATAAAGTAAAGTTTAAGTTTTTACATCAAACTGTATAATGACGAAGATACGATACATACACACAAAACAACGGGAATTTTATTCATTTGAGTGTGACATCTAACAAACAACTTACTAGAACGAAAAGTCTATTTCGTACATACTACCAGTAGTCTAGTAAGAATCGGTGCATGAGCATCAGAAAACATTTAGGTGCATATTTTTTGTCAGATTGCTTTCAAAATATAAAATATTATAGAAATGCAGTTTGCCATGAAGGAATTGTGGCCCAATTTTTTTTCCAACTACTGCCAACTACTAATGTGTTTTTGCGAACTGGACACAATATTTTGATCCGTATAGAGTTTTCTCTGTTATTTTGAATTATTTTAAACAAAAAAGATATTTTTCCATTTTCTCGTACACTTGACTGTTTCCCAGTTATAAACAATTTAATGTTTGAAAAAACCCTAAAACAATCGTTTTCAAGACAGAAAATCAATTTAAAAAACGGAAACTTTTGAGTTTACTAAATCTTAGAAATAATCTTTGAACTTCTCATTCTCAAAATTCTGAAGAGATATTGCAAAATATTTCGGTCTAACGCTTCTTATTCTATAACTCAAATTGTTTGTAAGTGGCAAACTGTTTCTACTGTTTAAAATGTTGCAATAACCTAAAAATCGCCTATTCTGATCAAAATATTCGATCATTCGAGTTGACAAAAAAAAAAATTAATTTAAAAATATTGGGAACACCTTCATGGTAAACTGCATTTCTATAATATTTAGCATATTTAGAAGCATCTGACAAAAAAAATTACGTCCGAATGGTTTCCAACACTCATGCGCCGATTCGTCCTAGGCTACAGTGGTAAAACAATATATTTGTGTTATTTTATTTTATATTTTGTACAAATTTCAACACTGTTGGTTACCATAGTAACGACCATTTATCTAAGAAAGATGTTTTATTTATGGTGATGCGATAACATAGAGTGAAATGATTTTTGAATATTAAACATCAAGCGTTCTGAGATTTTTTGAAACCTGCTATAATTCTAAATTTTGAGATAGTGATTTGTTTTAGTTTTTTTAAATTTTTTTTTTAAAGATAAATTGAAGCTGCTTTTATTTAATTTTATATGTTTGTATGTATGTATCATTCTAGGTCAATTTTGATCCACTTCCCGTCGTAATAAACTTTGGTACACTTATTTAAACCCGATATTAAAGTATATTTAATGTCGTTCCCAAAAACTTGGCGGTGTCCAAAAGTGATGTGAATTTCTCTATGCTGACACCGCCTCCAAAAATAACAATAATTGTACATATATATATTTAAAAAATTTTGCTTACGTGAACTAAAATTGGCACAAGAATATGCAATTATTTTTTTTACTTTTTAGTGCATTTTTTGTTATAGAATATTTGATTTTTGAAGTCGGGTTTCCATTTTGTCAAAATAGGTTTTATTTTTCAAAAATATACAGTTGTTTTGTGCCTCATTCATTTAGTCCGGGAGACCAAATGGTTTTTTCAGGAGCATCAAGCTGGTACTTTGTAAGTAGCTTCGTGTTGACAAGACACCATTTTTTTTAATTATAAAATTTTAGATAACGAAATGTATCGAAATTTTCTGGAAGCCGTTGAACATTGAGAATGGGAGAACTCCATTCCATTGAATTTGTAGGACGAAAATTTTTTTCTCGTGATTATCTCACTTGATTATCTTACAATTAAACTTAAAAATAACTTGATGCTCGTAAACTTTGGATGAACGGTCAAATCGACACGTTCAAAAGACGCCAATAAAAGTTATCTCACGACCGTATGGTATCTTAAAATTAAAAATCGCGTTGCTATGGTCGCGTTTAAAGATCTGGAATCTCCATAGAAAATATGGACCGCTTATTGAAATCAATTTTATTAAAGTAAGTCAATAAACAACCCATATTCTAAACTCACGGATGCATAGATATTAGAGACGTGTTTGAACGTTCGTGGTGCTAACTAACGTCTTAATTTATCAATGATAATCTAAACGTTGTGTTTGTCTTGAACGAATATTTACATATACCTGGAAATAAATTACTCTTCGTTTACATATAAATCGAGAATTCACAATTTTATTAAAGTGATTCATCATTGTACTTACAGCGGTGCATAAACACATTTAACCGTTATCTATTTATATGACATATTTGTTATCAGTTTTTGACATTTTCATTTGCTCAGATATATTTTATTTTATAAAACACGAAATTTGTTTTTGGTGGTAACCGAAAAATTAATTTAAAAAGTAATTTATTACATACTATTTAATTAATAATAAAAAATACTATCTATATTTAATTAAAAATGTAAAAAAATAAATTTATTTCTAAAATTATTTTTTCCATTTGCATTGAATTTATTAAATCGAAGAAATGGAATTGTTCTAAATTAATCATAATATAATATAACTAGCGACCCGGCCCGGCATGGCTTCGCACGGTTATTTACACATACGAAATTTTAATTAATATGTACTATACATATAACCCTTTCGGAAGAAATTATCTACATGATGGTGAAAACCGTTTCAAAATCCCTTGCGCGGTTTAGAAGGAGCTAGTGCTTTAGAAGGAGGATAAACAGGCAGAAAGGAGAGGAGGCGACTTCCTTTTATACTATGTATAGATATCTGATTATTTATCCGTTGTGTGATTCTACTAACAAAACTGCGTATTTAATATATTAAATCCATGAAGCTTTCAAATGATATATAATTATTATGTTTTATGGGATTAAGCTCATTCGAGTGATTATTATATTTAATTGAACATTTTCCAGGTATTCATAAAATGTTCTAATTATTCCATATTTGTTTATTTATGCGTCTATCCGTCTGGCCATCGATTGGGAACAGCAATAACACAAAAACGGAGCACATAAACAGGAGATACCAAGCTGAAATTTCTTGAGCATATTTGGAGCTTAAAAATTTCATACACATATAGAGCAAAGTGTACTGAAATTGTCAATTGTTTAATCATCGATCCAGAACTGAACAATGTAGAAAACTTAACTTCATACCATTACTCGATCATTTCTCATTACTGGATCGTTTCTAATGTTGAAAGGTTTAAGCGTAAAAATTAATGAGTCAGTCGAAGACCGACATTTTGCACGTCTACTGATTATTGCTTGAATTTGACGAGGCTAAAAATACACGTCGTATTAGGCTTATTTCACACTAACCGGACAATCGTGTAAACGACACCGGGTACACGACACAAGGGTTTTGAAAGTATTGAGAAGTTTCACATTAGGCCGACATCGTGTTGCAGTCGTTTAATCGATACCCGACTGTCGGACTGTCGCCGACAACTCCCAATATTGTGGCCGACTGTCGTGTCGTTTGAGTGTAACCAAACCAGTAGGAGTTTAAACAAATGGAGCGCTTTACATATATCCGCAGTTTCAAGTAGTAGAACAGCAATTGTGTTGCGACTGTAAAAAATTGTCAAAATGTCGAGATGGCTGAGTCAGTTCGATTGTTGATTTGTGCCGTATTCATCCGGTTTTCGAAAAAAAATTTCGAATAAAAATTGTTACTATATTTCTAATGAACAACTTTCATCAAAATTAATAAGGCAAAAATCAATATAAATTTTTTTTAATGACATCAAATTGTGTGGTCCATTAATATGATCATAATTGAGAAAAATAATATAATTATATACATAAAAACAATTTTGAATTATTGTGTACATAATTTTAGTTCATATATTTTACTCGGTTTTAATAATAGATATAAAATTTTCGTTCTCGATGGCTACTAAAATATTGGAAAATCGAAAATGACAAAAGATATATAAAATATGGTTACAATATTCCTTTGTTTGCCACTTCAAATCTTCTCTTTAAAAGCTAAGACTAACTAACCCAAATTTTCACAATGATAAGTTTCGCTTTTTATAGATTCGCTTTTTATAGCATTGGCGTATAAAAACGTAGCATAAAAGTCTGCTGGATTTGTCTGGTTTTTCTCGCTAACATACTTTATTCTAATGTTTAACAACAATGTTTTTAACACATATATTACTGCCAACAAAATCACACCTACGGTATGTCAGAATATAAATACACAAATCAGGGATTAAAAGGAATATACACAATCTGTAGAATAATAGAATCATAAATACCATTCTCATGTACTGTTATTAGACGTATCAAAACACATAAACTGCAATGACATGATTGGAATTGCGAATTTATCGAATCAAGAATATTATTTATACATACACGCATCACTGTTCAAAAAAATAGAACCAAACTTAATTGATTTGTGACAGGATACAACATGCTAATTTGAGGAAACATGCACCAAATTTGCATCGAGTAACATATCTTCGATTCCATATCCCGGAGATAGTTACGATTTGCTAATTCATACTGATAATGGCTACTTTTTAGTCGAAATACGTTTGTAGGGGTGAATTTCCTAATGCGTACTAAATCGCACCGGCTCATTTTGAATCATATTTAATATACCATCTTTATATTAAGTTTATAATATAATCTATATAATCTTTTAGGTTAAATAGAATGCGCTTAGTTTCCTAAATCGTACCGCGAATTGAAACTCTTAAATCGTATCAGTATGATTTAAGAAATCACACTAAAATTTCATCTAGGTCTTAAATCGTGCAAGTACGATTATTGATTATTTAAATAATCTTTATATACAAGGTTAATCAAACCAGGTGCATAATAGAACACGCCTCCATTTCTTTCTATAATGCTCCCATTCCTCAATAACATCCAATAGAAATCGATAAACTGATCACCTCCCCGAAACAAACGAAGACCATTCGTGATTGGCTCAAAGATATGATAAACACCAAAGTACTCAAAGTGGAGTGCTAGGAGAACATGTGGTAAATGATTGGAATATTATTATTTTTTCACCTAAAATTTTAATTTAACATAAATAGTATTTTATTTACGAAAAATAATATTCGTATCACTTACCACATGTTCTCCTAGCACTCCACTTTGAGTGCTTTGATGTTTCCCATATCTTTGAGCCAATCACGGAGTGGTGTTCGTTTTTTTCGGGGAGATTATCAATTTATCGATTTCTATTGGATGTCATTGGGGAATGGGAGCATCATAGAAAGGAATGGAGGCGTGTGCTATTATGCACCTGGTTCGATTCATCCTGTATATAAATTTTTAAATTCTCCATTTCGACCCAATGTTTATGGATTTTTAGGTATTGTTTTTATTGGGTTTGATATTATGTCCATGTTTTGTGTGCTTAAACTGTACTTCGATACATATGTTAAATATAATAACACAAATATCTATGTAATAATTCAAGGGATATTGAAATGAATGCAATGTGCTTATGTTATAAATGTTTTGTAATTTATTATAATTAAATGTATAAATATTATGAAAATCGTGATATCACGATACACACTTCATGATAAACCACAACAAACAGCAAACAAACAACAGTCAGTCGTCGGTCGAATGATGTGTTTTATGTTTGTTAATAATACCTAACAATATTATAACGAACGCCTATATTCAAAAACTTATTATGTCTATAGGCTGGTCTACTAAAAATGCGAAAATTTTTAAGATGGTAGCGCCGCGTGACTAATAAACAAACTAAATGTAATCCAATGTTTATAAATATATGCCATTGTGTTTTTTTTTAAAATATTTTATTATTTCGATTTTAGTAAATTTTTGTACTTGATACTTTCAATAATTTTAATATTTATATTTGCTTTCCAAAAGTATTAAATCGCAACTGTATACAAATTCGACATTTTAGGTTAGTTAGATAGATAGATAGTAGAGGCTGCCCTGGACGGGCTACACTTCGACCTTAAGGTCCATTGTGATGCCTAAGGATGTGAGGATGTGAGTGGCATGGAAGGAATTTTTTGTCTATAGACTAGGAATTGGTAGGATATGCGGCTGCAGCCGACATTAATGTAACATGTTTGCAACGAAAGTGCAAAAATCTTTGTAATAAAAATTGCAGGTTAATATTTTTCGAACAAAACTTTAAATTAAATTATCCGAGTATTGGATTGATGACCCAATTGATAATTAAGTCAGAAAGTCCGAAAATTTCCTACCGATCCTACTGCTGCTAAAAATTTTGTTAAAGGTCAAACGTCAAAAATATCGGTTTTTCCCATATTTCTCTTTAACGGCTTATGGCAAAAATAGTTCCAACAAAAGTGATAAATCATGCAATTATCTACAAAAATTGTTCAGATACTTTTTTCCCTACGCAGCATCATTCCTAATATATCGCAATTCCAAAAGTTAAGAAAGCCCTATTCGAAATTTTTAGCAGAAGTAGGATCGGTGGGGACTTTTGATATTTCATTTGTACTAGTGTTTTTAAGACATGTACCAATTTTCAGCTCTATGCGAATTTTTGCAAAGGTTTTTTTGTTTATTTTGACTGGATAATGATAATATTGTTACTTCACCGTTGTAAATTGAAAACAAACTTGACATATAAATGTTCCGAAAAATATTTTGTCAGTTTCTAGAGATACTGTCCACATTTGCCCACATTTCAGTGTTCACATTTTTTGTGAAACATTCTATACATGTTGGATGAATACACAGTTATATTTATCAATGTTAGTTATTCCAATGAACTAGCAGCAAACACAACTATTGAAGTTTATTCACCTTTTCCATCATAAGTACTATCTAGTGTCCACAACAATAGATAAAACCACACAATTTACTGGTAAATTGTCATCATCCAACTTTTTTTTTTTCCATTTAGTGTTTAATTAATGCTTTTTTTTTGGGAATGGTTTTGAATGTATATCAACCAGTAGCGTAGCAAGATATCCAAGAGCCCTGATTCAAAAAATGCAAAATACAAATTTAAAATAAATACGAATACAAATTTAACATAAACAAAATGCCTTTTGTAATATTCTATAATGCTTTTAACACAAAATTATCACAAAAAAGGCATTAGAAAATAATTTAGAGGAGCAAATAAAAGTTATTTTACATAAAGAATAGGGAATAAAATTAATTTTAGGCATACATAAAAATTTGGTAGAAATATAATCTGGTCGCAAGATGTCCAAGTCTTCCTGACCAAATCTGGTTTCGTAATAATTAAAAAAAGTGTGTGCGTACTTAAATACACGCGTCAGAAGTTATACTTCTTTTCAAGTAATTTATGAAAATATGATTATATTAGGTCAACACTTACTATTAAGCACTAGAGCTTCAAAAAGATACAAGTTTCAGGGGGGGGGGGGTTCTTGAATTAATTATTTTATGTTAAAGTTCGAGTTTTAATGCATTGCTTTATGGAGACATCCGTAAGCGTAGACATATTTTGATAGTTCACTTGGAAAAAGACGAATAAAAAAAAAACTACCCAATAGAAAATAGAAATATTAATTAAGAGCTTGATCTAATAAAATTCCGGTATGACGGGCCTAAAAAAAGATATTTAAGTAAAAACTGAGATTTCGGATAAAAATAATTCAGGTTGGCGGGAACTTATTTACCCAAAATCTCACTTTTTTTTAAATATCTTTTTTTAGGCCCGTCATACCGAAAATAATGAATTTTCTCCATTTAACTTACGACAAAAAATAATAAACTTTATTGTGGATTTTTGTACTATGTATACCTGAATATACCTGAATATTTAAGATTTTGTAGAATTTTATAAATGGACCATATCTAGTGCCCGACCCTCCTGAAGACACAAAAGTTTAATAAAATGATATAATAGTGAAAAAATACAATCGAAAAATTATAAATGTCAAAAATTATAACCACTTTGAAATGAAAGACTGGCAATAAATTCATTATTTATATTAGAATCAGAGTTAGTGAAATTTATCAGGCCCGGTCACGTTTGTCAATATACACATTTAATGTACACGATTAATGTTTAGGAGCCCTTAAAAATGATTGATAATGTAGCTTGTAAGATGATAAATGATTATATTTGAATCATTAATAATTATAATACATTTAATAAATTTGAAGACAAGTGGAAAGATCTTTATTGAAAATATTGAATTAATGTATAATTATATTTATTGATAGTTACCAAGATAAATTACCGTTAAACAATTACCGTGGTAACTTGAGGAGGATTACAAAAATCGTAATTATAATAATCTTCATTTATCAGAAAGATGGAGTAATAATAATGAAGACATTCGTGTACCTAATTTAAAGTACATAGTCAAATTGAAATGTCTTAATGTAAGAGCTGGCGGAAAGCTATTTACCAAAATAATAACGGTCATTCATCATTTTGTAATGTATAATATTGTCATGTCTTTCAATATCCAAAAATCATATCACATACAAACAGAATTATTGTCCACCGCGAAGTATAGTCACACTGCTTATGTAGACAGACATACACTTGTCTGTTTCACTTAAGCGTATAATGTATGTATGTATAAATTTTGTCTATATATTGTATGGCACACATTATTATATGACTCCCAAACACTGTGCACTAAAGCAGGATAGATGTTACGTCGATCGAGCGAGTGCTACATCAGTCGAGTGTTTTATCAGCGATTCGTTACATACTGAAAATATACTCTAATCGTATTATCATAACGCGCCAAAAGAAATATAACTTTAAAAAAATTAAAAATACCGGACCCAATTTCAAACAACAGAAATGCAAATGTAAACTTTTACTTGAATTAAAACTACAAAATAACTGTAACAGCTATTCACGTCGAGCCAAGAATTCATTCTATAAGTTTGATATGCATAACTAAAGGCTCATTCACTCATTCACTCATCACCTGATTCTTTATTATACCAGTATAATAAAATTATTTTTAACTGACCAGCGCGAATCATGCAATTAATTAAAACATTTCACGACCGCAATTAAGGTAGTTGGTTATAATGCATCTTCCTGTTACATATGAGGAAGTAATTGTATTTCAAAGTCAGTATAATTTTTTTTTCACTTTTAATTTATATTCAAAGTATTCCAATTTGATGTTGTCATTATGATTATTTCTTCTCTAAGATTATACATAAAATTCAAAATAATCTAATTTATTACTTCCTACAGGTATTAGTAGCAGTACTGTTTACAATAAAATTACTATGAATAATTAGAATAGTTTAGTAATGCCTAAAAGTATTTATTCACTTTTTATACCTGGGATTTGTAAATTAGCCGTTTTCCTCTGAAGATTTAAAAAAAAATCTACCAGAGGCTGCACTAGTGGGGGATACACATGTTTTGATACTCTCATTGACAGCAACGGTAAGCTAAGTCATAACTTGGCAAAAAATTATTATTTTTAAATTGTTCTAAAAGCATCCTTTTTTGCTTGCTTCATTTCTGTGGATTATTAGACATTTTTATGAAAAACTCGAATTTTTGATGCAAAATCAAGAAATCGCTATTTTTGACGGTTATTTCGATTTTTCCCAAAAACTTCCGATCCAATTTCAATCCAAGATGTCTCGATAGGTTTTTTTGATACCTATAACTTTCTCACTTGACTTTTCCTGATCAGAGTTCAAGTTTTTTTTTCAAATCGCAAAAAACCATTTTTTTAATATATTCTGGTATTGGTATATGCCAACAACTGGTTTTGCTCCAAAAATTAATCAAAAGGGTGGTGATCCCCTCCAGTATTTATTTTAATTTTACATCTGATTTAGTTGATTTCATCTTTGCAAATTCGCTCATTGTACCAACCATCCCCCACCACTCAAGGCGAAAAGTAATTTCTAACATTGAAACCGTAAGAGGTAGAGATACAGTTAATAGACCAAATGTTCCTTCCTTAAAAACAGATAGCTTGCAATTTCGATCATTGTACATAACACCACGCTAAGTAGTAACGGTGCCCACAATCTATCTTTAAATATAAAGTTTTTCTGATAAAAAACAACATTAGTTTGAAACATTTTTTCATACATTGAAAAGTTTTGGCATAATTACAGGAGCGGTACATACGAAAATGTATTCAATACGAAACTATTTGTTTATAAAACAGGAGCATTTTAAAATATTTATTGTATAGATAATATCACTTAAAAGTCATAAAACTCTTAATAAATAATTATGAAAAAATAAAATTATTAATTCGAGTAATCATTAAAAATCAATAAAATATTAAATTACGCTCAGCGTCAGCGAAGCGGCGGGTAACAGCTAGTAGTAAATAAATATACTGAGCAAAATCGAAAAGCCATCCAAATAAGTTTTTAAACAGATAACAAAATTTAATTATTCTGCTATTGACAATCTATTATTTCAGTATACGCGTTTACAATTGAATTAGGATATCACGACTATAATAAATTGACATCAAAGTAAATTTCTAGAACCTTTTTAGGTATGCAAATGACATCTCAATAGTATATATCTGATTTAAGAAATGAATCCATGTATATATTAATTGCTGGAGTATATACTTCATATAATCTATCTAATATACCTACATTAGTATATAAATATTCTCTGGGTACCTACATACAATATTATGTATAATTTGATGAAGGTCCTTTGTCCGGACAAAAATATCTCAGAAACTAAGAAGGCCACGTAATGGGAGAAACGTTGGACTTTGATATTCCAACCGACAAAATTTATCCCTAATAGCAAGCAGTAAGAGCATCATAATTTTTTTTTTTTAATTAAAAAATGATTTAAAAAGAATTCGTTACGCAGAAGCTGCGAATTTCCTTAGGATACATAAATCACTCTCTAACGGTCATAATTTTAGTGTGATCAAAATTAAATATAATATCTGATATGACTTTAGTATTTGCAACAATAGCTGCATTTCCTTTGGAGGAAATTCGCTAAAAATTAAATTTATTAATAGCCAAAATAAATCGATGTATAACGATTATAGTTTATAGTTACTATGGAAACGACAATCAATATTTTTACAATAAAATATATTTCATGTATTTGTGTCAAACAAACACAAAATATTTAATATCTCTCTTAATATTAGAATAATCGAAAAATGAATAAGAAATAAAGTTGTAGAAAATCAAGTTTGCTACAATTCATTACTTGATCATTTTTCTCAAACTCAAATGTGAACAGAGATATTTAGAATTTTAACTTTCAATCTTTAATTGTAAATATTTATGTAAATATTAGTGTAACAGAAAAACTCCTAACTCCTGATAAATTTTTCCATTTTTCAAATGTTAAGGGACGTAGTCAAATTTTGTTTTTCCCGTCCCTCTAAACCCCATTTTCCCTTGTCCGATTTTACCCATTAACGAACTTGACCTTTATAATACCTAAAGTGACCCAAATACCCAATTTCATTCCAATCGGAATAAAACTCTGACCGCTAGAGAGTCCACAGACATTTAAAAAAAGTACATATGTTGTATATATATATATATATATATATATACAAATTTTAGCGATAGTGATTTTTAACATCTAATAGATTGATGGACATTTGAAGAAATTTTTACGAAATTCCAACATTGGTGCAAAAACAATAGCTGCATTTCCCTTGGAGGAAATTCGCTAAAAATTAAATATTCCTCATCCCATAGCACATCATTCAATAAAATCGAAAGACCTAAACCTTATAATTCTTTATAGTACAATCATTAAGTGCTCAAAACGGGATTACCTGGATAGTTTTCCGGGAGTTTTAAAAATTGGTATTTTTATAGATTTTGACGTGCTTTTTTCGAATTTCACTTTGCCACCTCGTATCTGCCACTCACGCTGCTTTATTGTAAAATGGCGCCTAAATACTATAAAGGGAGTGCGACAGACCGTATAGGCTATAGTAGGCCAATATTTCAAGGTGTAGTGAATTATTTTTCGTTAGTATACAAAATATATAAATATATTTGTTGGTGTAGATGTGGGTTAATTTGCGGCACTCGTTTGCTGAAACTATTCATTTTACAAAAACAATAGTTGAAACATAAATTTAGGAAATTTTCTCTAGTTTAATTTATTAAATTACTGTTTTCATCGTAAAATGAATCGGAAAGGAGATATTGTCAAAAAAGTGTTTTTGGTCAACGTTTTTCCAATATGACGCCACGGGTGGCAAAGTGAAAATTCAGTAAAGAGCATGTCGTAATACCAATTTAATAAAAATTTTATAAAAATACCAATTTTCAAAACTCCCGGAAAACTTTGCAGGTAAAACTACCAAATGATCGGGCTATTGTTAAAAATTGTGTTCCTTGAAAGTGTTTAGTAATATTTTTATAACATGACTCTAATATTAGAGAGAGAGTTCAACATTACTAGTGATCTATATAAGAGAGTAAGATCGGCTACCATTTTGATACCATACGTCTTTGCATTTATGAAAGGCCGTATATAAACGACAAAAGTACAAGGTAAGTAAAATACGAAAATATATAGTACGTTACTGTTAAATGCGTTAACACCATTATTTTTTCCACAAAAAATTTACGCACAATTTCATTACTGTCACATAAGAAATTTGAATATGAGAATTGCTTAAATTCACTTAAATAAAAAAAACTCACTTAATAATTTTATTTTAACAGTACTTCACACACGGTGCGTGAAAAAAATTTCATCCCTCAGTTTTTTATATTCAGAGCTTCTCGCAAATATTTGTTTAATTACTTCTTGTAATTTTATGGTGGATATACGAGTATTTTGAAAAATTCCATCAAAACCGAAAGAAATATGGCGCAGTTATAAGCTTATACGAAATATTAATGATCCCGTTTTTTGCCTTTTGTCTAACTTAAAATTTTTGTTAAACAACTTTGTAAATAAGTTTCTATTAAAAAAAAAAACATTTTTAAAAACAAGCTTTTTATAGTAAAACTAATTTTCAAAACAAGTTACTTCTTATGTGTTTTTCGATTTTTTCAATATTAAGAGAGATATACCAAATTTTGTGTTTCCCTCTCCTTCTAAACTTCCCTTTCTCCTTGTCGATTCTTGTCATGCTTACCATAAAAATGTATTCGTATGTCATCAGAACTGAACCAACATGTAAATAAAATTTCAAATTCGTCTCCTTTACCTAGATCAGTTTTTTTTGTATTATAAGTACGTATTTCGACTACAAAGTCGTCATCGTCAGTATAAACATGTAAATATTCAACTCCGTAGGATGAGAGGAAGTGCTTCTAATTCAGCTTGCAAGATTTGACCCGAACATACATTGCGAGTTAAATAAAAGCTTGTAAAAAATAGCAGTGGTTTTTTCTGTGTATTCAAAATATGTTCTGTCATTGATTCTTCAACGTGTATTTTTTCTTATCAAATAATAATTATAAATGAAAATTTGATACTGTCTCTAAATCAAATTTAGAATTTTATGGACCATTAAATAATCTAGATGTTCCTGCTACGAGTATATATGATGATTAAAAAGGGATATCTACAAACAATTTGCTTATTATACATGCGATAAATTTACCGGAAAGTGATCATCATTAAATGTCGTAATGTAACTTAAAATATATTTATTTTCAAGCTTATACGTAATTAGTTTTGTCGTATATTTATTTATTAGTTTAGGTTAAACTGATCGTTTTGAAAAATAACGAAGTATATTGGATTTACTTTAACATATTGCTGTCGGTGGATTTTCATAAGATGAAAGGTTAATAACAACGAACTGAGAATGGAAGGGAAAATGAAATATAGTTTTCTTTTCCAGATTATAGTATAAGAGCTCATGACCACATTTGTTCTGCCATCGAAAAATTTTTAAATCATAGGTAAATTACAGAGTAGATTCTTTCAAAATTACGAGAGTTAATTTTTTTGTATCAAACTCAAAATGGATTATTCATTCCGACCCGATCTAATTATTTTAAGGTGGTACCAAATTTTTCAAATCCCCTGTGTTTCGTTATTAGATTACAATCAAGTTACCAAGAAAATGTCTAGGCCCTAAACTGAAGCTTAAAACGTTTATTAATATTGTGCCAATAAGCTAAATGCCAAAAAATTCCCCATTTTGTCTTCTGACTTACTCCTATTGAATCAAACCGCTTAAAAATTTGTAGACTATTTACAATTAGGGTTTTGCTGGTAAAAATTTATTGAAGTTTTGATCACGTTTTGATGAGTATCAAAGTTTTGATGAGTACTTGACGTTAAGATCAGAATTTATTAGAGTAACATTTTTGCTAAGTATAGAGAAAGTTTTGCACCCCCGAAGCAGTCCATTGATAGACTCGGTTGAAATCTGACTGATAGTTTTTGAAAAATAATACTTATCGTATCTTAGGTAAACTATCCTGGTGATCTGTTTCAAAGAGTCGTTTTTAGCGAATTTCCTGAAAGGAAATAGAGCTATCGGTCCCATACCGAAGTCAAAATTTCGCAAAAATTTCTTCAAATGTCCATCGATCCTACCTAATAGATGTCAAAAATTACCATCTGTAAAATTTATATATATATATATATATCTATGGATATATATATATATATATATATATATATATATATATATATACAAATATATATATATATATATATATATATATATATATATATATATATATATATATATCTATATATATATAAATATATATATATATAAATATATATATATATATATCTATATATATATATATATATATATATGTATATATATATATATATATATATATATATATATATATATATATGTCTGTAATCACTCTAGCGGTCACAGTTTTCATTTTATCTGAAGAAATTTGGTATTTGAGGCGCTTTTAGTATTCAAAAGGTCAAGTTCGTTAATGGGTAAAATCGGACAAGGGGGAGGGGGGATTTAGAGGGAGGGGGAAACTCAAAATTTGATATATCTCCCTTAATATTTGAAAAATCGAAAAATTTATAAGAAGTAAAGTTGTAGTTACTAAGTTTTACTATAATTTTGTTGCTTATCATTTTTTCTGTTACACTAATATTTACAGAAATATTGACGGTTTAAGATTGAAAATTAAATTCCTTAATATTTCTGTACACATTAGAGTTTGAGCAAAAATGCTAATGTGATGAATTGTAGCAATGTTGATTTATTTCTTACGCATTTTTCGATTGTTCTAAAATTAAGAGAGATATTTTATATTTTGTGTTTTCTTCCTATTTTATGGCCCCTTTTCCCCTTGACGTATGTCATTTATTTAGTGTTTCACGAGGCACGAGGCGAGGCGAGGTTTTGGTATCACCTCGCCTCGACTCGCTTTTTTAAATATCTACCTCGCCTCGCCTCAGCCTCGGCCGAGGCAGAATGTTGGCTAGCCTCGCCTCGCCTCGGTTGAGTTAGTTATCATCCTCGCCTCGCCTCGGCCGAGGCCGATTGCCTCATGTTACTATATTATTTTAAAAAAATTAAATTTCTTTTTGTAAATATGCCTCGGCCAAGGCAAATTTCTCGCCAATATTACTCGACAATATACCTCGCCTCGCCTCGGTTAGTAACGAGGATTAAAATTTTGAACCTCGCCTCGCCTCGCGCCTCGTTACCGAGGGCCGAGGCGAGGCGAGGTTACCTCGTAGCCTCGGTGAAACACTACATTTATTAATAAAATTGTCCTTGCAAATACTAAAATCATACCAGATACGCCATTTCATTTTGATCAGACTAAAATTGTGAAGTGATTTATGTATTTTAAGGAAATTCGCTAAGTTGAAGCAGCTCCTGCGTAACGAATTTTTTTTTATACTAATGTTGATCTAATTTTATGCATACATTATTATTTTTTCATTTTTTATTTGAATACAACATTTTAAAATTCATCAATAAAATAAAAATAAATGAAGAACCGTTAAGTATCGAAATACGTAAAATAAATTGAAGCTCCCACACACTTCAAATATGAGTGTTTTTAACTGAAAATATACCGTTAGATGACCACTCTTTGGAAATAAAACAATTCTTTAAGAGGAATCAAAACATTTTTTGAACGTATAATTTTTAAAATAAAAAGAAACTCTTTAATTTTAAAATAAACTTCTACATTTTATTTTGTTCTATTTCTTTAAATTTGTTAACTGTTATAACAATCACAGTTACATAATTATTTGAGCTTCCTTTCCAAGAAAACTTTTCCTTTTTGTTTCATTTAATGATATAATTTTTATTAACTTTACTAACTAAAAAGTTTTATATTTGCGTTTTACACTCATATAATATTTTTACGGTACAACAAAACACAAAAAAACACTTTTAAAAACCATTAAATGTACAGAAAAACTTTATTATTTAACCTAAAATTATTTTCAAAAGTAAAAAAATAAAGTGTGGGATATTAAATAACCTTGATTTTTTTTCAAAATAATAAAAATAGTAAGAATCTACGAAATGAATTTTCTCTTTGTATTGGTTACGTTACTCATGACGTCATAATCCAAGATGGTGGCTATAGTCAGGCTATAATTCAATAATTTGTTATACCCGTAATTAAGTTCATTCGCAGTATATTTTCTAGTATTCATTCATAAGGTAGTATAATTAAACAACAATTAATAATTATTAGGGGTAGACAATTTCGTGAAACGAAACACTTGATATATTTTTTGACGAATTTACGGGCCACCTCCGTTTAGGTTTGTTAGGTCAACAAAACAGTTCTGAGTTTCTATTAAGGCAATTTCGTGTTAGCTCAAAATGTGACCGTGGAGAGAGACCAAAATATGACAAGTTATTTCTTGTTTTAATGGTGGACTGCAGGGCAGGACTCACCGTCTGAGCTAGCTGTACAGAATTTATAAAACGAGAATCTAAGGAATAGGATTGGGTTGTACTTGAAAACTCCAAAGAGCAGCAGTATCATATAATGACACAGACTTGTGGATATTGTCTCGTATGGAGGTACTGCCACTAGAAGGTTAACCTGTTAGATATGAATATAGAATCTTAAATTATCATCTTATATAATATATTTTAATCAATGATACTTTCAGTAAACAATGCAAACAGTTATGTATGATTGTATACATTGCGTAATAACAGTTAGTACTTTTATTACACACACAAAAAAGAGAAAGAAGTTGATTTTATTTCATAAAATATCAAACCACCTACCTCTCCATTCACTTGGGATACCCAGCTATAAAATGAATATTGTGTTATTTTATGGATGAAATAGGTTTATTGACCTTATACGATGTAATATTGAACTTGAAAGAGAAGAGAAAATTACTTTATAATAATAATAATGATTACCTCCAACAAAACAGTTATAATTTACATACTTGCATACTAAAAGTGAATTATTACATAATCAAATTGGTACTATCGACTTCATAAATGGTGTACATTTTTTAAAATTTCATAGTTCATTTGTACCCTATCGATAAGGTTTACAAAAAAATGTGTGCAACAAAATTTATTCGAACTTTTATAATGAATAACTTTTGTTTGAAACATTTTTCGGAATCGGAATAGATTTGTCGCAAATCAACTGTAAAATTTTGTAAGGAGAATATCTTTTTTGCTGTTTAATTTATATGTAGTTATGGTATAATGTTGGTGGAGTAAACTTGCAGTTTTATTTTGAAACCGGTTAATTCTCTGTATGATGTTGTTTCGAAATTGAAAATATTAAAGAGTCTATACTTAAACAAAGTAACTGAGTTAATTGCTAAAATATCCGGTATATAATGAAAAAAGGGACATTTTTTGTCTTTAAATTTTTGTTCTATTTCTTATGGTTTCAAAGATTGACAATTTTGCCCATTTTGCTCATTTACGAACTTGACCTTACTTTTTAGCTCTAGATCGGATATGCGGAAATAGACTAATTAGGTCATTAATTTAGGAACACCTATACCAAAATTGTTTTTCTGCGATTAATATTTTCAACCGTTATAAAGTCGGGACTAATCTTAATATACCCTCATATACAATTTGTATGAGGTCTGTCCGAAAAGTATCCGACCTGCGTTTATATCTTTGTAACGATGGTGTAATTAATTATTTCAACAAAATAACTAAAATCGCTAGATACAAACATACTCTAGGGTAATTAATTGCACCTAGTTACAACAACAAAATTCGCGGGCAATAACAACCAAAATAACTATACGCCATACGAAAAGGCATAAACAATTTTCACTTCGTACGAGACATTCGAGCCGACAGCAGCAATTACTATTATAACAAATTTCAACATTTGAATATTAAAACAATTTCATCAAGTCAACGATTGGAATTAACAAATTCAAATACAATTTGGATAAATAGTTAATTGTATGCTGTTTGCATGAATTGCGAGAACATTCTACGAATACTGGACTGCACGTGGAATAACTTACTTGGCATCGAAGTTGATTACAAGAACAATTATATTTAAGAAATTTAGATTGTAAAATAAAACAAGAATCATTATTTATTTTATTTTATATTTCATATCCCATATTATTTCGTTTATTTTATTCAATAAATACATTTTTTTTTTAATTCATACATTTTATTTATTCAGGTTATTTTCTTTTCAAACATTTTATTTTACAGTCTGGATATTTCACGATTGAATATGATTGTTGAATTTGTCGGTTAATTAACTGTCAAATTCAAATTAGTCCACTTACGTGTCAATAAGCCCACGCCTATCGACACCATTAGACTATCCACGGAATTCGGGTATATCTTGAGGAATACACAATCCACAAACACACTCATTAAACACTTTACACAATATTCACAATTATAGCCGCTTATCCAGTCAAGTTAATTAATTTCGTACGGATAGCGAAGGACGTCACTTTTTTTTCTAAGCACACTGATCATATTGTACGAAGCAATAGAGGGCTCAGTTGAACACTAACAGAACTGTCAAATTATTAATGGTTCAGTACCACATAATTATATGTTTCAGTGGCACTGTTTTATTTAACTTAAATTAATATAAAAAAATAAATAAAACAGCAATAAAATACAAGCAAAGAAAAGCGAAACGTTACATCTTCGCTCCAGAGTTTTCGAGTGACCTCTGCGACCTCTGAGGCATAAACGTCAACAGTAAATCCTCACAAACTTATCGGTTTCTCGGTGACACCTACAGGACGTATAGTTCATGTACAGGGTGTATTTGTTTACATAGGGTTTTTTGCGTTCGTCGGATTTTGTTCTTGTTAAAAATGACTGAAAAATCAGATCAACGAATTTTCATCAAATTTTGCTTCAAACTCGATAAAACTAGTTCGGAAACTATTCAAATAATGTAGAAGGCCTTTGGGAATGAGTATATGGGAAAAAAAACAAATAAAAGAGTGGTATAATCTTTTCAAAAGTGGCCGCACATCTGTGGATAGTTACCGGTTCGGATAATATCGAGCGCGTGCGACTTGCGATTGAAGAAGGTCGACTTTTGACTGTGCGAATTAGAAGATGATCTTGGAATACCGAAAACTACAATCTCATCGAGTACAATATATACTGTTCGCCAACCTCAATACAGTCCCTACATAGGCCCCTGTGACATTTGGTTGATCCCGAATTTGAAAAAACCGCTCAAAGGACACCGGTTTGGCGACAAAAAGACGGTTGAAGATAATGCGACGAGGGCACTCAAGGCTATTACAAAAGCTGACTTTCAGGACTGCTTCAGAAAGTGGAAACACCGCTGGTAGCGTGTTATTCAAACAAATGGGGACTACTTTGAAGAATGCCACTCGCCCGATGACGAAAAAAAAGCCAGCGTGAGATATGAGGCAGGTCGGATACTTTTCGGACAGACCTCGTATTTTAAAATAGACCCAATCTGGAAACAATGTATGTATCTATCGCTGCCCATATTCATGGCACCATGATACGGTGCACTCTGTTACACTCATACTCACAGAAATTTGTAGAGTGTAGTTTGGGTGTAACAAAGCATATCATATCATGGCACACTGTGCACAGACAGTAAAAATGTAAAAACGTACAGACATGAAAAATCTACAAGCATTGAGAGAGTACTATCGTCTGTCTCTCGAATGTTTACCAAAAATCCGGATTCTAATTTTCGTCTCGTCTTTCGCATATTAAACTCTAAACTTTCTCGTTTCTCTCGTCTCTCGCGGCATCACTAGTTGTCATGTGATCATTATTTTTATATACTAGAAAGCAATCTATTCGAATCATTCCGAGAATTGTCGTATGCATTTGCATTGTTTGCTTTTAGAAATCATTTTGTATCAATAAATTCATCGCTTTAAAGAAGAATTTTTAGTTTAAAAATAGACAACAAATACATTGATGTAATAACAATATAAATTTGAGTTCATTGATGCAAATAATTACTTATTTTTAAAGTATGGTGTTGTTGCAAATAAAATAACAAATAAATGTTTTATAAAATAACTAAAATTACTGTAATTGTAGTATAAAACAATTACAGTAACATTACAGTATAGAATAAATTGTACAAAATGACACAAAACAACAATAACACAAACTATTATTATAAACTATTTTGAAAATGTGTTATTATGCATTATGTGTGTAAGAAATAAAAAAAACTTGAACCAATCTTTAAGTTTTTATGAACAGAGGTCTGACAATTTTTACCCGAGTGCCCCAGAAGTAGAATAATGTTTTTCGAGAGTTTGTATGTATGTATTTATATATGTCAATTTTGTTTTGCCTAATAATCTAAACCAGCGATCGCAAACCAATAGCACGCAACAAATAATCCGGGAACGAGATTAGAAAAAATTGCACGCAGATCAATAAAGGTTTGCCATCATAATGGATTGTAACGTAGGAGGTGTTGCGTAAGATTCGCATCGCGTAAGATGGCATCTATGCATATCAAAATGGGTATCAAATAAATGCTAGTAAATAGCTAATTTCAAATACATATTGTAAATTTTATATATATATATATATATATATATATATATATATATATTCGAATCGATTACAAGGGATTGGAGTTATCACGCCACCCTGTGCATGTTTAACATGTTAAAATGGCATTAATAAAAAACAGGATAATACATGGTAACAATTCGATACCTGGGCTTAATGTTTCAAACAGAAACGATTTTTTTTATTGCGAATGTTATATTTACAAGAATAAAATATGCTAGTGAAAATTTTATAACCAACAATAAAATTTAATTGATTTACGAAAATGTCTCATACAATAATATTATGACAGTCACCATCCATATGTAACAAACATACATTGAAGACAAATGTAATATGTGATCTTTGTATAATATGTAAGATAGAATGGAGTAACTGTGGATAGAATTCGTAAAATGTGTGTTATGAACTACAACATAAAGATATGTTCCAGTTGTTTTACACTGAACAATTTCTTGTTTAAATCAAAGTTAATAACATTCGTATATGACAAACTTATTGTTAGTTATACTTATACAGGTGTTTTTAGTGCATAGAAAAATATTACTACAATAATACTAAACATATGTTTACAAGAAACAATCGATGCTAAATAAAAAAGAGCTACAAAAATCATGTGAATTGCGAATAACAGTATCAGATGGCGTTAGATGCTTGTATTTATTACGCTGAAAACGTGGACGCTGCTTTTACGGTACACGCTCATAGACCGGCAGCTTGCGACAAAATCATTGTATGATTTTATTCACCGCCATTTTTATAAAATTAGTTATTCCAATCGAGTAAGAAAGGTGTATCATAATGCCGAAGTCGGTCAGCGGAACATTGAGACAGAAAACGATTACGAATATGTAACTTTCAGAAGGGTCATTGTTACATCTGATTCACCTCGAAATTGATTTGTTAATTAGTTTTTAACAAATAATGTATGGATAAACGTTTCTTACACCTGGAAAGCGGGACAAAATTGTTCTTACAGCCTCTAAACAATGTAATATTTCACAAGGGTATTGTCAAATATTATTTAAATTAAAATTTAGGTTAGAGGTAAGTTTGAACTATGAATAATATTTAAAAAAAAGTTCTTACGCCTTGAACACGGACCAAAGGAGTTCTTACATCGCTCTGAAATGATTGATTGAATGATTTACTTTTCCATTTTCCCCCAGGTGTTGTCCCACCATCCAGGTGTAAGAAATGATTTTTTAATATCGTAAGGACGTTTTTAATATCGTAAGGGCGTACTCTACCGAATATACAAGGTTTTCCGATGAATAAAATTTAACACAAATTTTTGTTGCGAGTTTCCGGTCTATCAATTTGTGTACGAAATGTGCCTTTAGAAAAAACCTATCTCTAAATAATAAAAGAGATAGATTTTTTCTAGAGGTTATTTTTGTGCAAGTTAGTTTGTTACGAGGTTATTTTAGTCAAGCTTATTTTTTCGGGGATTTTTTGTCGAAGTTATTTTGTCCTAGGGCAACTAGTCGCGGCATCTTTGGAACATATTGAAAAGTTACTTGAATGGATAATTATTTTGTTTTTGTTCTTAACCCTCGAATTTCAAATAAGATAAAAAATTATTATTAAATTATGGCACTGATTTATAAAAGTAATTTCTTTGGTAACCAATTGTTCAGTCTAAAACATATATTATATTATACAGTTACAGATTAGGCAACGACAACGTTAGAGAAACGATTCATATAATATAAGAGCTATGTCATCATAATATTATTTTAATGATGTTAGAAGATATCATTGGTCGAGTTCATAACATACCATTTTATGATATGTTATTTCAAATAGAGTTATTTCATCTTTGATCAGACAGAGCGGATCCACACTATAATCCTAATTACGGTTCGTTCTCGGTTCGTTCGATTATATTTATATTGATATTCTCGATTCGATCGGAACATGACTGTTACGGATAATATGAATGCACACATTGTTTCTTACTTGATAATATTTTACAAGACTGAGATCGAAACAAAAATTAACCATGATCGGCATTATAGTGTGGATCCACCCTAAATCTATCTGTATCTGGTTTCATTTTGCTTGAATTCATTCTGACTGGACATGCATGAAATATAACAGAAATTCATAAAGGCTGTAATCTTGTTGGAAGTCAAGATAAATAGTATTTAAATTTAATTTAATTGATTTGTTAACGCCTTTTAAATATTATGGTTTAGTCAAGTCTAAATTAATCAAAAGATACGTTCTAAATTAGATAATCTAACACAGTTATAAATGTGGTGATAGTCAAATTAATGGTGGCTGTGTTCAGCACATAAAATGCTTTAGATGGTTTCACGAAGGAAACGACTGGAAAAACGTGATACTGATAGATTTTGAATGAATTTAGAATTCTAAAAATGGTGGCCACAGTTTTGCATTCAGAAAAAAGAGTGAAAGTTTTGATGAAAGTCTTCAATAGATAGTTTTACTGAGCAAGCGCAGTATTATTTTTTTTATATATGTTTTAAGTCTTATCAAAATAGAGACCGCTTTTATTTTGATGCAATTTTTCATGTAACTTAGTGCACTGTTTGGGTATGTGTGATAACTATTTTCTTCTGATTGGAATACTTTGACAATGTGACTTAATTAGTTGACAAAGAAAGAAATATTAAACAAGAGGTAAATTATAACTGTAAATAAACTCGCGATTTAAAATTTCCATACGATTTTCATTGTATGAACAGTTGTGTAATTTTTGGCATATATCAACTGCTTTTAATGTGATTTAATACTTTCATAAATATTTTCACGTGTAAAAAGGGACTGAGACTATATTATTCATTTTTGGTAAAATTTCTTATTGATTTTTGTGCAATTGTGGTAATTGTTGGCACATTTTGTATTATTCACAAATTGTTTTAATTTTATAGTTACCCATACGGTTTTGAACTGCTACCATTATAAAGTAAAAATCGCACAATAAAAAAACTCAAGACGATAACTACAAAATTAATTAAACTGATAAATATCAACATTTCTTTTGCTGAACATTGAGGCATATTCCAAATTTAAAAATAAATTCAGTACCTACATCAAATCCATTAATTTATTAATCCATTAATTATAAAATAATCCATACCAAATTAAAAATGATAGACAGTTTGGTAAATTGTTATGTGTTAACATTAATGTTAACACATTAATGTTAACAAGGTTGTCAATAGCCATAAAATAAATCTAATTCTTTTTCGTCATAATATTAAAGAGATATACACTCCCGTTCAATAAAATTGAACCAACCTGAAATGTTAACTTTTTTACATTTCATAAAACTCCTCACTTTTGTACCTGTAAACAAGTCAGTGATAGAGTAAGAATATATAATGTAAATACATGTTAAGTGTTATATCTCCCTTTTACGTATAAAAATAAAATAAAATGTTGTATCTGTCAAAAACATTTACTACAAGAATAATCAAAATTGAGAGAGACAAAGAGAAAATTGATTCGTTTCAGGTCGGTTCAATTTTATTGAATGGGAATGTACAAATATGGAACTTAAGCATTTAGAGTAGGATTATTGTAATGTAGTAGAAATTAATCTTTGTCAAAAAAAAATAGTGCTTCGAAATAGTAGGTATTTTAATAGTAGGTACTTTTGGGAAGGTTTATAATGAAGGGTTTTATTGAATAGACTTATTTTATTTTAAAAAAAGCTTAAATTAAAACAATTTAACACTTAATTTTCTTGAAATTACGCACACAATATTTGTTGGTAGCCATTTTACATAACTGATAATTAACTACCACACCTTTTAATAGATTAGAGTAGATTAGACATCGGTTCCATTTTGAAATCCAATCGAATTCATTAAATTTTATTAGAAACATAGATTCGCGAGTTTAAAAATACCTTAATTAACGTAATTTTGATATTTAATATGCATATTTTTGTGACGATTCTCTTTCGATTGATTGATTTTAAATATTAATATTTCAATAACTAATATAAAAATACATATAATAAATATCAACATATATGATTTAAATATGGATAATATTCGTGCTAAACCAATATTTGTATATTGTTGTTGTTCAAAATCATTACTGTCATCACTGTGATTTTTCAACCAAAATTTTACTAAACGTGTTAATATGCCACTACTGCGTATACGATTTATTCTGCAAAATAACACAAGAATAGAATATTATTCATTCGAATTTTAAATTCTACTAGTCTGGGAGGAAACGCTGAATTGTATTTTTTTGTATAGCCTACGAAGATTGAGTTGATAAATTGCGGTGAAAACATAATGATATAGTTAGTTATAAAAGCGTAGGATATATATATATATATATATATATATATATATATATATATATATATATATATATATATATATATATATATATATATATATATATATATATATATATATATATATATATATGTTTGTATATATAGTTCAAGCAAGCTACTTAGAATCAAATATAAGTCATCAATAAAATAATTTTAACCTCGATCGGACTATACGGGATCATAAGAGAGGTGAAACTTTAACTACGAAAACCACTTTGGGACAACCGCCGCTGCGTATTTTTTTACGAGCCTCAATATTTTTGTTTACTTGATATCCCGCAATCGTTCAGTTTATTGAAAATGTTTGTCAGAGCAATTTTTATGTAGGCAAAAAAGCGAAAAATAGAGAAAATGGGGCATCACAAAGTGAGCTCATTGTTTTGCGGCCCATTTTCTTTATTTTTCGCTCTTTCTGTCAAACAAAACCGGTGAAAATTTTTATTTCTTGCAAAATTGCTCGGATCAACTGCTACAAGAAATCAATAATAAAAGGGAAATATTTCTCTTTGAAACTGTATGAGATGAGAAAAATTTTCCTTTTTTTAAAAATTAACAATTTTTATCCGTAATTAATCTTGATTACAAAACCATATACGTATATAGCACCTTTCTACACTACTTTGTATTTTTATACACTTGCGTGCGTGTATGAAAAGTAAAATTAAACAGTTCACGCATTGAGATTGAACTCACTATATAACGAATATTTATGCGATATCTTTGTTTATTGTTTTAAGATCAAAGATTTAATTAATTCATTTGTAAGCCATTACGGCAATTATAATTGCGTGATAATCAACTTTTAACCAATATTTATTTACACAGAAGCTAAAATGTGTTTTCGACGCTGTGTGACTAAATTTCATTTAATTCGAACCTGTTTAATCATACGCCATTTTCTCCTAGGCTGTCATCAATTCATCTTTTACAGTCTGTGGTATTTTCACATTAAAAATGTGTCATTTTTAATTTAATATGATTGCATTTGACAAGAGAATGTGTTCAACTGTGTGTCATCTTGAATGATTGATGACGTAAAATATTTAATAATTTTACTATAAGTCGGATTTGTATTTTACAAATTTTTTATTGAAAATCAAACCACTCGTACAAAGACAAATCTGATGTAAACACCCTCATAACCTACGTATACAAACTCGAGTCTATTTCCATAAGCAGTGAGACATCACATCTATTTTTTCACATATATTTAAATAACAATATTTTTTTACATTGTTAAAATTTCTTTGATGGTAGTGGTGTTCGATTCTATGAACTTTACATAATACGTTGTAACCTGAGCAGGGGAATACAAATTTTGCAAATCAATTCTTTCTTTCGGCAAAATTATTGAATCTATGCTGCAGCGAGCGCAAAGCTTTAGCATACGTAGGTAGATATGAAATGTAGCGTTGCATATTTATACTTCTCTGCTAGGAAACTGTTTCTAATAGTTTGATACATTACATGGTTGTTAATTTTTACAGTATTCTATTTTTTTTCTGTTATTTTAACTTTCCTCATAGGTATTTTTCTTCAATCAAATCAGGTCTAAAATATCAGATGTAATTGAATTAACTTAGATCAGAAGATAGAATGGATTAACTAGTTCTGCTACCTGGGGAGTATCCTTACCACAGGCAAAGGAACGACGGAAGATATAACATGCCAAATAAATAAACCCAAAGACGCGTTCGCGGAACGCCAGTCAACATGGAGGTCTCACCAAATAAGAACGACTACCAAACTGCAGATTTTTCGAACAAATTTCAAAACTGTTCTCCTTTATGGAAGCAAGCAGTGGAAGCAACAAAGCAACTTATAAGGGGCGTTCAGCGTTTATTAACAGGCGTCTGAGGTGCATTCTTAGAATATGGTGGCCACAGATTGTTTCTAACGAAGAGGCCTGAAGGAGAACAGGCGAAACACTCATTGACAGAGAAATTTGCCGTAGAAAGATTGTATTGGTTGGACGTATCCTGCGTCGCAGCGAAAACAACATTGTACTTTAGACGCTGGATTGAAACCCGCAAGGCTCTAGATGTAAAGGGCGGCCAAAGAATACCTGGAGGCGAAGCGTCGAGGAAGAGGGAAGGGAGAATGCCCAATGCTCCACTTAGGAGTTCACGGACCTATTATTATTATACGATAATTAAATTAACCTCAATCCAAATTCCGTTTTGATATAAAAATTTTTGCCGATTTATTGCACATTTTTGCCGTCTGCTATATCACTAGTCGCGATTTCTATGTTTTTTTTTTTGGTTGAAGTGCAATACTAGAAAACTATAATGAGATAGAAATATTATGTTTAACTTTCTAATCTATTTCGAATATTGTTTAATTTACTTGAAAACAAATCTTTCTATATTCGAATATTGTTTAATTTACTTGAAAATAAATCTTTCTAACAAAAACTTTGAAAGAGTGAGAAATTTAGGATATGCGTTAAATATGGGAATACTATTTTGACAAAAACGTTTATTCAAGTATTTAAATTGAGGATAATTTAGCATAAAATATGATCTTATTATAATCTAAATCTTATGAACTAAATTATAATCTATAATTAAAACATTCAAGGTTTAATTAAAATATTAATACTTACAATATGTTAATATGTCTACCATATGGCCAAAATTTTCCGTAGACAATTTGATTTGGTAATGAAAAATAATCTTTTGATACTTTGTAATATGGACATGGAATATTTTCGGTATAAAAACGTAATAGTGTCATTACTGATACTAATTCAAATATGACAACATTCTCCTTGCATAGAATTTCAGCTATTTTTGCATGATCATTGATATCAATACACAAAGGTCCATTTACAATACCCTTCCATTCTGGTAATAGTTCATATTCTTCAGTATTTTCATCGATCTATAATAAAAATCAGAAAATGATCAGCCAGAAAAGGATAAACTCATTAATAATAATGGGGTTTAACCTTCGTGTTTGAGACACGACGGTCTATAACAGAGGCCACCCACATCATTATTTTTCAACCTTTATTAATTTTTACATTACACTTTTTTATGATGTGAGTGGAGGATCAGGAATTCGTATGCAGACTAGGAATTGGTAGGTGTGCGGCTGCAGCCGACTTTCTTAGGAACTATGCAGATATTCATCTAGAGTTCGTGAAGGGAAACTGCAGAAAACCTTCACAAGCATAGCCGGGATAAACTCTATAAGTACCACGGAAGTGCGTTATGTCAAAGTTGAGTTGTCTAGTATGTATTTACAGGAAATACTGAATGGATTTTAAGCCATCTATTTCTCAGCTATTCACGAGAGCTATCGAGTCCAAATTTAGTACGGTGAAGAGGTCGAAACAACTTTAAAATAAATTAATTTTGCGTGAAACATTTATTCTCAAACTCAATAGTTTAGCCACAATTTTCTCCTATATCTCCGATATCTCCTATATCTTGGCAATGGCCAGGAGCATGCTTATCAGATTTTCCTGAAGGTTCATTTACTCGGGATAAGAAGTACCGAATATCTCGTATCTGCTGTAACCGAGAGATTCGCAGTTAAAGATGATGTGGCTAGACGTTTCCTTCTCCTCGCCGCACAGTCTGTACATGGGATTCATTGTGCACTCCTATTATGTGCAGATGCTTCTGCAGGTGATAATGCCCGGTGATAAACCGGGTAACCTTCTAAAGTTGTAAACTGTTCAGGTTGAGTGCATCGAGAGACAGTCTCTTGGATGCATTCCGTAACAGTATTTTCTCGAGTTTTTGTTGCGACGTATTTTCCCAGTGATCACGGATTTTAACGGTCATCCACTCGTTGATCATTTGTTTACATCTGGGCCTATGTAGATCAATGGTGAACACCGAAACTATATATTTCACACTTCGTTATAATCTCTACGTACCAGTCCAAGTGGCCGAGCGGTCTAAAGCAGTCTAAAGCGGTCTACGCAGTATGCCTACATAACGCCTATGGGACGTTATGGGTTCGAATCCCGACATCGGCAGTTTGTCAATTATTAAGAAGGGGCGGTTAATTGACTAAACTGTCGGCGTTTGGACAAGAACGAAATAACCGACTATACTTGAGAAGGTTTTCTGCAGTTTCCTTCACGAACTCCAGATGAATATAGGCATAGTTCCTATCATAGTCGGCTGCAGCCGCATATCCTACCAATTCCTAGTCTATACACAAAAAATCCATTCCACTTCACTCACATCCTCATATCCTTAAGCATCACAATGGATCTTATGGTTGAAGTGTAGCCCGTCCAGGGCAGCCTCTACAATCTATCTATCTATCTAATCTCTACGTAGAAGTAAATAACTGAACTGTTTGACGAACATTGAGGTCTATGTGCAATAGAATCAAATATGAGCCTAAAATTGCTGTAACATCCTGTTTAAATAATGTTGATTGAAACACCATCATGAATATCGAATAATTAGAGAGCAGTATATTAGGTTGTTAAGTTGCAAATTGAGAGTTAGTGTCTAATAAATTTCAATTTGCATACATCTAGTGCGCTACTACACACATTTGCACAGGTGATGTGAGTGGGTGATAAAACCACCGGTGTACGCGCGTTTCACTTATAGATTGTACATACGTATGTATATTTAATGCCATACACTAGAACAACACATCGTAAAATTCGATTTAAAATCCCTTGGATATAATAATTACTTTCTCTTATTACGTTAAATAAATCTCTTCAATATAGATTGAAATTAATCACCTCTTGTTGTATAATTTTTTCTCATCAGGAGTTTAATATCAGTTTTTTTGTTTGTTGTATTAACTGTTAAAATTCTTACATTTACGTTTACAAGCATTGAATATATTTAGAGGTACGGTTTTCGATGCTGCAAATCGATATTGATATTTTATCGTATCCTTACGGTTCGAGATCACGTGATACCAAAAGAAAAAGTTTTGAAGCCCAGGCATCATGTAAAAACATATCGTATATACAATAGCAATGAATATACAATTTTAAATTACCATTTAAAACACGAATGCCAATGATTGCCGACTATCACATAGCCGATCGTTACATAAAAACCGTGACATTCTACTCTGAAATTTCGTTTCACTCCCCATATAAAATCATACTTTTATAGTCTCGCTATATATTTTTTCATATCGAAAACGCATTTGCAATCCGTAGGCTGCCTGCGTATGTATGTTTGTATGTATCTAAGCATGCGTGTGTACGTGTGTTTTGGGAACATGATAGCGGCAGGTATAAAACTTTAAACTTAAGTTTTAGTCCACTTAATAAGCTGGAAAATCTGGAAATATTCACTACGGAAATCGTCTCTCCGGGGTCTCTCGGGGGAGAGACGATCTCCGAGGTGAAATTTTGAATTTTCAAAATTTTTTTTCACTCTTACTATTTAGGGTGCTTTATTTACGGACTTGAAACAAAATTCATAAAACTTACTATCCACTTACCAATTTTGTCAAAACTTCATGCGTATACAAAATACTTCTGGTTCGAACACACATCGAATATGTTTTCAGACGTTGTACATCTTCAACTGTTCTTATGGGAAATTCACCACGATCTACAGCTAAATTTGACATTAATACCGCAGCAAAGGCTGTGTATATTAAATAACCAAACACTAATGCCATTAATAAAACACCACGACTACTCAATGCAGTAAACCTCATTTCAGTGCCTAAAATTAAGAATCTCTAATTATATTAATTATAATAACAAATTTCCTTATATTTTTCTTCAAAAAATTTCCTTGACCGATTTTGTCAATTAACGTACGTTAGTCTTTTAAATACAGATAGCACGTCAGATTCTCTGTAAAATGTTCATCCCATATTGTCTGCTTTACAGGCATGGAAAACCAACGAACAAGAACACGCGCAGAAAAAGTGAAAATCATAGTCTCGGTATCAAATTTAATCAGTTTTTTATTATTATTATCACAAATTTCTTAGAAATACCTGTCTCAAATCATTCAGAATTATAATAAATATCATCTGCGAAATCAATCATATACTGCCGTGCTTAGGAAAACAGTAAATGGGGTTTATTGCAATTTTATTAATTTTGATGTTCATAAAATTGAACAACCGTGACTATATTGAGAGAGTTCGAAGTTAAAACAGTCGGAATCGTGAATTTTATTTCACCATGTTTATGAAGATGCATGTTAAATTTCTCCAACTTACGTAACGATTTTCTCAAAAACGCCATGGTGATAAATTCTCAAAAAAATTCAGCTGATTTCTGAGGATTCATTTTACTAATATTGTGAATTTAGTGAAGTTCTTGATAATCTAATAATAGTTTGGAAATACCTTAAGAATGTTATTTCAACAAGATAATATTTTTTTAAGTATGTCAAATATTTCAAATTGATTACATTCCCTAAATATGAAAGCAGTCAATTCATTTATCAAAGTAAAAAAGCAGTAGTTTTCAAATTGTACTGCTATTATCCACTGAAAAGTATAAGTAATGCTGTTTTACTATTTATAACCTGTTATGATTTGTTTGTCCTAATATTATAGTTTGTCCAAATAATAATATTAGAGGTAAGTGTATGTTTGAAAATTTAATATCTTAATTTAAACCATTAATATTCATTTTATGATCATAACATAGTTTGTACACTTTTTAAACTTTAAATGTAAACTTTGACATATTTACTACATTTTTCTAATCTCACTTATTTTTATGCTGCATTACTGCATTTTACCTTTTACAGAGTATAAAGGCAGTAATCACATGTTACTGCTTTTTGATTAACAACAATTAAAGACAGATGATCTCTTATTTTAGGCATTTTGATTAATTGTGATCTAAAACCACACCTAAATGACTTTTAATGAAATCATATAATATATTATTAGTCGTTCAATAATTATTATGGAAAATAATTAATTATTAATTTAGTTTAGAAATAATAAGTTTCTATTAAAAAAACATTTTTTTAAACAATTTTTTTAAAGTAAAACTAATTTTCTACAACTTTACTTCTTATATGTTTTCGATTTTTTCAATATTAAGAGAGCTATACCAAATTTTGTGTTTCCCCCTTCCTCTTAACCGCCCTTTTGCCTTGTCGATTCTTGTCATGCTTACCATAAAAATTCATTGTCATCGGAATTGAACCAACATGTAAAAATTCAACTGCGTAGGATAAGAGGAAGTGGTTCTAATTCTGCTTGCAAGATTTGACCCGAACATACATACATTCATCGATACATACATATATACATGCATACATACAGACATACATACATTGCTAGATAAATAAAAGCTTGTAAACAAACTTAGATTTCAGTTATCTCTGTCTTTACTGTTTCACCCTCTACTTCCCATTACCTAAGCACGGCAGTATAGCTCTTTAAATTTATGGGTAGTGTAAAGAATTTACAGTCTGCAGCACATAAAAATTTAATTACCTTGATTACAAATTCCTGATAAAACACTCAACATACATAAACTAAACGACGAATCCCTAAGTTGCGGTGGTAATAATTTCAATGTTATCACCAAACAAATATAAATGAACACTAGACAACCAAATCCATATAACCACATTTCCTTGGAAAACGTACGTAAAAATCCATATTCTTCAATTCTACGCTTTGGTTTTGGCATAAATAAACTATAACTGTAAGGGAAACATTAAAGCATAAGGATAAGACAAATTCATTACGAATAATATTCTTTGGACCGATATATATTGGAAGCAGTACTAAAATCTAAAATTTTGTCTTTTCAAACTCAGTCAATGGGAAGAGTGTAAGCTACTAAAATCCTCTCCCGATATTGTATCTCTTCTGGAAGTGTATCCACCAAAATGGCAAATAATCGAATTAAAGCGTGACAATACTTCGATTTATGTTTTTTAAGCTAAAAAATTATCAATCCTGTTTGTAAGCGGTCATGCAGAACATTCACAAATAACATACTTTTTAGTAACGAAATCTTACCCATCCTTATTCAATGCCTGTGAATAATCCTTGTTTCTACGAATTTGCGAAGGCGCATATATATTCAACCAAACATCATATCCAATTGATTTGTTATCGGTGTAAGCGGATCTATAAAAGTTCAAAGTTTAATTTCTGACCCGTTGTAGTAGCAAAAACACTCGACTGGATTCCCAGTCAGAACGGGAATGAAAAAATGTAAATTTGGTGAGGTTTCAGTTAAAGTGAATACTGTCTGTATAAAAGTTTAGTTTTAGCACTGCTTATAATAAAAGCTTACCCATCCGTGTGTAAAGCTTGTGAATAATCTAAACATTTTGCATTGCGAGTAGGTTTGTAAGCGTTTAATAATGCATCGATTTCTCCAGTGTCGCGACTGTCTAACTCCTTGTAAATTGATCTAAATAAAAAATTATGGACATATTTTTCAATCAAATCTTCTTTATGTTACGAAACTTAAAAGGTTTAATCGAATTTTGATTAAATCCTATAATAGTTCTTGCATTAAAAGGCTGGTATTGATATCTTATCCTACACATAAGTTTGATATATGAAAATTCTGAATTTACAAACAAATCATTTAAGAAAACTAACTGGAAAAGTACTACAAATTTACCATCAGATAATAAATTAATCATTACTTCATCATCAATAATAAAAAAAAACACTTCATCAATCATAAAAAAGTAATGGCCTTACGTAAAATTATAAACTTCTTCGGCAATTTGCCAAATTTCATATAAAAAACCATTTAATCGATTATTTTTTTCATAAATAAATGGCGCATTCTAAAATTAATAAATACAAGTAAATAAAATATATTTTGTACAAGGCAGTCCAGAACAACCATCATTCAGGAAGGGAGTATGTATCCTTAAACTAAATAAGTATTACCATTTTAATTAATAATTGATATGAAAAAATAAACTGGATCTCTAGATTTCTAGCCCAGTGTGTTTACCGTTACACCACGGATGTTTCTGATAAATGAATCCATATTTCATATCATTGACATTATCACTTAGATAGATAGATTGTAGAGGCTGCCCTGGACGGGCTACACCTCGACCATAAGGTCCATTGTGATGCCTAAGGATGTGAGGATGTGAGTGGAATGGAAGGAATTTTGTGTGTAGACTAGGAATTGGGAGAGTATGCGGCTGCGCCGACTCTGATAGAACCTATACCGATATTCATCTGGAGTTCGTGAAGGAAACTGCAGAAAACCTTCACAAGCACAGCCGCTTACTTCACGCTTGTCCATACGCGTACAGTTTAGACAATTAATAATTGGACGATTGACAGTATCATTTTGAAGTCAACATTAACTTATTATTCCACACTGGTGTATGAGTTAATTTTTTCATATCGATATTTAATTAAACGCCGTGACTATTGTCCGATCCACGGGTCCACGGGCAGCTTTATAACAATTATAAGGAATAGAGTTCTACTAATTATAATTTGTCAAACAATAATTTTATAATAAGATAATTATATTAAATAAAGAAAAATAGTATATTAGTTCAATATTATATTTATTGAAAATTTTATAATTGTGGAAAATATTAATGGTATGGTGATATTTTTTTATTTTAATATTTAAGGTTGTTGTGAAGAAAATTCAATTTAATGACAGGTTCTTCAAAATTTGACAGCTTATTATTTCAATAATAAAGAATATCCTGTCAAAATTTGAAGTTGATCCTGTTTTTAGTTTTTGAGTAAAAAAATGTTAAAGTTACGATTTTTAAAAGATTTTTACATAGGTTAAATGGACTTGCCAGTAAAAATATGAATACACAAATCTATATCTCGACAACCCGATATGCCAGTTTTATGAAAAATTGTCATAATAATTATCAAAGTCTTATAAATACCTGGACCAAATTAATCAAATTAATCAAATTTTCAAATTAATCCTGTTTTTGGTTTCTGAGATAATTAAGTTTGTAGATCGAAAAATTTCTAAATCTAGTTTTATTTTTGGTTATATTTTTAACTAGTTTTATTTAATTTATCTAGTTTTATCACCATGCAACTTTTTTGAAATACATAAGAACATATTTTTAATTATTAAAACTGAAAAAATGAAATTTAGGATTTAATTTTTTTTTAATATTTTTTTTTTACAAATATATATTTTTTTTTACAAAAATTAAATTATTTGAAACAATTTAATTGCAAAATTTTTACTTATTTAGAGTTGGCAATGGAAGAGATTTCAATGCATTTAGTATAGGACAAATTAGCCACCCCTACTTACCCCTTCCAGTTTCACAACAACCTTAATTGATTGTATTCTAAAGATAAATAAAAATAGTATCGTACTTCACACCCGTGTTAATACACTGCACGCAATGTGATTCACCCGGTCCCATGGACACGTAGATCGGACGAATAGTCACAGCGTTAAATAAAAGTCCAATGGCATGTTTGTCTATATAGTATACGCCAGTTCTTTCATACTATGTCTTAAGTAACCCTAATGGAAATTGACATTAGTATTGTATTGTGACGCTAAGTTATACACAAATAATAATATTAACAATTTATTTTTACAACATTTATCCTGAAAGTTTAGGATAACTATTCAGGAACATCCCATAAAACAAAATTTTAGAAAATTCAACCCACATTTCCATAGCCAACTTTCAATTGTTTACCACTTAATTGAAAACCATCGGTATACTTTGAATAATTATAAGACAACGCTCGATGATTCAACAATGATATAAATAATTGTTCAGAGTCATTCCATACGTAAATATTGTGCATGTTTGGATATTTCCTCAATAATTTCGCATTTTTATAATAATTCGTATTTATTTTTGAAGATAATGAAAATTTTTTTTCAGTAATATTATCGTTGTCTGATATTTTTGATGGCTGAACGTTTCCAACACAAAGTATCTTAAAACAAATAATTTCGATCTATAAAATATAAACTCCGATAATTGAGACACGAGACGCCCAACTTTTCTTTTGCGAAAATTCAAGAGAGTAACTTGTTTGTTTGACGATAGCAAAAATTTTATTAGTAACAGTTAATTTGTTAGTTAAATGTATAATAAATAATGTAATAAAGACTTCAAAAATATTTGTGACCTACAAAATGGATGCTGTGACAGGCAGGCCCGCCCACCCTCAATATATTCAAATAACGGGGTATGCATAGTTATTACTTGGCGCTACTTAAATAACCGTAACTTGGCGCGATTGAGTGTATTCACGATAAAAACAATATTAGTATAGTTCACACGTAACAGGCAAAGCAAAGAGTATATAAAAACAGTATAGTAACCATACATATTATTTTAACATCAATGATACAATGTATACTAATAGATTATTCAAGACTTGTGTTGACATTGATTATTCATTATTTTTGATTTTGCAGTTGCAAATTATCACCTTTAAATATTTATATTTAAAAAAAATTCGCATATGAATTAAGTTTGAACGTCATTATAAGATTAACAATGGGAAAAACAAAATGCCAACACTAGGACTCGAACTTCTCCCGTCCTACCGGGAGGGTGTGCTCACCAATACGCCATGGTTACTTAATGATTACATAACATTTCTTTATTCACATATATTTTTTAATTTGTACGTATACACTCGCACTGCTATTTTAATAATTCAACAAGCATTACCCGTCGCGGCTTCGCACGAAAAAATTTTGTAACGCCCTTATAACCAAGTAACATATTATTTTCTCCCGTCAAGGACTGATAAATTTTTTTAATACATTTGTTGTATGCACTGCCACCTATTGGCAAAATTTTTGAAGTACTCATGTTGTATATACTGCCATCTATTGGCAAATTTTTAAAACGTATTTGTTATATGCATCGCTCTCTATGCATAGCATATTTAACATATTTGTTTTATAATATGGTTTCCGTCACCTCCAACAAATATCATTATATTTTAGCCAATCTATACATAATCTTGACAAATTATATACTAAAACCTTCCTCGAGAACCACTCTATTCATTGGTGAAAACAGCATGAAAATCGGAGCAGTAGTTTTTGAATTTATCGCGAACAGAGAGATAGACGCGGCTGGGGGACTTTGTTTTATACAATGTAAGGATAATGGTTTTTATGAACTTTATTATGTCAGAATAAGGAAAACAAACAAATCGAATACGAATTTTAAGATATATTTTTGCAACAATGAGATACCGTTTGCGTATACCGTAAATCCCGCTTCACAAAAGGTTTTGAAATATTCTTTTAATTAAATAAAATCATACAAAACTTCATGTCATGTTTCAATTCCATCGAACTGTTTATAATAAAAGTTTTTTTTTTAAAGGAGAATTTTCGTCTTACATATTTTTTCGATCTCGGTTTCAAAGTTGGACAGTTTTGCCAATTTTGCTAAAACCTACAACGATTTACAATACCCATTCCGATCTTACTTTCTTGATCTTACTTTTTCGGTTTAGAACACAAATTTCAGCTCGCTATCTCTTTTCGCTTTTATGTTATCGTATTGACAGACAGATAGCCGTTACAAAGTCGGAACTAAACTTAATATACCCGGGTATATATTATATACCAGGGTATAAAAATTAAATTATTACCATCCAAAATGATTTGCTATTTTGTGATTAGTACATTTTTACAGATTAAAAATCGAGATAAGAGATTGAAAGAAAGTACAATCGTCTGTCTCTCGAATATTTATCGAAAATCAGGATTGTAATTTTCGTCTCACCTATCGTTGGCTTATTTTCTTTTCTCTCGTCTCTCGCGGCATCACTAAGTATGAGAACTAACTTAATGTATGGAACGAATGAAAAATTTTTCAATTCGAAAATATTCATAAAAAATAATATAAAATGATTAAATTACACTTAAATAAGAAAACTTACCATTAAAATATTTAAAAAAAGCATTTTCCTATTGTTTTATACTCGAAATATATTTATACACGATAATATAGATTAGCTTTTATGTTTAATATTTAATATGGAATATTATTTATATTATATATAAAATTGTATTATGTGAACTGAATTTTAAAATTGATTTAAAGATATATTATTCTATACCCACCAAATTCAATTAAATATTTGGTTATATTTTATTATCATCACAATATTCTCGAAGGGTTTTGTAAAGATTATAAGATTATTATAATTTAATTTCATATAATTTCATTGCAGATGTTACATCAAACATCAATTAAAATATACAAAATATTGTAATATAAATCAATTTTCTATGTATTGACGTCAAATACATTTTGTTTTAATTCATGTATAATGGAATAAAATATTCTGAACATGAAGTCTAATAAAATAACTAAGAACTGACTCTATGGATGTTACAGATAAAAGTGTAATATTGTGCGACAGTATATAATATATATATATAGGATATAAAACCATAAAAACAGTCGGACGGAAAATAGACAGTGTCAAGTCAGGATACTTTATTTTAAATATACAGGGTGTTCTGAAAAATGAGATACTCCAATTAAAGGAGTATTCCACTTCGGAATGCAAGTGAGAAAGCTGAATTATAGGATAAATCTTTGTTCTGATATTCTAAAGATCGGCAAAAAAGTCGAATATATTTTTGTGTCCACCAGTTAAGACATTAAAAGTTAAATGCCACCAAAAGAGCTTCTTTTTTTTTTGCAAATATATCGATTGTCATTCATTATATATATTTGATTCCATGCATATTATCAAGTCATCAACAGATCTCGAGCTATAGCGCAAAAACTGGGAGATGCGCATCCGGTTATAGAACAATTCTTATATAGATTCAGTAAAAAACAACTGTAAAATTTTGAAGACAGAAAGACCACTATTGTGGCGATGGTATATTAGTGACGTGGGATATTTTACAAAACCATTAAAAAAATTCTACAAATTATTAGAACACAAGAGACATAAATATAAAGGCAAACTTAAATTTTGGATTCAAGTATCCATACATTTCGACAGAAAATTTTTAAATGACTTTTTTAAGTGGAACGAAGGCTTTATACATTTCTTCTTCCCAATTTGTACACATATATAAGTATTTTTTTTAAATAAACAACATTTGTTATTATAAACTTTTTTTAGCATGGAATAGTTATGCCAAAATTTAAGCTTAAATATCTGTGAATATTCTTTATTGCAACAGCGAAATATGTATATACTACTTTTGTACAATACATTTCAAAATTTACCCCAATTCCTAGAACAAATAATTGTATTTTATAAATACGTATTTCGACTACAAAGTAGTTATTATCAGTATGAATTAGCTAATTTTTACTCGTTGCTAATTTGGTGCGTGTCTCGCTTTGTAGTCGAAATACGTATTTATAAAATACAAATAATTGTTCTAGGAATTGGGCCAAATTTGAAATTTAATTTAGGGTTCTCTTTGGTTATCTTAATAATCTTTATACTTTTGTACACTTGGCCATAAAAGTTGATGTCATTTTCTTAAATTTTATAGTTGATTTGTGCATTATTCATTAGGTTTTCGAATAGTTCTTACTATATTTCTAAAAAACAACTTTTATACGAAGCATTTTTTCGAAAACCGAATCAATAAAGGCACAAAACAATTATAAAATTTAAAAAAATGACCTCAACTTTTGTAGTCCCTAGTACACTACTTTGTATTTTTATACATTTATACGTGTGTAAAAAGTAAGATAAACAATTAAACACATTGATAATAAATTCAGTATATGCCGAGTATTGAAGCAATTAATTCAGTTAGTTGTCATTTTCACCTAAGTTAATATAGTTTTGTAATCTTTCGCAAAGTAGATTTTATAACATATCCTCAATAAAATCCAACGAAACAGAATTATTTGAAGAATATATACACTTTTAATATTTTTTTCACAAGTTGTACACTCTGGTACATCCTATATATAGTGTGCGGCACTACATACAATAATAATAGTGTGAAAAATATAAAACCTATTTTGACAAAATGGAAACCCGACTTCAAAAATCAAATATTTTATAACAAAAAATACACTAAAAAGTAAAAAAATAATTGCATATTCTTGTGCCAATTTTAGTTCACCTAAGCAAGAATTTTTAAATATATCTGTACAATTATTGTTATTTTTGGAGTCGGTGTCAGCATAGAGAAATTCACATAACTTTTGGACACCGCCTCCAAAAATAACAATAAGTGTACATATATATTTTAAAATTTTTGCTTAGGTGAACTAAAATTGGCACAAGAATATGCAATTATTTTTTTACTTTTTAGTGCATTTTTTGTTATAGAATATTTGATTTTTGAAGTCGGGTTTCCATTTTGTCAAAATAGGTTTTATTTCTCGCTTTTTAGTGACTTTGAAGTTCTATAACTTATTTTATTTGTCTAAATATGGGTAGACCAACTAAACGACCAACTAATTTTTAGTGCATTTTTTTATAACACTTTTTTTTTTATCCGTTTTTTTTTTTTTAATTTTTAGTGCATTTTTTTATAACAGATTTTCAATTTTTTTTACAAGCATTTTTTTTTTTTTTAAACTTAAAAAATAAAATAAAATAAAATAAAAAATACAGACGAATTGAGAATCATCCTCCTTTTTGAAGTCGGGTTAAAAATAATGAATGTTATCAAATAACATTATGTTTACTAATAAAAAAACTATTTTCTAAAAGTCTTTAAGTCTCCAAGTCTATACAACAATAATGATAATAACAATATTATGATTATGATTTTATATATTGTGTAAAAAAATTTATTAATAATAAATCATGTCTAATATCTAATTGTTATTAATGTTGTTATTGTTGTACTATATTATTGAGTAGATTTAATGTGTCACAGTTTTTGTGTTTTGATGTCATAAATTTTGAAGTGTTTACAAAGTTATTCTGTTTTATGTAATAAACATATGCTTATTCAAGTGTGTGTTCACAGTTTATGAATATGCTTCAAGATTCTAAAGCATTCGTAGCATATCAAACAGAAATACATTGAGACTTTTATATTAATCCCATTTTTTTGCATTTTGAACCGACGATTAAAAAAAATCAATAATTGAATATCTTCTCCGAATATCTCATTAAAAATACGTCTTCTTCCGTGGAAATTATCAATTTTTAATACGGGAATTGAATTTTTCACAAAATAAAACTACGCATAGCTATGCAATTTTTAGGCCATCATATTTCCGAATATTTGTTTGAATCCAAATTTTGTTCATATGAACATCTCGAGAAAAAGAGTTAGATTGAAATATAAAAAAAAAAGTGAAAATAACAACTAACTGAGTTAATTGCTTAAATACCGGGTATATACTGAATGAATGGAAAAAACGGTTTATTTAAAAAAAAAGGAACATTTTTTGTATTTAATTTTTTATTCTATGTCTTCCGGTTTTAAAGATAAACAGTATTGCCTATTTTTCACAAACATGGCCCGATTTTGCCTTTTACTTTTTAGCTCTAGAACGCATATACGAAATTTTTGCTCGCTACCTCTTTCCTTTTTGAGTAATCATGTTTACAGACAACTTTGCGCAATGAACTAATTATGTCATGAATGAATTAATTATGAACACCTATCACACATTTTTTCTGCGATCAATTTTATCAACCGTTACATTAGTCGGGACTAAACTTAATATACCCTGGTTTATATATATATATATATATATATATATATATATATATATATATAAATTTGAAATGAAATCGAAATAAATACTAGATTATTTTTGTTGATAAACTTCAAATTTCAAAGGAAATCAGGGAATTAAAATTAACCTAGCTTTAAATGCTGCATTTTTGAGCAGATTGAAACTTAGTATGCGTAAAAGGGTTCTTCTGAAAATCGATTAAGAGGAAAAGCTATTTTTGGGAATGGAAGAAACAGAAAAAGACAAATATATATCCTAAAATTTGTAAATGTAAATGTAATAGATTTCTACTACAATTATTATCTGGTCTATAAATAATTCTAGATACAAGAAAATGTATGTATTAGAATATATAAGTTTTCATTTACTAGGATATTAATGTATAATTGAATCAGACAGTGTTACTTAAAGTAACACCATAATTACGGAATCCTAATAGACGTTATTGTTATTATTATGAGGTCATTTATTTGAAAATGTTGTTTATTTATCTTACAATGTTGAGTTGTTTATGAAAAATGTAAATTATTCAACTAAAATATAAATTTTCTTACAGAGTGGAAAAATTATGCTCTTTACAATAATATAAAACAAATATTTTCGGAAAATATACAAGCTTTTCTTTGTATATAAATGATAATTAAAATTTCTTAATGGCTCATCGGAAACCGCGCAATCTTTTGGGTTTTAAAATCATGTCTTTATGCCAAACTTCAAGTTCTTAATCGTAAAAAAATACCATATAGGTTTTCATGAATGCTATACCTATTATCTTCAAGAAAATACTTTTCTTCATCTTCAAGAGCTTGCTTAGGTATTATTTTAAAATCTTAAAGATAAACGTTATCAGAGAAAGAAAAATTGCTCGAAATTCATTGGACATTTATGTATTCTATTTACGGCACTAATGTTCTAAGTGATAACCTTAAGTATAACCTTAATAAAGTATCACCTTATGTATGGTGATGTTAGACCCTAAACTAACATGGAACCCTCATCTGGAAGACATAACAAATAAGAGTAAATCTTCTCTCATGCTTTGCAAGAGCGCATGTGGAAAAATCTAGGGTCTAAAACCCAAAATGATCCACTGGCTGTACACAACAATAGTTAGGCCAATTATAACCTATGCTTCTCTAGTGTGGTGGCCAAAGGTTAATCAAATAACAGCATGAACAAAGCTATCCAGGATCCAAAGACTAGCCTGTTTGTGCATTACTGATCCATGAGCAGTACACCCACAGCTACCATGGAAATCATACTAGGGCTGACTCCGCTAAACATTGTAATAATAGCTAAAACGAGATCCAGCGCCTATAGCCCGATACAAGATATTCGGTGGATCTCACCCCGAATATATGAACCTTCAGGAAGCCCTGGTAAGCAAGCTCCTGGCTATTGTCAAAATATGGGTGAAGCGAATCTCGTCAGACTGAATTAGAAGGGAGAGCAAAATGGACTATAAGGTCGAAGTGGTTTTTAGACCCCAGGATATATCTATGTATCTATCTATCTACCTTATGTATGAATATATAAACCAGGTGCCCTTTTTTGGCTGCGAGTTAAATTAACCCAAAGTGTGAGTACTAAGAAGACGTTTTGAGTCTTTAAACTTTAAATATAGCAATTCGAAATTCTAATTCTAATTACTATAAAAACAAATTGTATTTTTGGAATTCGAGTAGGTCACTGGAAATTACTCGGTGACTCGCGGATCATAGGTAGCTAACCGGATAAAAATCGGTTAATTTCTGTAATTATTATACTTAAAGAAATTTTTGAGAAATCGATAGAAATGCAATAAAAATCTTACGAAAGAAAATTCACTAAAAGTAAAAGTTGGAATTTTTTATAATCTCTTTATAAACCTACCGAATGTTAGTGATTGATTCATAAATTTGATAACACATGTTGTGAAGTACTTTTAAAATACGATTTTTTAAATTATGTATACGAGTATATATCGCTCCAATTAATGTCAATTAAATGTACCTAAATGACAAGTTATTACGTGTATCATTAATAACATAATATATACAGGTTGTTCCGACTACGGTATCTACCAAAATGTTCAAGTTTAATGTTTTTGTGCACAAATTACAATATAACTATCCATGAATCGAAAGAAAATCGATTAGCAAATTTCAGGATAGTTTACCGATTGGTTTTTGAAATATTTATTTTGAAAATTTGAATTTTAATACATTGCTTTTATTTAAAATCAACAAATTGACAAATTTACACTCAGAAAAAAAAAGCATTAGTATTAATATTTATACATAAAACTTTTTAACAAAAAATAGAACCGACGAAAAAAGAAAGTAACTGAAAACAAAAAATAATAACTTTGTAACAAAAAATTAATCCTCCGAAAAAAGAAAGGAAAAAATAAAACAGTAAACTTTTTAGTCTAACTAATGTAAAAGTCCTACACTAATGTAAATACCTAAATAATTTTGTATTTAATACCTAAATAATGTAAATACCATCGAAATGGGCGAAGGGTGAATCTGATTTTCGGTTAAAAGTAAATATTACAAAATATTACATTTTGTTTGTTTGGCGCCGACTCAAAATTATTTAGGTATTAACATTAGTGTAGGACTTACAGATGAAAAATTCAATGGTGAACAATCAACCATTCCCTATTTTTCAACCCTTAGGGGCGACATTTTTTTTTCAAATTTCTTTGGTAGCAATTTCGAAGTATACCCTATCCAATAAAAAAAGAATTAACAAAATCGAACTACTCTGTAAAGACTTATGCGTGATCATATATTTTTTTTTTTAAATGCAGATTGTAATGAGTACCTCCTTCTTTAGTCGGTAAAAAATACAAACTGATGCCACCAAAAAATTTAAAATGCATATATGCAAATTACTCTCTCGAAAATGGTAAGTGATAGAAGGAAAGTTTTCAATCTTTTTCTAAAAACACAACAACTTTGTATGAAACTTTTTTCATAAAATTAACGCGAAACGTTAGTCAACGTGAATCGCTAGTTAACACGAAGCGTTGGTCATTGCGGAAGTTAACACGAAGTTATTCTATCCGGTAGTTAACTTCGAAGATCGCGACAGTTAAGTTTCAGTTAACTTCGAAGCGTTAGTCATCGCAAAGCGTTAATTAAAGCGTAAAGCGCAAGGCGTTGCGAAGCATGCCAGGTACAGCTAGTACTAAATAATTTGTATTTATAATATTTTACTATACAATCTGTATATATATATATAGCACTTACAATGTTATATAACACCTTTATTGGCCGTCCGTTCGTCTGTCCGTACCTCTGGTATGAAATTATGTCAATTACAGATTAAGTACATCCATATAATTAGAATCAATTTACATACATTATTATTATATTTACCTATATGAATAAGGTTTCATACAGTTAACATTTGTACTTAATTTGAAGCAATTCATTAATTTATTGTTATTATTCATGAACATGTGAGAATAATAATTGGCTCCATAACAATTCTGATTTTTTGAATATTATTTGTACGATATTTTTATACATAGTACATTTCATTTATTACTACGAACATAAACAACAAAAAGAATTATTGTTTAATTGCAATAATGAACAATAATTGAACAAAAACACTTAACGATATTCGTTTATATATCACAACAATATAACTACGACAATCGCTTGTTTTTTTTATCGTATACAGAGTGCATCGTATGCAGAGTCCAAGTTGTTCTCACCCAGCCGTCTATTTCCATTATATACCCAACTAGCTATTCAGCGGTTTCACCCGCGTTAAATTTAAATTAAACAAAAACAAATTTGAAAAAATTAAAAATATATTATTTTAAAAAAAATCTCCCTCCAGCCGGATTTGAACCAGCGACCTAGTTTATCTATATATATATTTAATATATTTTTTCTTCCGATTTACTTTACAAATATCAATATTTAAGGCTAACTAAGAATTTTAACGTAATGCTAGATAGCCTGTAGCATTCCTCATGAATGTGGCTATCTAACGCAAAATCTCACTTAGGCAGTTAAAATCTCACTGGCAGTTCCAGAGATTAGCGCGTACAAACAAACAAACAAATCCTTAAGTTTTATTATATTAGTATAGATAGATCTTTCTAAAGCATAATTCTCGAAATCTTCCATTTTCGTGTGCAATTGACTGTAAGCGCACTTTAGCATACAAATTTAGTCTGAAATGAAATCGGTACGTGACATGCAAAGTTAGATAATAGGGCTAAGTTCGTTAATGAGCACAACCGTTCGAGGGGAATGGGGGAAACCGTCACTTTGGTAACTCGATTTTCTGTCATTATAGTTCCTTTCTATAAGAAGATTTTAGTTTAGGTAGCTCCTTCGTGGCAAATTGTTTTTAAAAACAGCCCACAGTAGTTATAGCTTTAAACTCAAGTTATGCATTTTACCATAATAAAGTTTTAAATAATAGCTTGTTGAAGGTCATGAGCTTTGATAACCACAAAAGTTTTTATATTTTAGGTTGATGGGACACAATGTATAGGCAGTTAGGCAATGTATAGATAAAAATCTGAGTTTTTTTTTTTTTTGGAAAAAAATCTGACGAAAGGTTTCATGTGATGAAGGATATCATTCAAAATTGGAATTGTGACATATTGTGAATAGCAAATATTAAATGAACGCATACATTTTCGATAATATTGCTCCACCTTCTATAGATTAACAAGTAAAAAACTTTAATAAATTAAATCTCGTAAATTACTTTTAAATTAAAAAAAAAATATTCTGACGAAGAGTTTTGTAAATATCTTAATTAAAATGATAAAAAGTTCACGAACATTTTCGTCTGCCATATTTGAATAGAATCAAAAGACAATTGTTTATTATTTTTATTAATTAAATAATTACATAAATCTGATTACTAGTGATGATATCTAAAGTTAAATAATTTATTTACAGATTAAAATTTTTAATTTCTGTTAAAACAATTGTTTCTGTTTATTATGATTTGCTGGGTTGTGTCCGGTCAACCTTAAATAATAAAAAATCATTATTTAGACCAAATCTCAAGCGTATGGTTTACTAATTTCTATTTTTGTTGAAATACAGTCTTAATACTTAAGATAGAATTTTGTCTTTTGCTAGGAAATTACTATGGGAAAAATTACTATGTTTTATTAGGTGTAATTATTGAAATTGTTTTACTTTTCCGAAACGGATTCATAAACATTTGTCTATTTCATATGCGCAAATCATTTTGATTATTATATGTGCTTATGAGCTTGAGATATTTGAAAAATTAAGTACATGAGGAGGATTCACGTACGCTCGAGTGCAATTCATTTAAATCAGTTAATATTTGATATTTGAGCCTCTCTAAGTGGCACTATATGTAATATTAACCGCTGGTTCGGTTTTTTTTGCTGGATGTTCATGAAAATTATTTCTTTCTTTCAAAAAACTCACACAAACTGGATTGAAACAAAAATGGAGAAATTTTTTAGGTTTAAACATTTATATAGGTTCTTTAAATGCTATAAAGATTGATTTCATGTAAACTATTTTTAAGTATCGCTTAGCTATTATGAATATCTCTAACGTATGACAGATATCTTTGAATAGATCATTGATCTACGAGTATTCATTGATTTATTATTCGTACTCAGAATACTACCTACGTTTCATTTCAATACAAAACTAAATAATTAATTGTTATTTTTTATTTTTCAGGTGGTGTTGGTGGTGAAAAAGGATATTTTGGACCATGGCGAACTTGTAAACAGTTATTATCACGTGAACGATGTGGTCCATACGATTCCAGATTTCGAACAAGTGGTAAATAATCAATTTCTTGCTTTTGGTTTTTTTTTTCAAAATTAATTTCTTTTATTTTTATGAAAACATTTCTTTTAGCCGTGGTATATATGGCTGGATGGGCAGCATTAACAAGTACAATACTATTGGCCATATTTTGTTTATTAAGTGTTATACAAATAGCTATGATTAATTCAAAAGACAAAGTTGTTGTTAGCTATTCATTTGCTGTGATGGCCAAATTAGCATTAAGTTTATTAGCAAGTAAGTATTGCAACAAATATTATTCAAATATTCAAAAATTTCTATTTAGGTTACATCCCGTAATGCCATAATAATGTCAACTTAGCATATTTTCTCAGAATAAATACATAATATACTTCATTCCGAAATTAAACTGTGACCGCTAGAGTGGTAACAGAAATATATATATATATATATATATATATATATATATATATATATATATATATATATATATATATATATATATTTACCATGTGATTGTACAATTTTTAGCGACCACAATTTTAGTCAGATTAAAATTTCTTATCTGATATGCTTTCGGTATTTGAAAGACCAAGTTCGTTAATGAGTAGAATGTCTCAAGGGGAAACGAGGAAAATATAGGAAATTTCAATTAATATTTGAAAAATCTTAACTACAATTCATGGCCAGATCATTTTTTTCTAAAGCTATTTTCTAAGCTCCTACAGAAATATTAGGATTTTAATTTTAAATCGTAAATATAGACAAATAATTTGTTATTTTTTAAATATTAGGTTAGGTTAGAGTGGCTTTCCTGGGGTGAGATACACATGGACCATAGGGTCCGTTGTGATACCGAAGTGGGTTGGCCCATCCCCGGCCACTACTCCATGAACCATTTGGAGCTGTTTAAGAACAGTGAGAGTGCTTTCAGGTCAACGGACTTAAGATCGGAGAGGTTGTCAAAGAAAGACTGGGTCAGATGAGTCCATCTCCTCCTGGCAAGACCTGGACAGTGACAGAGAAGATGAGACATCGTTTCCTCATCCTTCCCACTGTGACAGCTCCTGTAATAATCGTGATGCCCTGGTAGGCCCAGTCGTTCAGCGTGCCTGACACCTATAGCCAGTGTCCGGTAATAGCCGCAACGATTTTGCTTATATAGACTCTTTGAAGCGAGACAAGTTCTTCGGAATACCTACGTACTTAGACCATATATGTCTTGTAGCACGTTCCACAAGTACGTTCCTCCCTCCATCTTAGATTGGCCTTTCTTAAGATATTCTCATTCAGGAGCAGCTGGCAGTTCGCTTCGCAAGCGGAACTCCTGGAACTCGTCGGCTTCACAATTCCCTGGAATGTCTCTGTGTCCCGGCAACCATATCAGGTTTTCATTAATTTTTCCGCCAGCATATTAAGGACGTTCTTGTAAATATTAGAGTAACAAAAACCATTTCACTAAATTGTAGTAAAGTTTTTTATAACTTAACTTCTTATAAACTTATTGATTTTTCTAATATAACTTGATCTTTCAATTACCAATTGCTCCTCACATACCAAATTTCACATCGAGAAGATTAAAATTGTGACAGCGAATTTCGCTAATTTTGCCATTCACACAACCAACACCTCAACATCTTTGTAGATATAATTCATAAATAAAGTGGGGTTGGGGGTGAATTTGGTTTTATCCGCATTCCCTATCGTGTGTATATCGTTAAATAGGTATTTCAAAAGTGTATATACCGGTTGTTTAGTTTACATCTTCGCATAGTAAATCTCCCACGAGTATGAGAGAGTACATATGTATACATTAAGCAATGTGTATGAAAAGGAGATCTTATAGGTTTGTTTTCTTACTTAAAGTTAAACTGTTGTGTGTGGTATGTGTCGTACGATCAGCATTCAGTTAGATGTATTCAGCATTCAGTTAGATGTATTTCAAAAGTGTATATACCGGTTGTTTAGTTTACATCTTCGCATAGTAAATCTCCCACGAGTATGAGAGAGTACATATGTATACATTAAGCAATGTGTATGAAAAGGAGATCTTATAGGTTTGTTTTCTTACTTAAAGTTAAACTGTTGTGTGTGGTATGTGTCGTACGATCAGCATTCAGTTAGATGACGCTTGGAGAGTGGGGTGTTTTAAGTGAACAGATCAGTTGTTATGATCTGTTTAACTTTAAGTAAGAAAACGAACTCTATCTCCTTCTCATACACATTGCTTACTGTTGCTTACTCTCTCATACTCGTGGGAGATCTTCTATGCGAAGATGTAAACTAAACAACCGGTATAGGAATCCGTTTACAAAATATAATAAGTTAAACTATTGTAGGGGTTGTGATATTGACTGTACTAAGTAACATATTGATCCGTTAACATGAAGTGTTAAAGTAATCAATCCCAATAAAAAGATCCGACTCTTACCCTAAATAATAAAAGTTAATAATTAAAAACGTTAATAATTAAAAAAATTGTTTATTAATGCATAAATTTAACGAGTATTCATAAATTCATCTTTTTTTTTTTGGTATTTAAATACAACCTAAGGACAAATCATATTTAATATGCAAAGACTGTTATAATTGTTATATTTCATGAGAGTAAATTGTTTTTAGGTATGAGAAGAATATACAGTTTTTCCTATCTTTTATGAAACATAATGAATTAATTAGCATAACAATTACAAAAACTGTTACACTATGTATTAATAATGGTTATATATCCAAATTATTAAAGTGTTTGACAATGTTATTATGGAAACAACTTTTTTCCTGTATATAAACAGTTAAAAAGTTTATAATACTAAATATTTCCGTCGTATTATCATTGTTTCATACTTTAATAGTGATCCAATCACTAATGAGGGTTTTGACTTATAAAACTCATATATAAAATATTTATTTTTAAACCATTATTTTGGTATCTACAAAAACTGTATGACAAGCAAAACGACCTGAATAATATCAAATATTATTAGATTATCAAATGATAATTAATGAGAACTCTCATTAATGAGAACTCTCATAAAAATTTATAAAAATTTTATTTAAAAGTTTTTTAAATAAAATTTCAAATTCGCCCCAATACTTAGATCAGTTTTTGTATTATAAATACGTATTTCGACTACAAAGTAGTCATCATCAGTATAAATTAGCTTGTCGTAATTTACTCTTTGACAATTAGAAATAGATAGAAAATCGAAATCAATATACCAAAATAAAAATAAATAAAAAATTAAACAAAATCAATTAAAATATAATAAATTTTATTGAAATTACTCTTGTTAAAATTTTTTTCATTCAAATTACTCTCATATTGTCTCAGGATAAGTTATTTGTTGCTAATTTGGTGACAGTTTCACTTGAATATATAGTGTATGACACAAACATTTTTTACTGAAGACTGTGCAATAGGGAGGGGTAGAAATCAGTGTTACATGAATCGAGGGGCTCATCAGTCGATTGTTTTATCAGCAATTCCTTATATGCTGAAAATACTCTCTATCGGATTCTCATAACGTGACAAAAAAAATATAATATGGCAACGTATAATAACTAAAATTATTCATATGGAAATAGGCAAAACTTGTAATAGACAAGTGGCATTACATTAATGTTGTATTATTATGTAACTGTAAAAAATATTTTAACTTAACAAACTAAAAAAAACATTTAAATTATTTATAATAGTTGACTAGGTACTCTAGCATTTTTATATCTTGATAATTTGTCTGTATTAGGCTAGTTGCATATTATTAACTATCCCAAATTTTTATCATTTACATCAAAAGTCTGCGAGAAAAACATCCGTTCTGACAAACAGACAGACAATCACTGAGGTGATTACGTAAGTATTTCGTTTTGACGACTTTGGCAACGAGTGTCAACAGACCCTGTACATTTTTAACATGAGACAAACGGTTCTTGATGTATTAAGCTATTACCCTTTCAATATTTGTGATATTAGACATTTACAATAACATTTTGATGGTTTATCGGCTTAATATTTCAAGAATCGTTGCTTGCACGTCCAAAATACGTTCGACGTTTTTATAATAATCTTAATTGATGTTTTTATTATGTTTGGCAAAGAACTAAAAACCACGCTTTTATTGATAAGACAGTAAACAGAAACGCATTGTCAAAAAATTAAAAAAGTTTTTAACGCGTTGGAGGGCATTGATTGGTTTGGTAATATAATTCATTTATTTCAACTCAAAACTATCGAAAGTTTTAGAATTAGCTGTTTAATTAATGCTTTTTAATTGTGTGTCCAGTGCTTTTAAAGGATTGCCATTTCCGAGGCACCTTCTAGAAGTGAAAAACCAAAAACCGGCAGTTTCTGTATCTATCTTTGGTTTACCAACTATTTGAAGCAACCTGAATTAATACTAACGCGTTATTTTTATTTACACAATGTTTATTAATTGATCGAACAAACTCATAAAGACAGTTAATAATTTTCATGAATATTTAATAAATTTAATTAAAATAATATATAGTTTTGCATATGACAGGCTTTGTTTTATAATCAATATTAATTATGTGAATAATTTCAAATAAATAGAACAATTTTTAATTAATTTTTAGTGAGCTTTCAAAGAAAATCTGTTTTCGGAAAATTTTTGTTCATAATTCATCGAAGGAAGATAACTAGTAATGATTATTCAGAAATAAAATATATAGATCTTTTCCGTTATTAGAAGTTTTTGATGGCAGAAAATAATTAATAAATGAATTTCGTAATATATTCATCTGGCCAAAATAACATCAGAATAATATTTTTGATCACTAGAATACATTGAAACTTTTTAAACTAATTTTATAGACCAGCCCAAGTAGCCAAGCGGTCTAACGCGCTCTGCTTGCTTGAAACTTGGAGTTTACGGGTTCGAATCCCGGCAGTGGCAGTTTGTCAATTAATGGGGTGGTTAATTTACTATACTGCCGACGTATGGACAAGAATGAAACCCCATGGTAAAACCCCATTTGATTATTTTTTTATATAACTAATTTTATAAGTTTAAAATACAATAATCTTCTGTAATAAACTAACTAGTCAAACCAATAGTCTAAGTCTAAGTCAGTGAATGCCCAAAAATACCATTCTAGCGGTCACTGTTTTAATCCGCTTGGAATGAAAATTATTCTGTATTTTGAGAAAATTCGCTGAGTTGGCGTAGCACTTCTGTAACGAACTTTTTTGTTATTTAAAAACAAGCTAGTTTATTAAAAAGTTTATAATCTTTTTGATTGAATATTGTAAGCATTACTTTAATATGAGTGCTTAAATATATATCATATACATTAAACCGGACAAAAAATATATACTTTAAAGCCGACAAATAAAAGTACGGAAATGCAATTTTTGAGGTCATTAAATAATACTTATTTTAGAAAATAAATTAAGTTTATTAGAAATTAGATAGATATGATTTCCTGAATTCGTATCCTGTTAAAATATGAACGTTAAAATAATTAGACACGGTAGTATAATGTAGTCGCCTTGTGCCGAATCCATAAAAAATTTTCGATAAAATGTTTAGAACAAAAGATTTTGTTAAGGATCTTTATGACCAACAAAAACTAATTAAAAAAAACGAGAAAAACATTTTAAATACCAATCAAAATTAAATTCACTTGGCAGACTAAAATAAATGTCTCATTCACTTAAAATCAAACCTTTTTAATAATCAATTAATACAACCCACAAAAGCAACTTCAATCCAGAGTCAAATAATAATAGCATGTGGTTTGAATAATTTTATACAAAGAATGAACTAGTTATGATAGTGACATGGATGACACCTGTGACGTCATTAACAGTGCTGCTGTCTGTACACTATATCCATAGCAGCAGTATCGACAATGACATCGGAAATGAATAGGAAACCATAGATGTGTCGGTCGGTTGGTAAATTGAATATGTATAGAACGAACATTCATAGTGTAGGCACAATAGTTGAACATAAAACCTATTTTGACAAAATGGAAACCCGATTTCAAAAATCAAATATTCTATAACAAAAAATGCACTAAAAAGTAACAAAATAATTGCATATCCTTGTGCCAATTTTAGTTCACCTAAGCAAAAATTTTTAAATATATATATGTACAATTATTGTTATTTTTGGTGTCAGCATAGAGAAATTCACATAACTTTTGGACACCGCCTCCAAAAATAACAATAATTGTACATATATATTTAAAAATTTTTGCTTAGGTGAACTTAAATTGGCACAAGAATATGCAATTATTTTTTTACTTTTTAGTGCTTTTTTTGTTATAGAATATTTGATTCTTGAAGTCGGGTTTCCTTTTTGTCAAAATAGGTTTTATTTCTCGCATTTTAATGACTTTGAAGTTCTATAACTGATTTTATTTGTCTAAATATGGGTAGACCAACTAAACGACCTTCTAACTTTTAGAGCATTTCTAGTGCAACACTTTTTTTTATCCGTTTTTTACATGCATTTTGTTTTTTTTTTTGTTTTTTGAATTTTTTCGTAAAGTCGGTTTTTAAAAAAATTTTTTATTTTCCTATTATGAATGAGTATACCCTTTCAAAAAAAAAAAAATTTCGCAGAAATCGGTAATCACAGATAAAATGAGGATTTTCCTCTATTTCCCGGGGATCCTATCATCAGAATGCAATTTGGTGCCAAATGGACCAATGAGAAACCAAACCCTTTAAAACAAAAACAAAAAATTCAAAATCGGTTCATAAATGACGGAGTTCTGAGGTCACACAATAAAAGAAATTAAAAAAAATACAGACGAATTGAGAACCATCTTCCTTTTTGAAGTCGAGTTAAAAATATAATATACAACTGATATGCACATATTTTTTCACTGAAAATAAGAATAGACAGAGAGTTTTTTTAAATTTTACAACTCAAATTACTGTAATCCGGAATTACTTCAATTTCAAACACTTCTCAATCCAAAACAACTCGACCGCAAAGAAAAGATCCTATTTTATAGAGTTATAGCTTAAACTCGCCATTTTAAAACTAAAAACGTCAATGTAATTACCCACCGCTCGCACTGCTACAAATATTTATCGACACTTCCACGAAATTTCTATTTCAACGAATATTTTCAAATTATATCTCTCGTAACTAACTATAAAATACATACTCTAGTTTTTTTGTCTAAAATTCAATACCAACAAATATTAGCAACTTAATCATAAGTCTCTAAACCAGCGATTCTCTCTTTTTTTGTCGCGGTACACTTTTAACGTTTTCAAAATTTCATGGTACACAAAGAAAAAGATAAGTTTAAAAGGTTTATACTTATACCAAAGAATACAATATACTTAGAAGCGTATAAGTACGATTTTTGTGTCACCTAAAATTTTTTAGTATGTATGCTGACCACTTGATGACAGTAGCTGTACGATTTCGGTATTTAGTGCCATTATCAGCACAACCAACTGTACTTTGGCAGAACTTAGTACCAGTTGCCCGGATCACATCGTAGCGGGGATGTACTTCATATTTATATTAAAAGGGAATCCACCAATATTGATGAAATTTTTGTGAATTTTTAGAATTAATTAGTCAAAATTTTTTAATTCTTTTTTACAAGCTGTATAAAATATTAATATTAAAATATTATTTTTTCTATATCAACCTTCAATATTTTATGAACTCTCTATAAAAAAAAAGGTATATAATATTACGCGTAGAAATGAACCATATAATAATACGTTATTTATTGTTTGTGGTATATATATGTATATATGTATATATATATATACATTATTCGTTGTCAATCTGTTTTTATACAAATTATTTCGGAAATAGTTGCTTCTAATAATTAATTTTTTTTTAATATATATTTCATTACATTTGAAGCACAATACTTTATTATTCACTTAATTTTCTACTTCACTAGAGTAAGTGAGATTGAGTAACTGATTCAAGAGAAATCATTGACTGAATAAAATTTTGGAAAATAATTATTTAAAAAAAAAAACAAGCAAATAAATTTTATTTTCTTTCAAATTTTCTAACAGTTTCATCATATTTTTAGGTCGAAAAATATTTTCGGATTCCATCAGAGTTAATCTAATTATATTGTAATCTTAATTGCATATATTTGCAAAATTTCAGCTCCATCGGGAAATAGGAAATACTCACATGCATACGTAGAAGTTAAATAAAAGCTTTTATAACGTGACGATCTGTGCAGAACATAATTAGCATAGATATAGTCTTTAGTTAAGGTTTTACTGGGCATTAGATCTTGGTCTTCAATAGTGGCGTTGATGCGATACATGTGTCGCCAGGATACTTTTCGTATCCATCAACAAACTATTCGCGTATAGATCATCAGGAAAAATATAACAAAGATTGATTTAAAGAACATAAGTTAAATTACCTTTTATTTAATATGTTTTAAGTTCTAACAAGGTCTTTCATAATCTAAACTTGAGTTTCAAAACTAAAAATATAATTTTGACAAGCTGATATTTGGATAAAATTTTAATATAAAATTGCACAAACTTTATTAATAAACAAGTGAATGGTTTAAGTTAAATGATTTTTCTCATACGATTTTAAAGATGGATGTTTTCCCTTCTGATGGGGGGGGGGGGCAGCCCTGTTCAATTTCCCATTAACAAACTTGAAGTTATTTTTTAGTACTAGAAAAAATTATTGTTTAGTATCAACAGACGGATGGACATGTGGAAAAGGACTAATTAGTTAATTTTATGAGCACTTGCACCAAAATTTTTTTTCTGCGATCAATATTTTCAACCGTTACAGAGTCTGGACTGAAACTTAGTATACTTTTGTATTTATATACGAGGTATAAAAACATCTCTATAGATACTTTGATTATGCCAATAAATTTTTATACATGCATTAAGGAAATTTTCTTGTTAAATAAACGATGTTTAACGACGTAAACATGATAAAGACGTTAGATAATAGTTTTTGGTATTGGTACAGAGTAATAAAATCTCTGGTTTAGAAATTTCATTTAAAGTTTTCGTTTAATAATATATCACAGATTTTCTTTAGAAAGGGATAATCTCGAAAATAGGTCGGTCATAGCCGTAGTTTTATTCTTATATATTTTATATTTATATGCACATATTTTATTAAAAATATCAGAGGGAACTATTTAGAATATTATATGGAATGATGTGTATATGTTGAACTAAAACTTTTCGATCGCGAAAACTACCAAGGATGTAATCTATTGGCGTATATTCGTATTGGGTTATGAACGCTATCACTGTACACATGACAGATAAATAAACAAACGCTTACACACATTATTCGTTTTGGGAGTTTGCTGCCCTACCTCGATGGATAAAGCGTCTGTGGGCGAGGTGTGTATGGTTTGAACTCAACCATTAGCGCGCTTTGTCAGCATACACAGCGTCAAGTGAAATACTAAAATGACCGCTTGATGGTGCCGAAAGCGTGTAAACATCCAAAACGAATACACCGTCAGAGACAACGCCATAAACAAATCTGAGTGAACGGTACTGCAACATCATGTTACACACCGCACTTTATCCGAATGGAAGCAAAGGTCTGAAGAAATTTTAATCATTAACAAAAGCGATATGTTTGTTAATATTTGTCGATGGATTTATTTTTAGAAAAGTGTATTCACATCTGTCAATAAAATGAGATACTGTTTAAATCGATGAATAAGTAATCGAAATGTGGAAGAGCAGTCTAAAATTAGCTCTTCAGTTAAAAATGATATTTTTTTTTGCTTTTTAGCCAAATACTCAAGAAGTGTCGAAATTTACCAAGAAGTGCCAAAAATGCATTAATGTCTTAAATAAGCATTTTCCATGTTTTAACGGCTTCGTCTCTCACTCTGTTCTTCAACTCCTATCAACAGATGTCCTTCAATGTAAAGTAGAAACCCAAAAATGCGAAAAAATGGATAAATTTCTTTGCAAAAATTTAAATTTGTTTAAACTTCTATTATTAAACTGCTATAACGTGAATGACCATGTTATTCCAATTTTTACATCGTCAAAGGAGTTTTAAGAAATTGCCTTTATGATTTGCCTTTATGATTTGCCTTTATTAGAAATTGCCTTTATTTTTACCTTTATGATCATCCATCTTTTCCAACAATATCTCGTAAACAAGTCAAATGTCCTGTGAAACGCGCTCTTCTCGGAACTGGAAGCACATGGACAAAACAAGCGGTTCATTGCCTGTCGGTGTATAGACCATGAAGTAACTGGTTAGTTGTGATGGTTTTTTGCAGTATCCGTTCACAAACTCCAGATGCATATCGGCATAGTTGATATCAATAAATCAGCTGCAGTCGCTCCATTTTCTAATTTCTAGCCTGCATACAAGTCCTTTTCCTCCACTCACATCATTAATGTAATGATGAGATTAATAAAGGTTAAATTAGATAATGCTGTGGGTGGCCTCTGTTATAGGCTGTCTCAGTAACGGTAGTAATACCCTTTTATCTAACATTATCTCGTATATTTTCCTTAGATACATAGATAGATTGTAGAGGCGGCCCTGGACGGGTTAAACTTCGACCATAAGGTCCATTGTGATTCCTAAGGATGTGAGGATATGAGTGGAATGGATGGAATTTTTGTGTATAGACTAGGAATTGGTTGGATATGCGGCTGCAGCCGACTATGATCGGAACTAAGCCGATATTCATCTGCAGTTCGTGAAGGAAACTGCAGAAAACCTTCTCAAGAATAGCCTGTTACTTCGTTCTTGTCCATACGCTGACAGTTTAGTCAATTAACCGCCCCTTTTTTTTTTAATAATTGACATACTGCCGATATCGGGATTCGAACCCATAACCTCCCAGTTTCCAAGTATGTACACTGCGCAGACATAACGCCTTAGACCGCTCGGCTACTTTACTGGTCATGTGACATATTTTCCTTATGTCACATTCTGGATCAAAAGGATATTTTCACAGCAATGGCATCTCAACCTGTAAGAATACAAAAATGGTACTGCTGCGATGAATACTGCTGTTTATTCATCGCGTCATCAGCAAACGCACAATATTTGCCGTTCGTAGGTGGTATTCTTACATTATTGGCAATCACATGACTGCCACCTTATGTAACGTCACTTGCCTACTACATATACCATGTGTGCTTCTAGGCATTACACGACGACAAAAATTTAGAATAATAAAACCTATTTTGACAAAATGGAAACCCGACTTCAAAAATCAAATATTCTATAACAAAACATGCACTAAAAAGGAAAAAAAATAAATGCATATTCATGTGCCAATTTTAGTTCACCTAAGCAAAAATTTTTAAATATATATGTACAATTATTGTTATTTTTGGAGCCGGTGTCAGCATAGAGAAATTCACACTTTTTTTATCCGTTTTTTATTTTTTTTTAATTTTTAATGCATTATTTTATAACAGATTTTCAGTTTTTTTTACAAGCAATTTGTTTTTTTGTTTTTGTAAATAATTCGCAGAAATCGGTTATCACATATAAAATGAGGATTTTCTCGATTTCCCGGAGATCCCCTCATCAGAATGCGATTTGGTGACAATGGAACCAATGGGAAACCAAACCCTTTAAGACAAAAAAAAAATTCAAAATCGGTTCATAAATGACAGAGTTCTGAGGTGACACACATTAAAAAAAAACAAAATACAGACGAATTGAAAACCATCCTCCTTTTTGAAGTCGGGTTAAAAATATACATACTATTGAAAAATAACAGACATATATTTTCAATTTCATGTTTATTAAAGTGTAACAATACGAAAAGATAACTAGAATAAAATTCTGTGAATATAAATTGAAAATAACTTCTTTTTTTTTATATTATATTCAATATGTATTTGAAGTTTCATTTCAAGTGTCGATGGTGCAATTTCAAAGATTGAAAACACACATCCTACACAGTAAGATAATCGGTTTTTTTTTCAATACGGTTTAATGGTGGTATATAGTAGTAATAAAATCGATGTTAATTTCTCTGATACAAAAGAGAAAAATAAGAATCTGTACTTATCTGGTGGGAAAAAATTACACTAAACTACAATCATAATAAATGGTTTACATATTGCTGCAGAAAAAAATCCTCTAGTTTTTCTCGATGCCAATAATATAAACGATGATTACTTCGAATATTCGGACGCTTACTATTTCAATCAAGTACTAAAATTTAACTGTTCGATGTCTACACTACGAAACACACTAGTAAATATACTGAGGTATATACTGAGTTTATGAAAACAAGTTTTAAACAAAAGTTGTTTTTATTTTCAAGACAAACATTTTTTGTATTTAAATTTTTGTTCTATCTCTTACGGTTTCAAAGATAGGTAGTTTTGCCAATTTTGCCCGAACATTCGAACTTGACCTTATTTTTTAGCTCTAGAAAACACTTACGAAATTTCAGCTCGCTATCTCTTTTCGTTTTTGAGTTATTGTGTTTACGGATCGGGCGGAGTACGGATAACTTATACAATACTGATTTTAATGCAGTTTAAGTGTAACAAAGACACCATATCATAGTACACTGCATATAGACAGCGATATACAATACGATATACAATTGTTTAATTTACATCTTCGTATTATAGATCCCACGAGTATGAGAGAGTACATATGTACATATACATTAAGCAATGTGTATGAGTAGGAGGTCTTGTTTGTGTCTGTAGAAACAGATCAGTTGTTATGTTGTTCAAAGTTCTGTAGTAACTACACGGTGTAGTTTAGTATGCTATAACATCTAATAGAGTACGTTAAATATGTTCACTGTTGTCTTCTTAAGCATAGCATTACTTCTAACAATTGAAAATTCTTTTTTGAGTATCCCTTTTTATTTGTATGTGGAATGTTTGAAAATAAGTGATAGTATTCTATTAACGGTATAACATTTAACAACAATCCACACAAATTAAAAGAAAAATAAAACCCCAAAAATAAAAGAAAAATAGAATTCCGGCAAAAAAAAAAGTTAAACCAACGGTTCGAATATTCCTCCATCACTTGCTATACAATATCCGAGTCGATTGTAGAAATCTGCTCAGGTATTTTCTAGCATTTGAGGAGAAATATTCGCACAAGTGTCAATAATTAACTGTTGCAAATTTTCAGGCCTATTCCACGAATAGATCTGTGTGTTGAGAAAACCCCATAAAAAAAAGTCGTTAGGAGATAGATCTGGCGATCTGGGTGGCCACTTCATGGTTCCAAAACCACTCATAAGACGTTCCTGGAAAGTTTCTTCCAGAAACTGGCTTACATGGCTATCATGGCATTGTGTGCAGGGCAACCATATTGTTGCAACCACACAGATTTCAGGACTAAATTAGGAAGAGCTCTAACAGTTGGCAATATATTATCTTGTAACAAACTCAAATATTTTCGAGAATCTAAAGATCCGTCAATGAAGAATGGTTTGTAATTGTAATGGTTTATGTAATGTAATTGTAATGGTTTGTAATTTTAATTGTAATTGTAATGCAATGGTTTGTAATTCGTCAATGAAGAATGGTTTGTAATGATGTTGAATATTTAAAAAATGATATCCCATTGTTGTAATGAGATACCAAAAATAAAATAACACGTATTCTCCAAAAGCATTCACATACTAATGATTGCTTCAGTGCATACATCACAAACACCACTCCACAAGTGTCATCTAAAGTATATCGTTCGACAGAACAACCAACACACATTGCTTAATGTATATGTACATATGTACTCTCTCATACTCGTGGGATCTATGATACGAAGATGTAAATTAAACAGACGGTCTATACTATACATTGTTTCTAGATAGGGTGTATTTTAGAATACAAGCAGTATTGTTTTTCTAGTGTATTTTTACTACTATATCATTTAATTAAACTTTGGTGTTCAATAGTAGTGTTGACCTTATTTAATATTATGTTAATAAATTATTTAAATAGAAGTATAACTTCTTATGTGCGTACATAAGAAAACTTTTTTTGCATATATACGGCTTATCAAAATGAAATTTTAAATTTGATATTAATTGAAGTCTTGAGGCGCGAATAAAGAGAAAAAACTGAAATTTATTCTTACAAAAATTATAATTGTAAAACGTAAATAAAATACTAGTAAACGAGTCTAAATTCACACCTTTGTCTCATTAGATGGAAATACATTCCTCCTTTAAATACTTTTATTTTATATCGTGTTACAATAAAATCTGAGAATCTGATTCTCACGAAAAAATCACCACTTTTTTCACCGAAATGTGAAAGTAAAAAAAAAACTTGACCTTTTTTATTTATATTTATGTTTTTGATGAGATTTATTATTCCTTCTTTCAAAAAACATTCAAAAGAATGATTTTACTGGTAAATTTCATATGTCACAAGATCACGTGGATTTTTCTTTTATCGTTTTCGTAACGGAGTTTGAGTGAAACTTGATATAATAAATATAACAATTTAACAGAACTGTTACAACACTTAAGTGGCTTCGATCAATGACATTTATGGGGATAATTTTCATTATTTTTATCGCAACACATATATTTTTAATTGGTTTTTTCACGTGTAATTGAACAAAGTACATACGTTTTCATAATGTTTTTTCGGATTGTTTTTTTCCTTTTCTAACCTCTACGTTTAATTTACCACAGTTACGTAATGAAAGTAGAGGTATTTTTTTAAATTGTTTTTTCGTAACGTAGCGTCTCTTTGTTTCCATTGTTAGTATGGTTGCCTTTCGGTTATATTATACCAACGGAAGCGACTAGCGTTTACTTTATTTGACATTTACGTAATATGTCTGAACATTGATACCATTTTTTGTCATCAAATGCTTGATATGAAAAATCATGGTAGAGCATTGGTCCAGAAGTCGTGGGTTCGATCCCCATCTCTAGATATGTATGATTTTTCATATCAAGCATTTGATTTAAGAAAATAGAGGTATTTTCATGTATGTTGATTAATTCACATTAACATTGTATTGCCTTTAGATACTTAAATACTTCCAAAATATATACCGCCGTAGAACATAAACGCGTTTGTATCTGCGAACAAAATCGTTCAAAATTTATTACCACAAGAATTGTCTAATCGAAAACTTCATTCTGTTTTGGAGCAATTAGCGTTTTTCCTCTGAAGATTTAAAAAAATCCAACAGAGGGCAGCACTAGTGGGGGGGGGGGTACACATGTTTTGATTTTCTCACTGACAACAACGTTAAGCAACGTCATAACTCGGCAAAAAATTAATTTTTTTAATTGTTCAAAAAGCATTTTTTTTGCTTGCTTTGGGCTTCTTTTCTGTGGATTATTAGACATTTCTATTAAAAACTCGAATTTTTGAAGCAAAAAATAACCGTCAAAAATCATGATTCCTATTTTTTGCTTCAAAAATTCGAGTTTTTTATAAAAATGTCTAATAATCCACAGAAATGAAGCCCAAAGCAAGCCAAAAATCTCATCATTGAATTCATAAGCAACGAATTCAAAATTTGTTGGTTGTTGGCACTTGGAAATTTGTGGGAAAGAATAATAAATCATCAACAGTTTGAAGTATTTTTTACTGAGGCAGCCTTTCGATTTACTCAACCTAAACATGCTACAACTTCGGAAGGTAACCGGATTCATCACCGGACATTATCACCTTCGAAATCATCTGCACACAATAAGGCTCCACAATTGATTCATTATATGCAGGCTGTGCGGTGAGGAGTAAGAAACATTCAGCCACATCATCTTTAACTGCAAGCCTCTCGGTTACTCGATTAGCAGATATTCGGTCCATCTCACCCATACATCAACCTTCAGGAAAACCGGATAAGCAAGTTGCTGGCCATTGCCAAGATATGGGAGAAGCAAATCCCGCCCGACTGAAGGAGTAGGGGGAGCACAATGGGCCATAAGGTCAAAGCGGGTGCAATACTTTTTATAGTCCAAGATATATCTATCTATCTATGCTATTTTTAAATTACGTAGAGGTCATGTGAGTGCTTACATTAGACATTTTTTTAGTACCATTATTTTCACTCTACTTTCTAGAGTAAATAAAATATGTTCTAATTTATTTTTATAAACATACACCGTCGCACAAATTAAATTGTAAGTATCTGTGTTTTATTTGCTGTTTCCTGTTTACTTTTCTACATAATGTAGGTAGATCATATTTTTTCAATTTATCATTCGTTGTATGTGAGAATTTCTTCTAACTGTTAATTATTTAAATTTCTCTTGTGTTATTAGTTTTTACTGATTCCGTATCACGACATTTTGTACTCTTGAAATTCTTTCATGAGTCAAAACTACATGACCTTAATGTCACACGTTTACTAGTGAATTGATTCTCGAAGATTTGTTAGGTGACATTGTACCATGTATCATCGTATTTTACCTTATATGATCGTTGTGACACGTCTGCCTTGTAAGGTAATTCTAGGTCATGTTTGCGAAGCACCTTAGATAGATTGTAGAGACTGCCCTGGACGGGATACACTTCGACCATAAGGTCCATTGTGATGCTTAAGGATGTGAGGATGTGAGTGGAGTGGAAGGAATTTTTTGTGTATAGACTAGGAGTTGGTAGGATATGCGGCTCAAGCCGACTATGATAGGAACTATGCCGATATTCATCTGGAGTTCGTTAAGGAAACTGCAGAAAACCTTCTCAAGCATAGCCGGTTACTTCGTTCTTGTCCATACGCCGACAGTTTAGTCAATTAACCGCCCACTTTTTTTCTTAATAATTGACAAACTGCCGATGTCGGGATTCGAACCCATAACCTCCCAGTTTCCAAGTAGGTATACTGCGCAAACATAACGCCTTAGACAGCTCGGCCACATGGATTGGTTGCGAGACACATTACTCGCAAGAGTATAGGATAAATCAAACATCTTTTATAGGCTGAACAAAAATACATTTCGCTATGCTAAAACATAGATAGTGGTGAAACCTAAAAATAAATATATGGAACCGGCGCGGATCTAGAGTTAAAGTTGGGGGAGCGGACTAAGTTTAAAAAAATTAATTAGAATAAGTAAAAAATCGTATTTTCTTAAAAATTGTAATAAATTATCCATGAAAAAAGTATTAAGCTTTGGAAAATAATTTTTATTATTAATGTTGAAAAACTTTCAAATTAAGAATTAGATTGAGAAAACTATGTTTTTTAAACTAATTAAATATTTAAATGGTCAATTTTTACAACTGGAAATAATGTATTATTTAAGTTTAAAAAGTAAATAAATATAATGAAAACAAAAGTTTATAAAAAACTTTCAGATATCAATATTCGAATAATTGCTAAAGATAATTTTATTCAACTGATAATTGAATTAATTTTCTTCGGATAGTTAGTTTTATTCTTAATTTTTAAAAATTATTTTGAATAATTAATTAAACTTATATCAAATCAACCATGATTATCAATAACCAATTGGAAAATATTTGTTACTCATGAATTGATAAAGATTGATACAACAATAGTATTTCAGTATTAATAAATTACGTAACACTCTAGATTTTATTCCCACCATTTAATTATCTCAATATATGATTTAAGTAAGAAGCAATAAAATTATAATTAAAAAATAAATTATATTAATTTTTTTTGTGGGGGGGGGGGGGTAGGAGTCATGAACCCCATGACCAACTCCCTGGATCCACGCTTGATATGGAATTGATTGTTTTGAAATACTGATAGATATACATATACTGTCTATGTGTATCTTAAAAAGTGGATACTCTATAAGTTTAGGTATGGATTCCATTTTAAATATTTGATTCCAGAGAATCAGGATATATGAGAAGTATCTTTGTGACGAAGCTAAAGATTAAAAAAATGGCCAGGAAATGGGTAGATTTGCATGACACTTCTCCGTAATATTTGCGAATTGCATATTCTTATAGGTCTGATAGCCCAGATGAACACCTACTATTTTCCAAGCACCGATTCACCACCCATTTTTTTTTGCCACGCGTTCAAAGTTGGCGAAACGGAAAAAACGAGGTTTATGAGCGATAGCGACGAAACTGTGAATTTGACAGAAAAAAAGTAAAGGAATCATTTTTAGGTATTAACGTCGGAAATTCACAACGTCGGCAATGCTTGAGAAGGTTATCTGTAGTTTCCTTTCATGAACTCCAGATGAATCAGCATAGTTCCTATCAAAGTCAGCTGCATTCGTACAACCTACTAAATTCCTAGTCTGCACACAAATTCCTTGTCTTTTAGAGCTCGGGAAAAATCCCTCGAAAGACCTATTTGCCAGACTTCTACTAAGCACATATGTAAAGTTATGTATGTGAAAATGTATGTTAGCGGGTAAAATTTTTTACGTTTGAAATCGCATCAAAATAGGTCTAGCCATTTTACAATGATTTTGGACCAAATAGACATAACAGAGATAAACAGAGACTGTCCAAAATTTGAAGAATAACTCCAGAACCCTGCTTCCCGTTTCGGCACATTCTTATCGATTCTCTTTATTTTCTGTTACATTGATATTTGTACCCTTTCTTTTACAAATAAATGTATTTACAATAACCCAATTAAAATAAAACTGATAACAAATATCCAAAAAATTAAAATTTTGAGATATTTTACTTAATACAACCATACGGAACTTCCTTATAAAAAATACATTTATTTTCAATTAAAGAATTTTTCACTAAAACCTATATAAAAGCTAACGCCATAAATTATGTTAGGACTCCATCATATATATCTTATGGATATGTATATTATATACCTTAAAAGATATGTATATCCATCAATCAAGTTTACAGTGACAAGCAATTCAATTCATTTCTATGAATTTAATTCTGAAATTGCAATATAATATTCTATAAGGGGTTACATGGGTTTCAAAGGTTAAAAAAAAACATATTTTCTCAAATTTTTTTCTAATATAATAAATGAAATATTTTATACAACCCTTAAACATATAAAATTTCAAATTCGCCCCCTTTACCTAGATCTTTTTTTTTGTATTATAAATACGTATTTCGACTACAATGTAGTCATCATCAGTATAAATTAGCTAGTCGTAATTTACTCTTTGAAAATTAGAAATAGATAGAAAGTCGAGATCAATAGACAAAAATAAAAACAAATAGAAAATTAACTAAATTAAAATATACTAAATTTAAAATATAATAAATTTTAAATTGTATTGAAATTACTCTTGTTAAAATTTGGTGAAATTGTCACCAGTTCGCTAATTAAACTGAATTTGGTTAATATAATGATAAAAGATATGATGCCAAAAAACTGAATTTGAATTTTTTCTGACTGTCCCAGCATTAGTTTTATACCGGCTGAACGAATTTTGGCATTCGTGTTTGCGTCGTCATGTTTGCAAATTTGAACTTGTATATATATTGCATCGTAAGCTAGCTTACTGTTTATTTGTTAATGTAAAAGTTATTTATATGAATAAATACGTATCAAATAAATTATATATATTTTTTATTTCAATTTTTGACTTTGATTAAAAATTTAAAATCAATATTCAATAATTTTTTTATTAATTATTCTTTGATATTTTAATTATGATTTTATATTCATTCCTTTTCAATTACTTGATTTAAAAAAAAACTGTTAAAGATTAAAACAAATAAATCAACCAGGATCTTATTGTTTTCTATTTAGCAATTTTAATCAAATAAACTCCTCTCTTGAGGAGAAAAATATTATCATCTTAAATATTTTCTTTGATCTTGTATCATTAGAATATGTGTTGGGATCAGAAAAATTATTCTTAATAATTTTCAATACAATAAACTGTACCCAAAACTCATCTTTCAAACAGTGCGAGATAGAGAAAATGTCTAAATACATAAAAATGTTTATTCCATAAAAACAAACAACTGTTATTTTTGAAACAGAATATAATTTTATTTTAATACCCAATAATTTCGGCTTCAATACGGATCAGCTGATAACAAATAAAGAGAAAATATTCTGAATATTTTCTAGTATTTTATTATAAACTCATGTCAATATATGTTATTGAAGGAAACTTCCTTTTTACAAAATGCGTTAGAACATTTTAAATAATTCTGATACATCATTGAAAATGTGAATGCATTTATTTCAATTACTTTCAAAATTAAATTAACTTAATGAAAAAAAATTCAAACTCTATTAAGAAATTGATAAAAATCATTAAGTAAACCTTAGAGTACCTTACCAAAAGAAAATGAATTCGTAACTAAATATAACCAGTGAAAAAAAAAACATCTTAGTAAGTTGCGTAAATACTAGTTATATACTGAGTTCATACGTCGTTATATGCAGACGGACAGACAGATAGGCTGATGGAAATTCGGAATGGACTAATTAGACCGTTTTATGAACACCTATACCAAAAATATTGTGTTGCGATTAATATTTTCAAACGTTACAAAGTTGAAACTAATCTTAAAATTCTGCACACATAAATTAAATATGTGTGCAGTTTTCTTCTAATTTTTGAGTTCTTTCAATTATTTGGCGTTAGTAAGAACCCGTGAAGCATTTTATTTTATAAGAGATATCCAGTTTTTTATAGCAGTTTTATGTAATTATCATCGACTCCGCGCTCTTTTTTCGAATATTTACAATCTATTAATGCCAAATATATTTAGTTTTCGTAAAAATGTTTCAAAAACTTGGTATGTATCTATGTATCTATGTAACGGAATCTTTGAAGTCGATTTTAACCTACTTATAATTGTCTTATCGAAATGAAACTTTGTATGCCATATGTAGTTCGGATGACAATGCATTTTTATGGTAAGCATGATCGGAATCGATATTGACTATTTCAGATTGAAAATTTAAATCCAAAATTCGTTTTCAAGACTAAAAAAGCAAAACTAAAAAACACGCTTTTACAGCTAGCCGAACTAAAAAGTAGAAAATAATTTTTATCAATAAAATAATTAATTTGATCGTAAAATTGGGTGAAATGCTTTTTACTATAATCCCAACGCTTTTTTTTTACAAACAAATTAATTATTTTGTTGATAAAAATTATTTTCTACTTTTAGTTCGGCTAACTATAAAAGCGCGTTTTTTAGTTTTTTTAAACTATTATTTATTAATGATGAATAGATTTTTCATATCTTTAAAAATGGATTTTAAAAATGTATTATCCATTTTCTTTAAAAATGGTAATCAATGGATTTAATTTACAATCACCAAATTTTTTTACAAATTCACCCTTTTCATTCCACTGCAGTTGCAGGTGTTTAAGTACACACACTTAAAGTACACACTCGGAGTTTTTTCTAGTAGACAGTGTTCCATCTACTCTTAATTGAGGGAAGTAATGTCGTGCGCTGTTGGATACGTTTACACTTAACAGAATGCCAATTCAATTAATTTTATTGTACATTTTTCCAGTTGATAAAAGACATTTTATTGTATTATAAATGTGTATCCTTCGTATATTATTGATATTCATTACAATTTATTTAAACTTTCAGCATTATTATGTGTGGCTGCCGCTGTATTATTTGCACTTCAGTCCGATGATCCGGGAACAAATGGTTTTCAAATACGGCGTGGTGAAGGATTTTATATACAAGTGAGTATTTCTGTCTTGTTACTAATTAATTATTTGTTGTCCATTTCATCATAATAGTTTCCTCTTGTCGTTTTGGAAATAAATAATAATGAGTTACTTACTCTAGTGAAAAAGACTATCTATAATGCAAAAATAAAATAGTGGACCCAAAAACGCTTGGTAGTTGGACCCAATACTGCCCAAAGGTATATGAATGGCACTTAAGGATGCTCCAGCAGTGTGTTATGCAATCAGCACAACAAGCCGGTGTGATGCACAAATATATAAACACACATACACAATACACAGACAAATACACAGTTCACATTTACAAAATAATGTTGATTTGAAGTAAATAAATATATTTATTCTTTTATATTTCAAAAAGAAAACGGTGACACGATTTTTTTTTAAAATTTATATAATAAATATTTAGCTTTACTGTCCTAGTTTTTTTTTAAATTCTGTCGATTATTTTTTCTAATACAACAGATAATAGTTGGACGGGCATGATGTTTCACATGCTTCTAATGAGAGAGAGTGAAAGAGAATGATAACTTTGATATTAATTATCTCGCGATCTAAACGGTCAAAAATTCTGAAACTTCGGGATTTATTAGAAAACATTACTTTTAGCCTGTGAAAAAAAATGAGCAAAATCTGTCGAAAAGTGGTAGTATGCTGGTATATCCTTAAGCTGAATACCTCAAAATCGAAATAATTAAACAAGTTTTGTTGACTACACGGCGTAAGTGAGATTGTGTGTTATTATTAGCGACCTACGAGTTATCATAACAAATAAATTTTGTTAAAATTGCATGTAAATAAATAATTTTAAAATATTATGAAACTATAGTAATTATAGTAATCGGTATCGGTAACTCTCACCAGTGACATGTTGCATTGTGATAGGTATATATAGTTATCAAACCATTTAAGTTAAAATAGTGAGTGCATGCGAACACCATGTAGTCGGAATTAATGCTGAAACTGAACTCTGTAGACAGAGATAGTATGTAGATCAGTGACTAATTCAAGTCTCATCCCAAAGTAATAGAGAATTTGTGTTCAATTGATAATCACTTTCGATCTACAAATTTATAAATTAGCGTTAAACTTAGGATAATTCTTTCAACTACATGTTGAATGAGTAGAATTCTAGCAAATACGTCACGTAGTTCGGAGAACCGATTAACTCGTTTCGCCGCATTTATACTTGTCGTGATTTTGCATGAACTACGTTCACTTTCAATTTACCCAAACGAATTGAGGAAATCTGCAAACAAACTCAAATCTAGAAAGTCGACTACCGCTTGTAATTGTATGCAGATTTGGTAGCAATACAATAATACGCCACCGTCAAACTAGTTTCGTGCTGGAATTCGAAAATACTCCATGACATAGAAATTGAAAATACGATGGTAGCCCTGGAAAATATGAGATAATATACTACGAAATACTTAGTAGTCTAAGAGCGAATAGCAGGTGATTTCCGTATTTCAATGAGATTCATATTGAGTTGTATTATTCCATTAGACTTCAGGAGAGTAATGGAAAATCTCTGCTTCTGAAATTCTCAAACTTGAATTCTAATAAAATTAGTAAGCGTTTGCGACTGTATCTTACACGATCATTTATAAATAATTCGCGGAATTTACTTACAGTTCTATATTCCAAAATCCACATTATCTGGTCGATAAGGGGTATTTCTTCGAAATGTACCATCAACGGCAAAAGTCGAGCTAAAATTTTAAAATTTTATAATTGATTTGTGTCTTATTTATTCGGGTTTTGGAATAATCTTTCGAATAAAAGTTTTTAGTATAGTTATTATAAATGAACAACTTTTTCAGCCGAAGTATTTTTTCGAAAACCGAACAAATCAATTATAAAAGTTTTAAATTTTAGCACGACTTTTGGCGTTGACTGTACTTAATAATATCTGTTGATAACAATTCTGATTTGTTGATAACAATTGACGTTATACGCTAGATTTTTTCATCTCTACATAGAATTTATATAAGAAATATTCTTGAAAAGTAACAAAAGAATACATCTATTTTTATTTTGAATTTTTAATTAAATGCATTCTCTCTTCTATATTCACAGTTGCTATGTATAATATTGGATTTCTTCTTGTTTATTTTGGCGTTATATGATGTAATATTTACACGTCGACCTGGTGGTGATCCTACACATACATTACCACCACCTGGAGTAGATGCTGTCACGTATGGAAATCCTGGATATCGAGAACGAGGCGGTACAAACAATAATGGTATGTGTTTATCATGTGATATAATACTCAACACTACATTAGACTATACATACCTACAGGTTTTGTTTTGTTGTTGATAGTGTACACAGTAGTTTTGAAAAAATTGAATCAATTGAAAATTATTTGTTATTTATAATCCTTCGCTCTTTTCAAGCTAGTTGGTTGTCAAAAATAATACTCACTTAATAGAAAAAATTCCTCATAAATATTTTATATTGAGTGTCTGTTTTGTGTACTTTGCAAGTATTTACTGTAATGTGAACCATCTCATTTTATTTAGTTGATGAATAGTTTTGAGATTCCTCCAATTTGTTTAAAATGTCCCAAACACTTTGATATATCAATTTATCGCGGTATCTTGGCTCTCTTTAGCCTTTAAAACGAGCGCTGTAGAATCTACAACAGATTCCGATACTCGACACACACACAAAAATACAAAATATTAGTAAACGTTTACTAAATCTTTGTCAAATGGAAAAAAAAAAATTAAATTTAAAAAGAACTGTATGATATTCAAATCTGAATTGTTTTGATTTGAACAAAATTGACTTTTAAACTGACTGTTAATCCAGCAATGTTTAATTTATAACTTTGATACTTGAACAATAGTTTACTTAAAACTCCGATCTTAATCGAATAACATTTTACTTTAAATTGAATTCTGAACTAGGGATTGCCGCTGCTTTCCATCATGGATCATTCTAGAAACATGGTTGTTTCTAGAAATATTGTTTTTGAAAGCATATTTTTGTATGGATTCTTCTAGAAGAAATTAGTTTCTCAACAACAATAAACGCATTTAGAGAGACTGATAATTAATAAGACTTATTAAAAATTATATTGATTCGCCTCGGATGCGAACTGACACCAGACCTCTCTTGTGATGCCTTAGCTCGCGCGGTCAATTGCCTATCTATGTATAAGTTATAGTACAACATAGCAACTATTTGTTTGTGTAGGCTTACTGTAACTTGTTTATGTATTCGTTTTTTGCCAAATTTAAACATTAGCATTTATTAATACTTTTTTTTTGTAAAAAAATTATATCTGATTTTATAATGTTTTTCATTTCATTCATTTGATTTTTTTTAAAAAACTTTGTTTTAAAGATAAAAAATAAATCAATCAAAAACTAGACCTTATTATTTTCTTTTTGAAATTAAAAAAAAAACTCCTTTCTTCAGGGAGAAAAATGTTTTCTCTTAAATATTTTTCTTTTATACTTAGAACTTGAAAAATGTGTAAGGTCCAAAAATTATTCTTAATAATTTTCAACACAACAAATTTTAATGGTAATTATTTTCTTATCGGTAAAAGATTCCTCTCACAAAGTAAAAGACTAAGTGATTTCAAGAAAATAAGCAGCGTTTTGTATACACTGTAGTTCTAGAATCTAGACAATTTTAACAAACATATCCATTGGTAGAACCTGTGAGAACAGTTTTTCACTACGACTAATCATTCAACCCATACGACCGAAATCTAATTTCCTTTTGGAAATTGTGGTGTAGTTGAAACACTATTAAACAAAACTAGAATTCATTTTAACTTCATCGTGCGAATATTGACGAAAAGGAACAGTCATGGAATCACTTCTGTTTCCGCCCATCTGTAACAGACGATTTTCTCTAAAAATATTGGACACTTTGAACTTTGGACATTGAGATAGAATGTGATGGTCCAATCATAGACGTATAGTATACAAATATGAACATCTCGTTTTATTTAAAAAAAAATAAATTGGTTCATTGTTTTCGACTAAGAGTAGACACACTATACAGATAAAACATATTGAAAGACAAAACAAAAAAAAGAAAGCTATGTATAAGATCTAATCTTATAAAACATTTACATAATGCATAGGATATATTTTATCTTGACAATTTTATTGTTGATGAGGTTAGACAGTCTTATTGTTGTTCTATCTAAGAATAATGGGTTATCGTACATACATTGTTGAACAATTACCCAATGTTGTATACTTTTTTTGTGGCTATTGCAAGTAATATGCTTTTAGTGGTAAGAAAATTGTACTGAAAAATTCATTATTTACACATCTTTGTACATTATGTTGGGAAAAGATATCCTTTTATTAGGTCATGCATTTATCTTTAAAGAAAAATATATATTAATATCGTCTGTTAGTGAGTATCGTCGTACAGGATCGTCGTTACTTGTAAAATTCATCGTTAACAAAAGTAAGGGCGATATTAGAAAGTTTCGCTCTAGAAGAATTGAGCTGAACTAATGCCTAATGCCAGGCTACCAGTCCAAGTGGCCGAGTTGTCTAAGGCGTTATGTATGCGCAGTATGCCTACTTGGAAACTAGGATGTTATGGTTTCGAATCCCGACATCGGCAGTATGTCAATTATTAAGAAAATAAAAAGGGGGCGGTTAATTGACTAAACTGTCGGCGTATGGACAAGACGAAGTAATCGGCTATGCTTAAAAAGGTTTTCAGCAGTTACCTTCACGAACTCCAGATGAATTTCGGCATAGTTCCTATCATAGTCGGCTGCAGCCGCATATCCTACCTATTTCTAGTCTATACACAAAAAATTCCTTCCACTCCACTCACATCTTTAAGCATCACAATGGACCTTATGATCGAAGTGCTCAGGGCAGCCTCTACAATCTATCTATCTCTAATACCAGGCTACGAACCATATTGGTAGTACATTTTTTCTTGGGATACTCTTGAGGTATACGAAACCATGTGATGCCAGTCGATAAATGGAAAAGCCTAAAAAACAAGTCTCTCTCGAAAAGCCTAAAAACAAATATGCTTCATAATTTTGGCATACTCAACACTACCCAGAAACTGTTCTTTTACGAAGCTTATAATGGAAAAAGTTGCGGTTTCACATTCTATCAGATGTACAAAATTGAATTATCATATCTACTGGGGCTGAAAGTGGTAATCTCGGTTGTTTAGATCTAGGTATAACTATTAACAGGATTAGTTCAATCTCAGAATTTATTGAAATTGGGACTCGATTTAAATCCAGAACATAAAAATGCAAACAGAAATTTAAATATTAGATTATCAAATAATAATTAATGAGCACTCTGGGTTTTTGAAATAACCCAGAGTGTTTTTGTATTATAAATACGTATTTCGACTACAAGGTAGTCATCATCAGTATAAATTAGCTATTCGTAATTTACTCTTTGACAATTAGAAATAGATAGAAAATAGAGATCAATAGACAAAAATAAAATAAAAATTAAACAAAATAAATTAAAATATAATAAATTTTATTGAAATTACTTAGAAGTTGAATTTTTTCTTACTTGAAATTTTATATAGAAGTTTAAATGTAAATTTAGCAATACTTCAAGCAAATTGAAGCAGAAAGATCAATCACTGTTTATATAGTTTCTAGATCTGGTAAAATTTCTTATTTGAATTTTATAGGCGCTGGTATATCAATGACCGATGCAAGTGGCAAACCTTATCCACATCGTGCAACAGCTGCAGCCAATGGTAGTCTAGCGTCTGTGGATACAACAATGACAACTGCATCATCGAATGGTTCAACAGTTGGTTCATCAGTAACACGTTCACCACTACGATCAAGTTTAAAGAAACCCCGGCCCAAGGAGGGTTTAGGTATACAAAATCCTGGATTTTCAGGTACATCACCAACATTATCCAGGAATGGTAGCACAAAAAAAGTTCGGATACAAACGCATAGTACTGAAGTGTAAAAAAGTAAAAAAAAATTTAATATATTATTATTATCCATAAAACAATCAGTGATTTTTATTACAATGAGAGACAAAAAAATAAAATGGTTGTCAAGTACTTCGATAAACTATTTGTTATATTATGTATGTGGGCTGCTCGATTATGTATGTTGTATAAAAGAAATTATGTTTTATCACAAAATGGCAGACAAATTTTCCAAGTTAACCAATAACAGTTTTATTAATATGTTTGAATGTGTAGTAAGAGTATTGAATATCATTCAAACAATCTTCATTTATTTGATAAAAGTATTATCAATATTGACATAACCTAAAAGCCACATATCATAGAATCAATCTATTTGTCAACATGAAATGTCAACTGATAAAATTGTGATTAATTTTAGCATCATGTGTATTGATTTCTATGTGATTATTGTTTTAAAAATAGTTTGAGGCTCGAGACTCAGACATTATGTGTAAAAACATATCCTACATACAATAGTAATGAATATATTCCTATACAATGTTAAATTACAATTTAAAATACGAATTCCGATGATTGTCAACTGTCACATAGCCGATCGTTACATAAAAAACGTGAAAGTCTAATCGAAAATTTCTTTTCACTCCACATATAAAATCATACTTGTATAGTCTCACTATAAATGTTTTCACATCAAAATAAATATACTTTTTTATATGGTGGAGGAACAGGAGAATAAGTGGGGTTGAAAATTCAGTCTATCTATTATGGTTCAGTCCTTACCACTTCTGGATGTAACCTGTAATGACAAATTTAGTCTCAGAGAGGGAAAATGATAAAATTCCTTCAAAACCGAAATGAGTTCTATTAGTGTTTTTTTTAATGTAATTTTTATTGTATGAAAAAAGTTGAATTGATACAGTCCTATTTTTCCCCATCAGAATAATAATTACTTTTGCTCCATGTTATACGATTTCAGGCGACATCTTGTAAACCGCTTACCAACTCGATGTTTTTCTAATACAGTAAATGTCCTTCCAATTGGGAACAAAAAATTTTATAGTTCCAAGATATGCCGTCTGCATACGATTTTCAGGATCCATCTCCATCTCTTATTACCTCAGAATTATTAACATACATTTATTAGCAAAGATTGCAAATCACTTTTCATCCACTTCTAATTCACAAACATGCAAATTTATCCAAATGCGATATTACTGCACTATCTAAATTTCATAAAATAGGAAATACAAATTTGGTGGAAGTGTTGGTAAAATAAGCGAAATAAAATTAATTTTTTTGTAGTTTAAAAAAAAGATTATTTTTCAAAAAAAATATAATAAAATTGACACTTGCGAAGGTTAGGCACTAAAAACAAAAATAGTCAATTGTAAAACTTTGTGTTGAAATGTGGCATAGGTTTTTTCAAGTAACTATTTCATTATTTTTTGCTTTTTAGTACATTACTTACTGATAAAAATGTTTATTTACTTTTTTTTTTTTAAATATTATCCATCATATCCGTACGAGACTTCAAAAATGCTTAGTAAATTGTTCGCTTAGTCAGTGAGAAAAACTCGGGGAATTTCATAAAACCATTTCGATCGTCACTCTATATAATACATATTGGAGAATGAAACTTATTTTACTATTAAAAAACAATTCAAGCGAAAATTCAAATACTATCCATTTGAACAAATTGTAAATCCTTTAGTCAATATTAATTAACCACAATACCTTTTGGTTGGTATTATCTCGAAAATTATTTAAATATTAAAATAATTTACAATTCCATTTTAATAATATTTGCGGCTTTATCTTAATGATTATTACATTTATTACTGAGTACTTACGTTGGTAGCGAATAGATTTAAAATACCTTTTTGTGCCTGGTAATGGTACAATAATAATTAGGAAAATGTGGGTGTAATAATAATAATAATTATAAAATACATAAATTAACGTATCTAACAACTACTATACTTGGGGCAATTAAAATAGAGTAGTATGTATATTTACAAATTCAATTAATTAAAATTTATTAATTATTTTTTATTATATATAATATATATACATATATATATATATATATATATATATATATATATATATATATATATATATATATATATAGGGGAAACCGGGGCAGAATGGGAAAATACGGTTTAAAAATACAAAAGGGTTTATTAAAAGAGCTGCAAATTTTTCAATGAATGCATTATAATATAATCATGAAAATGCAATAATATTGTAAGAAAATAAAAGAATAATATATTTTTTGTGAAAAATAGAAAATTATGTCAATTGCTCAGTTATCGCCCTGGGCATCGATTGCTCTGGGCATCGGACAGAACGAGGTGGTAAGGACAGTTTATTATAAACGCATATAAAACTGAAGGGAATGCAGAGAAAATAAGTTTATGCACTCAATTCATACACTAGGATAGCCTCATCATTTTCGCTATCTATTCCCGCAGGTGAAAATTGAAATGAAAAGACTCTGTAGTCAGTTGTCAACCAAGAACCCCAGGGGTAGTAAAATTAGCCTCTTCACTTGAAGGTCTATCAAGTCTGATGTCAGTTATGTCTGCTGGATATATTGTGAAACATTGCGGTAGAATGGGGTTACTCATTAGGTTGAATGAGATACCCCATTCCGCTCCAGAGACGCGGTTCGGTTTAGGGGGTAAGTTTAATTAAAAAAGATATGTAAACAAAGATTTAACCAAACTAAAGACAATAAAAAGTACTTCAAGCATGTACTAACTGTAGATGTAATGTAAACAAGTATGTATACATTATATTGGTTACAAGATCATCATAAGTTACAATACAGGAGCAAAAAATCACAAAACTAAAACTTCCTGCACCAACGACCAAAAATACTAGACTAACAGGAATGTTGTAGATGAACAATCACAAGTTGGTCTAGTTCTACATACTGCCGCTCGCCAGTAGCACCCCCTTGATACCAAAAAGACGTAAAACTTCATTCCACCCTGTATCCCGTTGTGCCCCGGGCACCCCTACATGTTTTTTGGCTTTTCATTTTATTTACATCAATTAATTAAAATGTATTTGTGGTTAATTTACCTATGCTTAATAATTGGTAATTTATAATAATTACGAAAAATTTAGATTTTAATTGATTTGAAGTAAAGGTATGATTTGTTAAAAATAATCATTTACGCCCCCGATACAAATATATATAAAAAACTATATTTTGGCAGTTCAGGAGTTTGTTTTTAATAACTGCAATTTGGAATTTGTTCATTTTTTGTATGATATATTGAGATCTCTGGGAGAAGGCGGCGCTTAATATTGCGACCTACTGCTAGTAGCGCGACCACGAAACTCGTAGGCCGAAGGACATGTCACGGGGGCTAGCGCATAAAACGTCGACCTTCTAGCTCTAGTTTATAATTTACCCACCAGAGAGAATATCCAAGTGCTAGAGTTTCCAATAGGTTTATCAAAAAGTTTCCTCAGAGGTTTCTGAGTCTCCATGGTCTATAGAGAGGCCACCCATATCATTATTTTTTTAACCTTTATTAATTTACCAGTTTAAATACTCATAATCATATATAAATTATCGATAAATGATCTACGGTTTTCCGCTAGATCCGAAAGAGGAAAATCTGCTATAGTGTGATAAATATTTTTTTAGAAATTTGTATGTTTAAATGTGATTTAGATCTCGTTTTAAAAAAAAATAAAATAAAATATATTTGTATTTGTGTGATAATTATTGCAGGAATATATATAAAATATATATTATATAATTTGTATTGTATATATTATATAGAGTATAAAAAAACATATATCAGATATTATTTAATGTATTTATATATAAATACAGAATTTAGGTGATGGAAATTATTGAATATATATTACAAACTAAAAATAAATAGAAAAATATCTGTTCAAAACATTATTACCATATATATATATATATCTATATATAAGTTTATATAAATCAATATTCGTGTATACTTTTTTTCAATAATGACCAAATATATTATATTTATTTTTATATAAAGAAAAGAAAAAAAAACACAACAAACCGATAAAATGGTTATGTTCCGGTATACGCTGTGAATACTAAAAGAGTAAATCGCAGTGGAATATTTTTCCTACGATTATACGTATATGACAGGCTTCAAAAACACAGCATTCAAATTATAATCTTTGGAATGAGTTAGGAGCATTGGTTTCACTAAAAACAGTAACTTTCTAATCACGAAAATATAACATATTATTAGGTACTCTCTCGTGCAATAAAATTGAACAGATCTGATCTGAATCAGTTTCTCTCAATTTTGAATGTTTTTGTTTACATAAATCGTTGACATAAATAAAAAATATAAAACTTCCATTTCCTTTTTCACATTTAAAAAATATACTACTTATCTTTGTTTATAAATAAATAATATACAGAGAGTTGCAAAAGGGAGGAGTTTTATGAAATGTAAGTAAATTAATATTTCAGGTCTGTTCATTTTTTTTGTACGGGAGTCTATTTATAGACTCCCGAAGAAGACATTTTTAACTAGTTGAGGCAGCAAAGAAGTTTTGAGTCTGGAACTCAGGCATGATGTGAAAACCTTCATTGTTCATCAAACACGAATGGATATCTCCTATCTTAACAATGCGGATGAATGCCGACTGTCACATAGCCGATCGTTACAAAAAACGTGGCATTGTTTAATCTGAAATTTTATTTCACTCCCCATATAAAATCTCTAATGTTTTTACATCGAAAATTCCAATAAGTTTGATTCTGTGGGCAATTAAACTGTTGGCCATTAAAATATATGTTTGCAAACAATAATGAATTTAAAATGTATCCGGTAGTCGCTAATCAGAGTTTTCAGCCATTTCCAGGCAACTAAACTATACAACACCAAAATTAAGTGGCTAGAATGCGGGAGTCCTTACTCTGTAATAGTGAAATGAAAGTAGGTTTGTCATAATCCGCAATGAATGAATTCTGTAATATTTCGATTTGCAATGTTCAACTCATAACTGGAAAAACTTCTTTAGATTTAAATAATTCTTAATTATTATTTTTTTAAGATATAATGTGCAAGCAATTCTCAACAGCAGAAGTAGCTTTCTTTTCTAAAATTTTACCATTGACTTGTTCAGAATTAAAGCTCTGACAAAACATTTTTATCCGAACGATTTTTCGAAATGTGAATGATTTTAGGATAAATCAACGATTAAATTTAAGTAAAAAAAACTTCATGTTTGCTACCGATAGTTCACAGGCTACTAATTTCTGGATCTGACAGCAAAAAGTTAGCAGCATTCACAGTAATTAGATACCAAAATACATTGTAAAGAAATGAGAGAATTACTTACGACAATGTTATCTGTTCAATTTTATAATTTAGCTAATTAAAATTATTCAAATTAAAAAAACTTCAATCACAATACTCGAAACAAAATAAATTAAGTTTTATTATTTAAATAACTATGTCTTAAATCGCAGTCAAGAAAAATTCAGTTTATTAATTAATAGTGAATATTAAAAATATTATTTTATGAATTGAAAACTTGAATAAAGTCAAATTAAACAAATATTGAGTTGATAAAATTAGTCTAACCTAAAATGTTGAGTTCATATACAGATGGAATTTACCAAGCTTTTTTCTGTATGCATAAAAAATCAAAATTTTAAACAATATTAAACAATTTTTTAAAATTTGTTTACACTCAGTTTCAGCATTTAAAACAAAATTAAAGTATACTAAACTATGACGTCACAACTTCTGGTATTCATAGTGTATATTGAAACATAACCACAGTTTATAAATTAACGTGTGCTTGTCAAATTCTTTTTTATTTTGGTTTTTTTGTTTTTGAAAAATTGTTTAACCCACATATTTGTTTTAAGAAGATAAATGACCAGTAATATATATTGAACAATAATGTGGCGGAAAATAAACGAAATTATATATTGGCAAAGTATTTATTTTGTAAGAAAATCGATTCTTTATTTGAAAATAAATTATTTAACTAAGTGTATGTGAGTTTTTAAAAATTGTAAATTGTTATTAAAAACATTTGATTTATATCGAAGAATTGTTAATAAAAATTATGGAAAATTTTTCAAAAAAAAATTATATAATACGATATTTCTTCTCCCCTCATTTTTCAAAATTACTATTCACGATTTGTTAACAAAATCCAAAACGTTTCAACATCACAATTGCACATTTTATTGGATTTACCGATATTAGAAATTGTTATGAAATTTATTCAAAAAAAATATGTTGTGCCAGTTGCACTTAAAAAAAAAAGAATTTGCTTCCATTTCATGTTTAAAATAAGAAACCAAAATTAAAAATAAAATACTCTAAACGTTATTGTAATTATTATTACGAATCTGGTCGAATAAAATTTCCGTCCATTAAAAAAACAATGAGATTTATGTTTATTTAATTATTAATTTATATTATTTAAAAACAAATAAATTGTTGTTTTAAGTCATTTTCAAATCCGTCCTACTAATTTATTTTTAGATTAAAATAAAAAAATTATGCTTAATTGTGAAAAAAAAAGTTTAATAAGTTATAATACAACTTTGTTTATATTTACCATTCTGAGAATGGATTTTATTTTTTAATAAATTTTATTGTTGTTATATTATTATTATTTTCTTATTAATTTTGCAATAATATTTGTTATTTATTTATTGTGTATTTATCAGTCATTTTTGTAACTTTGTTCACCTGTACTGTTAACTAGGGAGCTCTGGTAGTAGACAGTCGTAGATGTTTAGGTTATATTAAAAAGTGAACCTAAATAATCATCTGCCCGGTTCTTGTTTTGATGAGAAAACAACAGTCTGCCATCGTATTGGTATTCCGATAATCAGAGGCAAATTTTCGAAATTGAAAAAAACGACTCTATTAAATTAATTGCTCTCGTCTGGCTCTTGGCTAGATAGTTCCATTATATGTCCAAGCATTAATGTCCTGGCAAAGTAATGTGTATGTAATTTGCTTTCCCAGGACATTAATGTCACTGATATTTCGTAGCCAGAAGATTTTTGTGGTAACTTTAACTATCTTCTAAACGCAGTTATAAATGTCTGGTATCATGTTTTTCTTTGAATATTTTCTATGAAAAGTAAATTATTTGCTCGTCGTGAAGAATGAATGATAGAGAATCGAGTTTTGATGCTTGTGAATAGGCTAAGCTAGATGGCAAGGACTGGTGTCAAGGAATGATGTAATATCGTTTTTAGGTAATCCCCAGCGATTATATACACTCCCGTTCGATAAAATTGAACCAACCTGAACCGAATCAGTCTCTCACAATTTTGATTATTCTTGTAGAAAATGTTTTTGACAGATACAACATTTTATTTTTATACGTAAAAGGTTGATATAACTCTTAACATGTATTTACATTAGATATTCTTACTCTATCACTGACTTGTTTACATAAATAAAAATATAATACTTCCATTTCTTTTTTCACATTTAAATCTTTTATAAATAAATAATATACAGAGAGTTACAAAAGTGAGGAGTTTTATGAAATGTAAGAAAATTATCATTTCAATTGGTTCAATTTTATTGAACGGCAGTGTACATAGTTATCTTAACCTAATTACTAATATTATTTGCATGAGCAAATAATTTAGAGTTTTTTTTTTAAGAGTAAACAAACTTGTTTTTTTACTCTTCGTGAAATCAAATTGTGAAATGAACCATTCGTTTGTGCAAAAATTTACGGCTCGCCACCCAGAGCTTAAAAATTGAACTTTTCTGTATTAAATTATAAAATTTTTGATTAGTGTTTATTAAAAAAAAAATTTTATTTTTTCTGATACTATTTTTAAACTTGAAACAAAACGAATTAAATTACACAATAAATAAATAATGATAAAATATAAAAATAAAATTTTTCTGCATATATTTTTATCTGAAATTGTTTTTATTATTTAAATAGATTTTATATCAATAGTTTTTATGTTTCTGTCAAATAACCTAATTTTGTGAAGAAAAAAACACACAAAAGGAATTGCAATGAATTATTATGTTTAAATGTTTAAGCCAATTTGTATAATATTATTGTAATAATTCATATCATAATATATATTCAATTTCATACATCTGGATATCTAATTTGTTTTAATTAATTAGTTCAATTTTAATTACTTAATATAAATATATTGACCTGGATATTGTGACAAGTACTACTGCACCTACCTGTTTATAATATATTGAAATATATATATATCTATCCAACGGCGTGGTCAGGAATTGGTTCAAGGAGGGGCAAACCAATTTAGCCGAATAAAAATTTTTTTTTTTTAGAAAGCCACATTCCATACGGATAATTTATCACTTAATATTTCCACATGCAATAATGAGATTTTAACACAAATTTAATTTCAATTGTTGGATAGGATCTATTATTAAACGATAAACGCAAAATTTTACGGGTACGACCATAATACGAGTTTACACGATATACTTTGGTATCGTTACTATTCTAGTCAGTTATTTATAACAGGCATAGATATATACATTAGGCGGAGCAAGGTACCAGTATCATTGTCGATATCGGTTGAAATATAAATTTGAAAACAAATAAATATGTACGTGTACCAAATTGGGATAACTGCAAAAGGGTATATTTTGTTTATACATATCAGATGATCGATGACTCTATAATTTATATGAAACTAAAATTTTAACAGTGTGAAACGGAATCAAACGGAACCAAAATCTAATAAACTCTATTAGAAGTCTGGGTCGTTTATAACTTGGGAACGGTCAGAAAACGTCTATAATTTTGGAACGGTTTGGAATTTTGAACCTCTGTAGTTTTTCTGGGCTCTTGGGAAACTTCAACAAACAATTTGGAAGAACACACAACATCTCCTTTTTATATATAGAGATAAATGAAAGAGATTTTTATATATAGAGATATTAACGCAAATGTTTAACGTTTCATTCGTTTTCCGAGATACGACTAATTTGATGGACGTTTCGAAATTACATTTGACATTTCGTAAAGTATTGAAATAAGATAAAAAATAGATCAAATGCTTCTGAAATATGTTTAATAACTTTTATTTATAGGGGCAGAGAGAGCATAATGTACAAAATTTGAAATCAATTGTATTCATGGCATATCCACTCCTCAGAAGAGCTTAGCGTGTTTAAAAGTGCTTATATAATTCCAGTTTCATAAAATTTAGAGAGTTGTGAAGCATCTGGTTTTCAGGAAAATTTTTTGGAACTTTATAATTAAGTTCGAAGAAAAGGAAATTAACAGCATCAAAATGTCACTGTGGATTATTGGATTGGAGTCGTCAATTCTTTATGTAATATAATGTTTTACCTGTAAATACTAAATATCTGATTATTTTAGAATGTGATTACTGAACGAGAATTTAACGTGATTATTTATAATTTTGTCAGAGAGGGAGGCATGTCACCCCTTTTCTACAAGTATCTATCTACCGTGACTACACCAATGTATTTACCTTTGTGATGAATAAAATATCTGTTATGGATTATATTTAAAATATTAACCTAGTTTGAAATAAAATATTAATATTGTGGAGGTGTCATCGATTTTCATCAATGACTTCAAGTTTAGGTACCACATGGCCATACATTCAACCATTTTTATCTTTGAGTTTTTTTTATTCTTTCTCATTAACTTTTTCTTCTGTTGAGCTATCAGCCAACACGCTATCCCCACCCTTAAAATATATTTAGAAAACGGTTCAGGTTACAAAATCTTTCCTATAAAAACACTTTTGTTCGAAAACTCAATAAATAAACACAAGTTAAACTGATTTAAGTATATTCCTGTTCTCCCATTTCTAATAATAATAATGAACTAAAAAAACTGTTTTTTCAAACAAATTTTGATGAAAACAGTACATGTTTCCCTGAGAAAAACATATATTTATTGTTAAATATGCAGACAAAATAGCAATCCCAAATCATTGCTTTTACTTAAAATTTATAGCGTAGGTTTCAAGATACCGTGGTTCTAACAAGGCGTACCTGTTTTTGTCATAAAGGCTGTAATCTAGCGATAAGCAAGATGATAAAGGAACTGATTTTGGAATGGTTATTTACTTCAAGAGAAAGGAAAACATGGAGAAAATAATGAAATCACAAACGCATTTAGAACTTTTGATAATACAGTCTTTAATAATTTAAAGAAACGAAAACGTTTTTTTTTTCTCCCTAAATTATTATACAGCGCATTTTCAAAGAATAATAATTTTTTTAATTTTTTGACTAGAAAACATTTCATTTACTTTTGTTCACTTTTATATTATACCACTTATACAATATAGTTTAAAAAAAAAGACCATTAAAATAATTCATTTACAATAATAATAATTGTGTTAGTTGCGGCGTTTTTCATCATTAACAAAAAAGAAAAAAATTATGATTTTTGTTAAAAATAATTTTTTACATGTAAAATAAAATTATCTTTCATTAATTAATTAATAATTTACATTTCCTTTTAGCAAATATAAGTACATAATAATTATATAATAAATAAATATTGTTTGTAATATAATATATATATGTAGGTAATATATATTATTTAATTTTCGACTAGTTTCTTATTACAATCACATTTTATTGTTTTTCTTCTTTTTGTATATTTTATTTTGCTGGCAGTTATACAACCAAATTAATAATAATAATCACATTTGCATACCATGTGATGTGGGTATTCATTTTCATTTAAGTATCAAATTATCAAAGTAGATGTTCAAATAAAAGAACTTTCTCTATAATTATTGATAGCTGTGTAGTGTTTGTTCTCTCTTCTTCTCTGTTTACCATATTGAATTTATTGATTTGTTTATTCATGTTTTTCGTCTGCACAAACGTATATATAGGGGATTGTGTTTAAACGTGAGTATATTATGTTGGTAGGAACTGTTTTCGTATAAAAAAGTTTTGAATCAATCTGTATTTTCATGTTGTTTTAAACATCGTCAAAAAACTTTTAAAAAAGATTTGTAGTAAATGCAGTTAAAATTATTCCCCCAACCACTTCTTCCTCTTTTTACAATCAAATTAAAGAACGTTTATCCTTTGCACTAGCAATTAACTCACGTCTTTTGTACACTTGTGACTGTTGTTCCTTCGATTTATCAGCTTCACTTTTCTTTGTTGTTGTTGTTGCCGAAGATGATGATGATATTGTCGTTGTGGTAGTACTAGCTGCTAAGGTTTCCGAATCAGGTATATGCCGTGTTTGATGCCTTGAATCAGTGTATCGTCGCTTTACGTATTTTTTCTTGTCAGATGTTGTTGAAGATACGGGAGTAGTGATTTCAGTTTTACTTTTACTGGTTGGTGTTGGTTCAGATTGTTTTGTACTTGTCATTCGTTCAAAATCTGCGGTTTTCGATCGTAAAACTGCTCCACCAATGTTTGATATGCTTGGTGAAAATTTCTGTTCTGAGGCTTTTGTTTCTTTTTGAATCACTATCGGTGTACTTGCACTTTTGGATACTTCAGTTGAATAGGAAGACGTTGAAGTGCTTTCTTTTTTATATGTTTGTAATTCTACATGTTTAGGCTTTTGCCGTAGTTCGGACGCAGAAGTAAATGTTACTTTCTGTAAAATTGCTGATGATAAGGTTGACGTTTCGGAAGATTTTGTCGTGATCGTTTGTTGTTTTAATGGAACGGTCATTCGACTGTAAACAGCTTGTTGGGCATCGTCCGGTATGTAATTTACAGTTGTTCTACTACTGTCTGGTGATGTAGGTGGAGTGGACGCCCATGATGGAGGCGAAGAATACATACCATCTCCAGCAATACTACTTCCAATCGAGGAGGGTGTATTTCGTGGTGGACTACTGAATGTGGCAGATGAACCCATAGCAGAATCATATCCACCTTGTTGAATAATTATCGACCCGGAGACCGGTTGAATGGATCCTTGCGATGAGTCACTGCCACTCATCGATCTTTGCCGTCGCCTTGGTGGTGCTGTTGGTGCATTTCGTAAAATACCAATGGGCATTTGTTGTCTACCATCTGTAGTTACCGTGTACGTATTGTCTTCAATATATGGAATATCAGGATCGTCTAAATTTAATGATAATGGTCCTGAACTACTAGGTTGCAAGGGAATTTTCAAACTTGCTGTGATAATATTCGGATTATCTAACAGTGGTGTAGATTGTCGTCTTGAGTCTAATACAGATGAATATCGTTGTTCTTCAGTAATTCGTAAGACTCGTGAACTGTCTGACGGAGAATCAATCTGAATGTTTCCACTATCCATAGAAGATGAACGGGATTTCATTAAGTCGTACATGTTTGATTCTTCAGCAGATCGACGTGTTGCTGAATCGTCTCTAAATCGACGTTTTGTAAATTTATCTCTACCGCGCTCTCTTTCTTTATGCCTGTTAAATAATTTTTTGTTACATTCACGATTTCAATAGCAATTTTGCATAACTTTACCTTATTCTCATGGCAAGATTAGGGCCACCCATTCCCGCGGTACCATGTAAAAACTCTTCTCTTGTATAAACTTTTCTATTGATTTGATATTCATCCGAGTCTCCATGAATCATTTGGTTGGAATCCAGTGACGTTGGAGCCGTAGGTGATTTGGGAGTTGATGTTTCGCTATCAACAAGATCATCGATTATCCTAAAACAAAATTGTAAAGTTAATATTTAGCAAAATTGTTTTTAAGCATAAAATACTTACTCATCGCCAATCATAGTTTGGTCTTTTTTAGATAACAATTGATCTAAAACTTCGGGGCTTGTCTCCATCATCATTGTGTAAACTTCATCAAGAAGTTCAGCAGAAACATAAAATAATTGACGATTATGATCTATCATTGATCTGATTACATTGATAACATCCATTCGCTCCTCGGCCCGTTCATTTGATTCTTTATTTGATGCATTCGGTTTTATACAATGTAAGATGTTTGGTGCAAAAACAGTTGCTAAATTTGTACTATCCATTTTATTTCCTGCTATCCATTCACCTAATATGAAAAAACGTTAATTTAAAAAAATTATTCATTAAGATATTTCAAAACTATTATTAGGTTGTCAAGAATTTCACAAAATTCACAATATTATTAAAATGAAATAATTTTGTTGAGAATTTATTACCATGGCGTTTTTGAGAAAATCGTTTTGTAAATTAGAGAAATTTAACACGCATCTGCATAAACATAGTGAAATAAAATTCACGATTCCGACTGTTTTTACTTCGAACTCTTTCAATATAGTCACGGTTGTTCTGAAATTCGACACATAAATTTCTTAGAAATATTTTTCCTGGAAACTTTGGGAGAATGCCCTTGTTAAGTTTTTCGATAAAATATGCGTAAAAAAGCGCATTTTTTTCAGTCCGCAGCAGAAGGTTATTTTTTATGGTTCAGTTGGCATCCTGAGTAACGGCGCGCTCTTTGAAAGTCGTTTGAAATTATAAACTAGTATATGCATGATGACTAGCATATGTATGATATGTTATGTAACGAATGGGAACACTGACGACAACGGACAGTTTTCAACAACGCGCAGGAGTACCAACATATCTTTTTTATATATATAATTTTTTATATACTTCTTTTCGCACGGGTGCCCGATCAGCTGATATAGTTTGGAAATACCTTAAATTCTCGTTGCGAATTTCCAGAAATTTTACCAATCAATGAAAGGTGCCGGTCTATTATTCTAAGCATATGTTGACTAATTTAGAAATGAAACATGAAATGTGTTACCTGTTACATCGGTTTGGTCATTTGCATTTAAAGCCACACAGGCGAGGAAATTTAGTAATGCCCATAATGTATCCCTATTTGGAGCTGGTAATAATTGAACTAAATGTTGTAAGGCCTCAAACTGTAAACGTCTATTACGAACTTCTGCAATAAAACATTGAATTTTTATAATAATTTATTTTCTTACACGGATTACAATTTCAAATAAAAGACTACTTACTTTGGGTTTGAACAAAGGCATGATAAAGATCCCTACATAATAAAGGATCTGGCAAATCTCTTAAATATTCTTTTAATAAGGTTGCAACATCATGTGGACATTGATCTTCACCAATTAAAATTTCTTTTCCAGTATCAAAATCTTCACGCAACTAAAAAATTTAAAAACATTAGCCACAATGATACGAAAGCAAAAAACTGTGATGAACTTACTTGCCGAACACGTTTTTTGGAACTGCTTACTCTAAATATACCGAGTGTATGTAATCCATGTGCCTCTAAATACCTAAGGCACGATGATACCATTTGTGGAATACCTGGTTCATCTTCCGATGACGTCACAGCTAAATCACTTGTCGATGACGATAATTTATCTAACAAACCGGGTACACTTGTTCCAATTCGTTCTCGAGAAATTAAACTTTCACACGAACCATTCTAGAAAAACAAGATTATAAAGAATTAAATTTTTTTATCATGACTTTATCCCAGAGTTTGAATTCCGTGAAGGAATTATGCTATAATAAAATGAATAACGTAATAAAAAGTTAAAGGTAATATAAATAGGCAAATCAATGAATGAAAGTGTACAAAGTTCAAAGTGCACATCATTCAAAGTAATATCAATAATTAATTACAAGGCTACAAATCCTGGAATAGTGCTGTAAACCTAGTGATTTTTCTTTCGATCGTGACAAATCATTCGAGATGTACACTCCCGTTCAAAGAAAAATGAACAGGCATGAAATGTTAATTTTCTTACGTTTCATAAAACTCCTCACTTTTGTAACTCTCTGTATAACGTATAATTTTATTTGTTTATAATGGAAGATATGTAGTATATTTTTGAAGTGTGTAAAAAAGAAATGGAATTATAAACTGAATTTATATTTTTTATTTATATATGCGGTGTCAGTGACAGAGTAAGCATTTAAAAAATATATGTAATGTTAATACATGTTAAGTGTTATATCTTTCTCTTACGTATAAAACTTAAATAAAATGTTGTATCTATAAAAAACATTTACTATACAAGAATAATCAGATATGTGAGAGACTGATTCGGTTCAGGTCTGTTCATTTTTTTTGAACGGGAGTGTACGTACTTAGAATTTTTGCAGTATGCTAACACATTACATTGTATAAATTTATTTCTAAACGTTTATCACAGGTTATTTTCAATAACTTAATAAAAGTTGAGTACTCTCGAAATGTTTTGGACAAAAGTTGTTAATATGTTTCTAACAAATTGGGACGCCACTATGCTGTCTCATCATTAAATAAGAACTCAACAACGTATGAACCAGTGTCACAAAATATATGCTGCCGGCTAAGATAAGAACCATGTTTTTGCATTATACCCCTACGGCCAAATTTATAGGCCAAATTTTAATCAAGACCCTTATTTAATAAATGATAACAAATTATAAACTAACGTCTTCTAAAATACTTTCATTAACTGCAATTAAACCAGTTAATGAAAGTAGTTTAGAAGACGTTAGTTTATTTTCATAAAATAATTTTCGTTCAATTTCAGCTGATTCTATTTTTGCCAAAAATTACTACAGAAACACATGTAGTTGATTTTTTATATTGATAATATATAAAATTTAAAAAATAATAATATCTGCTTTTACAACTATCTTATTATATTACTAAATATATATATATATATATATATATATATATATATATATATATATATATATATATATATATATATATATATATATATATATATATATATATATATATATATATTATCCACAATGGCGTTTAGAATGTTTCAACTGGTTCAATTTTTACTAACGGGAGTGTACATAACAATGTCTGATATAATGAATATTTTTTAACACAAGAAATATGCTATAAAAAAAACTGATTCCTAATTTGAGCATAACCACCAAGCATAACCAAACTGTCACCAAATTAGCAACGAATAACATATCCTGAGACAATATAAGAGTAATTTTAATAAGAGTGATGTTAACAAGAGTAAATTGAATGAAAATAATTTTAACACGAGTAATTTCAATAAAATTTATTATATTTTATTTATTTTGTTTAATTTTGTTTATATATTTATTTTTGTCTATTGATTTCGATTTTCTATCTATTTCTAATTGTCAAAGAGTAAATTATGACTAGCTAATTTGTACTGATGATGACTACTTTGTAATCGTAATACGTCAAAAACCGATCTAGGTATTGGGGCGAATTTGAAATTTTACACCATTTAGAAAGCCACATGTAGACTTTGATTTGGAACAAATTATTTTTATACCAATCTGTAAGATGTGGGTCGTATACTTTTAGTATATTAAGTTCATACTATATATTAAGTTCATATATATTAAGTTCATACAGAAAATTTAAATCAAGAAAAAAAAAATGTTCGTGATTCAAAAAGCATAATGTGAAAAAATATCCTATATACAATAGCAATAGGGAATATGCATGAAAATTTTTTTTCACTTGAATTGAAGCATGTTTACTTGACAAATATCAAGGTAAAATTACTTTTTAAATAACTTTAAAAATTAGCGAGATATGAATGATTGAAATTCCCGATTAGACAAAGAGGGTGATAGCCCTCTTGATATGTGACGTCATATTACACTTTCACCATTTAAAATACACGTAAAACTCCGTTTTTAGTATTTTTGCAAGAAAGAGACAAATACTAATCTTTAAAAGCTTATAGCTTTCTTGATATTTGTCGGATTTTAATTTCGTTTTTAAATATTATTACAGTATTAACAGTATTTTCATATTCTGAAAATAAATTTGAAAAAAAATTTTCATGCATATTCCCTATTGAATATTCATATACAATGTTAAATTCCCATTTAAAAAACGAGTGTCGATGATGGCCGACTGTCACATAATCGTGACAAAATCAATCGTTACAAAAAACGTGACAGTGTACAATCTGAAATTTCACTTCCCATATAAAATCTTGTATAGTCTCGCTATAGATCTTTTCACATAAAAAAGCATGTATTGTAGTTCCAATAAACGAATAAAATATTAAATAATTGTATTTATTATACCCGGTATATAATATATATCAGTTTAGTTTCAACTTTGTAACGGTTGGAATTAATGATTGCAGAAAAAAAAATTGGTATAGGTGTTCATAAAATGACCTAATTAGTCCTTTTCCGCAAAAACGAAGAGATAGCGATCTGTAATTTCGTGTGTGTGTTCTAGACCTAGACAAAATCGGACCGTGATCGGGTAAAATGGGCAAAACTACCTATCGTTGAAATCGTAAGAGATAAAAGAAAAACTCAGTTGTTATTTTCACTTGTTTATTTACGAAAGGATATGCTATTATTTCTGACATACGATAGTAATTAACTATAGAATTAAATTTTAACTCACGTGTCATGTTTTTATCAACAAAATTGAACAAACATTAGAAAGAGAAGCATTGAAATGCTACCAATATAAAAAATAAATTTGAAATAATATTTAAGATAGTGTTTGTTGTTTTCAAGAGTCTATATCTAAGATAGTACAAATTAAATGTTCGTACGTTAAGAAATTCATACAAAGATAGATAAATATTTGATAGAGAAATTTAATTTACACGTCAAAAGCAAAATTAGAAACTAATTACAGTAGTAATGATAGTGCTAAAACGATGAAAACTCATCAGAAATATGTTTTTATCTGTAAAACTTAAATAATAAATTAAACTTTTTGATAATGCAAATGACAGTATATTATTATACAAATAATAATATAATTAACAGCCATTTAACTTCTTCGTTCCCATTATTATACCCCAACATTCAGTTAATTTCAGGGACGTTGTATCCGTAGCTGTTCTGTATAGAAGTAGCACTCTGCATGGGATTAGTTATGTACAACCACTTAAATCCTGACGAAGATGTCGGTCAGAATATTATTATCATAATCATACAATATGGAGGTACTTATTCAAATTTAAAATAGTAATCGAATGCGAATTTTAGGACCATGGAGCAATAAACCAGAAAGGTGTGGTCATATTTCCATAATAATCAATAATATACTTTACTGGTTTGTTGCTCTGTCGCCGTAAAATTCTCACTCGATTTTTATTATTTGAATATATACGGAACTACATGCATTTGTGTGTATTATTGATTTGACCACTAAAAAATTAGTGCCAGTAGTAGTGTCGGTGTGGCCGAAGCCTGTCAAGTAAGCCTTTCTAGGCCTTCTTTACCGACCTCAAAAAACCCATCTCCTCAACCTTTTCTATCCTCTACCATACCTGGAAAGTTTTGTCTAGCCCTGCGTTCGTTGTCATACCTACCCGTCTTCTTTAAAAATGAAAAGACAGAGCTTCACTATAGTTGTTTTACCTCAAAATCTCCCCATTTCGGTTAAGCCGAAGGCTTGATACCTCATTTTGGCTCTGCAGAGACACTCTTCCAGAAGGTGGAAGGGCGTGTCACCCCCGCCCGACCGTTATCCGCTTTGGCAGATCACACTGGCCTAGAACCTCAGGAGAGATAGATGCTTCTTATGCCTGCAGTGGCCGGTAAGCACCGCAGATAGATACATAGATTGTAGAGGCTGTTCTGGATGGGCTACACTTCGACCATAAGGCCCATTGTGATGCCTAAGGATGTGAGGATGTGAGTGGAGTGGAAGAAATTTTTATGTATAGACTAGGAATTGGTAGGATATGCGGCTGCAGCCGACTCTTATAGGAACTATGCCGATATTCATCTGGAGTTCGTGAAGGGCACTGCAGAAAACCTTCTCAAGCATAGACGGTTACTTCGTTTTTGTCCATACGCCGACAGTTTAGTCAATTAACCGCCCCTTTTTTTTTTTTCTTAATAACGTCCCAGTTTCCAAGTAGGCATACAGCGCAGACATAACGCCTTAGACCGCTCGGCCATTTGAACTGGTTAAAACCACCTCAACTAGAAGTTTTATCTCTTTCCGGTTTTTGCCAAAAACCTAGGTTGCCTTGCGGCATTATCACTAATGAATTACAAATAAATCCCTTTTTTAAAAGTGTATATGGCACCCATACACCTCTTAATCAATGTGGGAATCTCTGTACATTTTTACGCCTATTCTCCGTTAGTTCATACAAAACTGGATGCAGAAAAATGGATTTTCTTCTCAACCATCTCCCCAAACCTGAATGAAAATTTAATTGTTTTTTTTTTTTTTTTTTTTTTTTTTAAATGTAAATATCAACAATATTTCATTGGTTTAAAATCATTTGTATTAATTTGTTACGAAGTGACTTAATGTCCTTAACTGAAGGAATATTATAATATACAAGTAATATTGTGCAAATAATGACTTGAGAAGTAAAAAAATACAAAATAAAGTGTATAAAGTGTAAGAGGGTAATGAAAAAGTGTTGGTTTTATATGTTTTTGTTTATTTCAAAACACTCACAGCCCGTTATTTTATTTCAGAAACACTTTTTATTGTTTGTTTGAATCTAAATTTAAAGATTGTTAAATGTTACGAATGATTGAATCTACAGTAATACTTTATTTGAATGTATACACTCTGGTAAGAGCAATTTTTTTATGAAATTATTCGTAAACTACCTAGGAGCTCGTAAACTACCAATTAATTATTTTCCTTAGAGGAAAGAATCATACTGGATATTCATTATTATAATAACAAACCGTGAAAACATAAACCTCAACTTGGGAAAATATGCCACGGTCTTCCAAACAGAAGTTTACGCCATACTGGCTTGCATCTTTGAGAGCCAACGTAGAGGCTACATAAGCCAGAACGTATGTAGTCTTTCAGACAGTCAAGCTGCTTTAAAAGCCTTGTCTTTAACAGAGGTCACCTAAAGGGTAGTCAAGGATTGTCTGGAGGAACTTCTGAAACTGGCAAAGCAGAACAATGTTAAATTAATCTGAGTGACGGGTCACAGTGGTTTCGAAGGAAACGAAAAACCAGTTACCTTAGCAAAAAAGGGAGTCGGAATGCCCTTCATAGGCCCTGAGCCTATTTTAGGAATTCCAAGGACTGCTTGTAAACAGGTGATCAACGAGTGGTCAAATGCTAAACACCGTGATCACTGGGAAAAAGTACCGCGGCAAGAGCTCGGGAAGGTACTGCTTCAGAGTGCAACAAAGAGGTTATCTCTCGATGCACTGAGGCTGAACAGGATGCAATTGCGGAGGGTGAACGGGTTCATTACCGGGCATTATCCCATGCGGAACCATCTGCACACAATGGAACTCCATAACGGCTCCATTATGTGCAGATTGTGTGGCGAGGAGGAAGATACATCCAGCCACATAATCTTTGAATGTGAACCTCTGGGTTACAGCAGATACAGGATTTTCGGTGCATCTCACCCCGAATATATGAACCTTCGGGAGGACCTGATAAGCAAGCTCCAGGCTATTGCCAACATATGGGAGAAGCGAATCTCATCAGACTGAGGTAGAAGGGGGAGCACAATGGACCATAGGGTCGAAGTGCAATAGTTTTTACCCCGATATTAATCAATCAATCAATCAACCGTGAATAATTTTGTAAATAATAAAATTACAGAAAAATGGTCAATAGATAAATGTTTCCATTGCACAAATATTAAAGAGATAGATAAATTGTTTTTTTTGAAAAATGTTGCACTTCGACCTTATGGCCAAATGCTTCCCTGCTAACTTAAATCTGACGAGCTTCACTTCTTCAATATCGTGGAAATCGCCAGAAGCTTGCTAATCAAGTATTTCTAAAGGTTCATATATTGGGGATTAGATGCATCGAATATCTTGTATCTGCTGTAACCGAGAGATTCGCAGTTAAAGATAATGTAACTGGATGTTTTTCTTCCTCCTCACCGCACAGTCTGCACATAAAGGATCCATTGTGGAGTCCAATTGTGCGTGCAGATGCTTTCGTAGGTGATAATGTTTGGTGATGAATCCGGTAACCTTTCGAAGTTGTATCATGTTCAGATTGAGTGCATCTTGAGACAGCCTCGTGGATGCATTCCGAATAAAAGTATATTTTCTCGAGTTTTAGTACTAATATTAATCCCCTTGATCGATTTTGTAAAATATCGAACTGGGGTATTTGAACTTTCCAATCTTGAAGCACGTCATTTATTAAATTCTACTACGATAGGACTAGAATTAGACAAAAAAATAGATAGAATAAAACATTTTCGATTCGAACAATTAGTAAATTTTATTATGTTTTTCAACAAGATAACATTGGAAAATAGATGAATGCATGTTTGTAATAAGATGATAGTGTTTATTATTCTAAAAGTGTACGTTGTTCACGGACGTCTCTCTGTGTTCGCTATGCTTCATGCTGTAATGCTTGCTTGCTTGGTGTTCTATCAACAAATTGATTATTTTTGTGCTTCGTATATTTTTTTTCTTGAACTTTATTATTATTAAATTGCTATTTTAAAAACTATTTATATTTATTTTTAGATATTTATTAGTTTTGATCGATTGTCGACTTTCAAAATAAAAATATTTTCGATTTATTTTTATATAGTAAAGAGTTCAAATCTAGTATAAGTATATTAAATAAGATTGATTTAATTTCAAAAAACTATTTTAGCAAATATAATCATATATTGAATATTTTGGGCTTTAATTTGTGGAACTGTATTGTTATTTTTTTATTTAAAATAGTAGGAATTTAATTTGTTATTTGGACATTTTTTAATATAATTACTACCATATGTTTCGATCTATTAAATCATTTTCAAACTATAAAAGTTTTATTTCTAATTTAAAAAATACAATTTTAACATAAAGTTTCGCCGTGAGCACGATTATTTGAAAAAATCTAACCACCATAAGTAGTACAAAGTGAATATACAGCAGAAAACATTCTCAAAATTGGCAAAGTCATTGTAATCTTTACACAATGTCTACTTCTTGAGTAATATTAATAGATAATTTTTCAACGAAAAGATTTATTACTTTCTTCATATTATATAGTTTTGAATTCACTAATTATCTTCTATTTTTTTCTATATATCTCTGTTTATTTGAAGCAGGCAGTAAAATAAAGACATCCAGTTTCCACCCTTGATTGTGTTAAATATCAAAAGTCAAGATTGAAAATAGAAATTAAAAGAAATCAAAAAACATAAAATATCACTTTAGAAAACTAACCCGAAATTATAAAATAATAATAAATAAAATAAAAATAATTTATGGTTATGAAATTCTTTAGTAGTCTTCAGTAAAGCGCCAATTTCAGGTAGGCGATTTCCATAAAAAATACAAATCTATACATTGATATTATATCTTGACTTTTAAATAAAAGTTAAATCTCAAATTTTCATGTCATATCTCCTACTCTTTTTTGAAATATATGCTACAAGAAATCGTAGACAAATGTCATGCATTAGAAACCCGCTAGTGGAAAACAAATTTTTTGTATGGCTAACATGTTAAAATGAACCACACTCATCACTTAACTCAATTGACATAAATGTTATAACAGCGACAAATGTATATTCCATCTGATTTTGCATATTTTTATTAATAAATTAGAACATATAACATGTTTCGAACCTATATGTCCATTTTCAAACGTCTAATTTTTCATAATATAAATCTCCAAAATGTAAACATGAAGGTTGCGTGAATACGTCTCGTCAGACTTGTAAATAAATACGTCATGAAAAACAATTTTTTAGTTATAAATATAAATTGTAATTATTATTTCGGGAACAATTATTACTTACTGTTGCAAGTGAGTAAAAACGTAAGTAAGCTTAAGTAATGAAATGAAGAAAAAAATACAGTATTTTTTTATGTTCTTTTAAAATTGCATTTTTTTTCTCATTTTCTATTAAGTACCAGTAATACATGTACAGAAAAGAAACAACACGTGTATATTTAATATTTACACATAAATATAAAACATCTCTAACATATACAAGCCAGGTCAATCATATATGATTCCCATATTGAATGACGTCAATGGATTTGTACACGAACGGACGGCTATTTGTATATATTAAACTTTACGTAAACAGTTTCTATGTTATTTTTTTCTTTCAGTTACATAGACACCACATATTGTATGTTATAACGGTGGTAATGTACAGAGTGGTCCACTAAATATATATATAACACCAAATAGAAGCAGGGAAAAATTTAATATTTTAACTAATTGAACAGTGTGATGTCAGGCGCGGATCCAGCTCTCAAAAAAGGTTGTGGTCACAGCCACCCGAAAATCGGCCAAGCGTGAGTTGGAGTATGAACTCGCTCATGATCGATATAGTGCATTCCTACAAAGGAGATGTTTACAAAATATATGACCAAGATTTTGTACAGTGTATAGTTCCACGTGGGCAAAGCCATGGGACGAACACTAGTAAATTAATAAACCTGTAAAATGTTAGTTTGTTCGCTCACGAAAATTACAAAAGTAAATGTGTGTTTGTTTGCACATCACAGTGTCACTGACTAGCAATAACAAAATACTGTATGAAGTAAACGTTATTTCGATTCAAATTAGGTTACCTATTTTTATAAACAGTACAAACTACTAACGTCAGTACCACGCCACCAAAAAGCCGCCTTCCTTTCAGAAGTTTTGGCGGCAATGAATATGTAAATACAACACACGCTTACTTTTAAGTTAGTAGACGACTATTTACTTTTAAATTAGTAGATGACTACACCCAGTGAATAGTCATCTATTTTTTCCAATACAAGTATTCATGTGTCAAAAAAAAACAGATAATATGTTGTCAAAAATGTGACATAACGTGTCAGCATATCGTCTATAATGACTAAGTACTTCGCTGCACGATTCATTGTTTTATTTTAATTTTATTAAGACATTGGATATAATATCATCAGCCTATCGACCACAACAGACCGTGAAAGTGTGACGTAATTAGTCTATTAGGGTTGTGGGCATGGCCATGGTGCTCACAACGGTGGATTCGCGCTTGTGTGATGTATAGATTTAATAGCTCGTAGCAGAATGATTTATGGCTTTTCAGTAGACATGCCTCACATGAAATGAGAATATCGATGCTTGGGATACCGACGACTCATCTACGAGCTTTTTGGTTTAAGCTATATCTTTGCGAATCAAAGCATTTTCAGACTATTGGTCACATATGAACTATTTTTCTTATTTTCCATCATCTGCTTTAAAAAAATGGTGAAAAAAGAGCATGGTTTACGATTGGAACCCTCTGGAGCTCAGATAAGCAAAGAATCTTCGCCGGAATCTCAACCGAAAAGGTTCAAATCTTGCATTCACCTGGTAAAACAATAGATTACGGTTTATGACACAAATCCAAACAAACGATTGCAGGCTTAAATAACGTTTCAGGAATCTCTGGAAAATGAGGATGGTAGAAGATTCTTTGAGGAAAATCTTAGAGAATACGGCGCCCATTCATAAATGGTAATATTATGCATGGGCAATATGTGTACACCATGTGTACACCATGTTGAAAAGAAAGGGCGGTTGTCTTCTCTGGACTCAATTCAAAAGGAAATTGATCTAGATGGAATGATAAAAGCCAGGACTGCTTAGCAGGTTCCACTGAGTTAATTAATAACATAATCAGTATATACTGAGTTTATGAAAACAAGTTTCAAAAAAAGTTATTTGTTTTTAAAAAAGGAACTTTTTTTGTCCTAACTCTTACGGTTTCAAAGATGGGCAATTTTGCCAATTTTGCCTAATCATGAACTTGACTTTACCTTTTAGCTCTAGAATGCACAAAGTTTCAGTTCGTTACTTCTTTTGGTTTTTGGATTATCGTACCCACGGACAGGTGGGCAGGTGGGTATGCGGAAATGAACTAATTTAATGAATTATTTACTTAATTATTTTATGATTATTTTATGAACACCTATACCGAAAATATTTTAAACCGTTACAAAGTTGAGACTAAAGTTAAAATATCTTTGTATATACTATATACCGGATATCAAAATACTATGTTCTGCAATTAACCTGTATTTGTGCTGTGCATAAATTACTTGCGATTTAAAAAAAAAACATTTACTGTTTCGCTCTTTAATATTTTGCCCTTTGTGATGAAACGTTTATCAAATACCATTTTTACTGTGTTACAAACAATTACCCACCTACACTTTAAATGAATATACCGTTTAAATTATGAATTAAGGGAGGACCAAATAAATAATTTAAAAAATACATCAAAAAACAAACTCAGACATTTAGTATGAAATTTTAATAAATAAATAAAAATTTATATTTCATTTTTTTTAAAATATGTAAAAATGGTAATTATATTATTTTCATGAGACTATTAAAATTGTTATATGTTTTGTAAATAAAATTTATAATGAAAGTGAAATGTATGTATTTTGTTTTTCACACTTAAGATGTTTTATAGCAAACACACAAAACTAACTATTGGATATTATTTTTGTAATAAAAATTTTGGTGTGGAACATGCCTGTCACCTCTATATGTAATAAAAAATTAAGAAGTAGGCTGCTGTTATTTGTATGGTTCGAACAAAATATATTAGTATTTTAATCAGGAACATTGGCATTTAAAGTTTTTCTCGAGCTATCGAAATTGTCGAAATAACCTTAACGAGTGGGGATGAGGGAAAAGAAAAAAGATTTGAGAAATTGTGACTCCGCCCGATAAATGGTGGCTCTACAGTAGACTATCTAGAGAAGAATTTTACGAGATATTGGACGATACAATCGTCCGTCTACCGTCTACCGAGGCAATATGTATATAGAGGTAATCATGGAGAGCTTTAATTTGTGGAGCTACATTATATAATATGAGGAAAACACCTTTTCAAAGTTCTTGACAGAGTGTAGAAGTATGATTTTATATGGGGAATGAAATGAAATATCAGATTAGACCGTCACGTTTTTATGGTAAAAATCCGCTCTGTAATAGTCGGCAATCATCGGCATTCGTGTTTTAAATAGAAATTTAACATTTTAAATGAATATTCATTGCTATTGTATAGGATTTGTTTTCACAACCTGTCCGGACTGAAAACTTTTTTTTAGTTTTAATTTTTTAAATTTTTGTTTATTTAATAACATCAAACATCAGGTTTCAACCCTTAAGTATGGAATAGACGCAGAACATTGTTGCAGTAACATTGAACTCCGCCTATAAAATATTTTCAGTACGGACGTTACAACCAAAGTTTGGGAACATAAAATTTAATTTAATTATTTTATGACGCTAGTCATAAAAATTCAATCTCATTTAATTTGTATAGTTTATTTATATGAATGTATCTGTAGTAAAACTAGTGTTGTGATAATATCTATATTCTATACAAATAATAAAGTATATATATATATATATATTATATATAATGTATATTGTAAACAATATAGGTAATAAAACATAATAAAATATTAGGAAAACATAACATTTCAGACTATATGGCCAATTTGTATATGAACATTTAACTCCTCCTACAAAATATCAAATAATTTTGATTTTTACAGCAACCGTTCAAGGACATGTTTTTTGTTGCTGCAACACCTTTATGAGCGTTTTCAGGTCTTCTTACCGTATTTGAAAGAGTGAGTTTATTTGAGCAGAGACAAGTAAATGGGAACAGGCTGAAGAAGCCAGACTTACGCAGTACATCTGACAAAACCGGACCATAAAACAAATTCTGATGACCATCCATGAAGCAAGTATAAAGATCCTCCTTCTAAAAGCCTTTGACATTCACAATAACAACTGTTCTTTGATGAAAATAATGGTGTTTCATTGTAGTCAATTAAATTGTAAAGTTTCACATAACATGAAAAATCTATCTTTGAAAAACTTTATACAAATAATGACACCGTAATTTTTGTTACGTAATCTTATACTCACCTAAATTGATTTATTTTTAAATAGATATTTACTAGCAAACATCAACTGATTTACTCTTGTTTTTAAATATCTATTGACAGTAGGTCACAGCCTGGGTAAATAAAAACTGACTATATGAACTCACAACCTAACTCTCTTGTCTATGATATAAACCAAAATATTGTAGTATTTCATTGTACTTTGAAAATATTTATATGGATCGAAATATATATTATCACCAAAAAATATATAAAACCTATTTTGACAAAATGGAAACCCGACTTCAAAAATCAAATATTCTATAACAAAAATCATTTTTCTATAACTGATTTTATTTGTCTAAATATGGGTAGACCAACTAATTTTTAGAGCATTTTTTTATAACACATTTTTTTTAATCCGTTTTCTTTTTAATTTTTAGTGCATTTTTTTATAACAGATTTTCAATTTTTTTACTTATTTTCCCATTATGAATAAGCATATCCTTTCAAAAAAAAAAAATTTCGTAGAAATCGGTTATCAAATATAAAATGAGGGTTTTCCTCGATTTCCAGGAAATCGCTTCATCATAATGCGATTTGGTGACAATGGGACTGTAGCGGTATCGCATTTTCATTAAATTATTATTATAATTTTATTTATCATTTTTATCTGTCAGGTACCGCGATCTTTATTAGATTGAATTATGACATATTATATATTTATATGTAAATTATCAAAGTTGTTAACATCCAAAACAACCGTGATAAAAGAGAGAAGTTATAGTTGTTAAGCAACAGATAAAAATGATAAATAAAATTATAATAATAATTTAATGAAAATGCGATACCGCTACATACTTCCCCCCATCAACTAATAAAGAAAAACGACTAGAAAAAGGTTGTAACATAAAACAACCTTGTTCACTCGGAAAAAACTTTAATAGTTGATGTACATCTTAAAATTAAATACAAAGTAAATTAAGAAAAGATTAACATTGAAAAAAGTATGCAGGTTTTAGCCTGTCAATCGAAATAGAGGTAGGTTTGTTATTGATATCAATAACAAAAAATTTAGGAAATCTCTTGATAACAGAGAAAGGACCTCTATAATTACAAGATAGTGGAGGTTTGACATGATCCTCGCGTATAAAAACTTTTTTTGATGAATCTAAATCTTTAGGTAAAAATACATTTTTGTTGGTGAACTGTCTGGTAAAGAAAAATTTTGCGTTTATCATTCTATTCTTTAACTCTCGAGTAGATTGTTGAACAGAATGATATGTATCAACGTTTTCTGAAAAGAAATCATATGGTAATCGTAGAGGAATCCCATATAAAATTTCTGCAGAAGAAAGGTTAATATCCTCCTTGACCGAGGAGCGCAAATTTAGAAGAACCCAAGGTAAAATTTTGTACCAGTTATTATTTTTTTGACAGCAATTTAAAGAAATTTTGAGAGACCGGTTAAACCGTTCAATAATACCGTTACTGTTAGGGTGATAAGCAGTAGTGGAAACATGCTTAATCCCTAGAGAAGACAAAAAATCTTTCCAGATATGTGATTGAAATTGTTTACCTTGATCAGTAGTGATCCTCGTAGGTAAACCAAAACGCGAGAACCAAGAAGCAATCAAATTGTTAATAATTTCTTCCGACGTGATAGTTTTGATTGGAATAGCCTCGACCCAACGCGAAAAACGATCAATGATAGTGAAGATATATCGATATCCTTCACTAGGAGGAAGAGGTCCAACAATATCTAAATGTAAGAAAGAAAATTTGACACTTGGTTCTTCAATTGGCATAAAATCACTTTTAGTGTGACGAGTAATTTTATTTAATTGGCAGATCGGACATGATCGTGTCAAATTTTTGATTCGTGAAATAAGATTAGGGTTAAAAAAGAATGTGCGTACTTTTTTCAAGGTTTGTCTAATTGATGGATGACCAAGATTGTGGACAGCTTTCCATACATCTTTTATATCAATGTCAGATATGAAGATTCTGGGAATTTTCAAAGAAGTCTCCACATAAACCTTAAAAAGAGAATTCGGAGGAGTACGAATTTCTAAAGAATATTTTGGATTTTTTAACAAATTAATAAGAAGAGGATCACATTTCTGGTGATCAGAAATCTTCTTAATATCAATCAAATCAATACCTGAAGGTAGTGAAATTGTATTAATTCGAGATAAACAATCAGCCGGAATGTTTTCACTACCTTTAATGTATCTAAGATCAGTTGTATATTGACTGACAAAGTTTAAATGACGTATATCACGATTTAATAAATTTTCATTACGAGAATTAATAGCATTTATTAAAGGTTTGTGGTCAGTCTGAATGAAAAAATTTCGATTTGAAATGAAATGACGAAACTTTTTTATGCCAAAAACAATAGCTAATAATTCTCTTGAAAATGTACTATATCGTCTTTCAGTGTCTGTCAGTTTTCTTGATGTGAAAGCGAGTGGCTTCCAGACGTTATGAATTTTTTGTTGCAAAACTGCACCAATGCCAGTACCGGAGGAATCAGTGAGAATGCAAGTTTCAGCGTTCGAAACAGGATGTGCTAATTTAACAACATCAATTAATTTTTGTTTAGCTAAATTAAAAGCTGAAATTGCACGTTCATCAAGAATAACTGACTTCGTTGAAGTTTTACCGTGTTCAACAAGTTTATTCAATGGAGCTAAAATGTCACCACAATTCCGAATAAAGCGATTATAAAAATTAATCATCCCAAGAAAATTTCGGAGTGATTTTTGATCGTTCGGAATAGGAAAATTTGAAATAGATTCAACTTTGGAAGGAATAGGGGTGATTCCTTCAGAATCTACGTGATGTCCTAAAAAATCTAATTTTGTTACACCAAAAATAGATTTCGAAGAATTTATTAAAATTCCAGCTTCATTGAGAATGTTGAAAACAGTTTTGAGATCTTGAGTGTGTTTTTCTTCGTTTTCACTCGCGATTAAAAGATCATCAAGATAAGTAAAAACAAAATCTACATTTCTGAATAAATCTGCCATAAATCTAGAAAAGGTTTGAGCTGCATTGCGTAAACCAAAAGGCATTCTCAAAAATTCAAATAGACCAAAAGGAGTGATAATGGCAGTTTTCGCGACATCATAATCGTGTACAGGAATTTGATAATAAGCTCTTTTTAAATCAACTTTAGAAAAGATCTTTTTATCATTTAATTTCACATTGAAATCATATAAATGAGGAATTGGATATCTGTCAGGTACCGTGATCGAATTCAGTCGACGATAATCACCACATGCACGAAAAGAACCGTCCGATTTCTTTTTCATGAGAAGAGGTGATGACCATTCAGAATTCGAAGGTCTACAAAAACCCAAATCTACAAGTTCCTGAAAATGTTTTTTAGCAGCTGACAACTCTTCAGGACATAGCCTGCGATATTTAGAAAATATCGGATAAGAGTTTGTCACAATGCGATGTCGAGTATTATGTTTAGCATTAAGATTGAATTTTTCTGATTTGGTTAAATTTGGAAAAGAATTTAAGATTTCCGTAAATTGATTTTGAAGTGAGATCACTTCAATGCATGAATTAATAGGTTTTAATAATGTTTGATTTTTAAAATCGATATTCAAATTGAATTTCTTTAGAAAATCTAAACCTAGAATGCCATGAATTACATCGCCAACAATGAATTCATGACGAAAAACCAAATCATTTCCAAAATTGAGAAAAATTTCAGAAGTACCAAAAGTATTAATTTTAGTATTGTTTGTTGCAATAATTGAAAAAGGTAAATTTGTAAATTTACATGATTTACAATACGACTTTGGAATCACAGATAGTGAACTTCCAGTGTCAACTAAATATCGAGTACCTTCATGTAAGAGATCGTACATGAAGATTAAGTTATACGATGATGATGTTGTGTTATTGAATTGGGTTTTTTTATTGACAGAGCTACTGACCAACTCAACAGGAGCTCTTAGAATTTTTTTGAAGTTTTATTTGAATTTATACATCGAGTATTTAATTTACAAAAAGAACAAGGAAAAACACACTTACGTGCTTTGGTATCATATTTATTATGATACCAACACACAGACTTCACCTGAACTTTGTGTATATTTGTTTTTGGAGTATATTGGATCTTTAAAGGTGACTTTTTTGAATTTTCCAGTTCAGTGACTTTATTTTTAAGAATATTTAGTTCTTTATTTAACATAAAATTATCTGTTTTTTGAATTTCTGAAATAGGAAAAGAATTGATATTAGATACAGAATTCAATTTATAAATATCATTAGCGAAATTAACAATAGTTTTCAGATCAACATTATTGTCAACGGTGACAAGTTGAATTTGAATTTGTGTGTCTAATTTACCAATGAATAATTCACGAATGAAATGTGAATCAAGATTTAGACCACTTGATAGGGATATCATTGTATTATATAATAATTGAGGAGTATCGAAATCTTTTTGAGATAAATTTAATAATTTATTTAGACGATCTTTACGAGAAAGTCCAAAAGTTTCCTTTAGAATATTTTTGAGTGTATCAAACTTATTTTCTTGTGGTGGATTTACAATAATATCTCTAACATGAGAAGTGTAATCCTCAGGTATAGCTAAAGAAGCTAGCGTGAACTTAGTTTCATCGTCAATAATATTTTGAATAATGAAGAAACGAGAAACTTGAATTATCCATAATTCAATGTCTGTTACATTAAATAGTAGAAGCTTTTGTAAATTTGGAAGATGTATTGTAGGTGCATCTAAATTCAGTAACTCATTTCGATTTCTAGACATATTAAAAATGAAATGTCAAAAAAAATAATAAAAATATTTTTTTAGAAATTGAAATAGTTATAAGCGTAAAGCAAAAATAAATATTTTAACAGAAATGAAAGACTTATCTGTTAAATTTGGTGGGTGGTATGCTATATTTTGTAAGAATTACAATATTAAATTCGTCCAATCCAATTATCCAATAGTCATGTGTTGGAAGATTTTGGAAATTTTTTTCTTTAATAATATGTTAATTTACCACCCTCTTCGTTTATTTGAGCTCGGGGCGCCAAAATGTTGAAGTGATTGATTAATATAATAAATAATTATTATTTAAATAAATAATAAATAAGTGTTAAAGATATAATTGATCTTTATTAGATTGAATTATGACATATTATATATTTATATGTAAATTATCAAAGTTGTTAACATCCAAAACAACCGTGATAAAAGAGAGAAGTTATAGTTGTTAAGCAACAGATAAAAATGATAAATAAAATTATAATAATAATTTAATGAAAATGCGATACCGCTACAGGACCAATCGGAAATCAAACTCTTTAAAATAAAAAATAAAAATTCAAAATCGGTTAATAAATGATGGAGTTCCGAGGTAACAAAAATTCAAAAAAAAAAAAATACAGACGAATTGTGAACTATCCTCCTTTTTGAAGTCGGGTTAAAAAATATAGGAAAAGCACATCAGATTTGAAAAGATATTTGCTCCTTTACTAGCAACCCGGCCCGGCTTCGCTCCGGGTTAGAAGATGCGCCGGGTACAGGGCCAGGTACACTGCTTATAAAGAGTAAAGCTCCCAGCCGGCATGATTTTTTCTGACTTCTTCAACTATCATCATCATATTCAGCCAATTTATACAAAACCTCAATGAATTATACATCTAAACCTTCCTCATGAATCACTCCGTTCATTGGTGAAAACCATATGAAAACCAGTTCGGTTGTTTTTGAGTTTACCGCGTACAGGCAGGCAGACGCGGCTGGGGGGCTTTCTTTTATTGTATGTAAGGATTAAGATAAGGATAAGGAAAGGATATATATTACTATGTTATGAAAAGTTATTTAAGTTTGAGATATTCTGCTTAGATGGCACTAAAAAATTTAAATTTATTAATAGCCAAAATACAACGATATATAACGTTTTATAGTGTGCTAGTATATATATATATATATATATATATAGTATATATATATATATATATATATATATATTTATATATATATATATATAAAGATTATTAAAATAATCTAAGAGAACTCTAGGTTTTTAGAAATAATATTTCAAATTTTGCCCCAATTCCTAGAAAATAGGGGCAAAATTTGAAATATAATTTGTGCTAGTATAGTTTATAGTTTCTATGGAAATGACAATCGAAATTGACATTTCAAAATTGAAACAAAATTTTAATAACCTTATTTTATAGTTACATTTTAGAAGGATAGTTTCTGTGGAAATGACAATCAACAAAATTTTAATAAAATATATAGCTCTCTTTCTCTTTCTCTCTACTTCAAATTTTCCTTCTCTCTCGGCATGATTTTTTCGGACTTCTTCAACTATCAACGTCATATTTCATATTTTAGCCAATTTACACAAAACCTCAATGAATTATATATCTAAACCTTTCTCATGAATCACTCCGTCCAGTAGTGTTAATCATATGAAAATCCGTTCGGTAGTTTTTGCGTTTACCGCTTTAGGCTGGGAGACTTTATTTTATAATACTTTTATGTAAGGATATATATATAGAGGTAGAAAACAATTTAGTTACAAAATTAAGAGCAAAAAAATCAGTAGGTAGGTGATTTTATAATGACCGATAAAACACTTATTTAATTATAAAGAATAACCGCCAAGTACCATTGAACAAATATTATTATATTGATTTATGTTAAAACAACTGAAGATAATTGTATATCTGTCTTTATTTCATTTTTTTTTATTAAGTTTTATCTAGTTGTCCGTGAAATATTATTATTTAAAAAATTTTTAGATTATTTTAATTTTCTATTTTAATATAATCGTTTCTATAATTTTCAACGTTTCACAAGTTAGGAAAAACTATAAAATATTATTTAAAAATTTAAACTTTTTTTATATCCTATATATAAATGATTTATAAGAGTTTATAGTGACTTTATTAATTATAATGATACTAAATATAAGCTTGGTTCCAAGTTTGTACAGGTTGGAATTATTAATCATTGATAAAATAAATTATCGTATAGGTATTTATTATAAATTACTCCAATTATTCAAATTCTTAGGCCCGTCTGCCCGTCACTACGATTACTCAAAAATGAAAAGAGATAACTAGCAGGTATTTCCTGTGCGTGTCCGAAGCAAAAAAGAGGCTCGATTTTGTGAATGTGGAAAAAACTATTTATACATCATAATAAATAATAAAGGTTTCAGATAAACTTTTTAATTGTTTTATTGAAACTTCTGTTTTATTGAAAGTTTCTCGATAGTTTTTCCACAGTTTCAACTGAATGAGTTATTTGCAGATTGCCAAAGCATGAGTATGAATATAGATATACATCCATGCATACCTAGAAGTAAAATACACCGCCCTAAAGAGCTTGTAGTGTACTCACGGCTAGATCTTGAACTTCAATATCTAGACCAACAAATAAACATTTATAGTCAGATATTTCTCTGGATTCGGCTTTAAAATTGAAATTTCACTTTAAGATTAGTGGACATTACTTGCGAAAAAACCCTTATGCAAATCGAACGGCAGCGCACTTATCAAACTACAGTCAATTTTTCTATACTCGGTATATATAATATATATGGGGGTATTATAAATTTAGTCCCGCCTTTGTAACGGCTGAAAATATTGATCGCTGAAAAATTTGTTCATAAAATGGCATAATTAGTTCCGAATGTCCGCATGTCTGTCCGTGTACACGATAACTGAAAAACAAAAGAGATAACGAGCTAAAGTTGTGGTTGTGTGTTCTGGAGCTAAAACTCTCTTGCTAGGGGGAGAGGAATATCCATCTTTGAAACGGTAAAGAGAAAAAAAATTAATGACAAGAAATGTTCTTTTTTTAAAAATAAACAACTTTTGCTTGAATTTTTTTTATATACTCAGCATATGAGTAATGGTATTTAAACAATTGACTCAGTTAATTTTTATTTTTACTTGTTTTTTATAAAAATGTTTCCATAGAAATTATATAGAGAAACTTTAAATATTAAACGTCAGATTTTAGTATCATTTTATCAGTGCGAGAGTGAAACCATGAAATTAATTTTTTATTGAAACTTATATTTAATACACGTAAATTCGTTTTTCGTTTAGTCCATGTTTAAAATAAATAAATATGTGATCAGTATCTTCATATAAATAATTGGAAGAACGATTCTCCATTAATACAACCATACCCTTGTAATGAGTAAAACTTTGACCAATATAGTATGTAAATTTCAAATGTCCACTCATAAGTTTCTCATATACTTGAACTGCATGTCTTTTAAAAATTTCAGCTTCCACTGGCGCTTTAACCATCAATTTATATTTTAATCTTTCAATATATGTGCTCAAATAAAATTCAAAATTTTTTATATTATTGAAAAAATCAGTTTGTATTAAACCAACTTGAAGGACAACATCAATACCCAATACAGTATAATTCGAACAATTTTCTATGGAACAATATGATGAAACACTTGTTTTACCATAGTGTTGAAAATTTCTTTCTTCACTTGGCAATATACGGAATTTTCTGCCTTGTACTTCGTACAATATTTCATTGACCACGTTTATTGGAAAATTATCGGTTAATAATTTATCACCAGTAAATATATCTTCAAAAATAGTATACGCAAGTATCGGTAGTTTTGGTGAAGTAAGTAAAATGTAAAAAAAACAAATTTTCATTTTGCAATACATTGTTCATAAATTAAATTCACAATTCTGTCATCTAATGAAAATGTCAGTAATTCAACATAGATAGCAGATATCTTCACAAAAAATTAACAAATGTTTAACAATAGTCTAAACTTGAACCGATGTTAAACTTTTGTTGTCTATGAAAAATTTTAATAAATAATGAACTTAAAAAAATAGTTTTAAAATCAGTGTAAACGCCAGGGTTGCCAGATTGGGGAATATTATGATAGATAAGACAAAAAAAAAGTGAAAGTAACAACTACCGGAGTTAACTGCTTAAATACCCGGTATATACAGAATTTATGAAAAAAATTTTCAAAGTTGTTTATTTAAAAAAAAGAACATTTTGTATCCCTAAGTTTTTGACCTTACTTTTAGCTCCAGAACACATATACAAAGCTCACCTCGTTTTCTCTTTTCGTTTGTGAGTTGACGTATTGACGGACAGACAGCCGTTACAACGTCGAAACTAAACTTAATATACCCTTATATATAGCATACTAGCTACCCCCTGCGTTAAATTTGTATATAGTCTATAACCTTCATCAATAAACGGGCTATCTAACGCAAAATAAATTTTCAAAACGGACTGGCAGTTTCAGAGATTAGCGCGTTCAAACAAGCAAACAAACTTTTCAGCTTTATTATATTAGTATAGATATATATTCCAGGTATAAAATGCCATTTTTTAGTATTTACTATACAATTTTTGTATAGAATCTTTTAGCTGTAATTTTTGGCAAAACATTTTTGAAAAAGAAGCATTTTTTGAAAAAGAAGCAAACTGCCGATGTCGGGATTCAAACCCATAACCTCCCAGCTTCCAAGTACTGCATACTGCGCAGACATGACGCCTTAGACCGCTCGGCTACTTGGCTGGTAAGACCACCATATAGTCAATGTTCGAATCATAGTGCTTGAAATATGTTTTATACAATTTAATTTACTATGTTTAACAGTTTTAGTTGGGATGCAATACATGTTGAATATCTTTCTTTAACTTAGCAAGCTTAAAAACCGCAGAGAAAAAGGTTTATTGTGTTTCGCAGTAGTAAAACCAGAAAATATGTTGGCTCGGAAACTCGCGATATAGAGAGAGACCAAAGAGACCCCTTTTATTTGAGCACATATATTGTGAGTTTAAAATATAAGTTAACGGTCAAAACGCCTGTGAAATCTGACCTTTTTAAAAGACATACAGGTCAAGTATATGAGAAACCTATGAGCAAATATTAATAACATTAATGATTCCAATCATATTTATTTTGTGGAGTAAAAGTTCTTAGAAATTACCAACATGATCAAAAAGACATAAAATAGTAATATCAAGTTGCAGGCAGGTCAAGAGTCTCAAAACAGATCCTAAGGTGTAACAAGAAATAATACAGCACATATCTCAAAAGGGACAATCTCGTAGAGACAGAATCATCTAAAATATTGCGATTTTTAAGTTTAGTCAGCTTAACCGTTTTTTTGAAGGAAAACTTAGGTGCCCAATAGTTACTAAGGATCGCGATGTATTGCTTCTATCGCTTGCTTTTGTTGGTATTCGTTTTAATCTCAAAAATTAGTGCGTGTATAACTGCCTGAGCTTAGACCTGTTACACTATAAAAATGTGAGAAGAAATACTCGATCACATGCATATGAGATAGTGACTCAAAATATTTTGTAAGTAGAGATCCGAATAGTTATATATGGTCGCCATGTATTGCTTAATGCTAGGCTATTGAACTAGCCTCGCGAAATATTTTTGGTTTGAAGACTGCATTTTAATTTCCTTGGAATTAATGGATTGAGTTATGGTTTAATTATCTTTAAAATCAATTCAAAATTTTATAATATGGATTGAATATTTGCATGTGTGTATTTTCAATATTTTTATAGTAAATGTGTATTTTCATGTATACAGTAAAATAAATGTTATTAATTTTGTAATTTATTACTTGAATGAACAAATTAATGAGATACTACGAAAAACCAATAACATTATTTTGAATGAAAACAAGCTCTCTAGCAATGCAATAATATTTCAGTATGCAGTGGCGGATAGATAAGGAGCGGCCTCTTCGGGCGGCAAATGTTCAGAAACGGCAAATTTTGTACGTTTTTACTAGATATAACGCTATCTGTGTGATAACCTCAAGTAGCCGGCCCAAGTAGCCGAGCGGTCTAACGCGCTCTGCCAACTGGGTTCTGGGTTCGATTCCTGGCGGTGGCAATTTGTCAATAAAAATAAATGGGCCGGTTAATGCCAACTAATCTGTCGGCGTATGGACAAGAACAAAGTAACTGGCTATGTTTGTTATGGTTTTCTACAGTTTCCTTTCACAAGCTCCAGATGAATATAGGCATAGTTCCTATCAATTCCTAGTCTCCATACTAATTCCTTGTCCTCTACTCACATCATAAAAATGTATCGTTATAAAAATTAATAATGGTTGAAAAATAATGATGTGGAGACCTCAGTTATAGACCGTGAAGTCTCAGAAACAGAAGTAAAACCCCATTTTTTATTATTATTATTTTAATTGAGTGATAAAAAGTAGAATTTTTCATTTGAAAGCGTCTTTCGAAACATTCTTAAATCACAGAAAATAAGCTTTAAAAAAATAATATTATCTTTTATTTTGTATCAACGTTTTGGGCGTCGAACATGCAGCGTCGAGCTAATTTGATAGAAAAATTATCTCCTTTTTCATCTAGCATTGCATGCACTCGAGTTGCAGGTTCTACGTGGATATCGCTGGCCATTTCGTCGTCCAACACCATTGTCGAGCGGCATCATGAAAATGTACCTTAAAAGAAGAGGGTAGCAAGTTTACGACTTCCTAGAGCGGCGAATTGTTTTAATCCACCCCTGAGTATATTATTTCTTGGAAATAGCTCTTAATGTATGTCTATCCGCATGCTAACGTAATAATGCATTTCACACACACTCTCACACAAGATGTGTCATTTTATTTGAGTAATATATAGAATTATTATCACTATGGAAGTTGTAAAGAATTTGGTGTGTTGAAAGGAACATGTGCTACAAACTATTGCAGCCTGCAAGTTTTGGATGTTTCTTCATTTGTCGATAGTAATGCAATTATTAAAATCAATTAGTCTGTACATAAGTCTATGAAATTTTATCAATTTTGGGTATGCAAAACTTATAATTCTCCCCAATGAAATGCTATCTTATGAGCAGTTTTTGACCTATAATGCGCTATTGTTATCTGATATTATGAAATTAATTTTCTCTCAATTTAATTCGCTGATTTTAAGAACATATTTTATGACACCTTGACCAGAAGTTAATATGGGCACGAAATAAAACCATGAAAAGTTTTGCACCTGCCGATACCTACCCAAAATAACAAAGCTCTGCTGCCCGAAATGTGAATTAGAAACACTATTCACGCATTAAAACTGACTACCACGCCGTAAGTAACAGCAATTAGCTAATCACGAGGCCATAGATTATAGCATAATTTAAACTCCGAGAAATCCATAAAGTTAGGGTGTTTAGCTATTAATTTCATTATAAGAATCTAAAGTGTAATTTCTAAGGCTACGAAAATAAAGTAAATGCATTTTTTAGGACATAGAAAGGACATGTAGTAGCGGTAAATTGCATCACGCAAGTTTGTGTTTAGCATTACACAAAGAAAAAAAAATCTTTACGCAGGCGCTGGATCAACTTAGCGAATTTTCTTAGAATATTAGAACAATTGAAAAATGTATAAGGAGTAAAGTTGTAGAAAATCATAATTGCTTAAATTCATTTCCCGATCATTTTATTCAAACTCTAACGTGAACAGAGATATTTAGAATTTAATCTTTCGATCTTAAATATTTCTGAAAATATTAGTGTAATAGTAAATGTTTCGATTTTTCCAATATTAACGGACAAATACCCAATTTTGCCCCTATCTCTTAGCCCCCTTTTTCCCTTGTCCGATTGTTCCCATTAATCAACTTGCCATATCAAATACCAAGAGCACCTCACATACCGAAAGAGATAGGTCACATACACATACATAATTATTTTTATAGAATTTCCTCTTAAAGGAAATAGAGCTATTGGTCTTGTACCGATGTTAAAATTTCTGTCCATCGATCCTACCCTATCCTAAATGTCGATATAAAGAGCATCTTTGAAATTTGTTATATATATATATATATATATATATATCAGATAAATATCAAAGATGCTTATTATCGACATATACTATGTAGGATTTTTGGTCAGAAATGTTTGCGAAATTTTGACATCGATCCAAGTCCAATAGCTCTATGTCCTTTAAGAGAAAATTCGCTAAAAATATATATACCTGGCGTTTCAACCTTCCAAACTCTACAATATAATATCAGTAGACGCCCAATATGTATGAAAAGAAAAAAATAGAATGCCAACGTGTGACTAAACACGAACATATTTATTATGCTCATCGAATCAGAGAGAGAGTATGGTTAATAACTTTATACGAGCTTCTAAAATAATAACATGAAGTATCTCTCGATAGTAAATAAACTTACATCGTCAGTACGTGCTGTCGTTGTATCAATTAAGGAACTAAAACTGGCTCGACTACCATGATGAGATTGTCGTCTTAAATTAATGTCTACCGCTGATGATGATGTGGATGTTAGTTGTTGATGTGGATGATGTTGTGACGATGAGGATGGTGGATCACCACTACCAGATAATTCACTTCGGCTATTACGTAATGGACTATTACCACGTGCAACACGTGCCAATCGATCATTTTCAATACATTGATTTAATGGAATACCAAATACAAGACCACCTGTACTTGAATTTGTACCACCTGTAGTTTGACCACTGATTTCTGCACTACCTAAAATCAATAAGAAAAAACAAATTTGAATATTTCATGTTTGCATTGCATTTCAAAAGAAAGAAGCTATGTGAGCGGTTTTCTCAATACTTTTTTAGACGTACCCTCGTATAAATATGAAAGTAACTCTGTTTGTTTGCTACCTTTTCACGACTAAACGGTTAAACGGATCGTAATGAAATTTGGAAAGGAGATAGATTATATCCTGGGGAAGGACGTAGGCTATATTTTGTCCCAAAAAAAGTCTTGAAATAATGATGTAACACTATTAAATAGTGTTGATTTTATCATTTCCACAGAAACAATACTTCTAAAAAATAACTATAAAATTATTTTATTAAAATTTTGTGTCAATTTTGAAATCTGAACTTTGATTGTCGTTTCCACAGTAACTATAAACTATAATAACACACTATAAATCGTTATATATCGTTGTATATTGTATACATATATCATATAGCGTGATTATTATTATTATTATTTTCAATACATATATATATATATATATATATATATATATATATTTAGCTTTCATATAAATGCGGACGAAGTCGCGGAAAACAGCTAGTTTATTATAAGTGAACTTTGCGATTAAATCAAAGCAATTTTTATGAAAAACTCAATATCTTTGGATTGATCTGGAGATCAAATTCTTATTTCCAATTTTATCATTTTATCAATAGTCTTATTCTATACGAATCATTCAAGCCAAAACAATTGGGTGTATACAATAAATATATAAATAGGATTCGGGTACAGCTGCCATGTGACACGAATGTATGGAAAATTTTTTGTACAGTCTGTTAACCAAAATCCGGTAAAAGCTGTATTATCATCGATTTTGTTATTTTAACCGTATACGATAACAGACAATCAAGCAGGTAGGCTGACAGACACCAAATATGTACTATTTTGAAATTATCGATTCTGCCTGCCAGTTTTCTAATAAGTCAATATTTGCCAGTGCCATGAATCACATAGTATACATAAAAACAATATCCTGTGAGAAACACACAACTGTGTTTATACCTCCAGAGAAAATGCATAGAACATGATCGCGTCATGTCTCCTTTAAACGTAAGAAGTAGGGGACGGTTAGCACGACTAACTCATTAAGAAAATTACATCAAAATACAAAAACAATAACACATATCATATTTGTTCGCGTACTGTGTGAATTATAAAAAGTTGATCTTAAGTATAGTAGGAAAAATTATAAGATCTTTCACATCTGAATCTCACTGAACATGAACCTGAGCCTCACTATTAAATTTGCCAAGTTTTGAATTATTCACTCAATTTGAAAAGTATATTACAATGCATGTGTATGTCGTAGCCAGATTAAATTCAGCCGTATTATAATCCGGTTGGCTGGATTCTAATTTGGCTCCCACATTGTTTTTATACTTGGTATACAATATATACCATACGTAAATTGACTTTAGTGTCGACTGTGTGACGGTTGAAAATATTCATAAAATGGCGTAATTAATTCATTTCCGGAAAGTAGTCCCTCCGTCCGTCCGTAACTCAAAAACGAAAGGATATAGCGAGTTGAAATTTTGTATGCGTGTACTAGGGCTAAAAAGTAAGATCAAGTTCGTAAATGGGCAAACTGTCCAACTTTGAAACCGTAAGAGATAGAACAAATATGTAAAGACAAAAAATGTTTATTTTTTTTAAATAAATAACTTTTATTATTATTTTTTTTTGTACATAAATTTAGTTTACACCGGAAATTTAAGCAATTAACACAGTTTGTTGTTACATTCACTTGTTATAATCTAATTTTACATTCCGCCTGAAATATTCAGCCACTTTTAATGTGTCTAATAGAATTTTAGCCATTTTGTATTTTTTTTGTGTACATTCTCACGGACAATTGATTTGATTAGGTTACGGTACCTTTACATTAATTTTGACGTAAAAAAAGGATTTATTTATATAAAAAAATACAGGGTATACCGCAATTTAATGCCGACTACTAAAAACCTCAGAGCCATCACGAAGCATGGCCACCCTTCACTTGGCCAACTAGTCTCTTGCCTTGTGGAAATTCTAGCTAGTTAGATTGTAATACTGCTGAATTGGGATACTCCAGGATACTCCGTATCTATCAACAAAATTTGAATCCAATATGTAGTACATAGCATACTAGGTTATAATATATTCGTATAAATATGGGTTCGTTGGATTCTTTTGAATCAAGTTGTACAATCTTTCCAACATATAATACTTGTATATTAAAAATAAATAAAATATTGACTAGAAACATTTTCAGTATTTGTAGAATAGATACATCTATATAGTCGAGAAGCTGATACATGTTTCTTTACAGCAACTTTACAATAAGTTTATTTGTTGTATATTTTTCACAGTAACTTTCACCTTAACTTCTTATTTTTATACTCGATATATCTGTATATATAAAAGAAATTCGTGACTGACTGACTGATCTATCAATACATGGCACAAACTATTGAACAGATTGAACTGAAATTTGGCACACAGATAGTTATTATGACGTAGGCATCTGCTAAGAACGGATTTTTAAAAATTCAACCCTTAAAGAGGTGTAACGGGAGTTCAAAATTTGTATGGAGATATCATATAAGATAGATGAATCAATTCGAAAATTCGCAGGATTATTCCTGTCAACAAATAAATAAACACATGTATCGTGCTTTTTCAAAAACAACCGCTTCAGGGGGTCAGAAGAGGTAAATAAAGTCTAAAAATCAACATGAGTGTCATTTTCAAGATTTGTCGGGACGTTGATCACGTAAATGTCATCAATTTTGAAATTTATTACACTTGAACAACAACAAAATTCTAAAAAGTCCTAATTTATTATTTTGTATTATTCTAAATAACAAATTTAGTTCCAATAAGAATCGATAGATGGTGTTCATAGAATTTTGAAATCCGGTGGTAAATGGGCGCTGCAACCTGTTTCACATACGATACCTTATACATTGTTAACAGATATATTTTTCGACGAACAAACGAATTTGTCTAATAATTCAAATAATTTAATCTCTTTGTTTGCAAGGTTTAAGGTTATTTGCTTCGTGTTCCGGATAATTTGTTTGGTTTTGATTTTCTCTTTCGTAAAGAGAACCCTTTGAACATTGAATTTGATTTGCTTCGTGTTTAGGTTTTTTTGAGTATTTTTTGTTCATTTTCGACTCGAATGAATATTTTTTTGTTTCAACACATTTTCGCACACCGTTTAGAAGGCGCGTTTTCTAATATAGTAGAATGCTGAATAAAATTTATTATCAATTTAACAATTTAAGAGATCGAAGAGTATTGTTCAAATAAAATATGTTCCTTTTATAAAATGTAATATATTTTATACTCAAGCATTTTCTAATAAAATGAATAGTTTTTGCAAAATCTCTAATTAACTAGTTACTAGATTTACAAAAAGAAAAGTTAAAATTTCACTTGAAATAATGAGTTTATCAAAAAAATGTTAACAACAAAAATTGTTCAATTTTAAGTCATAATTTGAACTGGGTAAAAAAGCAAGGAGAAACTGTATTTTTACCACGAATTCCTTTAATTCCGAATGATCTTCTGTTTGAATTCAAACAATTACAGTTTCCCACCAAAGTCTGCTTTGCAATGACTATAAACAAGTCTCAAGGGCAGACACAAAAATTTGCGGGATTAGACTTTGAGAGAAAACTATTTCTCACACGGGCTATTCTACGTAGCTTGCTCACGCATAAGCTCGCCCAGTAGTTTGGTGGTTTTGGCACCAACTAATAGATTAGTGAAGAATATTGTCTGTAAAGAAGTTTTGTAGATATTATTTTTTCAATTAGTATGACTATATTCTTTGAACCTAAAATTAAAACGCTAAAACTAAATGGCTAAAACTAAAACTTATCAATCAAAATCAACATTGGCACGAGCGAAGCCGCGGGCAAAAGCTACTATATTATATATTAAAGGGCCAGGTTATAATAAGTTTAGTCCCGACTTTGTGACGGTTGAAAATATTGATCACAGAAAAAAAATTTGATACAGGCGCTCATAAAATTTCCTAATTAGTTCATTTCCGCATATCAGCCCGTCGGTCTGCGGACATTCAAACGAAAAGACGTAAGGCGCTGAAATTTTGTATGTGTATTTTAGAGTTAAAAAGTAAGGTCAAGTTTGTAAATGGGCAAAATCGAGCTGTTAGAAATTGTTAGAAATTTTTTTCATTAAGGAAGTTCCAGCATGAAATCACTCTTCGACAGAATTTGCTTTTTTTTCACAGGCTAAAAATAAAGTTTTCTCATAGATCCCGAAGTATCAGAATTTTTGACCGTTCAGAACGCGAGATAATTAATAACAAAGTAATCATTCTCTCTCATTAGAAGCATGTAAAACTTCATGCCCGCCCAACTATTTTCTGACGCATTTCGAAATAAGGCACAATCAAAATATTTAAAAAAATTTAAAAAAAGTACGCTATCTCTGTGGTAATGTGTACGTGACCCTTATGTGGCTTTCGAAGTGCTATTACTTTGATTACTGGACTTCTCTATAAAATGGGTTCGATCACGTTTTGTAAAGTAAATATCATCAAGCCTCCGGACTAATACACTCATATATATTATTATTTTGGTATCAAATATGATAATTATATAAAATCGTATAACATAACAAAATAATAATAATTTTTGAAAATATGAGGAAAATTTAACACTTTTGTATTTAAATTACAGTATTTTAGGATTTTCCTTTGATGTTTATTGCTGTAGTACTTACATCATATAGTGTATGTAAATATTAGTACCGACCGACCCACATTCATATATCAAATAAAATATTATGATATTTGTTGTTGAATGACCGGAGTAGAAGTATTTTGTGAAAACGACTAAAACAATTTTTTTTATTTTTTTTGTAAATTGTATTAGCCAAAGTGTGTGGTTGTGTTTATTTAGAGTATTTTAACGAAGAAGTATTTATTTATTTATTTTTGTAACATAAATATTTTGGTGTAAACAACATTACAAATTAAAAAATCAATAAATAGCTTTGTTTTTATGTCACTTGTATTTTTTAGTAATTTTGTGAATAAACTCCCGAACACAAACCATCATTGTAAACAAATTGTAAACAAGGAAAAATTGTTTTTCTTTATTTATCATTTTTATTGAAAATTTAATGCATGTCAATAACCTATTTATCATTTTGTACCGATTACATTCAGAGTTTTCAACGGATTTTTAAGATTTTGAGATCTCCGATGCCAAAAATACTATTGTGGGTCGGTAGTTTATGTTTGTGTGCACGAGTGTGTGTATGTTTGAGATAGATAGATTGTAGAGGCTGCCCTGGACGGGCTACACTTCAACCATTAGGTCCATTGTGATGCCTAAGGATGTGAGGATGTGAGTGGAGTGGAAATAATTTTTGTGTATAGACTAGGAACTGGTAGGATATGCGGCTGCAGCCGACCTTGATAGGAACTATGCCGATATTTATCTGGAGTTCATGAAGGAAACTGCAGAAAACCTTCTTAAGCATAGCCGGTTACTTCGTTCTTGTCCATACGCCGACAGTTTAGTCAATTAACCGCCCCTTTTTTTACTTAATAATTGACAAACTGCCGATGTTGGGATTCGAACCGTATGTTTGAGAACACGAAATCTAGAGAATTAAAAGAGCGAAAACCTTCGATTTTCATAATTAATAATATGTCTCTATCAATTTGTACGCGGATTCTCAAGATTATGTAGATAGCATTATGTTATGCATCTCACCCCTAATATATTAATCTTCAGGAAAACCTGATAAGCAAAGTTTTGGATATTGTCAAAAGATGCGAATCTCGTCAGACTGCAGTAGTTTGGAGAGCACAGTGGACCATACATTTATATACCCCAAGATATATCTTGGGATACTTCAAAAAAACTACTCAAATTTTCACACAAACTAAATTGTTAAACCAACTATCCTAATATTCCTCCATTATTTGCTAAACAATATCCTAGTCGATTGTAAAACTCTACCCGGGTATTTTCTAGCACTTATAGAGAGAAATATTCGCACAATTGTCAACAATTTTTTTCCTTAATTGTTGCAAATTTTAAAGCATATTCCGCGAATAAATTTCTATTTTGAGAAAATCCCACAAAATTTTTTTCCAGGAATAACCTTACTATCATGGCATTATGTGCAGGGTAACCATCTTGCTATGCTACGCACTGTCTTATCCTACTGTCACTGTCCTATGAGTCTTTGGTGGGGACGTATTAGCTTCACTGCCTGTTAGAGTGCAGTTTGGGTGTAACAAAGTACATTATATCATGGTTGTGCATAGACAGTGATAGATGCACTATACATTGTTTCTAGATTGGGTCTATTTTAAAATACAAGCTGTATATTTTAGTAGTTTAATTATGAACAGAAGTTGTCCGACAACTCATTTTCAATACTTTTACGAATAAAAACTGAATCAACGTTTTTTTTTTCAAAATAATTTTAAATAATTTCTAGCATCACGTACATGGTCTCTATATTGCATACAACATTTTAGTATTTGCAGATAATAAAAATGAGTCAGCGAAAGAAAATGGTTTCGGAGAGATTTTAACATATTTTATTTCTGTTTGGTTATTTGTACATCTTTTCTAATATAATTTTTCAACGTTAGGTTTGCTCTAAACAAAATTGGTTGACTTAGAAAAGATTTTAAGAATGATATTTTACTATTTTACTTATTTACTAAATTTTTAGTTTGATATAAAATTGCTTATTTGTTACATATAGAAACTTTGACAAAATTTGGTATACAACTAGGCTTAATCATGAAAATGTAATTATATTTTAAATGTAATTTTATTATTTTAGATAATTAGTTTTGTTCTTAAAAAACGGTCTCTTCACAAACCGAAAATGAACATAAGGACATTGCATTTTATAGTATATAAATAAACGATGATACTATTTCGTAAAATAGGAATGGAAAACTATTATTTCATACAATACTTTTTAATTGAATTTATAAACTCTTCATAATTGTTTTTATGAAGATATAAAAGTTTATAATTAAAGATGTTTATCATAAATTACAATTCTAAAAAAAAAATTCGATAAGCATGATTTGTTTTGAATAGACCAAAACGTATAGATCTCGTAGTTCAACTTATGGTATTCAATTGTGGTAAAGTTTACGTCCAGACGTAAGGATATCATTCTAACTGCCAGATCACTGCAGTGAATATCAAGCGAAATGCTTGATGGCCATTAAAGAGGTATCTGAATGGGTAAGATCAAAAATCAACGTGCAACTATATCGCTATCTTCTATGATGACTAAGCGACGATATCACCCTAAGCTTGGTCTACTTTTCTTCTAAGGTAGCACAGGACTGCCGATTTTTTCTGAATGAATTATTGGCAAATGTCAATGTAAATTTAATGTGGGTGTCGGGCTATAGGGACATTAAAGGGAATTATAGCACACAGCTATTCACAAGCATCACTAAACATGATGTACTCTTTGCGAACTGGAAGCTACTTCTGAATGAAACCAATATAATAAAGGCCATTATTCAGTAAAGAGAGGAACGATATTGTGATCAGAGTACTATCGGTTCCGAAGATATAACATCCCTTCAAAGACCCTCCATAAGCAATATAGCAGCAGCCATTAGGAGAAATTGGCTGGAAGGCAAACATGCAGAGCGCATGGGCCTAGCAGTGTACCACGACTATTGCCGGAGATGCAGTGGTAAGAAAGAGGAAACGATGACCCACCTTCTTTGTCCATCTTTGTCTATGAGAACACTGCCACATTTGGCTCACACACATTCTTTGACGACTTTTCCGAATTTAAATCGATCGACTTCAAATCTCTTCTACTGTTCAAGGAGTAGTCGATTCTTGTGGGTCGGTCCCTTTTTTCAGGTATCACAATGATCCTGATGGCCTAATTGTGTCCCACCCGGATAGCCACTCCAACCTAACCTAACCTATTCAGTTTTACCTATTTAAAATGATTTATTATACAATGTGTATACCGGATTTTTTATATAAATTGCTTGACTTTCCTTCTCGACTACTCCACCAATTATTATAAATGATAATAGCTCCAAAGTCTGTTTATAAAAATGTTAACTACAACACGGTTCTTTAAAAAGTTTTGTTTTAATTTTCAATTTTTTACATATCTGTTAGAATAGCCAAAAAAACCCGAAAGGTTTTAACCTTTTCAGGTTGTCAAACTGATCTTCATTATCGTTTTGTAGTAGTACTAAAATTCTTCGATCGATGTTAATAATTCCATAGACAATCGAATTTTAACCTTCCGATAAAAAGTATGAAATCTTTATCGGATTTCTTGTAAACATTATAAATCGAAATGTTAAAGATTTAAAATGATTTAATAAAAGTACTATTTATCATGAATATAATAAATTGAAACATGAAGATAGATGATAGATGCACTGAAACTCATCAATATTACTGTGGGTGGTTGATATATAGGTACTCTCTTGGTAATTCGATCACAATACATGTATCATGATGTGTCAATAAAATAATGAAAAGTGTCTATTTACACGCTAACATGGGAAAAAATTTCCAACATTAATTATTATACCAAAGAATAATTCAATTACATAAAAAAATGAATACTTGAATTTTTTAATGACAATTAAAATGAAAAAATGAATTTTTCATTTTAATTGTATAAAAAATTTATTTATTTGTTTTTATTTGAAGGTGGATTTTTAAAAGCAGGTGAACTAGGAAACTTGACTGTCGCGGAAAAATTTTTTAGTAACCGTATTTGGTAGCCGTGCCTATAAATAGAAACTTTACAACAGACACCTAGTGAAGTGAGCGTATACAGTGAAACACATTGTAATGCTTGGCACAGCCAGATACTCATGGCTCAGTAGTACGATCTCTCCAATGGGAATTATTGACCCAGTGAAATAGCGGTGGGCTCTTTAATATTTTTATTATTATACTAGCTGTTTTCCGCGGCATAGTCCACATTTATATGAAAGCTAAATACAGGGTGAATCGAACCAGGTGCCTATAGTACACGTCTCGACTTCCTCCCATTTTCGAACAACATCCAATAGAACACCTCCTGTTAGGGAGACAGTCTGTTCATAACACAAATACCATCCTATATGCTAGCTCAGATGGACATGGCACTCTTATACTGATACCTACTATAACAAATCATTACCAATTAAACTATGTACGGAGCTAGATGTATTACACATGAAATTGTTTTACACTTACGTATAATTAGAGTGAGGGACACAAGCACACATCAACATAAGAACACCTTGTGCGTTCAAGCCAACACACAACATACAAAACAGCATTGTATTATGAACAGACCCTTCTCCTTAACAAAAAGTACTCCACTATTGGATGTTATTGGAAAATGGGAGGATCATGGAATGAAGTGGAGGCGTGTACTATTATGCACCTGGTTCGATTCACCATGTATAGATATAATGAAAATAATAATAATAATAATAATAATCACGCTTATTCTTCTAATAACAGCAAGTTTTGTTAAAATAAATTAAATTAAATAAAAACAAATTAAAAAAATAAAAATGAATAAATTATGGATATCTTAATCTATTGAATATATTTTTTCTTCCGACTTAATTTACAAATATCAATATTTATAGCTAACTAAGAATTGTAGCGTAATGATAGACAGCCTATAGTCTTCCTCATGAATGTGGCTATCATATACGAAAATAATTTTTCAAATAGGATTGGCAGTTCCAGAGATTAGAGCGTTCAAACAAACAAACAAACAAACAAACTCTTCAGCTTTATCATATTAGTATAGATTTTAATATTTTTGAAACTACATCAAAATTTTTATGGGAAAAATAGTTTTCAATAGCAAGAAAACAATAATATACCTTTGTAATTGATAATTCACGCTTGAGTCAATAGCGTGAATATAATAATAAACCCTTGGCTAATTATTTACAGCAGTTTACCTAATATTGTTATAACTATTCGTTGTAAAACTTATAATAAATATTAATAATATATTTATAGTGCATATGCAGACGACGTCACAACCCTCGCATGATCGAAACAAAAACTAACTGTATAAGTGTATAAGAACAAAATGAAATACATGGTCCTATCAACATCTGAAGAAAAAAGACGCCCCACAAACCTCATTAAAGACCTGAATACCTTTGAAGGAGTTGCTTAGTTCAAGTACATTGAAAATACAGTAGAAAACGATGGAAACACCACGCATCGAGCTTATTTTCGGAACCATAATTCAGTTCAAAAGCAAGCTTCTTAATAGAGCGACCAAGATGACCCTATACCGAACGTTGGTCAGACCCGTGGTAACCTACGGAGGTGAATCTTGAAAGCCTGATCGAGTACGAACAGGATATTTTGCGACAATTCGAACGGAAAGCATCAGGAGAACGATGGACAATAAGAACAAACATGGAAATGAATAACATGCTCAACCATTTGAGTGTAAGTAGACGTAAAATCAAAATCAAATGGAATTGAATGTTACATGAAAACTAATATGTTAAAGATGGATAGAGACAATGTGTGAAAAGAGTGAAACGGAAACATTTTAATTAGATTTTATACAACGAGAACATAACATGAAATATCCCACCAATGAAATCATTTAAATTTTGTAAAATTATATTACATTGGGAAATTCTTATTGAACTGATATGGGCTATACAACTATAGACATCCATTCTAGGAAAAAACATTCTATACGAATTGAATTTGTATTTACATTTAATGGACAAAAGATTCTAGTTTTAATTGTGAAATGGTTGATGAATAAATTGTTTTGTTGCTACCATATGCACTGCAAAATAGCGAACTAATGTGAAATATTTTTGACATAAAAAAATTAACTTTCTTTTTGTATAAGTATATTTCCAAAGAATGCACTTATTTCTGTAACATGCTTTTATTATCTTGACCTGTATGTATGAATGTAATGGAATTTTGTAATTGAGTTTTCACCCACTTTCGGACGTCTGGGCAATCTGAATTTATGCGGTTGTTTTAAGAACCGATGACAATACAATAATATACAAAAATAATATTAAAAAAATGACAAAAATAATAAAAGATTAAATTTATAAATAGCCAAAATACAAATTAGCATATTTCTAACTTATTAGTGGCATAGTTTAGTTTAGTTTCACAAAACTAATTAGGATCAAAATTTCACTTATTATAAATTTTAATATTTAGTGTAAATATTAAGTTTTACAAATTTTACGAATGTTGTAATGTAATGTATGTACTACACATAACATCCGCAATCTGTTCTGGAAGAAATGTACAATAAGAATTGTTTGGATTGTATTTTTTTTCAAAATAGGTAGTTAGTAAATTTCATTTTTTTGCGCCCCCTTTGATGGTGTCCAGGGCACATGCCCTGCCTGCCTCTCCCTAGTTACGCCCCTGTCTACTCCCCCAGTTATTACGGAAATTATTTATGTTTATTACCTTAGTAACTATCAACAAACTCATTATAACATTTCTACATAATTCATTAAATAAAGATAGATCAACGAAATCTTTATCGTGTCTTTTTATTTATTTATTTGCAGGACTTTTAGTTATTGGATTCATTTATATTCATCCATTTTCCTACATCATCGACAAAATTTTAATAAAAAAAATTATAAAATTTAGAAAAAAATAACTATTTGACATAAATGTCCTATGTTTATTCGATCACTCGTGGGAATAATAATAATGACGAATGAAATAACAATACAAAAAATAAATTAGTCTTATAAATTTAGACAATGGACCGGTTCCAAATTCAGATTTAATCAAAATTTTACGGAATAATTAATCGTCAGTATGTCCGTCTCTCTCTTTCTAAAGATGTCAAAATATAAAAACCCCTCTTGCGATCTTAAAATAGAGTTAAACGTCGGTCAAACGTATATAACCAAGGCAAAACCCAGATACGTCGTGAAACTGTCACCAAATTAGCAACGAATTTCATATCCTGAGACAATATAAAAGTAATTTTAATAATAATGATGTTAACAAGAGTAATTTCAATAAAATTTATTATATTGTAATTTATTTTGTTTAATTTTTTTATTTAGTTGTATTTTTGTCTATTGATTTCGATTTCTATCTATTTCTAATTGTCAAAGAGTAAATTACGACTAGCTAATTGATACTGATTATGACTACTTTGTAGTCGAAATACGTATTTATAATACAAAAACGAATCTAGGTATTAGGACGAATTTGAAATTTTATTAAGACTAAAAAACAAAAATAGAATTTAGAGTTTAAAAAAAACTAAAAAAATATGCTTTTATTGGAATATGAACTAACTTTTGAACTACTTTTAACTATTTTACATTTTTTAGTTTATATTCCAATAAAAGCATGTTATTTTAGTTTTTTAAATTTTTTTCCATAAAACTACAAAGATTAAATTACAAAGTTTTGTTTTATTGACACAATGCCATTGAGTAAACACATCGTACTAAAGTAGTAATCTTTTTTAATTAGATTAAAAGGGTTTCTAATTTTATGATCCATAATATACATTTGTTGTAACGATTGGCGGTTCCTTGGAAATGCATAAAATTTGTGGTAAAAACAAAAGTTTACCATAGAATAGACAAATTTTATATAACTAGCTCTTTCTCTTGAAATTTTTAAGTCGGTAATGTATATCATAACTGCTAAAAGACGACAAACTATGTTTCATACTACAGTCTCATACTACATTCCTGTTTTTATGGTTATGAGTCCGTCAAGTCAATCCTTACACAGCTTTTCAGAAATCGTATAACGGCACATTTTGATGTCATGTTCACAAACAAACAAATTGTTAACTTACAAATTATGATGTCTGAATTAAGTATGTTCATATACGTGATATTAGAAATTAGATAAAAATTTAGAACTTCGATAATTGGCAAGTGTAATAACGTAATTATGTTTCCTCAAAAATTCGGAATCTTATTGAATTTATTGAATATCAATTGAAAAATTTTAAAATTGATTCTTATGAGAAAATATAATTTTTTATATTTATAGTTGTAGCAACTGTGTAAAATTAGACACTGTAATAAATATTGTTTAAAGATTCTTATACAGTTTATTAATGTTATCGACCATTAGAATTAATGATTAATTATTTTAATCAGCATAGTTGAGACTACGTTTGTTTAAACATCTAAAAGTGATTAATATGTATATGTATATATATATATATATATATATATATATATATATATATATATACATATATATACAAGTATTCTTTGCTTTTTCTTCTTACTGAAAATTCTGACACAGATTTTTCAATAAACAATCGTTAATTAATTTGCTATAAATATTTTTACACATCACTTTTCACATAGTGAGAAACATAAACAAAGATAGGTATATTCATTTAAAGTATCTATCTCATCTCAATATATTTTTTCTGCGGTTTTATCAAGGTAAAATGTATATCAATTTTCTTTCTGTTTAAATATTTAAATGTTAGAGATACACAAATAAAGCGTATTTCATACGATTCTGTTTTTTTATTAAAAAAAAACACCCTGCCAGTGACGTACACAAGAGGAAGAGTTTAAATTATATTCACCTCAACTGAGAGTATATAGGTGAACCCATATATGTAATACTACATTAATAGTATTACAAATATGGGTGAACCTCTCTGTGCTAACTGTGATTTTATAAAATTAAAATGCCAAATATATTATTCAACCAAACTTTTTGATATTAATTGACTGGTATTTAACCTTTACAGAAATTATTGATTTTGTTCCGAGGACTATGGCATCTGGTGGCAAGAATTAGAAATATAGTAGTCAAAATAAACAGAACAATTATTGATTTCATTTATTTAAATTTTCCCCATCCCTAGATGTGTATGATTTTTCATATCAAGCATTTGATGTCAAAAAATGTTATCAATGTTCAGACATATTACTTAAATGTCAAAGTAAGTTAACGCTAGTCGCTTCCGTTGGTATAATTTAACCGAAAGGCAACCATACTAACAATGGAAATAAATAGACGCTAGTTCAAAAAACAATTTAAAAATATGTTAATAATTATTGATTTTGTTACTTATGACTATGACATCTGGTGGAAAGAATTAGAAACAGAGCAGTCAGGCTCAACTATGATAGTTACATATGCGTTAATAGGGTTATGTTTTTAAAATAAACAGAAGAATTATTATTTTGTTAATGAAACTCCTCTGTTTTTATGAATAATGAAAAGTAATATTAATTTTATAAGGTTTTCACCAACAGACACGAAAGATAGGACATATTGTAGTGTGTATGGATGCTCGTAGAGCAAATAACGACTTCACACTGTAGAAACATCCATAACTTAGATTTCAGTTGGCTCTGTTTTCACTTTTTACACTTTACTGTCTTTTACTTAAGCACGGCAGTATAATTCTCGATAGGCTACAAGATGCATAGAAAATCTTCAGATGTACGGACATCTTGCGGACACTGTTCACTTAATATATTAAGTGTACCGTGTCTGTCCCTTAATAAATTCTGCCCAATTCTTTTTGATTTCCGTATATGTGATAATTTGCTATACCATTCGGTATCCAACCTAAGTAAACCATAACTATGGAATTTAAACAAGCGCGGATCCAGGGGGGGTCATGGGGATCATGACCCCCCCCCCCAACTAATATAATTTCTTTTTTAATTATAATTTTATTGCTTCTTACTCAAAACTTACATTGAGATTTAGTAATTGAATGGTGAGAATGAAATCTAGAGTGTTACGTAATTTATTACTACTGAAAAAATGCTATTGTTTAATCAATTTTTATCAACTCATGAGTAACAAATATTTTCCAATTGGTTATTGATAATCATGGTTGATTTGATTGAAGTTTAATTAATTATTCAAAATAATTTTCAATGATATTTTTTTTATTAAGAATAAAAATAACTATCTGAACAAAATTAATTCAATTATCAATTGAATAAAATTATCTTTAGCAATTATTCGAATATTGGTATCTTAAAGTTCTTTATAAACTTTTGTTTTCATTATATTTATTTACTTTTTAAACTCAAATAGTACTTTATTTCCAGTTGACCATTCAAATATTTAATTATCCAGTTTAAAAAACCTGATTTTCTTTAATTCTAATTCTTAATTTAAAAGTTTTTCAAGAATAATTATAAAAATTATTTTCCCAAGATTAATGCTCTTTCTTTTCTAGTGCTTCAGTAATTGAAATAATGCGAATTTCATAATCGAAAAATTTTTTTAATGGATACTTTATTACAGTTTTTAAGAAAATACAATTTTTTACTTATTCTAATTAATTTTCTGTTTTTAGTCTCTGACCACCCCTACCCTCCAAGTTGAATTCTAGATCCGCGCCTGAATTTAAATGGCTATTAAAAATAATGACAATATTTTTATTATCTCCGTTTATTTAATAGTTTTATTTTCATATTTTCTGCCCTATTTTTTCAAACGATGAACTCCACAATTTCACACAGTAGGCACGACAAACACATCAGCTTTTATAGTTTGAAAATCTAGTTTATGAGTTAGAAAATGTATTATAAAAATAGATTGGATTATATAAGCAAAAAAAAAAATTCAGTGCATAATATGTTCTTCAAATGGATTGAAATATGATCGATTAAATGCAATAGAATTCTTTCAAATTATGCTCTTAACCAGTGGGTAAATTCTTAATCGTTATGTAAAACAATTGTTACATGTAATAATGTCAATTACATGTACAACATGTAATTAATACATGATCATATAACACTTGCATAAAACGGACTATTGTCCGTTTTGCTACTAAAATGTTGTTCTGTGCTGATATTGTACCATTGTTTCGTACATTTTTAAATGTGGCTATTTTTACATCATTATAACGTAAGTATTTCCGCTTTATATAAATAGTGGGCTTTAATTTCCGCTTTATAATAGTGAGTGGGTGGGTGTTTGCACATACATGTCATTCATGTGCATACATACAAATGGTGTTGTATCAACAACAAAAAGTCAATTTCGTTTTCTATACTTTTGTTAATAGTGAATAATTTGTGAATGTAATTTGTGAATAGAAAAACTCTATAATTTTTGAAGTTATCCGTTTTTTGGCTCGTCATGGGAAGTCAATCAGAGTGTATTATCAGCATGTAACGAACCGCTGGTACAACACTCGACTGATGTTGTACTCGCTCGATCGATGTAACACTGATTTCTATCTTGCTCTTGCTCTATTGTGTTTAGGAAGTATACAGTAAAAAATGTGTGTTATACAGTATTTAGACAAAATGCGATCGAACGAGATCGTTATTATTTTGGTAAATAGCTACAGAGCTACTCTCATATTGTCGCAGGATATGTTACTTGTTGCTAATTTGGTGACAGTTTCACGGAATGTGTTTCCCCCGGATAGTTTGGACATGATAGTTTGGTGACAGTTTCACCAAATTCACCAAAAGAGATGAAACTGTCACCAAATTAGCAACAAGTAACATATCCTGCGACAATATAAGAGTAATTTTAATAAGAGTAAAATTAACAGGAATAAATGTGAATGAAGGAAATTTTAACAAGAGCAATTTCAATATAATTTAAAATTTATTATATTTTAAATCTAGTATATTTTAATCTAGTTAATTTTCTATTTATTTTTATTTTTGTCTGTTGATCTCGACTTTATATCTATTTCTAATTGTCAAAGAGTAAAGTACGACTAGCTAATTTATACTGATGATGACTATATTGTAGTCGATATTCGTATTTATAATACAAAAAACTGATCTAGGTAAAGGGGGCGAATTTGAAATTTCATTATCAATGATATCATTTTTATGGCCTCGTAAACTATATAGTTTAAATGTATATATTGATAAACCTGTCCTACTCTGGATAATTTTCACCATGATAAAATGTAGAATCATTAGTTTGATAGGTTATATACAATTGGTTATATAGTCAAATCAGTCAGTCTTAATACATTTTTATAAAAACATTTTCAAAGTACCTTCGAACAAATAGTACAAGTCGATCGCGTACAAGTCATTTTTAAGATAAAACGTAGATCTTATACACATTAAAGTTGGCCACCCCTGGTATAAAATATAAAAATATTGTTTCCCAAACTGTGAAAATTTGCTCGAAAAGTAGTAAAATTAGTATTAAAGGAAAATCGTAAAAACTACACTGTAAAAAAAAAGGTTTATAATCTAATCAAAATTAAATTATTAAATTATATATAAATAATTATCTTGGTATTCAGCTACGTGGTAATTTAATGCGGGTAAAAGCACAGAGCAGGGTTATATATTGTTTTATATAAAATATAATAGAAAAATTCCATATGTGTTATTATTATTGTGTAACTATTATTACTCATAAAAGCATCAAGTCGAGTTTTTGTCTTTGTTCCACCAGTAAAAGATAAAATGTAATTCCATAAAGAATACATACGATACGTATGGATTTGCTAAGTCATAATTCTGTCGTAAGTTCATTTTATATCGTTTCTTTATAATAAAAAATAATCGTAAAAATAATTTAATTTAATTTTGTAGGAGAAAAAGTGTTAGTATGTCTATAATTTTAAAATTAAATTATCACCTAAACCATACACAAAAGTAAGAAATTTCTTTGGATATGTTGGAATTGTTTTGTACTCGCTACTAAATCTCAATTTACTTTCATATTTTGATACCTTTGCGAAAACATTATATATTCCCTTTGTCACTTCGGTAACTATGAATAAACTATTGATTAATTATTTATCAAAGTGAAGTTGGGTTTCAATCCTACAAATTGTTTTTTTTCCGACGAAAGAAGGAGGTACTCAATTCAACCTGTATATATTTTTTTAATGTATGATCACGTATAACTTTTTACAGAGTAGTCCGATTTTGATCATCCTTTTTTTTGGATAGGATATCCTTCAAGGTTGGTCCCATATAAATTTGAAGAAAAAAATTTCAAATTTTAGCCACAAAAAAATTAAATAAGACTTCCCTGCGCTTCCGCTAAAGAAAAATATCGTAAATATCATAATATACGTTCTGTGGGTGAACACTATTTTGAAAGCCCAGTTTGAATGTTTTTTTAACCGACGAAAAAACGAAGGAGGTTCTCAAGTCAACCTCTATATTTTTTTTAAGCATGACCACGCATAACTTTTTACAGAGTAGTCCGGTTTCGATAATTATTTTTTTAATTTAATCATTTGAAGAATAGGTTTCGGGATTACTTGGAACCAACATTTTGGCACCCGAGCAGGGACACTTGATATAATACACAAAGCCAATCTCTATATACAATGTATAAGAAATCCCTTTAATATATATCATTGAATTCAATATTGTAGTAGAATACGTATACACACATAAATGTATTTATTTACTATAAAAATTTAACTACTCAGCTAAAATTGACTCTTATTTGTTTTGTTTATGAAAAAAATGCTAAATACGAGAAAATTAGATCACATTTTTGCAGGAATAATTTCGGAAATTTTTTTTCTATTGAAAACTGACCATTTTGGTCTCGACGTCTGGTGGAAAAACAGAAAATATATTTGGTGTCCAGCATTACCATCTTTACATGTAAGAGAGGAAATATCATAGTGTTTGGAGAAAACTATAGGAAATAGCATAATGAATAAGATACTAAATAAATTTTTCTTTACGACCCCAGAGATACTACCAGAAGTTCAAAATCGCAAACCGTTCCAAAGTTATAGCTGTTTTTTAACCGTTCCAAAGTTATAGCTGGCTCAGATCTTTAATATTGTTTATAGTTTCTACAGAAATATCTACATTAACAAAAATTCGGAAATAAATTACTTGTCAATAAGTTTAAAATGTATAAAAAATAATAATTATTTGGCATAAATAAAAACACACATAATGGATTACACTTTCGGTTACACACAATAAACAGCTATGTTTTTTATTCCCCGCCCTCAGGTCAATTCTCAATAGATTCATTGCTTAGCTCATAGAATAAATCACAATTTCTCTTAAGTGAAAAATACATTAGAGGAAAGATTAGCTAGATAGTAAGGGTGATATTTTTGTCAGTATGACTAAAACCAAATACTCAATCCTGCAAGCCTGCATTGAATCATGTTATTCACCCCATGTTGAGATTAGCACTTTTACTAAGCAAGGATGACTGTTATTTATTGGTTATACACAATTTAAATGTTTTTAAACTTCTGACAAATGAATTAATCAATGCAAACGTTGTATTTTACGAATATTACAAGATCTCTGATATTTTGTTCATTAAAGTATTGAAATACCCAATTCATGCCATGGTCAAAGTGATGACATTTCTTGTAAATGATGCGGAAAATGAATTATTGAAAGTATTTGTGTGACCTTTAACAAGTTTTTTTCTTCCGTTCATTTCATAAACACCATTTTATTGTTCTTTGATGTTTTTTTCAACAAGTTTAAATTAATTGAACAAAATGCTTACGAAAAATTTAATTATATATTTTAAATCAATGTTGAATTATTATGTGATAACGATATGATGTTTTAAAAGAGGTCATCTTATATTATATTATATACGAAATGTGGATTATATTATATTATATATATATATATATATATATATATATATATATATATATATATATATAGTATCATAAATTATTAGACTTTTGTTTGTATTCTTATTATAGATGGGGGCGCCACTAATATTTTATTCATTTATATATAATCATAATAATAATAATAATAATAATAATAATCATATATAAATGTTTTAAACGATGCAATTTTATATTTTTGGAATATTTTAAATATTTGTGTAATTTATTAATAATAATATATTTAAGAAGTTATTTTTATTTATAAATTTGACATTTTATTATTTTGCTATTGTTATACTTATTTTCAGTGTTAAAATAATATTTTCATCTCAATTTCAATACGAAAAATTTCTTTTTTTGAGACATTTCAATAATTAATTTCTTTATATAGACAGTCTGTACGAATCTTACGTACGATTTTATAAAGTGTGGAAAAAAACGAAACAATTATATCATCTAGAGCACGGTAGTGCGACAGGCCGAGTTTTTATAATTATTTGAATAATGAGGTCTTACATCCGTTTCTGAGATACACAGTATATAGATATGATGGAGTGGAGGACAAGGCATTATATGCAGACTAGAAATTGGTAGATTGTGCGACTTCAGCCGACTTTGTTACGAACTATGCCGATATTCATCTGGATTTCGAGAAGGTTAACTTCATAAATCTTTCACAAGCATAGCCAGTTATTTCGCCCTCGCTCATACGACAGGTTAATTAATCAATCCATTAATCCCACAACTTTTTAGTTCCAAGAAGAGCGCGTTTTGCAAGAACCCTACGGCTACTTGACGGGTCTTATAAATATTGGTTCATTAAAAAATTATTTTTAAACGACTTCCAAAGAAGAAGGAAGGACAAAGAGAGAAACTGTATAGAAAACAGTCGATTTCACAAAAACTATCTAAAATGGAAAAGTAATTTTACAATGATACATTCCTTTGCAGAATTTCATAAACTTATATATATATCAACTTTTCCAATTCGATGCCTGGCAATGAGACGAATTTGAAAAGAATTATCTTTCGGTCCGACTACAATATATATAATCTGCTAGTTTATGAAATAAATGTATAAGAAAAATTCATTTCATAAAATTATGATTTCCTTCTTAGTATGACTCTTTGGACCAGTCCAATTGGCCGTGCGATAAAAGGAGGTTGTAGGTTCGTTTTCCATGGGTAAAATTTTATCAATTAAATAAAAAATAAAACATTAATGGGGCGGATAATTGACTAAATTGTTGGCTTATGGACACTAACAAAAGTAACGAAAGTTTCCTTTCACGAACTTCAAACGAATATCGACATAATTCCTATCAAAGTCAGCTGCAGTTGCACAACCTATCAAATCCTAGCCTGCATACAAATTCCTTGTCCTTCACCCACATCCTTAATGTGTAGGTATCAAAATGTACTCTTCAGACTAATTGTGTCCCATCCGGGACCGCCACTACAATCTAGCATAATCTATGGTTCTTTGGTTATTTTGTTTTTCTATTTATGGCGAGTAGATTACATATAAACAACTCAAATTATATTATTATATGTTATTTTCGTTTGATACACAAAACTAATTCTACAAGTATTTACCCATAAATATAAAAGGTATTTTCATTAATTATGTAGCGCTATCGCTACTAATATCAAATATACTTTAATTTATTAGATACCTTTGCATTTCAACTGCATTCTCCTTGAGTTATCACGGTATTTATTATTGTTTATTACCTTGGTAGCTATCAACAAAGTAATGACGTCATTTTTCTTTATAAATTACATCTTATCATATCTATTTTATTTATTTAAATGTAGTATTATTAATTATAGGATTCTTTTATATCATCTAATATTCTACATTTGGTTTTTGGAAGCTTTGTTTTTTCCAGAAATTTTGTTTTTGGAAAGTTTCTCCTCCTTCTCGGCCATCAGTGAAGGATATCTTCACATCTGATCTGACCTCGAAGCTGTCTGGAAAATTATCCATCTTCATAACAATTCTTCAGTGCATCTGTGATTTAGCATAATTTTTATACTTGTTCATTTTTGTAAAAAATTAAATAAATTTTCTTTTTATTTTATTTTCCTAGGAACCTTATATTTATATATAATATTGTTCATCATTCGATAAAGTTTTTTTCCTCTGAATAAGTTGTTTAGTGTTCAAACTATTTCATAGGTTTTTCTTTATTGAATGATGGAGGAGGTATGTAGTGGTATCGCTGCTAATATCAAATATGCCTTCTTTTAGAAATATAAGCATTTCAACTACATAAACACTCATATCACGGTAATCATTATTGTTTATTACCTTGGTAACTATAAACAAAGTCATTCTGACATTTTTCTACGATTCAATTAATGAAGATAAATTAAATCTTGTATCGTATCTATTTATTTATTTAGATGTAGTATTATTAATTATTGGATTCGTTTATATCATCCCATCTCCTACAATGACAATAATTACTTTTATAAAATAAATCGAAAATTTCATTTGAGTAAAAATAATTTTCCGTTTATCGAGATAAAATAAAAACAAGCGAGAAAATTAAAATTATTAATGACCAATACATTAAATTTTACCAAATACATAAAAATAATTTTACTGCTAATGATCCAGCAGCATCTTCAGTGTAGATAATACTTTTAATTTAGTTGAAACTAATGTTCGAATAAAAGATATAATAACTAACACAACCATTAATAACTAACACAGACATTAATTACACAGGTTATTGATATTTTACAACTAAATCATTAGTTATGTTTCTCATTTGGAATGAACGAGATAATGCTTAGTTGAAATGTATACTTACAAATATATTATATGAAAAAACGTAATAATATTTTTATGATCTCCGTTTTTCCAAAATTCGCCTACACATACAATGTATGATATTTTTCTTACAATGAAGGAAAACATAATAAAATAATATTAAGTACAAACAGTTAAAATTAAATTTATTAAGCATGCATTTAGGAATATCTAGAAGATTCTATACATATTTCAAATGTAAATTTTCCTAGTTGCACGATATATATTATATCTACTAATTTAAAATTATAAAGTTTATAAAAATAATCTTTGAGAAATATAGGTTTTTTTAAATTAAATTTCAAATTTTTGCCCCAATTCCTAGAACAAACAATTGTTTGTATTTCGACTACAAGGTAGTCATCATCAGTATGAATTAGCTAATCGTAACTATCTCTAGGATATGGTAAATCTCTGAGTTATGGGAATGTTGGTCAAAGTCGTCGTCAAAGCGAAACTCTAATCAAAGAACATCTGGCTCATGTGAAATTTGTGAAAACAGAAAAATCGTGTATAGCTGCGCACGTTATTGTGAACAACAATAAAATTGACAAATCGAATTTAAAACTACTGAAATGGGTACCAAACCCCACAGAACTAGATGCATACGAAAGTATCTACATACACAAATTAAGAAAACAGATAATAAGTTTAGACAATGGCGCAATTCCAAATTCTTATTTAATAAAATAAACCATATTTTAATACCTTATTGGCAATAACAACACCGCATGGTTAGAAAAGGATACCGCCACTAAATGGGTTAGTCTTAATGGGCTTAATTGGTCAGTCAACTCAAATAATCCTTCAGGTACTACCTCTGTGAGATCATATAAAAGACTTTTTTAATATTATTGTGAGACACGCACCAAATTAGCTACAAGCAACATATCTCTGACGCCATATCCCAGAGATAGTTACTCCATATCTCAGAGATTAGCTAATTCATATTGATGATGACTACCTTGTAGTCGAAACAGGCAAATATTTGCAGAAATAGATATTTAGTGGAAGTGTCGATCAATATTTGTAGTAGTGGAAGCCGTGGGAAATTACAAAGATTTTTCACCCTTAAGTTAGTATTAAGCTAGTATTGTTATAAAAAAGATAGTATTGTTACAAATAGAACTCAAAGTGCATAGCGTGAAAAATCTGGAACAAATTTTGAAATTTACTTTAATACACATGGTGTCTTTTTATTCTTAAAAAAAACAGTATATAGTTTGCTTTTAAAATTTTTTACGGCCTATTTACTTGTTTTGATCCTGTACACGTAGTTGAAAACGGCAAAGCTGTGCATTATATACAAAAAATAAAATATGAAAAACGATTAACTATGTAATTCATCTGAATAAATGGACACCACGCGGTGTCATGTAAATTTTAATTTTTATTCAAAAATCTGTGGGTCACAGTGTAAATGTATGTATTACCCTCAACCCTCAACACATGATATTATGTATAAACAGTAATCTTGAAATGTATGCAAGATTGTAAATAAATTGTCATATCGATCACAAAACTTTGTAATTATGAATATGAACTTCTGATAATAATCGCAAATACGTCGAAATAGCAGGAAGATTTTTTATGACAGCGTTGGTAAATAACCACTAGAATGATTCAGTTTCAAAGAAATTATTTCTAATTTATAATTTTAGAAGCTTGAAACGCTTTTTGATCACCTTTCCTTGAATGTCTATAGTATTTCAAAATAAAGTGCTGCATAATTAGCTATTTTATTATTATTTAAATATTTAAATAACAAAATAATTTTTAATCCAGTTCAATTAAGTTATAGGTCAGTGTAATTTTCTGATCGTTTAAATATTATAAAACGATCTTTGTTTTGTATTGAAAAATATAAAGATGTCGAAAGAACGCCAGTACACTTCTTTGTAAACAGATCCTTTGTAAACGAACTTGATACGATACGGATCTTTAATATTACTAATAATAATAATTCCGACATAAAACATTTTGATGAGTTTATCAGATTAATAATGTTCATGTTCAAATACAACATTGGTTGGTATACGACATTATATTTTGTACATGACGCTTGTATATATTAGTGCTTGTTGTAAGGACGTTAAGTCGTCGTCAAATATATAAAAATTACTTACAACCTATGAGCTTTTGTTAATATTAATATTAAAAAAGTCAGTTAAATTTTTATATCGTTTAGGAAGTAGAAACAACATTGCGGCATCGAAAAAATTATACGTGATTTTATACAGAAATGATATTTCCACAAAAAATAAGGATATTTCAGTAAAATTTTGCATAGGGTAAAGCAAAATAGTAAAAATATGATTTGGATATATTCGATGAAAAAATTGGATTCGATTGTACCGAAATGCAATTATATTTATCTATTCAGCTCGTGTACCATAAATGTGACATATTTAAGTAGAAATTGAAACAAAAGGGATCCAACGTCCTTAACGTTGAAATGTCTACTTAAATATTTGAAATAATATTTTGTTGTGGTTTAAGTATGTATTGTTTAGTTACTACTGATGTTCTTGTCTTTATCTAAGTATTGTTATTATAAAACCATCTACTACTTCAGCTGTTACCTAAATAACATTACCATCTATATATATATATATATATATATATATATATATATATATATATATATATATATATATATATATATATATATAAATAACATTGCTAGAATTTCTAAAACATTAATATTATATCTGTCTAATATCTTATAATGTAATTTGATTATTTAATATACATAACACAACACAAAATATACAGAAGATTTCAAAAATGTTTGATATGTTGATATGTTGAGAAACACATTGACGAGAGTCGCTTCTCCCATATCTTGGCAATAGTCAGGAGTTTGCTCATTCGGTTTTCCTAAAGGTTTATATATTCGAGGTGAGATATACCGATTATCTTGTACCTTCTGTAACCAAAAGATTCGCTGTTAAAGATTATGTGGCTAGATGTTTCTTCCTCCTATCTGCACAGTCTGCATATAATGAATCCATTGCGGATTCCAATTGTGTGCAGATGCTTAGGTGATAATGGTCGGTGATGAATCCGGTAGCCTTCCGAAGTTGTATCCTGTTCATGTTGTATCCTGTTCATGTTGCATTCTCTTGGATACATTCCAAACTAGTATTTTCCCGTGTTTTTGCTGCTGTTTATTTTCCCAGTGATCACAATGTTTACCGTCCATCCACTCGTTGATCACTTGTTTACATGCAATCTTTGAAATTCATAAAATAGCTTCTGGACTTATGAAAGGTTTTCCGACTCCCTTCTTAAGTTAACTTTAAGTGAAAACTAGTGTTTCCTAAATTATTTACAATATAATATGCATTTTTTATGCAGTAACAATTGATTTTGTTCGCTATATGCAATCGGGAATTAGTTAACTATTACAATTTTAAATTTCAAATTTTACCCCAATTTCTAGAAAAATTATTTGTATTTTATAAATACGTATTTCGACTACAAGGTAGTCATCATCAGAATGAATTAGCTAATCGTAACTATCTCTGGGATATGTATTTAGAGATAGTTATGATTAGCTAATTCATACTGATGATGACTACCTTTTGGTCGAAATACGTATTTATAAAATATAAATAATGGAATTGGGGCAAAATTTGAAATTAATTTTCAAAAAACCTAGAGTTCTCTTTGATTATTTTATTAATCTTTATTTTACAATCTTATTTTTTTATGTATACGTTTTTTTATTGAAAATTTGTAAATTATTGAAGAACAACATTTTCAATATTTCCAAAACCCTCTATGTATATGTAATTATTATCACTTGTATGTTTAGAGATGCTCGTCGTTTGAATATCAATAACAACAATATTGATTGAGATGAGATTTGGTATTGATGTATTATATTACACTGTGCCTACAACATAGTATATACGTCATGACACATTCCGTTTTCAGAGACTCGTTAGGTTTCTAAGAGTTTAATGAAATCATTAGATTTCTAAAATGACATTGGTGACAAGTATACCATGCAGCCTCTTAAAATACGACACAGTATAATATTGGTATGCAAAATTTCAACTTTCTAGTTATTGTACCTTGTGTGATATTTAGAATCGAATATTAGACAGAGCATAATATACCGTGTGTTTTTAAACTACACCCAATCTGGAAACAATGTATGTATCTATCGCTGTCCATATACAGCGCATCATGATACAGTGTACTCTGTTACTCCCAGACATTTGTAGAATGCAGATTGTAAAATATGTATTCATTGATATGTATACAGACAGTGATATGTACATCACTGTCTGTGCACTCAGAGCGATGATATGGACAGCCTTGTTCCACCGAAACTGCACTCTACAAATATCTCTGAATTTGGATGTAAAAGAGTGCACCGTATCATGGTGTGCTGCATATGGATAGTGATAGATGCACTAAACAATGTTAATAGACATATTGTATAGCAAACTTCAGATAGGCAATCTATTCATATAAACAGACGAAATCACGTGATCATAGCACATGGTCTAATATGATTGGTTTCTTTGATAAATTGGACCTTTAAATCTGAATGAATACAAGTCTCAGTTCATTGGTATGCGAATTGTTGTTGGTAGTTATGAATATAAATGTTTCTGATTATTAAACTTTATTTTTAATAAAACAATTGCCCTTTCTTGCCTTATGTTGGACTGTTTTGATTGCATTGAATTAAATATGAACTCTACTATAACTCTAATATTGTGATTGTATCAAATTTTGAAATAATAATCTACAATGCCCCTATACAGCTGTAATCCAAATACAGTACAGCGTCGATTATCCGAGCTAATGTTGTCAGGGGTGGTTCGGATAATCAGAAATTCACAAAAAAAAAAATATATATATATAAATATATATATATATATAGGTTGAATTGAACCTGGGAGGCGTGTGCTAATATGCGGCAGGTTCAATTCACCTTATATATATATAAGGAAAATATAAAACAATTAACAACTTTGAACAAAAAGCATGAATGTTTATTAAAAAATTTTCACACAAAATAGGCTGCCCAGAAGACCGTTTTTGCAAAAACCATGTGTAAAAAGCTTCTTGCAATAATTCACTTTTCGTTTTTTTAAAAAAAAACTCGGTTCCGTTAATTGAACGTTCGGATAACTGGCGTGCGGATAATCGACGCTCCTTTGTACATTATAACGTAAACTCCCAATTTGTGAATTCCCATTATAAAAGTCTTTATTATTATAAAAGTCTTTACTATTTTCTGTATTCTCTCAAGTCAAGTATTTTGTTATTTTACAAATCGCTAAAGATTTGTAAATTTATTTTTTATTTTACAAAACATACTTGTCGAAAAAAAAATGGAGTATATTATTTTTCTATTTAAAGCAGTATTATTTGTATAAATAATTGGTACTACTAACCAAATACTAATAAGTAGTATTAGTATTACTTTATATTCAATTGTATAAAATATACACACTCTCTTGTAAACGACTCACATTAACCTCTATGTAGAGTAGATCATTTATGAAGATGTTACAACTCGCAAAATGTTCATATTATGTTATGATAAAATTTTTCAAAACAATATTAATTTCGTATAATATCTAGTCAGAGAGTCAAAAAAAAAATATTTTTGTGAAGTTTCTTAACATAAAGTATCATTTATTATTAATTTTTAATTCATATATTGTAAGTTTTTGATGTTTTGAAATTTTTGAAATTTTTTTTCAGTAATTAATAACTGTCAAAAAAACAAGCAGTTTTCCGTTAATCTATGATTCAATATCTACTTACCCTACTAAAATCTACAATTTATGGTTAGAAACCTAGGAGATCGGGAAAACGGTGAATTTCTAGCAAATTTTGAGCTATATTATTACCTACCAATAATTTCTAAAAAAATATTTTCAGAATCCTTTCAAATGATGCTTCACAACATATATTAATAACAGTTTTAGTCTTTGGACCAAACTGACTACCCCCCACGCCCCCCAATTTTAATCTACAATAATGTATTTTGTAATCGTTGATGAATGCTCGTGTCATTAAGACACAACATTACGCCAAAATTAAAATACATCTACCTTGCGTAGTTTTCGAGAAAAATATCTGTGACAGATCGATTACCAAGGTGATGTCATACGGGCTCCGTTTTTCTAATTAAGGCATCCTAGAAAAACACGAAAATGAAGTTGGTGAAATTCCTGCGTTCACAAACGAACTTCATATTTGTAGAAAATGTGCAAATCGGTTTCGGTGGTTCGAGAGATATATTTTGGTAGTGTATGTATGTGCGTTGGCACGTGTAAACATGTCTACATTCGTACTAGGAAAATATAGAGGTAATAATAGATTCGTATGTGAACAAACAAAAAACTTTCAACGGCGCCTACTCGATAAAATAAATAAAAATATTATTGTCAAGAAGATAAAACAACCATACATGTCAAATATTACCGTATTGCTAGAGATTCTGTAGAAACTGATTTCTATCAATGGACGAGAGATCTTTCCATTTCTTACAATTCACAAAATATGTAGTCGAGCTCCCTATTTTGTCACTTCTTCAATTTGAACGTAGATATTGAGGATATAATAATAATATATATAGTCACTGAGTATATAGCCAGCGCGTATTGTCGCCTGTGTAGTGTAAGAATTCCGACAGAAAGAGATGTCCAAAATGACCAATTGTACATAACGGCTTAGAAACTTGGCATCATGTTTCACAGTATAGAATATTATATGCATTAATATAAACACTATTATAAAATATATACATAATAATATATTTTTTGCTTCTATACCAGTCCTACCAGTCACTCATTTTTTAAACAGAGAAACGATAGAAATGCATATAATATTCCATACTGTGAATCATGATGCCAAGTTTCTAAGCCGTTATGTACAATTGGTCATTTTGGACATCTCTTTCTGTCGGAATTCTTATACTGCACAGGCAACAATATGCGCACATATTTATATATATATATATATATATATATATATATATATATATATATATATATATATATATATATATATATATATATATTTATATATATATATAAGAGATGCCATTTTGGACATCTCTTTCTGTCGGAATTCTTATACTGCTCAGGCAACAATACGCGCATATACGCACATATTTACATATATATGTATATATATATATATATATATATATATATATATATATATATATATATATATATATATATATATGTGTGTGTGTGTGATAATAATATTAATATACTCTCACCCATTGGATAGGATAATTTTTGGTATGACATCCTCCACAAAATTACTTTTTTAAGATCCTAATAAATTTTCATTTCAAGTATGCTGTATTGACGTACTAGTTTGAAATAAAATGGCAGTATTGTTATTTGATAAAGTCTGACAATTGTATGGAATATTTATAAATCCATTTTGTAGTTGTTTGATACAAACAATAATAAATTTATATAAAAACATATGTATCATAGTTGATCATAGAAAATTCGCAAAACGGTTTTGATGTGATTAGAAGGCAAATAGCTCGAATACTCTCATTAATATCTACATGAGGCCATCCATAAATTGCGTATTGGCCACTAGAGGTGGGTAGGAACATATAACTTTTGGACACCTCCTCCAAAAATAACAATAATTGTACATATATATTTAAAAATTTCTGCTTAGGTGAACTAAAATTGGCACAAGAATATGCAATTATTTTTTTACTTTTTAGTGCATTTTTTGTTATAGAATATTTGATTTTTGAAGTCGGGTTTCCATTTTGTCAAAATAGGTTTTATTTCTCGCTTTTTAGTGACTTTGAAGTTCTATAACTGATTTTATTTGTCTAAATATGGGTAGACCAACTAAACGACCTACTAACTTTTAGTGCATTCGGGTTTCCATTTTGTCAAAATAGGTTTTATATACTACTGATGTTTCTGCTTTTATGTTGGATATTTCGAATTAATTCAACAATTATAATAACAACTTTTCATAATTCAGGACTTTATTAGAAGCCGGACCTTATTACGTGACAATACCTTATTTATTAATTCGATATTATCTATGCTCAAAATGTGTTTCTTTTTTGTAAAGGAATGTACAACAAAAAATAATTAAAAATAAAGAGAACAGTAGAACCATTAAAGTAAGATTGTAATTTAGTGAATATACATATTCTATAATTAAAAAATTGAGAATAACGTAACTGAAATAGACAAATGAAAATAAATTTAATTATAGTAAAAAAAAAAATTAAAAATATTAAATATTAAATATAATAAAAAATTTAATTTCATGTTACAACTAATATTCTATTAAATATTTGTGCGTGGTTTCGACCTTGTATTATAGCACATAGCATGTTGTACACCTGTTGTTCGAATGCCTGTATTTAGGTGGCCCCCTCGTGACCTTTCGAATTTGAACTGTTTTTTTTTACAGATAAGACAACATCGCTACTGTTTCGTGTCTCTCTGCTGCTTGAACTGTTTTTAAAATTTTGATCATTTGCCATTACATTTCTACACTATAAAGTTTTTCATTTCAATTAATAATACATATCCGACCAAAAACATAAATGTAAGAAAGGGCCGAGTTTTCGGGAAAATCCTTAATGTAATAGTTCCTTCTTAAAAAGTGATGATATGAGAGTAAGGACCGAGCTATTTACAAAGTAAATAGCTCTAGACTTCATATAATAGTTGCTTCTTAAAAAGTGATGATATGGAAGAAAGGACCGAGCTATTTACAAAGTAAATAGCTCTAGACTTCAGATAATAGTTGCTCTTTGAAAAGTGATGATATCCCATTAAAGAGCCGAGCTATTTACAAAGTAAATAGCTCGGTAAACTATTAACTAAAAAAAAATAATGAGGGGTAAATTGATTAAATGTAAGAAAAAATTTGGTTGAAATTTATTTCATAAGTTTTCCCTTAGTATGTTTTTAAAATTTTATAACGCGGCAAGTTTAAAAATATTTGAAATCATCAGAAAAAATAACTTGCCGCGTTATATAAAATTTTAAAAACATACTAAGGGAAAACTTATGAAATAAATTTCAACCAAATTTTTTCTTACATTTAATCAATTTACCCCTCATTATTTTTTTTTAGTTAATAGTTTACCGAGCTATTTACTTTGTAAATAGCTCGGCTCTTTAATGGGATATCATCACTTTTCAAAGAGCAACTATTATCTGAAGTCTAGAGCTATTTACTTTGTAAATAGCTCGGTCCTTTCTTCCATATCATCACTTTTTAAGAAGCAACTATTATATGAAGTCTAGAGCTATTTACTTTGTAAATAGCTCGGTCCTTACTCTCATATCATCACTTTTTAAGAAGGAACTATTACATTAAGGATTTTCCCGAAAACTCGGCCCTTTCTTACATTTATGTTTTTGGTCGGATATCAATCATTTTTGAAAGGCTTAAATATACGAAGCCGAAGGCATCGCACAAAATGCGTAGCGTTTTGTTTCTCTTCGCATATGCTACGCGTTTCTTTCGCTTCGCGATACTTTACTCATTTTAGATTCACATTTACAAAGGAGACCGCTTCGCGTTATATTACGTCAACTGGCTCTGCTCGCTTTCTGAAGGGCTAAGACATCAATATAGTATGGTTTTAGTATAATATTGGGGACAATGGGAAATCAAACCCTTTAAAACAAAAAATTCAAAATCGATTCTTAAATGACGGAGTGCTGAGGTAACACGCATTAAAAATTGTCCTGCAATTTTTGTGTTTTTATTAATAAAAAAATTCGTTACGCAGGAGCTGCTTCAACTTAGCGAATTTCCTTGGAATAAATAAATTACTCTCTAGCGGTCACAATGTTAGTCTGATCAAAATGAAATGTCGTGTCTGATTTTAGTATTTGCATGGCCAATTTTATTAATAAATAACATACGTCAAGGGGAAAGGGGGGCATAAAGATAGAAGAAAACACAAAATATAAAAAATCTCTCTTAATATTAGAACAATCGAAAAATGCGTAAGAAACAAAGTTGTAGAAAATCATGTTTGCTACAATTCATCACCTTATCTTTTTTGCTCAAACTCTAATGCGTCCAGAGATATTGAGGAATTTAATTTTCAATCTTAAACCGTCAATATTTTTGTAAATATTAGGGTTACAGAAAAAATGATAAGAAACAAAATTACAGTAAAACTTAATACCTACAACTTTACTTCTTATAAAATTTTCGATTTTTCGAATATTAAGGGAGATATGTCAAATTTTGTGTTTCACCCTCCCTCTAAACCCCCCTTTCCCCTAATCCGATTTTACCCATTAACGAACTTGATCTTTTGAATACCAAAAGCGCTTCAAATACCAAATCTCATTCCGATAAAATGAAAACTGTGACCGCTAGAGTGATGACAGACACATATATATATATGTATATATATATATATATATATATGTATATATATATATATATATATGTCCATAGATATATATATATAAATTTTACAGATGGTGATTTTTGACATCTACAAGGTAGGATCGATGGACATTTGAAGAAATTTTCGCGAAATTTTGACTTCGGTACGGGACCAATAGCTCTATTTCCTTACAGGAAATTCGCTAAAAATTCGTTACGCAGGAGCTGCTTCAACTTAGCGAATTTCCTTAGAATAAATCACTCTCTAGTGGTCACAATTTTAGTCTGATCAAAATGAAATGTCATATATGATTTTAGCATTTGCAAGTCCAATTTTCTCAATAAATGACATACGTCGAGGCGAATGGGGGGAGGTATCAAAAAAGAAGAAAACACAAAATATAAAATATCTCTCTTAATATTAGAACAATCGAAAAATACGTAAGGAATAAAGTTGTATAAAATCAAATTTGCTACAATTCATCACTTTATCATTTTTGCTCAAACTCTAATGTGTACAGAGATATTAAGGAATTTAATTTTCAATATTAAACCGTCAATATTTCTGTAAATATTATTGTTACAGAAAAAGTGATAAGAAACAAAATTACAGTAAAACTTAGTACCTACAACTTTACTTCTTATAAATTTTTCGATTTTTCAAATTTTAAGGGAGATATCTCAAATTTTATGTTTCCCCCTCCCTCTAAACCCCCCTTTCCCCTGGTCCGATTTTACCCATTAACGAACTTGACCTTTTGAATATCAAAAGCGCCTCAAATACCAAATCTCATCCCGATAAAATGAAAACTGTGACCGCTAGAGTGATGACAGACACATATATATATATATATATATATGTATATATATATATATATATATATATATATATATATGTCCATAGATATATATATAAATTTTTCAGATGGTGATTTTTGACATCTACTAGGTAGGATCGATGGACATTTGAAGAAATTTTTGCGAAATTTTGACTTCGGTACGGGACCAATAGCTCTATTTCCTTTCAGGAAATTTGCTAAAATTAAATGTGTAACACTTGTATACCTAACATATATGAGATTCTGTACAATATTTTGTAAAGTATGTTTTTATTAAAATTTTATGACGCGGCAAGTTATTAGCGAATTTCCTGAAAGGAAATAGAGCTATTGGTCCCGTACCGAAGTCAAAATTTTGCAAAAATTTCTTCAAATGTCCATCGATCCTACCTAGTAGATGTCAAAAATCACCATCTGAAAAATTTATATATATATATCTATGGACATATATATATATATATACATATATATATATATATATACATATATATATATATATATATGTGTCTGTCATCACTCTAGCGGTCACAGTTTTCATTTTATCGGGATGAGATTTGGTATTTGAGGCGCTTTTGATATTCAAAAGGTCTATTTACTTTGTAAATGGCTCGGTCCTTTATCCCATATCATCACTTATTAAGAAGCAACTATTTTATTAAGATTTTCTCGAAAACTTACCTTTCTTACAAACGGAAAATTTAACAACTTTAATTGTAATTAAAATAACATATGAAGCATATTCCGATCTGATTTGTTGACAAGGTTACCGCCTCCTTTTTTATTAGATAGACATTTAGTATTTAAATAAAAAATAGCTAAATTAATATACCAGTATGTTTGAATACTCCAAATAGAAAACATTGATTGTTTTATTGTATTGTTACAATGTAACTTTTTTTAAGTAAACAAGTTGTTTAAAAATAAACCAGTTTATTTTCAATTAGCAATTCGTAATGATGAAAAGAATTAAATAAATTGTTATAATTTGTAAGAATTGCTCAAGGCGGTATATTACCAAATATTCAAGCAGTGTTATTGCCAAAGAAAACTGAAAAGAAAGCATAAATTTTATACATTGGATTATTGATAATAATATTCATCGATCATATATCATAGGCCTTTTATTAAAACGCCACAAATTAATGTGAAATAAGAGTGATATATTTTTTATTAAAATAACTATATAAAATTTAGTATATATAAGATGTTATTTGATTTGTTTCGATTATGACTTCTAAACTAATCGTTTATTACAGATAATTGATTATCAACGTTATAGTCTTTGAAGAAATGACTTGACCCGTTGGCTCCACTTCACAAAAAAAAATTCGTTACGCAGGAGCTGCGTCAACTTAGCGAATTTCCTTAGAATACATAAATCACTCTCTAGCGGTCATATTTTTAGTCTGATCAAAATGCCTTAAGGCAGTTTAAGGGGTGTTTTTCCCATTTTCGGAGGTTTGCGTTATAAGTAAGGAAAGAGTTCTGTTAACTTGACTTTATTTCGGGTCGATTGGTGAAAATTCCATCATTTCATCATATATAGAAATGAAAAACGTAATTTTGGGGGGTGTTTTTTCGATTTTTCGGGAGTTTGCAATAAAAAATATTAAGTTTTTCGAAATAACTTCCTAATTTGTAGCTATTAAGCGTCGATTGCAAAAAACTGCATCTTGTTGTATTTATAGAACAAAAAGGTTGGTTTTGGGGGTGTTTTTACCAAGTTCGAAGGGTTGTGATGGAAAAAAACCGATCTTTCTATCATGAATAGAAGTAAATAGGTAAGTTTTAGGGATGTTTTTCCCATTTTCGGTGTGGTTGCGATGTAGGTAATGAAATTTTTCAAAATATTCTGTTAATTTTCACGTTATTTCGGGTCGATTAGTGAAAATTCAAACTTTATAGCATTTATAGAACAGAAAAACATAATTTTGGAGGATGTTTTTCCAATTTTCCGAGGCTTCCGTTGCATAACTTTTAAAATCAACGCATACTGCTGTATTCAAATTGCAATATCTATTTCTATATGGTATAAAAATTAATAGGTATATATGATATATCGTTCTCTACATGGTAGTTTGCGTTAAACTAGTCTTAAAAATAAAAAATGTTAAATTTTCCACTTTTCCGATACAAATTTCGAGTTTTCGCAATTTTCCCGTCGGTTTGGGTACTACAGCTATCTACATGCCCAATATCAACTTTACAGCATATCTGGAAGTAGCTCATAATTTTGATATCTAATACTTAAGTTTTTGAGGGCGTTCCCGCGAATTTTGCATTTTTGAAGTGAAATAACTTTTTAACGGTTAATTCGTTAACGTTGGTTGAAAACATTGGTTCTTATAATTCCGTAAAGTATCTATATTCGAAATATCAACCCTGTAGCTCTTTCCGTTCAAAAGATACAGCACCCAAAAAATGAGCCTAAATTAACGATAAGATATAGCACTGTAGTGAAAAGTCCGAAAGTCTCCCTTAAATCTCGGCCTTGCGCACTACCGTGCTCTAGATATAAACTCTTTTACATACAGAGTGTAACAAAAATTTGCATACAGTCGTATATACAAATGAGACATCAGATAATTTAATGAATTTATAACTTTTTTTTTCAATATTTCATGCATGGGTAAAGCCTCTCATTTGTTTTCTGATCTTCATCGATTCTCTTGACTGCCACCTTCCCAAAAAGACACAAAAAATTTCTAGGATAACTCCTTAAAAGTTTTCAAATTACTGAACCTAGTTTATAGTACTAAAATCTGAATACTTTTTTGATTGTAGTAGTCGGTACAAATCCATGACCTATTTTTCACATGAAACTTTTCATGGAACTATTCAAAACGCATACTTTGGTGAGCAAGCGCAGTAGTATTTTTTGACGGAACTATGCTGTTATAACTCAATAGACCTGGCGTATATTTCGATGCAATCTTATATGTAACTTTAGATGTAAGAATAGGGTGATTGGCTTACTTCCTTGTGATTGGTTTACTAAGATCATATGACTGAAGTGGTTGACAAAGAAAGAAATATTTAACAAGACAAGAGTTATAAGCTATGAACAAAACATGCGATTGATATATTTCTACATGTACAAAGAGATGTACGTATCGTTACATCATATACATTTATTGCAGTTGAAAACTTTCATCAAAACTTTCACGTGTAAAAACGGGTCATTGTAAAATTATATCATTTATCATGTGCTTATTGAATTCCACCTGTGTTTTTACTTACCCCGCCAGGGAGGCAAATATCCATCTTTGAAACCATAGGATAGGTTAGATTGTTGCGGCTGTCGCAAACTTACTTAGACCGTAAGATCCATTGTGAAACCTGTACAGTAGGGATGGAAGACAAGAAATTTTTATGTAGATTAGGATAGGAACTTTGCCGATTATCATATGGAGTTCGTGAAAGGAAACTGCAGAAAACTTTCACAAGCATAGCCGATTCAATCAACCACCCCATTTTTATTTTTATTTTTTTAATTCACAGACTTCCCCCGTTTAGAATCGAACCCGCAATGTCCCAGTGCCAAGCAGTGAGGCATTGGACTTATTTAATATTATTTTGATAAAATATTTAAAAAGGAGTATACCTTCTTACGTGCGTACATAAGTGCACACACACAATTCTTTTATCGGCATTTATTTCCTTAGCATGAATAAAATTAATGCACTTATTACCTTTGAAACTCAACAATCCTAGTGGTTCAGTTGTTTAAGGCTCACTTCTCGGATCTGGGAGGTTGCTGTTTCGATTCCCAGCGGCGGCAGATTGTCAATTAAATTAATGTAAAAAAAAAAAATTAATGGGGAGGTTAGTTAACTAAACTGACGGCGTATGGACAAGAACGAAAGTAACCGGCTCTGCTTGTGAAGGGTTTCTGCAGTTTCCATCCACAAACTCCAAATTAATATCGGCGTAGTTCCTATCCAAGGCGGCAGCAGTCGCACAAACTACCAATTCCTAGCCTACTGCATAATTTCGGCATAATGCCTATTATGTACTAAACTGAAGTATTTTTTATATTTACATTCTATAATTCACATAAAACCACCTTATAAAATTTGAGATATAATTGATAATTATAGACTTAATGACTAATTTTAAAATTAATTAATATTATAATCTTTAGTATGATGATTGTACATAACATTTTTTTTTCAATTTTTAATTTTGTAATTAGATTATGGCTTAAATGTAATAAAATCATGCCAATTTTAATTTCCTTCCAATTAGCATGTTGGTTTTTGGAGCAACAAATTTTTGATTTTTGTAAGTATTGTTTTGCTTTGATTAGATTCTTGTATTTATAAAGTTTTTCCGTAAATATAAATCTGAAATCCAATTTATGTCCTTGAATTGTTTGAAGTAATATATTAATATTACTACAGTCATGGCACTCAGCCATACTTTCCTTCACGGTATGGAGTCATTCTTATTATTTGTTTTCGTTTTTTATGTACAATTAATAGGATATTTCAAATATATATGTTTCAATGTCTATGAATAACAATGGTTTCTGAGTAAAAAATTGAATATTAACATTATTGCAGCTTAATGCACGTGTGATGCTTTTTTAATCAAAGGCATCGTTAATTTATTTTAAATGGTTATGGATTGAATCTCTCACAATATTTGCATTTTAAGTATTTTAAACCCCCGCGCAAAAAGAGGGGTGTGTTTCTGATTCTAGTCTGTGGGTTAGGATTCTGCTAGTCTTGTCTGCCTGTTCTGTTTGTCTGTCTGCTAGTCTGTGGGTCCGTCTGTGACATTGTAGCTTTCAAACGCGTGGACCGATTTGTTTGATAAAAATAAGTCATTTTAAGTAGTAGTAGCGGAAAGGAGGTCGAAGCCTAGCAAGTAGACCTTTCTAAGCCCTTTTTACGGACCCGTAGTTTACGGATTCGTAGGTTGTGAGCTCATTTTTCAATACTTTTAAAAATTGATTTTTGCCTTAATCCTTTGGTTTTCAAAAATTACTTCAGTTAAAAGTTGTTCATCACAAATATACTAACAACTTTAATACCTACATTCATAAAAGTCCACAATAATGTTTATTATTTTTTGTCTTAAGTCATACAGGGCCTAACAAAAGAGATATTTAAGAAAAAAACCTGAGATTTCGGATAATTCAGCTACCGCCGACAGAAATAAAATTTACCCGAAATCTCAGTGGTTTCTTTTTTAGGCCCGTCATACCGGAATTTTATTGGATCAATCTCTTTATTAATATTTCTATTTCTATTTTCTATTTGTGAAAATATGGATTTCTCCATAAGAGCAATGCATTAAAACTCGAACTTTAACATTAAATAATTAATTCAAGACCCCCATAACCCCTTCTGAAAATTTTATAATTGATTTAATGCTCTTCAATTACATGTAAACAAAAAATCAAGCCTCAATCATTTTGGAGCTTTAGTGCTCGTACATCCTTAAGGCACAGATCTATTATGAAATTTCAAAAAGTGAGCGATACTTTTGCAGCCGATTGAACCTTGTATTGTGATCAGAGTTGCATGTATTTGCAAATTTTCAAATACGGCAATTGGAAGGTCGATATAATTAACTTCCCAACCTTGTTTACAAATATTACTTGTGTAAACGACAAATAATTGTGAGAGTAATATATTGAAAATTGAAATATTACACATCAAAAATGAGATTTCGTTCTACCGTGTTTTATTTATCGTGGATGTTGTATTTAGCTCTACTTTTCAGAAATGTAATTTGCGTTTCAAATCGATTTTACAATTAGAAATGAGTTGAAATCGATTTTCTGGATATTTTTACATACTTAGTCACATAAAAATCAACGTAATGCAAGCGTATTATACATGGATTAGAACGAATGGGTTTGAAATATTTTGAATATCAGAACTAGCTTATATTCACAGCTTCGCTGACGTTTTATTGTTATATCCCCGGCTCCTTTCATTTTTATAGATTAAAAACTTCCACTACTTCAAATATTTATCATTGCCACCGGCTTCCATTACTTCAAATATTTAAAATTGCATTATAAAATTGTAAACGTCTGTTTATTTGTATGTTTGTTTGTTTGTTTGTTGGAGTACCACGCTCGATTAATGATCTTGATGAAACTTCTGTTGTCGAAAAGATTAAAAATAGACATAAAAACTGGCTTTTATCTCGCTAAGAGAAATAGAATTCGAAAATATTTACTGAAATATAAATTTGGTGGAAGTGTCGATAAATATTTGTAGTAATGGATGCGGTGGCAATGATAAATATTTGACGTAGTGGAAGCGGTGGGATATTAGATTGATGTTGTTAATCTTTAAATGAAGGTAGTCGGGGATAACAATAAAACGTGGCAAAGTCGTGAATATAAGCTAATTCTTATATTCCAAAATATTTCAGACACATTCGTCAAAATTTGTCAGTTGTCAAAATTTACAAATTGCATCCATGAGTGAAAAAAGTAAATTAAATCGTTTTGGCCAAAAAGTTCCATATTTTCTCGAATGACATTGGAATACTTTAAAAACATGAATGGTATCGTACTTCGGCATATTTCGGAATTATAAAGTTTAAGAAAATAAATTGGAATATGACGAAGATGATTTTATAGATTTTATTTTAAGTTAAAATTATGCCCCGGGTGAGGATCGAACTCACGACCTTAAGATTATGAGACTTACGCGCTACCTACTGCGCTACCGAGGCTTGTGGATTAGCGGCCGTTGTACTAAACACTAAGAATATTTTAGTAAATTCAATGTTTGTATCCATTAATTTAGAAAAAAGCGATAATGTTTTGTGTAATTATTTTTATAGTAGTAACTTTCTAGTACTGTTTGATATAACAAATAATTTTAATAATATTCTTAAGGCAACAAGGATAGTGTTTAACAAATAGTTAGTAGTTTCGATACAGACCTAGTATTTTATTAAAAAAAAGAACGTGAAATGTTATTAAAAAATTCATTACGCAGGAGCTACGCCAACTTAGCGAATTTTCTTAGAACGAATATATCACTTGTGGAAGTAGATTTTAATAATTAAATCCGAAGCATTTATCCGAAAACTGAAGAAAAAGGCACAACTCAATTATAAAATTTTGAAAAATGACCTATACATCTGAAGTTTAGTGCCCTCACCATCGTATTATCCAATTGATATCTTGATGGAATTTAAAAATAAGCTACGAAACAGGAATTTGGTGGTAACGGTGTGAACATTTTTCTAGTAGTTATTCTCCAGAGTTTTATATTTAATATATATTATATTATGTTTATACTTGATCTTAAAGTTATAATTAAGTTTATAAAGAGTTAGTTATACTCGTACATGTATTACATGAATTGAATATTATAACAACAAGTCAACTATCGGTATAGATATGTAAATACATATTGCAAGAAAACGTGATAATTTCCTATCATCAGACTGAATTTGAATAAATACCAGCATTTTCATGAGGGAATTAATCATATCGTTTATATAATTATCTACTACAATAAATACCCTTGGATTAAACACATTCTATTAGATAAAGTAGTAAAATTCTCGATAATTGACGCGATTAATTCCATAACTCATTCCTACAAATTATGTAAATTAGAATTTGTTTACCAATTTTTTAAAATACTGTTTAATTAAAATATGTCGAACATGACGGCGAGCTTCAAGAAAAACCAAAAAGTTTACGCAGGAGCTGCGTCAACTTAGCGATTTTTCACAAAATAAATACATTTTTTCTGGAGTTACATCATAATTAAATTTTATCTTATTAATGTTCATGACGATCCGTGACCGGTAGAGTGGCTACAGACCCATATATAAATGAATATGTTTTCGTATTTGTTATGTATTTCAAAGGACAAGTTCATTAACGAATAGAATCGATGAAGGATAAGGAGCGTTTAGAGAAAGAAAAAAACACAAAATATGAAATATCCCTCTTAACCGTATAGAAAATTCATTTAAATACATTAAAAATATCAAATAGATAAATACATCTTGGGGTCTAAAAAGTATTGCACTACGACCTTATGGTCCATGAAACTATTAAGTAACCATTCTGATGCATTTATAATATTGATTATTATGGGTATTGTTTTTAAATTGAAAATTATTCTGTAAATATTAGAGTTACAGAAAATGCTCTGAAAATTAATTATAGGAAAATTGATTTACTACAACTTTATTTATAATAAATTTCTTCATTTTATCTATTTTATGAGAGAATTTCAAGATTCTACGTATTTTATTTAAATTGCAAATATTTCTGTAAACATAATGAAATATAGTAAAATATATTTACTGCTAATTTACTTCTTGCAAATTTTTCCATTTTACTAATATTCAGAGAGAAATCCAAATTTTTATTTTCCTCCCTCTCTCTAAACCTCTCTTTGCCCCTGTCCGATTTTATTTTGCCCATTACCGAACTTAACCTTTCAAATACAAAGAGCCCGTCAGATATCAAATTTCATAGTGATGAACCTAAAATTGTGGCCTCCAGAGCGAGTACAGACACACATATATATATATATATATATATATATATATATATATATATATATATATATTTACTGATTCCCGGATTTGATTATTTATACGCACATTGTTTTGACTGCTTTGATGTTTTTCATATCTGTGAGTCAACCACGATTGGTCTTCATTTTGTTCCAGTATATCGATTCCAGAGGGCACTGTATCATTGTGCGGTGCGTATGGACAGTGATAGATGCACTACACAATGTAGACGTAGTGTAGTAAATAATATTTAACATTAATTCTCTATTAGCAATGCTTTCCAACACGTACAGTATACTCTGACCGTCATCTTAATCACGACAAAATGATTGATTACTTCATTATATTTTCACTATATAACGCATGAAGCGGCGTACATAAAATATAATTTTCGAATAATAATAACAATAAAATACCATCGTAATACTTTACAGGCATATTACAAGTTTACCCACAGTCGTTAAGTGGTTGGTTATTTAAAATTCAAAATTCGATTGAACTATAAATACATTTATGACTTATAAAAATATAGTATAAATGTTATATGCGAAGAAAAAAAAAATTAAAAAAATCTAGATGCCGCATAGTTGCTATTGCTATTAAAATACTAAAGTACTGTGTACACTTGGTCACAAAAGTTGATGTAATTTTTTTTAAATTTTTCTGTTAATTTGTTCATTATTTATTCGGTTTTCGAAAAAAAAATTTCGAAAAAAACTTGTTACTATATTTCTAATGAATAACTTTCATCCGAAACATTTTTTCGAAAACCGAATCAATAGGGCACAAATAAATTATTAAATTAAAAAAAAATGATATCAACTTTTGTAATCCATAGTACATTAAGTTGAAAAAAAAAACATATCATTGTATATTTGTTGTAAATATATGTCGTAGCTGTAGCATCAAAGGCTGCTTTATTATAATAACTCTAGCCAGAATTGAAACTGAAAAATATTTTTGTGAATATAGATTCGGAAAAATTTTAACGAAAACGTACATACAAACTTACAAAGAATAAATTTAACAACTGAATACTTTATCAGTTATTTTTCTTATACATGCGCATAAATGTATAAAAACTTTACAGTATATCGTAGGTATGTAACTACTTAAAACAGTGTATCACATATAGAGTAGCTAAATAGCTAAATTATGTATCGAAGTGGTGGATGCTACAAGATGTCCTTCAAAAATATAAAAAAGGTCCTTAATGTCCTTAATATATCCATAAAATGCTCTTAAAATATCAATTAATACACAAATTTTCGTCTAAAATAATTTATTTTCATTTGTCCCATTCTACAAGTGCAGTAATACCTCAAAGGTTACATTGTATTTTTTTAAATTATTTTTTGTTAGTTAAAACGGTTGAACCGATTTTGATGTGGTTTTCACCAAACGGTTCTGAATTGAGTAACATATGCTACAAAAAACATATGCTTATTGTTCCATGCATCCGTGCTCGTGTGGTATAATCTATATTTTGAACTGTGCAGGATAGGGAAAATCTTTAAAAACATAAAATATTTGCCCAAAAAAACAACAAACAACTTTTGTTAGAAACTGTTTTTTCATGCATGCAATATTTCTGGTTTAAATACAGAATTAACGCCACATTTACGTACCGTATTTACACCAAACCTATGGGATGTATGAAAACAAGTTTCAAACAAAAGTTGTTTGTTTTTATGATATGCATATTTGTTTATGTAAAAACTTACTCTATCTCGCACCGTTTAAAAACTTCAGAGTCATATTTAGTATTATATTTCAGTTTTTGACAAAGTTGGAGTAAAAACATCGTTGATTTTTTACAGTGGTTTTCGATCATACGAGTTGACCAAATTATTAAGTTGTAGTACTTCTTAGTCGTAGAATTTTATGTTTTTTAATTTATAAAAGAGTAAAAATTTCCTAGAAATGAATTGTTTAGGATTTAGTAGTCAGAATCTAAAAAAAGACCGAAAAAATCAAAGTTTTCGGGACACCCCTTATACAGCACAAGCAGAAAATTGGTGCAAACTTCAATAAACTCTTTTTACACGCAAATGAAGAGATTAATACTGTTACCAACTTTCCAGGAATTAATTACCATACACCTCATTTTTTGTTTTATTTTGCTTGGCCTTTTGGGTATTATTAAGAAAATTGGGTTATTGTTCGTATCTCCTACGCGACGAATTTTTTTTTTAAATTTTGGTTAGCATAATTATAATAAGGCGGACTTGAAAATAACTGCGACATACATAACATTGATTTCGACCGACTGTTTCGTGCTGTGCATTGTGACTCATTATATATTCGAATCACAGTAAAAATATTAAATGTTATTTTCGGATACATTATAAAAAGAATGAAATGAAATGAAAATAATAATAATAAAACAATTAACATGTGTATTGTTTATAAATATTAAGAATTTAATTATTTTGTAAAAAGAGGATGTGTGTTTGTTATTATAAAATAATTAATTTTTACTTTTTGTTAAATTATATCTTAAATTCATAAAAAATGTATTGTTTTACTTAAATAATTAAAAGATTTTATCAAACGTTTCTTGGAAGTGGTTTTCCAAACCTATATTTCAGCTTAGCAAGCAGATAGCTCCCCGGCGGCTGGTTGTGCAACCAGGCTTACCGATTCTAAACGAACTCATATCATATTTAAAACTATATCAATGAATTTTAGAAGCAACAACTAAAATATATCGAAACGGTGGATTCTTCTGCAAAAACGATACAAACAAATGAAAATAATAACTAACTGAGTTAATTGCGCAGTAAATACCCGGTATATACTGAATTTATGAAAAAAAATTCAAACGAAACTTGTTTATTTTAAAAAAAAGGAACATTTTTTTTTGTCGTTAAATTCTACTTCTGTCTCTTACGATTTCGAAAATAGACAGTTTGGTCCATTTTGCCCAAATTTGGTCCCATTTGAACTTACTTTTTAGCTCTAGAACACACATACAAAATTTCAGTTCTCAATCTCTTTTTGTGAGTTATCGTGTTGACGGACGGCCAGGCGTATATAATGCCGAAATGAACTAATTCGGTCATTTTATGAACATTTATACTAAATTTTTTTTCTGCTATGAATTTTATCAACCGTTAACCTAAGTCGTCACTAAAGCTAATATACCCTGTTGTCTATACTAATAAAGCCGAAGAGTTTTTTTTGTTTGTTTGTTTGAGCGTGCTAATCTCTAGAACTGCCAATCCGATTTGAAAAATTTTTTTTGCGTTAGATAGCCACATTCATGAGGAAGGCTATAGGCTATCTAGCATTACGTTAAAATTCTTAATTAGCCTTGAATATTGATATTTGTAAAGTAAGTCGGAAAAAAAAATATATTCAATAGATATACATAGGTCGCTGGTTCAAATCCGGCTGGAGGAAGAATTTTTTATTAAATAATTTATTTTTTAAATTTAATTTAATTTATTTTAATTTGTAAAGTAAGTTGTATCCTATAAAGTACTGTTTTGTTGACAATAAAACTGAAACAGTTTAGACTCTTAGGGAATATTGTTCTATAATATATGATATATTTTTAAGTTTAATCTCGTTAATTTTTTATTGAAAAAAATCCATTAACAGCGTTTTATTTATTAAGTTGAAAGAAAGAAATTAGCCAAATGAAAATATTTACCTTTATCTTTATCCGTCCGTGTGTTATCGAAGAAACTGGTTGTTAACGCTTTCCTTTTTAAAAGATAAGCACGTCGTTTTGGTTTTGTTACGGGTACCGCCGCTGAATCTATAAACAAAAATTATATTTTCAATTACAATGATTGTTATCAAACAACTAATAGCAGAATTTTTAGTTGCTCGAATATTTCTAATAAAGAATATTTCTAGTTGGTAAACCTATAAAAATTTAGACCATTACCAAAATTGTTTATTATTTTTACAGAAAAGTGATCTATTACCAATCTCATAGAAGGATTTTGTTAAAATAAATTATTTTTATCTAGCTTTAGCGTCGTAAAATTTATTTGATTTGGTTTAGGACACCAGCGTCATGGTGTAAATGTCCTTAAATTAAAATTCAATCATATAATACGAACTTGCGAATTTCCTTAGAATACATAAATCACTCTCTAGCGGTCACAATTTTAGTGTGATCAAAATGAAATGTCGTATCTGATATGATTTTAGTATTTTCAAGACCAATTTTATTAATAAATGATATACGTCAAGGGAAAAGGTGGCCATAGAGAGAGAAGAAAACACAAAATATAGAAAATCTCTCTTAATATTAGAACAATCGAAAAATTTGTAAGGAGTGAAGTTCTAGAAAATCAAATTTGTTACCTAATCATTTTTTCCAAACTCTAATGTGTACAGAGATATTTAGAATTTTAACTTTCAACCTTTAATCGTAAATATTTCAGTAAATATTAGTGTAACAGAAAAATAATAAAGAACAAAATTACAGTACCTACAACTTTACTTCTTATAATTTTTCGACTTTTCGTATATTAAGGGAGATATGAAAATTTTGTGTTTATTTTTACGAAATTCCAATTCCAATATTGGTACAAAAACAATAGCTGCATTTTCTTTGGAGGAAATTCGATAAAAAAACAGAATCATGTTTAATTTAAAAAGTCTACAATCCCAAATGAAATAAGTCTGCAAGACACATTTTATACACCGAAAGGTTAAATGCTTTACATTTTATAATTAATAAAAATACGTACCACTTGGTATTCGAACCGTTACACCAAGATTCAAAGCTTGTAATTTCGCAAGAGCAACTTTTTGTAATACTCGACGTTCAACTTCCGTTAATTGCAGCAAAGTTGTATCTTGTAACGTAACTTGACGTCCGGTCACGTTTGTCCACGTGCACTGTCCCTTTAAAGGAAAGAAAAACACAATTATTAATAAAAACGACGAGTATATCTCCTTCAACAACTTGTAAAACTTATGTTATCAACTTATCAACTTTTATAGAATCGTTAAATTGATTTTTTATTACCAACTAAATGTGTATTTTATTAAAGTTCAAATTTTGCTAACTTTCTAGTTAGTCGTTGAGACATTTTATTATATTATAAAGGGTGCTGATTTTAAACAATCATATTATTTCCACATGGATGTGTTTTGGAACCATGGTTAGGTTATTTGAAGATCAATTTGCATTTTTCAAATGGAAACCAGTTTGGAACCAAGAAATAGCTGAGGAATAAAAACTTTTTTACAAAAAATAGAACCGGCGAAAGAAGAAAGTAACTGAAAAGCAAAAAATAATAACTTTGTAACAAAAAATTAAACCTTCCAAAAAAGAAAGGAAAAAATAAAAAAGTAACTTTTTTGTCTAAGTCCTACACTAATGTAAATACCTAAATAATTTTGAGTTGGCGTCAAAAAATCTCCATCGAAATGGGCGAAGGGTTAGTCTGATTTTCGGTTAAAAGTAAATATTACAAAATATTAAATATTGTTTGTTTGGCGCCGACTCAAAATTATTAAGATATTTACATTAGTGTAGGACTTAATTAAGGTTTAATTTTTTGTTACAAAGTTTTTATTTTTTGCTTTTCAGTTACTTTCTTCTTTCGTCGGTTCTATTTTTAATTAGAAAAGTTTTTGTTTTTAATTTTTTTGTGGCTTATAGTGTCATTAGAACTACATATGTGTGTCAAGTTTCAACAGAAACGGTTCACAGATGAAAATTCAGTGGAGAACAATCAACCGTTCCTTATTTTTGTAACTTTAGGGGCGAAATTTTTTTTCAAATTTATATGGTACCAATTTCGAAGTATATCTTATCCAATTAAAAAAGAATTATCGAAATCGGACTACTCTGTAAAAAGTTATGCGTGTTCATACCTAAACAAAAATAAAATAGGTGTTGAAAAACGTCGTTGGTTAAAAAACATTCAAATTGCGCAAAGATATTGAGTGTTTTCAAATAGTGTTTACACAGAGATCATATATATGATATTTTTCTTTGTTGAAATCGCTGGAAAGTCTTATTTTTTATTTTTTGTGGCTAAAATTTGAAATTTTCTTTTCAAATTTAAGTGGGACCAACTTTAAAGTACAGCCTATCCAACAAAAAAAGAATAATCAAAATTTGACTACTCGGTAAAAGTTATGCGTGATCATACATTTAAAAAAATATATACAGGTTGAATTGAGTACCTCCTTCGTTCGTCGGTAAAAAATTGCATTAATACTGGGTTATTAGGCCTATTATGGTTAAAAATTAACCATTTTATCGCCGTTTAAAAAAAAAAAGAATTTTCAAAGAAAAGATTGCATTTATTTAGAAAAAATTTAGCATAAAGTTTTTATTGGTGGTCAATAAAAAGGAATAGATTTTTGTTTATGTAAAAATAATTAAAAAAATTTTTGGTTTTGTTTAATTATCTTTTACATGTATTCAAATGTTTTATTAATATACAAAAAAAAACATCGATTCCTATTTATTGACCACCAATGAAAACTTTTTGCACTGAACAAATTTTAAGACCATATATTTCTCTAAAAACCTTATCTTATATTTTTCTTTTTTTTTTATGGCTATAAAGTGGTTAATTATTAACGAAAAAAGATATTACTACCCAGTATTAATGTATTTTTTCCACGGCTATCCGATTCTGTCAAGAAATATGGGTTCCCATTTGCCAAACGCAAAATTGATCTTCAAATAACCTTGAAGGCCATGGTCAGGATGAAAATGAAGTTCATCGTAAGATGACTCCTCCAAACAGCACAACTATTATTCGGGTAATTTTTTCCAAAAACGCTTTCCTGAAGAAAAATATCAAGATGAATTGTTTAAAATGAGCATCCTGTATATTAAATACTTTACAACAAAGAATTATCGAAACGATCTGTTATTATGAATGTTGATACCAGAGCCAATAAATATAAAAATGTATTTTATAAGTTAATCCAAGGAGGAGCTATATTATTAACTTAAGTTATATCACAAAACTTTCGTTGGCATAATCAAAACTTAATAATAAAATTGTAGACATGGTCAATTCTGTAAATGGAAAATATTTTCAATTAAGATAATAGGTACTAAATTTAATTAATATCCTATATGGTATTAAAGACCCAGCATTTGTACATTTATTGATTTGTTTTCGAAAACGGATCTAAGGATTTCGATAAATCTAAATCTAATCCATTTTTTTAATATTAAGGAAGATATGACACATTTTGTGTTTTCCCCCAACTCTAAACCCTCCTTCCCCGTTGCCAGATTTGACCCCTTGACGAACTTGACCATTTGAGTACCAAAAGCGCCTCAAATACCAAATTTCATTCCAATTGGAATAAAACTGTCACCGCTAGAGAGTCCACAGACATATAAACTTTATATATATATATATATATATATATATATATATATATATACATATAGGTATGTATACAAATACATTTATTTTTTAACATCTAGTAGGTAGGATCGTTGAACATTTGAAGAAATTTTTACGAATTCCAACATTGGTACAAAAACAATAGCTTTTCTCCTTTGGAGGAAATTCGCTAAAAATACCTGGAACATATTATAAACGATCTTTTCATAATTTAATCATTGTGTTTAAATTGCTCCAGCCAATGATTAAAATTTTGAATAAACCGTAAGAGTAATCAATCGACTTTTATCCAGAGTACCTTTTTTTTAGTAAACAACATACTTCATTTAAATTTCGTAGCTAAAACCCTTTGTTTCCATTAGCGTAGAAATTGAGGGAGGTTGAATAATCAAAATTCCCACGTTCTACGTCAATGATATGATATGACCAAAATTTTCATTAGGGTTGTTTTGTATGACAAGACAGTATCACTTTACCAAATTATATCAAAATCGCGCAATCTGTTCTAATTAAAATAAAAACTATTTAAAAACTCAACTTCAAGAGCGTACAGCGCCCAAACGGTGCAACTTTTACTGGAGAAAATTTAGCTCAGTCGTTTTGTTTTAAGCCATAGTATATGTGGTTAAGCATTGTAAAGACCTTTTAGGGACATTCTGTTTATATACTGATAACTTTTATTCGAAACATTGATCCAAAAACCGAATTATTAAGATACAAATCAATAATGAACTTTTGAAATGATAGCGCAGCTTTTGCTGTCGATAGTACAACATATAGGGTGGCGCATAAGTAACGTTATGATTTAATTAGTGAATACGTTTTATGTTTACGTTTTTTTCTTCTTTTTTTTCAGAATTAACTTTGAAAAACTTGTGAAATTTATGATGGAAAGACTCAGCACAGAACAAAGAACCAAAGTTGTTCAATTTTATTTTGAAAGTCAGCATTCGATTATTCAGACACAAAGATCATATCGAAATTTCTTTCATGTTCCCGCAATTTACCGAATGGTTCAGAGTTTACGGCAACATGGGACCGTTTGTTATCTTCCGCGGGCTGGAAGACCTTGTGCAATTCGAAATGATGTGACATTGCTCGGTTGCAAGTAAGTGTTGAGGAAAACCCCGTAGGCGGTCTTTGCAACGAACTGTAAAGACGGTCTTTACAAAGAACTCTAGGCGGTCTTTGCAAAGAACTGTACATACGATACACCTTTTCCCATATTAGATTCAATTGGTTTGCGAGTTAAAACCAAATGATGCACAAATACGACGCATTCATTAAATAAATCATAACGTTACTTATGCGCCACCCTTTACAATATACAAAAATAGTTTTTAAAACTTTACAACAATAATATAATTTTATAAAAACTACTGTTTTCCAAAAATAACAGCCGTACATATTAAATTTAGATGCATTGACGTAAAATTAAATTTTGTATATAATCTTCACCGTTCTATATACACACAATATACACACAAAGTGAGTAAGTTGTGTTGAGAATAACGGCCATGACACCAATAATTTTTAGTTTTTTTTTTTTTTAATATGATTTTACACCATAAGTTCGAAACTGAACGAACTTAAACATATGGTTTTCAATTATTAAGAAGAGGAATCATTGAGAATGTTGTTTTTCTCTATTTGACAACATTCATAAAATTTCTAACATTTATGGATATCTTTACAATTAAACCGTCAGCGATTAATCGGTAGAAGATTGCCCAATCATGGTCTGATTTTGACTGTCCACAAGCTTGACGTTAGATAGATAGATAGATACATCTTAGGGTCTAAAAAGTATTGCACTTCGGTCCATTATGCTCCCCAATCTACTTCAGACCGACGAGATTCGCTTCTCCCATATGTTGACAATAGCCAAGAGCTTATCAGGTCTTCCTGAAGGTTCACATATTCGGGGTGAGATGCACCGAATATCATGTATTTGGTGTAACCTAGAGGTTCACAATCAAAGATAATGTGGCTGAATGTTTCTTCCTTCTCGCCACACAATCTGCACACAATGGACACGTTATGGAGTCCCAATGTGTGCAAATGCTTCCGGTAACCCTCTGCAGTTGCATCCTGTTCAGCTTCAGTACATCTTGGTTGCACTCTGAAGCAGTATTTTCCCGAGCTCCTGCTGCGATTCTTTTTCCCAGTCATCACCGTGTTTAGCATTTGACCACTCGTTGATCACCTATTTACATGCAGTCCTTGGAATTCCTAAAATAGGCTCTGGGCCTATAAAGGGTATTCCGACTCCCTTCTTTGCTAAGGCATCTGCTTTTTCGTTTCCTTCGAAACTACTGTGGCCCGTCACCCAGATCAATTTAACATTGTTCCGTTTTGCCAGCTCCAGCATTTCTTCCAGACAATCCTTGACTAACTATCTTTGAGGTGACCTCAGTTCCAGGCAAGGTTTTTAAAGCAGCTTGACTGTCCGAAAGAATACATACGTCCTGGTTTATGTAGCCTTTACGTAGATTTTCACGGACGCAAGCTAGTCTCTGGAACACACATATAAAATTTCAACTCTATCTCTTTTCGTTTTTGAGTTATCGTATTTACGAGCGGATAACTTTGAGGAAATGGACTAATTAGGTCATTTTATGAACTCCTATATCAAAATTTTTGTTCTTCCATCAATATTTTCAACCGTTACAAAGTCGGGACTAAAGTTAATATACCATGGTAATTATTATATACCGGATAAAATTAAAAAAACAAAAATTGAACCAAAATTTTAAGTGATTGAACTAGTTTTTTTATATTATAGTAAAAATGCAGCTTTTATAATTGCATTGGTGGAGGTACCTCTATTTAATTCAAGCTTAGATCAAAATTTAGATGAAAACGATCAAAAATTGTTATCTAAATTCAAAACGAAAGTTTTCACAACTATCTTCTTGAGAAACTTTTTGACTAAATTTCTCAGTATTTGTTTAGTGTAAGAAAAGTATTGATAAAAATATTCTACAGTGAATAAAAAAAAAAAAGAAGCGGTTTGTGTTAGAAGAATACAGCATTTAGTACACATTGGAGAAAAACTTATTTGATTCAGTGAACTCACACACACACACACAAATCCAATGTTATAAAATAGGGATCCCAATGGAATATATTTACCACTCTCAAAGGTCAGTTTTGCTTCATACACAATTCAAAATAAGTTTTGTTAACATTTACAAACTTTCAAAACATGAAATTAGAATCCTCTGGAGCTGATGCGGTTATTCGATGATGTGAATTTTTATGATTATGAATTTTTATTACCATCGATTGGTGAGCCATCTATTAAAAACAGTCTCAAATTACTGATTTAAATATTTAATATGATATAATATATATCCTAATTATAGTTACAGCTATATCATATTAAACAAAGTTTAATCTGGATTTTTCTTCGTTTATCATTTTATAACCTATATAACTTTTGTTTGAAACATACGATTTTTTCTATAACCGACCAAAACGTTCCTATAACTTTAAAAAACAACGTAAAAGTTTTTTCCCACCTGGATATAAATTTTTATGCGTGCTAAATCCAAAACAGGACGAGGTGTCATGAAACACCTCCATAAGACTCCATGTATTAGAGAAGGATAGACCTACCTATTATTAGCAAACTTTAGGATTTTTTTTCTTAAAAACTAAACGTGGAATCTCTCGAAAGCTTCGAGAAATTGTGTGTAAGTTTATAATATATCGGTAAAAAAATTTCAAGAGACTATAAAAATTATTTTTATAGAAAAGCACCTTAAAATACACAATATCTTTAATTAATTGAAATTTTTTCGTTACTATTTTATATTTCCAAATGAGTAACGTACTGCTATCACACACATATTATTTACGGTAAAGAATAAATTTGAAAAATAATTTACTTTAGTATTCAAATAATTTACTTGTAAAACTGTAGAACATGTAAAAATTAAAAAAACTTATTTGATCATTTAATTTTATTGAAAAAAATTGATTTTAATAAAATAAAAACATATTGAAATCTTTGTCTATAACATAAAATTATACCAAATTTTGGGTTTTTCAAATGTGGATTTAATATGGCGTACTAATCGAATTAGTTTAAGCTTCAATTGAAGCTTAAACTAAATTTCAACAAAGTGATTAATCAATATTATAAATAAAGTGTCTTATTGATATATCTGTGATAAACACGCATTCGCCTAAAAGTGCTGTTGGATTTTTGTCTACTAATGGATCTGTTTATATGTTGGATCTTTCGAATTAATTAAATAATAACAATAACGACTTTCATAACTGGGCTTTATGAATAGCCGGACTTTATTAGCCGACAGTACGTTATGTATATAATCTTCTAAATATTCCCAAAATCATGCTTAATGTATTAAATTTTAACTCTTTGAACTTAATATTATTTTATTATGTTTTCTTTCATTGGAAGAAAAATACAAACATTGCATGGGTAGGAGAATTTCGGAAAAACGTAGATCATAAAAATAAGATTACGTTTTTTTTCACATATTGTCAATCAATTTAAAAATAAAAGTTGTCGTTTCGAACTGACAAAATTGCAAAAGCACTGTACAGGCTATAGAAGTGAAACTTCTTAACAATACAACGATATATAACGATTTATAGTGTGCTAGTATAGTTTATAGTTGGGAGCACAATGGACCGTAAGGTCGAAGTGCAGTACTTTTTAGACCCCAGGATATATCTATCTATAGTTTATAATTTCTATGGAAATGACAATCAAAATTGACATTTCAAAATTTAAACAAAATTTTAATAATTTTATAGTTTAGTAATTTTTTAGAAGTATAGTTTCTGTGGAAAAGACAATCAACAAAATTTTAATAAAACAAAATATATAGCTCTCTTTCTCTCTACTTCATATCTTTCCTCTCTCTCGAGTAACGAAATATGTTTAAACGTAATGCATTCTTAAAATTTCACTCTCAATCCTTGTCCACTTATTGGTTATCGAAACGCCGCCTAAGAAGTTTCACTTCATAAATTATTATTTGACATAAATATCCTACGCACACTTTATGATAATTTTTTAAAGCCCGAGCTACGCCGGCTATTTCAGCTTGTATTCTAGAATAAAGACTTGCGTTTATCATACTTTATGCGTTTTTCATATTGTGCCTAAAATTATCTCTTTATTCATATTACATAACTTTGCAAAGGGGGTCAACCCAATTTGCAATTCGGTCCCACATTCACTGGGACATACATAAATTGTTCAATTTAACATATTATAAGTTTTTGAAAAATTTCAATGTACTTTTTCTTCTATTAAATCAATTTTCTTTTTAAATATTATTTTTCAATTTCTAATATATACCGAAATATATATATATATATTAAAAAAGACATAAATAGGTCATAACTATTAAGTTATTTCGGTTACTAGAATGATAGATTTTGACTGAGACTGATTATAGTAATTATTGCACTCATTAAAAAGTTGTCAGTTCAAATGGGATTTACGAACAAAAAAATATTTTAAATTATCTACCGTCAAACTAAACACATATTTCAATAACCAAATTAATATTAACTATTTTTATTATTAACAAGAGCGTTTTTATTATTAAGTATAGCACAAAAATTGTCGACATACCTATATATATATATACAATACATAAATTAAAATTGTTTTTAACAATAGTTTGTTGGACATTTTTCGATCAATCAATAAAGAAAAATAACTCTATTTGTTTATTACATTTAAAATTTTGCCCCAATTCCTAGAACATTTATTTCTATTTTATAAATACGTATTTCGACTACAATGTAGTCATCATCAGTATGAATTACCTAATCGTAACTATCTCTGGGATATGGATTCAGAGATATGTTGCTTGTTGCTAATTTGGTGGGTGTCTCACGGTTGATTTGTATAAACTTAGGATAAATCTGTGGAATTTACACTTTGTTAAAAAATGTATATCTATTGATAGTAGGTATAATTTTTTCGCTAGTTTGCGGAATTTGTTGTTCTCAAATGACCGGGAAGCCATATTAATAACTGTTATTAAAATAATCAAAGATAACTCTATCTTTTTTGAAACTGCATTTCAAATTTTGCCCCAATTTCTAGAACATTTATTTGTATTTTAAAATACGTATTTCGGCTACAATGTTGTCATCATCAGTATGAATTAGCTAATCGTAACTATCTCTGGGATATGGATTCAGAGATATGTTGCTTGTTGCTAATTTGGTGCGGGTCTTACGAATTCATACTAATGGTGACTACATTGTAGTCGAAATACGTATTTTAAAAAATACAAATAAATGTTCAAGGAATTGGGGCAAAATTTGAAATGTAAGTTCTCTTTGATTATTTTAATAATCTTTATCTATTTGTTTACTTAAAAAATTGTATAAATTGTATGAGATTTTAAATACTTTCCTAACATTATTTGACATCAAATGCATGATATGAAAGTCAACACCTAGAATGGGAATCGAACCCACGGCCTCTGGCATTCTAGACCAACCCGCTGCCTCTGAGCTACTCGGAGATGTTATGGTAGTGGAATGCATATGATTTCTCACTATCTTGATGTCACTGTATTATTAATTTGTTTATTTACTATTTATTAATTTTTAATAATTATATGGTTGCCTTTCGGTTATATTATAGTGACAGCAGAGACTAGCGTTTACTTAATTTGACATTTAAGTAATATGTCTGAAGATTGATAACATTCTTTACATTAAATATTACCGAAAATTTGATCTTAAAAAATATTACCGAAAGGCAACCATAGATAGATAGATATATCTTGGGGTATAAAAAGTACTGCACTTCGACCCTATGACCCATTCTGCTCCTCCATTTACTTCAGTCTGGCGAGATTCGCTTCTCCCATATGTTGGCAATTGCCAGGAGCTTGCTGATCAGGTCTTCCTGAAGGTTCATATATTCGGGATGAGATGCACCGAATATCTTGTATCTGCTGTAACCGAGAGAATCGCAGATAATGTGGCTAGATGTTTCCTCCTCCTCGCCGCACAGTCTGCCCATAATGGATCCGTTATGGAGTCCCATTGTGTGCAAATTTTTCCGATAGTCTCTTGGATACATTCCGAAGCAGTATATTTTCCCAGTGATCACGGTGTTTAATTAATATTATTAATTATATATTTTTTGAGTTATACAGTTTTTTATTCAAAAATTGCAAATGAACTCAAAATTAGTTGTATAAAAAAAAAAGTTTTTTTTTTAATAGTCATATCAAACTAAATTTAGCTGTAATAGTAAAACAATTGATTTTTGTTTCTGGTGACGTCGCCAAAATCTGGTTTAAGTACAGTACCTCACAGATTTAGATACATACGAAAGTATCTACATATACAAATTGAGAAAACAGATAATAAATTTAGACAGTGGCCCAATTCCTAATTCTGATTTAATAAAATTAAACCATTTTCAAAAAAATCGAATACCTGAATATCAAGGTTAACTTCGATACCCTCACTTTAGTGACAAAAACAACGCCACATAGTCACAAAAGGATACCGTCAATAAATATATGGGGTTCTACACACACCTAATCCTTTAGTCAGTTAACTCAAATAATCCTCAGATCAGATCATACCCTCAGTCAAATCATATAAAAAGACAGAACTTTTTTAATATCATTGTGAGACACGCACCAAATTAGCAACAAACAACATATCTCTGAATCCATATCCCAGAGATAGTTACGATTAGCTAATTCATACTGATTATGACTGCATTGTAGTCGAAAAACGTATTTCTAAAATATAAATAAATGTTCTAGGAATTGGGGCAAAATTTGAAATGTAATTTCAAAAAAATCTCTTTGATTATTTTAATAATCTCTTAATAAGAGTTCTCTTTGATTATTTTAATAATCTTTATTATTCCTTAATGGCTATTATGGCTATTATGGCTAATATGGCTAATATTCTAATATTTTATGCTTCATCGAAGAAAATTCTAATAGTCTATATAGCACTTAAGTGATAAATTTTTGAGAAATACTTTTTTTAAACTAATTACTTATTTATTCATGGAGGTGAATGTTTTATTGTTTTATTGAAAATACCTACACAAATTAAATCATCTATTTAAACATTTAGAAAATGTACAAACGAATTTACTTGGAATTTTTTCTATTAAAAATCTTGAAGTTTATATAATAATATATTGATTGATTCATTCGTCGCATATGTAAATAAAGTACGAGTAATAATAATATATAAAAAATACTTCAAATTTTTTCAGTATCTTAAAAAATTTATGTATAAATATGAATTTAAAAAAATTCGTTACACAGAAGCGCTACTTAGCGAATTTTCTCAGAGTACATATACTATTTCTCATTTGGAAATTGATATTTCAATTAACTTTTTTATTAAAATGTTATATACTTTGTAGACACTCTAGCACTCAGAATTTTATGATCCAAAAAAAATTTCGTGTCTGATATAATTTTGGTATTTGGAAGGCCAAGTTTATCAATAAGTAAATCGGCCAACGGGAAAGAGAGGAAGGTTAGCTTCGAGAAAGAAATAATCAGGTAATAGATTGTACTAAAATTTATGTACCACAACTTCACTTATTATAAATTTTTCCATTTTACTAATATTAAGAGAGAAACTCAAGATACATTTTATGGTTCCCCCTCCCTGTAAGCCCCCCCTTTCCCCTTGCCCGATTTTGCCCAGTAACAAACTCGATCTTTCAAATACAAAAACTACGTCATATACAAATTTTCATTTCAATCAACCAAAAACTGCGACCTACAAGCCCGTACATCCATATATATATATATATATAAATATATATATATATATTTATATATATATATATGTATATATATATAAATATATATATATATATATATATTTATATATATATATATATGTATATATATATATATATATATATATATATATATATATATATATATATATATATATATATATGTATATTTAAATTTTAGTGATGGTAATTTTTGATATCTATACTAGGTAAGTTCGATGAACATTTGAAAATTTTTTTCCAAAATTCCTTCATCGGTACAAAAATACAAAACCTTTACCTACATTTTCTTCGAAAACAATATACTATGGCATAATAACACTTTGCTAATCAGCATCTTGTTCTAACACGCTTTTAATAGCTATGTGACAACTAAGTAACAACTAAAATTCAATTGTCACCCTATTCTAATTATCAATTTTATTGATTGAATACTTTACAAATGTATGGAATTCTGATGAAAATACAATAATAAGGTACCATGTAGATTTATTTATGTGTTAAAGTGAAGATAATTACGGTATGTGTGCCTTTGTGTTTAAATTACCTTAGCTATATGAGAAATTACCAGTCCAAGTGGTCGAGCAGTCTAAGGCGTTATGTCTGCGCAGTATGCCTACTTGGAAACTGGAAGGTTATGGGTTCGAATCCCGACATCGACAGTTTGCCAATTATTAAGAAAGAAAAAAGGGGGGTTAATTGACTAAACTGTCGGCGTATGGACAAGAACGAAGTAACCGGCTATGCTTGTGAAGGTTTTCTGCAGTTTCTTTCCCACACTCCAGATGAATATCGGTGTAGTTCCTATCATAGTCGGCTGCAGCCGCATATCCTACCAACTCCTAGTCTATACACATAAATTCCTTCCACTCCACTCACATGCTCACATCCTTAGGCATCACATTGGACCTTATGGTCGAAGTGTATCCCGTCCAGGGCAGCCTCTACAATCTATCTAGCTATCTGTATGAGAAATTTCTTTTTAATTTCGATTTATAAATACTGATAGAGGTTGAGGAGATATATAACTTTAATAAAAAGTATCGGTTTAATTTTAATTTTCCATCTTTGTAGACGTTAAAAATGTGTATAAATATTCCAATACGAGTAATATTCTGCAAGTTAGACAGCTTTACCAATAAACTGTAACCTACAGACGGATATGGTGAAACTAAATAATTTACTGACTTTTCAATGGTACGGAGCCCTAATAAAAATGAAACACCTTTTGATATAAATATACGTATACATAATATATATAATAAAGAAAATAAACAATTTCTATTTTTTTCGTATAATTTGTGAATTAAAAATTTTTTTTTGTAAGTACTAATAGTGAAATGAAAAAACGCAGATGCTTTCAAGAAATTATTTTACTCAAATTTAATTTTAAAGATTCACTAATCTTCGGATATGATCGGATTATTCTAATTTATTTGAAAAAATGAAACTTGATTTAGTGCGATCGCGAGAATATTGCCTTGCCTCGTTTCGAAGTTTTTGGGTTCATTCGCATCTCGCCTATCGAAAAAAAAAATCGTCAAGAAATTCAATCTAGTATAAAACACTTTTGTCTAGTCTAAAATTCAACAAAATAGGATAATTTATTATTAAATTTTTATTTCTCGACATATTGACTGTCGTCCATAATGCCGATAGTCTTGCCCCATCTCGTAATTGTTGTTTCTCGCAGCTAAACAAATTTGAATCCATAGGAACTTAAATCTGATAATTTATGAAAAATGTTTTCGAGAATTCATTCAATAAAATATGTGACATTCGGCAATATTAACTCGCAACATCTTGTCATTGCTGTACCTCGTAGTTTCTCGCCTCGTCTCGTGGACCCACGTGCATAATTAGCACTTCTTTAATGTAGTCTTTAGGTTGAGAATTGCAAAATTTGAAATTTTTTGCCCATCTAATAAAAGAGATATTCGCTATCAAAGTTGGAACTTCCTGCATGGGTTAAATGTATCAGTTGACTGAAAGTGACACATTTTAAATCATAAATTAAAAACTTCTGTAGATTTTTTTCAAAAATAACTTATTGATACATTAATTTATGACAAATTTTTTGAAACCCAGAAAACGATTTTTGCCCTATGTGTTGAAAAGATAAACATTAATAAAATATGGATTTTTTAGAGTTGTAATGTCTCAAATCTACGAAAATTATGGAACACATCACTACTGATGTCACAGACATTTTACGTATATATGGGCTATTTTACACATGTAACTTTTCTAGCAACTATTCATAACGCATACTTTGGTGAGCAAGCGCAGTAGTATTTTTTGATGAAACTACAACAGTTATAGCACAATAGACTTGGTGTATATTTCGATGCAATTTTATATGTAACTTCAGATGTAAGAATAGGGTGATTGTGACTGAAGTGGTTGACAAAGAAAGAAATATTTAGCAAGACGAGAGTTATAAGCTATTATCAAAACAAGCGATTGATATATTTCTGCATGTACAAAAAGATGTAAGTCTCGTTATATCACATACATTTATTGCGATTGAAAACTTTCATCAAAACTTTTACGTGTAAAAACGGGCTAAGATAATGTTTTTTCAGACTGGACTGTCACGGACATACTACCTTAACTATTAAAATCTATTACATTACAATTCGATCCTTAACTCTTGTTTCTATTCAATAAAGAAAGACTGTCACAATTGTTAAGTTAAAAACAATGTATCAACCTCTTAATGCTTATAAATCTTTATGCTTATAGATAAGGTGTTTTTTTCATGGGTTAATAAATGTAACAACCGATTATATTTGTAAAAATGTCAAATTAAAACTTACTTGAGGTGTCCACGTACATGTTGCTCCAGTAGTAGCACGCGTTTGACTTTTCGACCTGGATCGCCATATTTTTTTGCTGACTAAACGACTGCCAACACTCGACGATGATTTTGATTTCTGCATGGCGACTGCAGCACCAGCTGTTACAGGATGAGTATTTATTGAGGAATGATTTTTATCAATATTATGTTGTTTATTGCCGTGCAATAACTGTGATAAGAACGATTGTCCACTGGCAATTAAGCCAGATGGAGAGGGTGGGGATGAAGGTGAACTTTTCGGTGAGATTTGTGGTGTTACACCCGATTGTGGATATGTATTTAATAATGTATTATCGTCACCAACAGTTGTTTCAAAACTACTGCGACTACTAGTCATACGGCTACCGGCATCGACACCGAAAACATAATCATCTCCGGACACAGGAGACTGCGAATCATGCGACATAGGAATAGTATCGAAAACTAATAATCTATATATGGTAATCCAATCATCATTTGTTTGGCAACCTTTATTTAAACCATCATCATCACCGGGTTTAGTAATTTCACCTTTTGCTTTGATAAAACGTAAATTTTTATCGTAATTCACACGCTTGAAACGATCCACTTTATCAGCGTCAACACTTTTTTTACGCGCCATACGTAAGTACCGTTTTATAGTATCACTGACCGATTGAGAAACATCATCATGATCGACACTACTTTTACGACGCGGCACACTTGGTTTTACAGGTGACTTTATACCTTCGTCCGTTTCACTATTAGCACTTTTTAATTTATTTTGATATTCTTTTTCTAATTCTTTTAATAAACGATCCGATAGTGGATCAGTTTGGATACCAGAATGGCAATATACTGTTTCCTGTGACTCTTGTTGAATTGATATTAATGGAGGTGGAGACATAGGTGGCGACATCATACTTTTCGATTGTGATTTTCCTAAACGTTTCCAGCTACCTAAATCGTTATTATCTTCGTACGAATCATATTCTTCATCGTCATCTTTTGTAATTTCACGTGCCGTATAGTGCCTTAACGTAGGCCGAACAAATCTTGAACCTAAATTTGCACTGTAGTTACCAGTGTTCGTTCCCCCGCGAGTATTCCGATATCCTTTTGTTTGTCGTAAATCTGCATATAATTTTTCTAACATTTTACGATCTGTTAATATATCTGAAATAACTTGTTGGCGATTGGGTGATTTACTAAAGTAACGATTGAATGTTTCTGATAACGATTTTTGCATATAATCACCTTCAAATTCGACATTGGATCCATAACGACTTGGTGAATGTGATCGATATGAAGAGGATGATTGTGAGGAATTATAAATTGAATTTAAATGCTGTTGTAGTTTATCGACTAAAGCATGGTAGTCAAATGTTCCACCTTTATCATCGACTTTACCCGAATCATTATTGGTATCTTGAATTTTAAGAAAATCACCTAACATCTGAGCTAATTGAACGTCATCACTGTTATCTTCTTCAGAGGTTGCAGGCAAATTTAGTTTTTTCAAAGTACTCCTAGGTCCGCCTGGACCATATTGCTGCTGACTAGAGGTTGATGGTTGACTAGATGGGGAGCCTTGAGATAGAGACGTTGTATTCTTATTCAAAAAATCCAATTTCATTTTATGTATATCAAATCGGCCCCCCGAAATGTGTTGCGGCATAAAAAATTGAGGCTTTCGTCCTAACTCTTCACATTCATCCGCTGAACTAGACTTTGTACGACAACTACCACCTTTACGATTACGTCGACTACGATGTGAACGAAATCCCAACGCACCTGGATACGAACTTTTTCGCCATAGTAGAAAACGTGGTTCACGTTGACATACTTCTTGAAAGTATGCCTCAATTTTAGGCACATCTTCCGGGCGATTTAATGCACCGTCTGGTATTAATTTACGTCCAGCATCGGCCATATAACGCCACGTTTTTCGTGTTAAAAGCCATCGTTCTTTCGGCTTTTTTGATTTCCGTTCTTTGGTTGATTTGCCCATTTCGATTTGTGCCGAGGTTGAGGAGATTCTTCTACCAACTAAACGTTTACGGCCATAATCAGCCATTGTTTTAATCAATTATCACAGTAAAAAAATATTTTGAAGTAATTACATAATGAGTTTTTATAATTATTTTATATTTATTTTAGATGTGTGTATCACATAAAAAAAATTCATTTACGCCAAAAATTTATATCACAGTCAATGTCGGTAAAACAAGTACCTTTAAATTGTTACTTCATGTTGTATTTCATATTCGTTAGTTTAGTTGATTGGTATTCAAATTAGTTGTCAAAAAATTGCTGATATTTGATTTATTTTTAATTGAACATTCTTGTGCAGTTTTCATATTTTTTTTAATAAATATTTTATTTTTAGATTTGTTTCGTTTCTTTAAAATAAAATTGAAAAAAAAAAACGAAGAAAATAAGTTAATTGTCACACATTGAATTCATTTAGAGGTTTTTATTTATTTATTTTTATTCACACGAACGATATCGTTTGCGTTGCTCATCGTTTTAAAACTTATAATGATAATTAGATTGATTTACGAAGTTATTTATTGTAGGTAGTAAGTAAGTCAGTTAGATGAATTTTGACAAACAAATCTTTCAACACAACGTGTGTAAAAATTGAATTATATTTACTTCATGTGGATAATAATAGAGTTTTGCATTCTGTAAATAAATTTATTTTTTATTTAGAAACAATTATTTTTAATTCAATTTTCTTCAATCAATAGTTCGATGTGTTCAAACAAAATATTAAGTCATTAAAAAAATTCAGGAAAAATCAATTGAGCACATATCACACGATTCAAAAGAAATAATAATATAAATATTCCTTAAAATTTCAAATTCGTCCCCTTTACCTAGATCAGTTTTTTGTATTATAAATACGTATTTCGACTACAATGTAGTCATCATCAGTATAAATTAGCTAGTCGTACTTTACTCTTTGACAATTAGAGATAGTTATAAAGTCGAGATCAACAGACAAAAAATAAATAGAAAATTAACTAGATTAAAATATATACTAGATTTAAAATATAATAAATTTTAAATTATATTGAAATTGCTCTTGTTAAAATTTTCTTCATTCACATTTGTTCCTGTTAATTTTACTCTTATTAAAATTACTCTTATATTGTCCCAGGATATGTTACTTGTTACTAATTTGGTGACGGTATCACAAACTATTTTGGTTTTACGCTACTTATATATGTTCGGCCGACTTTAGACGCTATTCTAAGACCGCACCTGATTGGTGCTGAGTTATGCCTTGCGCAGTGAACACGTTCTTTGTATTTCGACATCTTTAGAGAGAGATGGATATATTGGCACTTGATTTTACCATAAGATTTTGATTAAATCTGAATTTGGTACCGGTCCATTGTCTAGATTCATAATATTTCTTTTGAATTTCTGAATGCAAACAGGTCCGGTTTGTTGTACTAATTGCATAGCATAACACAGTGCTGGAACGTCCTTATGTAAGTATACCTAGCATTTCGCATTGAATTTATCTAAACTTATTTTATTCGCTTGAGTACACCCCCCTCCATAAAAATTGAACCAGTAAATCACATTCTAAAAGTATATATTACAAATAAATGTATAATTTTTCATTCAGTAACACTTAGAATGTTTCAACTGGTTCAATTTTTATGAACGGGAGTGTACATGCCTTAGATAAAAGCTTTTTTTTTTTATTATTTTATTTTTAAACATAAATTTAATTTCCCATCTCTTTCACTACATCAAATATTTATCGACACTTTCACCAAATTTCTATTTCACCGAACATTTTCGAATTCTATCTATATAGAAAGATATTACATATACTATTTTGAACTGTCACCTGACTGATACACGTGTATAAAATGTCAAGGCTCTCATTCGATTAGAACTAGTCTAAATTTTGAGTCCAAATTTGACCCACATATACTAAGTAACAAGTTAAATAAAAGCTTGTAAAGATACAAATATTTGATATGATTTTTCGAATATTCCTAGATTTGGTATTAGGATTTTAATTCAAGTGTAAAACTACTTTTGAAATTACCATTTAGCATAGCTTGTTTTGTTTTTATTTTAAATAAATATTAGCATATTTATGTTAAATTTCTGCACACTTATAGTGTGCAGTATAAGTTATAGCCGGCCCAGACCGGCTATCTAATATAGTTTATAGTTTCTATAGAAAAACCTGCATTAACAATATTTTGGATATAAATTATTTATTAGTAAATTTAAAATATAAACAAAAATGACATTATAAACTATAAAAGGTTAGAAATTATTATTATTTCACATAAAAAAATAGATTATAATGTCAATTAATACAAAATTCAGCCATGTTTTGAAGCTCCACCCTCAGGCTCTTAGTTTTTAATTGGGAATTAAATAGTTTTTTAATAAGAGTAAAATTAACAGGAATAAATGTGAATGAAGGAAATTTTAACAAGAGTAATTTCAATGTAATTTAAAATTTATTATATTTTAAATCTAGTATATTTTAATTTAGTTAATTTTCTATTTATTTTTATTTTTGTCTATTGATCTCGACTTTATATCTATTTCTAATTGTCAAAGAGTAAAGTACGACTAGCTAATTTATACTGATGATGACTACATTGTACTCGAAATACGTATTTATAATACAAAAATCTGATCTAGGTTAAGGGGGCGAATTTGAAATTTTATTTCATATTCTCTTTGTTCAAAAAAAACCTCTTCTTATTTTTAAGGTAGTTCCAGCATTGACTTGTATAATCAGGACGAAAAACCGGTTTGCTTTTATTATATACATATACACAAGGACTCACATACATATATTTATTTATTTATTTACAAATCAATGTAATTTTGAAAGAAAAAAATATTATCATATTTCAAAAACAAAACGGTAAAACGCGATTTTTTTCTTTAAATTTATTTAAGAAATATTTATCTTTACTGTCCTAGGTTTTATTTAAATTCTGTCAAGTTTTTTTTTTTTGCAATACAACAGATAATAGTTGGACGTGCATGAAGTTTTACATGCTTCTAATAAGAGAGAGTGAGAGAGAATGATAACTTTGATATTAATTAGCTCGCGTTCTAAACGGTCAAAAATTCTGAAACTTCGGGATTTATGAGAAAACGTTATTTTTAGCCTGTGAAAAAAAATTGAGCAAAATCTGTCGAAAGTGGTTTCATGCTGGGAACTACCTTAAGTCCGTTAGTAAAATCAAAACTTTTAAAAATTTATAGATGACAAAGCAATTCTAAACGCGTTGCACATCCTCTGTGCAATAAGTATCGTCTTTACAACTAATATTTCTTTCAAGTTAATAAATAAATTCAAGCTTATATACAAGTTAAAACGATTTTAGTTATAAAGTCAGATGATAAAAAGTTCTTAAACAGAATCATAATTTTACTCTAGATTTTTCATAAAGTTATGACATCATCATGTATGATGCACGAGCACTTATCAACTTGTGAAATCTTTTTCTAAAATATACATCATGATTTAAAAGAAATCCCAGAACAAATAAAATTATTTCTTTTACTGACTCTTCAAAGAGACTCTTATTTAGCCTTATCCACTTGTTATAGTGTAGTTAAATGCATTATTATTTATACCAAAAAAAAACATGAATTTTAAAAGAATTGTAATGAATAAATATAAACTTCACAATTATTATCTCAACGGAATTATAGTACAGTCAATAGAGAATACTGCGTTGAATACTAAATTACAGGAGTTATTTAAAAAAAAAAAAAGGTTCAGTATCACAAACTCAATGTAAATGAACAAAATCCTTACAAGTTTCGACCCCGGAAAAACTGTATAAAACTGTAGATATAGGTCAATATCTCCATTACCGTTCACTTTAGGCCAAAAATGGTAATAACCTACCTTGTGTAAATTTGGATTTCCTATTTTTTTTGTTTTTTAATTTTTTTTGTATCACTTACCGTTTATGACTTATACGACTATTACTATTTATTTATTGAATTTTTGACCGATATCTCTGCTAGTAATTGTTTAAACAATAAAATGCTTATAACTTAACTTTTAAATCAATAAATTACCTACAACTTTTATTAAAAATTTTTTTGTCTAAAATTAATATTTTTAAGGTTATAAGGCGTTTAACGTTGTACTACCGGGTGCAAGGTTAATAAAAACGAGGTATGCATAGAATAATGACGAAAATTTAATAAGTATGTTAAGAAATATGAATGATAGTGACATAATTAACAATAAATAATTTTCTTTCTAAACAAATATTAGAATAGATATCGGTCAAAAAGTCAATAAATAAATAGTAATAGTCGTATAAATCGTAAACGGTAAGTGATACAAAATGCACGTTAATGGAGATATAGGCCGATACAGTTTTTCCCAAAATGATGGCATTTTCGGGGTCGAAATTTGTATATATTGTGTTCATTTACATTCAGTACATGGTACTGAACCTAATTTTTTTTTAAATAACTCCTGTAATTTAGTGAAATGCGGACAAGAGTAACGGGCTTCTCTATTGATTGTACTATTAATATTTACCATATAATTCGTGTATTAAATGGGTGTTTAACATTGCATATGAATATAACGTTTTCTAACGGCTAGATTATTAATATAGTTTCTATAGAAATATCTGTGTTAACAAAATTTTGTAAGTGAATTATTTGTCAATAAATTTAAAATATAATAAAATTGACTTTTTAAAATGGCAAAATTTAGAAAAACATAATTATTTGACATAAATTATCATAGCCGGATTTTTTAGCTAGTAGAATATGTTTTCACATCATGCTCGGGCTCCAAACTTTTTTAAAGTAAAAAAAAAACTTTTGTTTTCTCTGTTTTTTTTTTTTTTAATATACAAAAAAGGTATAATTACATTTCAAATTTTGCCCCTATTCCTAGAACGTTTATTTATATTTTATAAATACGTATTTCGACTACAATGGAGTCATCATCAGTATGAATTAGCTAATCGTAACTATCTCTGGGATATGGAGTCAGAGATATTTTGCTCGTTGCTAATTTGGTGCGTGTCTCACAATGATATGAAAAAAGTTTTGTCGCTAATTTTGTGTTGCTAATTGTATTAAATCAGAATTTGGAATTGGGCCATTGTCTAAATTCATTATCTGTTTTCTCAATTTATCGTTAGGGTTGACCAATAATATATAAATATGTTAGTTCGCACCATTTCTTTGATTCAGCGTTGTCAGTCTCTTGTGTTAATACGGTGGAATTGTTTCGTAAAATTTTAAATTAAGTTCTGCGAACCAAATTATTTATTATGTCAAAATCGAAGCCATTGAAGATTGCAACTTATTAATGTATAATTTAAACATATTTATTGCTAAAATATTATTATTTGAAAATACTATAATAATCATTTCCAATTGACATACCGAAGGAATATCCTTGAAAAAAAATAATTATTTTATGAAAATAGGAAATGCCAACACTTGGTAAGATATGTGTGTTTACTTTCAGGCCATGCTCATTACACGATGCTAAAACAATGTTTAATAAATGTCTTCTTACTTTGATTAAATAATAGCCTACAGCAATTATTTTACCGAGGTAAGATATTCTCTTGGTAACTACTACATGTTATAATTATACTTATAAAGTAAATTAGATTTGATATGATCTCATACAGATTATGATACTATCCTGTACGCAAGGTCTTTTTAAACGTAAATATTCGTAGTACCAACACAACACACGCACAGTAGTACCAACACACCAGAGAAAATTCGTATTTCAAACAAAAGAACAATAAATTTAGAGTTGAAACAAGATTAGTATGATGATATATGTAGCTTCAAAATGCTTCACAACCTCCATGCATAGAAGTTAAATAAATTGTAATTTAAAAATAAAATGTTAATATTCATTTTTATATCCGGTATAATATATAATATATAACTGCTGTCCGCCTGTCAACACGATAACTCAAAAACGAAAAGACATAAAGCGCTGATTTGTTTGTTTATTCTTGAGCTAAAAAGGAAGGTCAAGTTTTTCAATGTGCAAAATCGTACCATATTTGGGAAAAATGAGCAAAACTGTCTATCATTGAAACCGTTAGAGCTAGAACAAAATTTTAGAGAATAAAAATGTTCTTTTTTTAAAAATAAACAAGTTTTGTTTGAAACATTTTTTCATAAATTCAGTATGTACCGGGTATTTAAGCAATTAACTCAGCTAGTTGTTATTTTCACTTATTATGTTTATAAATAGGTTTGACCGTGGTTGTTTCATTAAAGAAAGAAAGCTGCCTTTCTTCGTACGTTTACCAAACACTATTTATTTCGATATGGCAAGTGTTTCGGTCTCTTTACGAGACATCATCATACACTAAAAACAGTTTAAAATAATTAATAGTTTAAATAGAGTTCAAATAGGAACTCCTCGTTATCAAATTAAAACTAAAAGGTTAATACAAATTAATATCAAACAACTAATAATAAACATATGCTTCTTTAGAAACAACAAGCCCGTGCATCACTCTGTTGCAAGAAACAGGGTTGAGCCCAATAAATCAGTCTAATCGTTCAACAAATTTCCCGGTTGCTGTTTAGTGTTATTATTTCTAAGGTCTTCAGTAACTCCGTTATCCGTCTCTTTTCGAAGATGTGCAAACCTTCAATGTTGGTATTTAGCCTATAAATAGCTTCTCTTTGATGGTTTGCCAACGCCAAATCTGTCTTTTGTAGTAAGAAAGATCTGAAGTGTTAATTTTTTCTGATTTCAAAACTACATCTTGTCTGGCCCACGTAAACTACGTCACATTCTTCAGTACAAACATATATCTTACGATTAAATCCGGGTTAAATAGGTACCAAACTACAACTATTCCAGTTATACCCAAATAAATGCCTTGGTTGGGTATTTTTCGATGCATAAACTTATTTTCCGAGTTCTAATACAAAGCTTAACTATGAAATTATAATCACCACGATCTAACACTTTTCACTTGGTATATCGTGTATACACGCGGTTATTGGCAAAAAATGGTATTTTCACCCTCAGAGAATCCCAAAACGTACGATACGGTGAAAATTCAATACAGATTTTCAAGTTGGTATGCATGACCCAACATATACATTATACGACACTGTTGTCTATATATACAGAGGAAAAATATAATAATAAAGTTGGATTTATAATAGAATAAGAGACATGTTTTTAACAATAGTTTTTTCTCTATGCGTCTCATGAAAAGTGAAGAATAAAAGAACATAATATGGGTCTATATTTTCCAGAAAAAATTTATTAAAATATTCTAAGATAAAGTTCTTGGCATTATTATTATGTTGAGTATTATTTACTATATACCTAATTAGATTTTGATTAGATTTTACCAAACCAAAAATAATAAATAAAATACTCATCATATTATGTTATTTCTTGAGTATCTTACATCCAATAATAATTTCAGGACAAAATCTACCCTTAGTGATTTTGTTTCGTACAAATTATTTTTATAAAAGGACAATATAAAAAAAAACACACACAAAATGCTTTTCACAATTTAAATTAATGAAAAATTATTGTTGATTTTTACACCCAGTATATTTGTAAATATGCAAGGTATATTAAGTTTAGTTCCGACTTTGTAACGCTTGAAAATATTGATCGCAAAAAAAAATGTTTGTTATAAGTGTTCATAAAATTACCTAATTAATCCATTTCCGTATGTCCGTCAATCTGTCTGTCTGTCTGTGAACCCGATAACTCAAAAACGAAAAGAGATAATGAGCTGAAAATTTGTTTGTGTGTTCTAGACCAAAAAATTAAGTTCGAGTTCGGGCCAAATGGGCCAAATCGGACCATGTTTGCGCAATGGGGGCAAAGCTGCCTATCTTTGAAACCGTAAGAGATATAACAAAAATTTAATAACAAAATAGAGCAAATCATCTTCTTTTTAAAATAAACCACTTTTGTTTGATAAATTTGCCATAAACTCAATATATACTAGGTATTCAAACAATTAGCTCAGTTAGTTGTTACATTACTTGTTTATCTACACTATATATATAATATTATAAAGAGGAAAGATTTGATTGTTTGTTTGCATTGAATAGGTTCCGAAACTACTGGACCGATTAAAAAAATTCTTTCACCGTTGGGAAGCTACACTATCCCCGGGCGACATAGGCTATATTATATTTTCAAAAAAATTAGGAAAACTCCATTAATGTAACCCGAGGTATAAAAAATTGGAGGTTCTGAGAAGCCCAATAACATTTTAATTCTGATAGCGGAAGTGCCGATAAAAATTAATAAAAAGTAGTACGCTATCGACACCAAAAAAGCCGGAGCAAATCTTGGAGTTCCACGGGCAACGCCGGGGAATTCAGCTAGTTTTAATATAAATAATTAATTTTAAAATCAAAATACCAGACTGTGTATAAAACGAGAAAGAAAGATCGATGCAAACACTCATTATTTCGAATAAAAATCCTGATTTGATAACCCAATTGGTAGAGAAATATCCGAGGCGTTTACTTATTTAAGGAATTGTTTCCATTTCTTAAATTCAGTTTTTCAACAGTCGTGTGTTTTAATATTTAATTTTAATTTTTCTTTTCAAACCTTATTAGCATTCTAACAAGTTATAGTTTCTAATGCCGTAGTATTTTTAACCCGACTTCAAAAAAGGAGGATGGTTCTCAATTCGTCTGTATTTTTTTTTTTTTTTTAATGTGTGTCACCTCAGAACTCCGTCATTTATGAACCGATTTTGAATATTTTTTTTTGTTTTAAAGGGTTTGGTTTCCCATTGGTCCCATTGTCACCAAATCGCATTCTGATGAGGGGATCTCCGGGAAATCCTCATTTTATATGTGATAATCGATTTCTGCGAAATTTTTTTTTTTTTTGAAAGGGTATACTCATTCATAATGGGAAAATAAGAAAATTTGTTTATAAACCGACTTCAAAAAAATTTTTTACAAAAAAAAAAATTTTTACAAAAAAAAAAACAAAATTCTTGTAAAAAAAACTGAAAATCTATTATAAAAAAATGCACTAAAAATTATTTAAAAAAAAAACGGGTAAAAAAAATGTTATAAAAAAATTTACTACAAATTAGTTGGTCGTTTAGTAGGTCTACCCATATTTAGACAAATAAAATCAGTTATAGAACTTCAAAGTCACTAAAAAGCGAGAAATAAAACCTATTTTGACAAAATGGAAACCCGACTTCTAAAATCAAATGTTCTATAACAAAAGATGCACTAAAAAGTAAAAAAATAATTGCATATTCTTGTGCCAATTTTAATTCACCAAAGCAAAAATTTTTAAATATATATGTACAATTATTGTTATTTTTGGAGGCGGTGTCCAAAAGTTATGTGAATTTCTCTATGCTGACACCGCCTCCAAAAATAACAATATTTGTATTAAAAAAAAAATATTAAAAACGTTTCAATTTTATTACTCAGTGTTATTAAAAAATGACCAACTGTTGTCGAATGAGAAATACTTAAATGACATAAGCGTTTAATTTTATAGTAATAGTTATTTGAAAAATAAAATAAAAATACAATCAATGATTCACAGTACATACAGTCTCTGAAATACAATTAGCACTAAAATTTATCTATTATACGTTTATTAAAGTTATGTATGAACGTAATATTTCAGAGACTAATTTTTTCTAGATCTATTCTAAAAACACCGTGACTGTCATCGACCCGAATTATGAAACACGCATTAACTAAGCCTGGAATATAATCATCCTTAAAGCATGATGTTAAATTGTATATGTTATGAAAATAAAAATTGTTTACACCAAAACCTTTTTACCGTGCACAAATACGACCAAGTATCTCCGAAACGACGATAAATTCATATTATACCTGGATAGCTATAAGCCTAATTGGGAAGGAATTGTCTTGGGTTAAACACATCCTTCTGTTATTATACATGTGTATCATTTTTCTCGCTATAGAAATTTTCTACCATTTAGAGGTATTTAATCGTAGATCATTCAAAACTGGTGTTAAAAGACTCTGGTGGCCTCGGGAAAACGGAATATAGTGAATTTTTTATTTCAAGTTTCTTCCATACGCAAAGAGAAATTAGTAATGAAAATTATTGAAATGTTTACCCTTCCTATTTGTCTACCTCCAGGCGTATAAATAGCTCAGGATTCTCTCAAAAAACACAAAAAACTCAAATAACAAAGTTTGAAATTTCTTGATAATCTTCCTTCCGTAAACTTTACATAAAATCCGTAGGTAAATTTTTAGAAATTCGAAAAAACCAAAAATTCCTGAACACCACTTCTGAAGAAGGTCGGAACCCGATTTACAGTTTTGCCGAAGAATTTTTAGTTTTTTTAATTGCAAGTAAAAAAATTTTAAATTCTCACAGTATCGAAAAAATAAAAAATTGTTTTGTAGTTGTCCAGAATCTCAGCATTCAACGTAAATGAATTATAATAATAGATTCATAAATCAATTATAACCATCCCATGATTGGGCAAAGGCCTCCTCCAACAGAGCCCATTCCTCTCTATTCAAAGCCTGTCTCGCCCATAGACTACCCACAAAAGTTTTGACTCCATCTCACCAGCGTTTTATTGGGCGTCCTTTCCTTCGGCATCGATCATAGGCCGTCAAGAACGTTGTTCGTAATGTCATCTCCACTTGTGGTCCTTTACGCTCACTACCACGTCTTTTGCCTGGATTTTTTTTGCGAATTTCGCTGCAACGTATTTTGTCAGATTTCCGTATATTTAGTATTGAGCGCTCCATGCTTCTAAGACATGTGCGTAGTTTCTTTAGTTCCTTATTTGTGTAAGCGTTGGTTTGGTATCCGTAAGTTCAGATGATTAATTTTGAGACTCAGGGGTAGCTGCCTATTCGTGTTTGAACTTCTATAGTATTTTTATTTTCACAAGAAATAGTTTGTCCGAGATACTTGAAGGTGTTAACCGTTTTTAAGTATATATCTTTAAATTTCATGTTTAAATCAAGGCCCGCACTTGACATTGTCTTAGTTTTATCCGTGGTTATTTCATCCTTTCACTTTGGAAGCTGAGTTCGTTTATCAAATGTTGTAGTTGTTTTCTATTGGATACCAAACAAGACTATATCATCTGCAAACCTTAGATTCATAAGATATACCCCATCTATTTTTATCCCAAGTTAAGTTCATCAAATACTAGTTGAAGCACCGCGTTAAAGAGTTTTGGTGAGAGTGAATCGCCCTATCGATGACGTAAATCAATTACAGTAATAAAAATAATAGGTTTTTTATTATGAAATTAATCACGGATGTAAAAATAATCCGAGAAATAATTCAATTTGATGTATAGAGTCAATGTAATCAACTTTTGAATCCGTGTGGCTATTTCAATCCAAAATTAGCTCGAATAATTTAAATTTACTTGAATACATAATTGAGTTTCGAATATTACATGGAGTTTAAGGATAAAATGTAAACTTATTAATTATAAGTTCGAGAAAGCAAACCAACCACCAGAGTAAAATGGAAAGGCAAATTGAATGTACAGTGAGGTTATGTGTTTAATCATACTTATGTCTAATCCAAAACATTTAGTAATTTAATCCTAAATGTAAATGTTAGAAATATCGCTGTAGATGGAATTTCTAAGTATTTATTTTACCGCTTAGTGTTTTTGTATAACACGTTTTCAATATACTACTACACAATATCTACAGGACAGACATATCTACAGACATAAACAAAAAATAAAGATAGATTATATTGGATTATATGTTGTAAAAGAGAAATAATTTTCTTGGCAAACATCGACATTTTATTAAACTTGCCATACACAAGCAGATATTTTACAAATCCCAAATGTTTAAAAAATAAGGTTTAATGTTTTACCTGTAAGGCTAACATAGTGGTTTGACGCCATTTGTACCTTATGAAAGATGGTTGTCTCTTCAGTATTGTGTATCCCGATCGTCATTTTATCACCAGTTTTCAAAAAGTAAATTTTTTATTTAATTTTTTATACCTGGTATATATAATAAATATAAAGATATATTAAGTACCGACATTGTAACGGTTGGAAATAATTCATAAAATGGCCTAATTATTCCACGTATGCATACCCGTTTTTCCATCCGTCTGTGGGCACGATAACTCATAAACGAAAAGACATAACGACCTGAAATTTTGTGTCTGTATTCTAAAGCTAAAAACTAACTTCAAGTTCGACTCTCAAGTTCGTTCATCTTTAAAACCGTAAGAGATAGAAAAAGAATTTAAAAACAAAAAATGTTCCTTTTTTATAAATAAAAAACTTTTTTGAAACTTCTTTCGTAAACTCTGTATATACTGGGTATTAAAGCAGTTAACTCATTTAGATGTTATTTTTACTTATCTATATTATCATATACAATGTAAATATTGTAATAGTTTATCAAAATAAGAAATTTAGAGCTTCGAGGAAATGAACCTGTTCATTTTATAAAATGTAGAAGTATATAATATCAATATCTAGAGCACGGTTGTACGACATGCCGAGTTTAAGGGGTTTTGCCTGTGTACGTTACCGTGATATTACAGCGATGATTTTTCGAATATATACTATTTACGGATTAATGAGATACTCTTTTTTTAATCATCGTTAAGGAATAAACAGTTATTTTAATTCATAAATCATAAACCAAATAATCGTAAAACGTAGTGACCACGCCTACAATTCTTGGTAGACAGGAGCACAATTCCAGGGCCTAGATCATAAGCCCTGTAATGTTGATATTTGGCATACAGTTAGATTTAGTGCCCAAGCCGAAAGGACAAATATGAAACCATGAAATTTCTATCGGGAAATAGAACATTTTTGCATATATTGTTTTGATAAAATTAAAACGCGAAAAATTAACATTAGAAATGCAAACAGAAATGTACTGCTCTATGTACTGTACTACTCATATTACTCACGACTTAAATCACAATTTAAAAATGTTCTTTGATGATTTGCATAATACCGGAATGTATATAGTTAGCTTTATATGTTACATAGAAAATGGTATAGTAATAGTTTGAAAATATTATATTAGAGAGACAACAACGATGTTTACTCTGTTGTAAATGTGGACGTTCAGACGCCATACACCACGTTGTTATGCGTAGGATGTGCCTGTTGCTTGCTGAACATACACATACCTACACTGTATATGTATGTATATATGTACATTTGTATGTGTAGATTCGACAACGACGGAGACAAAAAGAAAAATATCTGTACCCAGTGCCAATGCAACATTTCAAATTAACGGTGTTATATAGTGTGATACTTATTACTATTTTAAAGGTATTTTTTACTATACAATTGCAATCTACCTTCAGTTTTATCTCATCATATTCTTCTATACAATTCAATTTACTACCTACTTAAAAAATATTCTAAATACCATTTTTGAAATCTTCAATTTGGTATACAAGGTGTAACAAGAAAGATGATAGATCGAACTGCCCTCAAGGCATCATGGGTGGAGAACTCTACGTACAGAAAGTGAAAAGAAACAGCAGGCTACAACAGAAATGCCAAATAAATGATAGATGGGTACAATGCCTCAAGATCAACCTGGCTTATTGGCAAAAACCGGAAAGAGATAAACTTTCTGATTTGAGTACTTTCCGGTCACTGTAGACTCAAAAGGCATCCATCCCTCGAGGTTGGAGGACCTTGCGATCTGCCTTGACTGTAATGGGGCGAATGATACGCCTTCCACCTTCTGGCAGAGCCAGAATGAGGTATCTAGCCTTCGGCTAAATAACTTGAGGTAAAACAATTAAAGTGGGACTTTTTTCTGTCATTTCAAAGAAGACGGGTAAGTTTGACGACGAAGACAGGGCTAGAGGAAACTATTCAGGTGTGGTAGAGAACAGAAGAAGTTGAGGGGTCGATGAAAAAGGCAAGTAAGCTTTTTTAAGCCTTTTTCATCCACACCTCAGCAACCCATCCCCTCAAACTGTAAAAACACTAGGCTTTGTAAATTCAGAGACTATTATAGACTCTGCCTCTCCGCCTATAATGAGTTTACACGATTTTTTAATGAAAATAAATGCTTTTTGTTTGGTTTTATTTGTATTGCTTTGCATTTTACCATTTATAAAACACAAACGGCAAAAACTAAAATATGTTAATAGTCAAGAAACAAACTTAATAGTACATGGATGTATAGCTAATGAAAAATTATGTGCATTTTACCAATTTCAGAGGTCGTGGATTCAATTCCCATTTAGACATAGACCCATTTAGATTTAGACATAGAAAAATTTGATGCTTATAAAAACATTGTTAAATAATTTTTTCATTTTTAAAAATTAAGTTGGTTTCGTTAAAAATGGACATATCCTTAAGTTGATCACACCCTTTGGTTTTGTATTTTGTACGGAACTTAGTTGAGATTCAACAAAAATAGTTTCATTTTTTCAATGTATAGATATTTAGCTGGAAAATACAAATTTAATAATATATTAACGGCAATCAAAATTATAGGAAACTCACACATAATTGAAGCTAAAAATATTTTTCTGAGCATAGTTTCTCAAATAAATATTTTAACTTAAAAGTGTTCCCACCTTTAACCAGTTCAAGTGGTCGTGTTGTCAAAAACGCTCTGCCTGAAACTAGAAGGTTACAAGTTCGATTCTCGGATGGACAAGAAAGGAAGTAATCGGTTTGTGAAAGTTTTCTGCAGTTGCCTTTCACGAACTCTAGTTGAATAGCGCCATAGCTCCTATCTAAGTTGGCTTCAGACGCACAAGCCTACCGAATCCCTTGTCTGCATCTAAATTCCATGTCTTTTAGGGGTCGGTAAAAAGACATACAAAGGCCTGCTTGCCAAGCCTCAACCTCCCTTCCTCTACTATTACTACTCATAATAATAATTAGAAAGAGGAGTTCCGCAAATAGGTCTCTAGCACCTAGACCAAGAGGTCCTCTATGCCCTGCTTGAGAACAACCCAAAGACGAGACGTCTCTGGGTAAGAGTCGCTATTATAAGCAGATGAAACTATAGGATTCTGTTGAGGCCAGACGCCGTACAGAAAGCCCACAGTTTCTCCAACCGGGATTGCTCCCAGGATTGATGGATCCAGGGTTTCGGACCCAAACATTCTATACCTGACACCTTCAGGTTTCTGCAGGTGCAAATAACATGTATGGAGGTTTCACCGTCCTGCATACAGGCCTGCTACAAGTGGGATCATCCTCATGTTATGAAAGTGGTAGTTCAATCGACAGTGCCCTGTCAAGAGCCCCACCACCCTCCTCAACTGTGTTCTATTGAGTTTCAACTGAGCACAGCCGAATGGCCTAGCTGTTATTATACACATCTTTGCGAGTCGCATGCCCTGCGCAAAGTTCCAGTAATCAAGATGAACTTGACTATATTCCCACTTTCAATATTCAAAAATTCGTGAAATAAACAAGCAAACGAATTTGAAAAACATCTTGAAGAGAAATAAAAAATTGAAATTTTTGAAAACTAAAATTTTCTCTAATCTTCTAATAACTATAATAAATATAATAACTATAATAACTATAGTAACTATAATAACTATATATTAGAAAGCTATTGTCTAATGATTTACGGGCATGCATAATGCCAATGACAATGAATGCCTCATGACCCTTATATATTTGCATCAAGTCGGTCTATCAACCGACATTTTCAATTAATTTGATCTGTAGATATTAATCTTATTTAGTAATTGTAATTATTTAAAATGATTTTTTTTTCTGTAGAGTAAAACAATTAAAATAAAATCACGTAAACGCGTAAGTGTGAAAACTATTTGTGACCTTCAACATTCACTGTAGTATTGTTTCCACGAAAAACTGAATTTAACAACGTATAGTGTATTTGCAAGTAGTATACACAGAGATTAGTGATGGCGCGAAACGAAAGTAGAATGTCTCTTGTACTGTATTGACTTTTCTATCATCTCATTTTTACAGTTGTAGATTTTCTTGAAAATAACAATTTTAGAAAAAAGTGAACAATTAAATATAACTTATAAATTATAACTTATTTTTCTAATTTTTTTAATTTTCATATTTTTGTAATTTTTTTAATTTTAATTAAAACAATAAAGACTGTAGAAAATAATTAAATTATAACCACCCGAAATAATCTTGTGATTTGTATTGTTTTACAGATAAAAGATTTATAGATTGACTTAATATCGTCTTGTCTCGTTTCACTCGTCTCTCGCGACATCACTAACAGAGTTTCTTGTTTGTTAACATTTACATAAATTAGTTAATTTTATAATATTATTTATACAATTGAAATAAAAAATTGTTTAAATTGTTTATAAAACTAAATTGTTTATTAATATGTTATTTTTATTTTATTGAAATGGTGGTGGAAGTGTTGTGAAATAATATACGAGTATACTTATAATACTCGAAATGTAAAATAATATATTTATGATATATTTTTCTGTATTTGATATAAAAATTGGTATTGTTGTAATTAATAACTTCTTATCAATATTCGATTTGGCTTACAGGAAGTCAGACATATAATACTTGACGATTGTTACATTTTTTTACCGATGTTTCGATCCCCAATAGGATCTTCTTCGGGTGTCTGCAAGATAAAATGTTGCAATTCAATTGCAATATATTTATGGATAGTATAATTGTGTTAGATTGCAATGGTATTGTAAAATTTTGCACAATTTACCTATTAGAGACTCTGAAGAAAGTCGGATAAAGGACCAGACATCGGTTAGATATGTAACAATCGTCAAGTATTTTTTATTCTAATTCCTGTGAGCTTAAATCATTATTGTTATTATAGGCTACAGTCCCAAGTTTATTCGAGAGCAACGAGTTTTAGAAAAAGAAAATGTAAAGCACCCTATTTGATTACGTCAACAGCAAACGGAGCTTCATGTTTTTAAATTTTGTAGTTGTTATGTTCCGAATCCATAATGGACCCGTTATGGAGTCCCATTGTGTGCAGATTCTTCCGCAGGAGATAATGCCCGGTAATGAATTCAGTAATCCTCCGCAGTTGCATCCTGTTCAGCCTCAGTGCATCGAAAAATAGCCTCTTGGTTGCACTCTGAAGCAGTACCTTCCCGAAATTTACCTTAACGGTGAAAGGAAATCTTAAATCCAAACAGCGTTTATCTCAAAATGAGAACTATGTTTTTTTATTTAAACATTGTTATTTCCGGTATATAATATATATCAGGGTATATTAAGATTAGTTCCGTTTTTTTAACAGAAAAAAAATTATAGTATAGGTGTTCATAAAATGACCTAATTAGTCTATTTCTACAAATGTGTCTGTCCTTCCGATCTTTCGTCAATACGATAATTCAAAAACGAAAAGAAATTTATCTATCTTTGAAACCGTAAGTGATAGAACATAAATTTCAAGACTAAAAATGTTTCTTTATTTTAAATAAACAATTTTGAAAAAAAAACTCATAAATTCAGTATATATCGGGTATTTAAGTAATTAACTCAGTTAGTTGTTATTTTCACTTATTGTATACACAGTTATGATTCAAACAAAGCCTAATTCATGGTAGCAGCTAGTAAAAAATATAAAAAGTTTGTTCCCAAAATGACATTGAAAACATTAGGTTTGAAAAGAAAATATTTTTAAAATTAAATAAAAACCAAGCACAATACAACATAATAAGTGGAACCAGAATAATCACTATAAAGAAAATGTTGAAATATTTGGTGTTTAACAAAATAAATGTTCACACTATATCAGAAACATGAACAGAGTGTTCCAAAAATGTGTGTCACTGGGTCACTGGCTATACAGGCGCATATTCTACACACCAAAATAAGCAAAAAACATTCAATTTTTTGTAATTTTAATTCGCCCTGGTTTAACCGCAATCCGCTATTTTTGTGTTTTATTACTTTTATTATTATTTCAAAAAATCATTGAAGATATTCTTTCGAAACTCGGTAAATACCTCACACAATAGACCTCAAGAATATCCAAAAATATTTCAAAAATGTTTAAAATCAAATATCTAGGAAATCAGTAACGAGCGAAACAATAGACCTGTAAAAAATATTGCACAGTTGTGAGAGTGGATTACGAATATCGGTCGCAGGATCAGAGATATGCCTGGAGTGTTCGAGAGGGTGAGGCAATCCATGGTCACCGACTAGAGCAGTGCATTGCCATCAAAGGCGGTCATCGAACATTTATTTTAGTCAATCTCAGCTGATTAAAATAAACTAGTAGATGCTTCCATTGAAATCACATTAAGCAATTTTTAAGGATAATTGCAGGAGTAAAATTATTAAATATCTGTAATTTCGTTATTTTTTTACCGATTTTGATGAGTCAGGTGTCCTTCGATTTGTAATTCACAATGCTAAAATATTTTTATCGCACTTATTTTTGTTGAAGCTACTGATTTCCCGGTTATTTGATTTTAAACGTTGATTTTAACATTTTTGAATAATATTTTTGGATATTCATGAGGTCTATGAATTTTTATATTCATGAGGTGAGTGAGGTATTTGCCGATTTTCAAAAGAGTATCTTCAATGATTTTTTAAATATTAATAAACGAAAAAAACCCACTAAATGGCGGATTGTTGTGGCTATACTGGAGCGAACTTGGAGAAAAAACCGAATATTTTTCTTTATTTTTGATGTATAGAAAATGCTCTTGTATAGCCGGTCACACATTTTTGTAACTCCCTGTATATACTATAAATTATTAAACTTGTCTGTTTATTTACTTAATAAAATAAATATCTTAATTTTATGCCCCCCTAAAATTTCGTTAAATTATTTAATTTGTATTTTCTACAATCATTTCTCAAAACAAAAATATTATTTTCACATAATAATAATTGAATAAACGCGACAAAAACGACGTCAAATCCCGGAGACATACTTTATACACTAAAGATAATCTCACGTGAATTAAATGTGGTATTTAAAATTTGTCAAGTGTGTTTGTTGTTTGTTCTCCGATTCAATTAACGAAAACAAACAAAACAAAAACAAAAAAACTAAATAAAGAACAGAACAACAAGTAATTAAGTATTTTGGCTCTTGCATATGTAAATTTCTTATTTTTATCATTTGATTACAATTTTAATTATTGCACAATTCATACAAATCATGATCACAATCTTGTGACGTACAAAATCAAATGATGAGATGACTTAAGAGTCACAACGTGAGTGTAATTCAAAGAATTTATTTTTAAGTTTACAAAAAAAATGTATATACATACAGAGTGTGCTGTAAGTCACGGGCACAACTGAAGGTATGGATAGAAAATTGAATTCTGAGACGAAAAGTCCTTTACCATTTTTTAATCAGACGTACAAGTAATTAGTTATTAATTAAAATAAGTAACCAATTAGGGGCGCCCAATAGCGTGTGTTAGTGAGTGTTTGTAAGTATGTTAGTGGGGAATGGGTGGACGTGTGTCTGTCGTTACCCAGTGCACGCCTCTGATTGGTTACTTATTTTAGTTAATAACTAATTACATGAAAACTAATCCGAATCGAGAAATATGTTTGAAACAAAAGTTCTACAGTTTAAAGGAGGAATATAATGACATAATGGATAAATTATATGTTTGTTCCATACATCCGTGCTCACGTGATATAACATATCTTTTGAACGGTGCAAGATATAAAAACAAACAACTTTTATTTGAAACTTTGTTTCATACATCCCATAGTGTTGGTGTAAGTTTAATGTAGCTTCATTTACACCAATATTTGTGGTGTAAATACAAAATTTATGCCCGTATTTACACCAAAACTATGGAATGCACAAAACAAAGTTTCAAGCAAAAGTTGTTTGTTTTTATGAAAATTTTTTTATCTTGCATAGTTCAAAATATATCGCGTGGTATATGTTACACCTAATCTATGGGATTGTATGAAAAAAAGTTTCAAATAAAAATTGTCTGTTTTTATGAGATAAAAATTATTTGTATTTAAAGATACACTGTTTAATAGATTTGTTTTACCACGCGGCACGGGTGCATAGCACAAAAATATTATTAATATATTATGTTGCGACCTTTAAACTGTACAACATTTGTTTCAAACATATTTCTCGATTCCGCTTAGTTTTCGAGATATTTAATTGGATTAATTTAAATGACTCATCCTGTATATATATATATATATATATATATATATATATATATATATATATATATATATATATTGATGGATTTTTTTTCATCGTTAGTTACGTAAGTGGTATGCCCATATGTGTAAATTATGTATCAACTATTAAAAAGAATAAATTTTCCTGAATTTTTTCCATGAAAAAAAAATGTGTTCACTACATTAAAAACGGTAATATTATATGACATATACTTTTACGGTAAATTACACTCGAAATTATTTTAAATGCATTACAGATGCATTGCATATTTAATGTCACAAAAATATTCACGCCAGTGTCTAAAAGAAAAAAAAATTCATTCCTTTTCTCTTATTCATAAATATTTTAGAATAATAAAATCACATTTTTTAAATTAAGAAGAAAAATCACAACACTTTTACAAAAAACCACTTGAAAATATCACTTTTTCTTTAAACATATTTTTTTTTATAAATATAATTTTATCGTTAAATTTCCGATTTTAGATGAACATTTTTAGAACGTGTTGGTTGTGTGTAGAACACGGGTGACTCCTGGTTAGGCTGATTTGCTCGCCTCGCGTATTATAATAACACACGGCAATGCGTGCTCTAAATCTGGCCACTCGCATCGATGATTATACACAACTACTATACTTAACTTAAGATATAAGCTCAGTAACACTACTTAACATTTATAAAATACACTAACACAAATTTATTTAAAATCACTTTTTCAAATACACATACATTTGCATTTAACACAAGTGTTAATAATATTACAGGGTCTGATATTATATTGACGATTGTGTGTATACATCATACAAAACAGTTCGTATCGAAAACTTTTAACGTTTGTGAGAGATATTTAAAAGTATAAATTCTTTTTAATTGGTTACCACTTCTTTTCTAGTTTAATGTCATGTAATTTTAAAATGTATTGTTGTTTTTTATTTTTATTTTGATAAAAATTAAACACTTGGACTAAAACTATACGTTCAAAGAAACAGTTAATGAAATACTCAACTCTGTAACGGACGTCACTTGTAAGATTTTAATCTAAAATTAAACTACACTCTGATTTACAGCATGTTAAACAAATAGATACTCAATATATTACACGATTTTTTTATATATTTTTATACCCGGTATATATAATAGTATATACAAAGGTAAATTAAGTTTACTCCCGACTTTTTCAGGCACGGATTTAGAGTTAAAGTTTGGAAGGGGTCAGCGATTGAAGTTTCTCGAAGACTCAACATTGAACATTTTATAAAAAAATCAAAAGAGAAATAGAATTTTCTACGAAAGTTGAAAAATAATGGAAGGGTTAGAGAAAATGAAAGACAATTATATACCTTAGAAAAATTTTTTTTAATGTTAAATGACAAATTCGAATCTTCTATTCTTTGTATTTGCAACTGACATAATAATGTCATCGGCATCAATGGCAATATCTCGATGGATATTTAACAACGCGAGACCGGTAAGTCGCTCTTCAGTCATATTAGCACGCAGCTATGTTTTAAGACGTCGTTGAGTGAAAAATGATCGAACTGCTGTCGTTGCACTTATAGGAAGCGAAGCGAGTACTTGCAACATGACTTAATTGGATATAATTCTTTTCCGAAGTTAAAAAAATTCGTTACGCAGGATCTGCGTCAACTTAGCGAATTTCCTTAGAGTACATAAATCACTCTCTAGCGGTCATAACTTTAGTGAGATCAAAATGAAATATAATATCTGATATGACTTTAGTTTTGGCAAAAAATAAATTTATTAATAGCCAAAATAACGATTATAGTTTATAGTAACTATGGAAACAAAAATCAAAATTTAATACAATAAAATATATTTCATGTATTCGTATCAAACAAACACAAAATATTAAATATCGCTCTTAATATAAGAATAATCGAAAAATGTATAAGTTGTAGACAATCAAGTTTGCTGCAATTCATTACCTGATCATTTTTCTCAAACTCGAATGTGCACAGAGATATTTAGAATTTTAACTTTCAATCTTTAATTGTAAATATTTCTGTAAATATTAGTGTAACAGAAAAATGATAAGAAACAAAATTACAGTAAAACTTAGTACCTATAATTAACTCCTGATAAATTTTTCGATTTTTCAATTATTAAGAGAGATAGTAAATTTATTTTCCCCTCCCCATAAACCCCCTTTCCCCTCGTCCAATTTTACCCATTACTTGAACTTTAGAATACCAAAAGCGACTCAAATACCAAATTTCATTCCAATCGGAATAAAACTGTGACCGCTAGAGAGTCCACAGACATTTTAAAAAAGTACATATATATATATATATATATATATATATATATATATATATATATATATATATATATATATATATGTATATATATATATATATGTCTATATAAATATATATATATATATATAAATATATATATATATATATATATATATATATATATATGTATATATATATATATATATATATATATATATATATATGTATATATATATATATATATATATATATATATATATATATATATATATATATATATATATATATATATATATATATATGTATATATATATACATATATACAAATTTTAGCGATAGTGATTTTTAACATCTAGTAGGTAGTATCGATGGACATTTGAAGAAATTTTTACGAAATTCCAACATTGGTGCAAAAACAATAGCTGCATTTCCTTTGGAAAAAACCTTAAGCTTAAAACCACTTTTTCATCTCGATGTTAGATGGGCGAGAGGTCATAATCCATTCCCTCATACTCTCCCATCCTCGACTACGTCTGGTTCGTTTTCTCTAGCCTTCTGTTCGATGTCGAACCTACCTGCCTTCCTTGCGAATGACAGGACAGAGCTCTACTTTACTTGTTTTACCATTTTTTTTGACATCAAATGCTTAATATGAAAAAGCATATACATCTAGGGATGGGGATCCAAACTTGTTTCTTTTAATGGTATCAATGTTCAGACATATTACTTAAATGTCAAATAAAGTAAACACCTGACGCTTCCGTTGGTATAATATAACCGAAAGGCAATCATACTAACAATGGAAATAAATACACGCTAGTTTACAAAAAACAATTTAAAATATATTAATTTTTTACCTCAGATTCCCTCTTTCGATTGAGTCAAAGGCTAGATACAGCATTCTGGCTCTGAAAGGACACTCGGCCAGAAGGTGGAATAGATTGCACGGTCCTCTATCCAAGAGGCATCTAAAGATAGATGCCTCTTGAGCCTGCAGTTACCGGTAAGCATCCAAACTAGGTGGGGATAGGTTGTTATTAGTAATAACTGGTTATTGTTAATAAAGTAAATACAAAAACAACGTTAAAAAAATTGAAAAAATACGTTGACTTGTTTGAAATTGAATATATTCCGAATATTATCAATAAAAGAACCGATTTAGTAATAATAATCGCATCATCAAAAATTTTCTCTTTCAAAAAAACTAAAATAGACGCAATTAAAAAAAAATAAAAAACTTGTAATAGCGTGGAGACCTTTTTACTGAAATAAAATCATCATAGTGTTTTTGCCACCGAAAATCAGGAAGAAACGACCCTTCTGTTTGGTACTAATTTTTTTGAAGTCAATTAAAACAGAACTCTGAAAGTATAGATTCAGTATCAATGCACTGACCGATAGATGTCCTCTTGTTTTGTTACTAGATAGATGTACTCCAGGCAGGTTTAGCATATTCTAAAGATCGCACGAGAGTTTTGTATAATTTGAGATACAAATGGATATTTTTGAAGGTGTATTTCGTAGTTTACCTGGCAAGGGCCAGTTTTTTTCTTTTCATAATAAGCATAATAAAATCTGATAACTTCCCAAGTAAAATATTAAGATATCCTGCACCTGAGAAACTTACAAACTTATACTAATCATTTGCATACTTTTGATAAATAACTTTATCCTCATTAAATACATACCAGGGAGAATCTCTCGGAATATATGTATGCCAATCATTTGGTATAAGTGATTTCTTACTTTTGTTAAATAACTTGATCCTCACATAGATTTCAATACTTTTGTACGAACGAACATTTTTGTTTTATATTTTACAACATAAAAACGCAGAAAGCTTTATAAAAAAAAAGACATTATCTTTATGAAAATACATTCCCAAATGTTTTCGAAGCTTTCAAATTAAAAAAAAATTCTTTATAATTTAAGTTCTAGGAAATACCTGAAAATTACAGTCATATTTCACTTTAAAGGTTCGATATAACATAAAATTTCACAATCAATTTTTTTTATAGTTTGTACTTCCTCTTTCACAATTCAAATAATATACATAAACAATATTTTTTTCCAAACAAGCTTTTATTTAATGAATTAAAAATTAGAAAATAAAATCATATATTTTAGTATACTTGGCGTATACTTGTATACTAACTGTATACAAAAGAAAACAAGATTTCATTTCGTTATCACATCTAATAACATAGATAGCTAGTGTTTTGTTTTATTTTCTATTCGCAATAATTTTTTGAGGCTAGTCATAAATATATTTCCTTCCTATGCCCAAAAATCGGCAAACCATTGACATTACTCTGAAATATAATAAAAGCCGCGGGTTGTTGTTAATTCTCTCAAATTATTTGAGAGGCATCATCAAGATTGATGGAAATCAGTCATGCTTGCAGACTTCTGTTGAACCCTTCAGAAGGATACTTCGAAAACTAACTAGATCTTTTCAAATGAAAAATTTGAATTTGCTAATCTAGTGTATTTTTAGCGAATTTCCTGAAAGGAAATAGAGCTATTGGTCCCGTACCGAAGTCAAAATTTCGCAAAAATTTCTTCAAATGTCCATCGATCCTACGTAGTAGATGTCAAAAATCACCATCTGTAAAATTTATATATATATATATCGATGGACATATATATATATATATATATATATATATATATATATATATTATATATATATATATATATATATATATATATATATATATATACATGTATATTGGCCTTGCAAATACTAAAATCATATACGACATTTCATTTTGATCAGACTAAAATTGTGACTGCTAGAAATTGATTTATGTATTTTAAGAAAATTCGCTAAGTTGAAGCAGCTCCTGCGTAACGAATTTTTTAAGACATCAAACGCTTTTCACAAGGATACCTGATTAGATGTGACTATTTGTATTGTATACCCAGAATATGTAAATAATAAATATACAAGGGTAAAATATTAAGTTTAGTCCCGACTTTGTATGGCTTGAAAATATTGATCGCAGACATAAATGTTTGGAATAGGTGTCTAATTCGACCATGTCCGTCTGTCTGTGGGCACGATAACTCAAAATCAAAACGAAATAACGAGCTGAAATTCTGTGTGTATGTTCTAGAGCTAAAAAGTAAATGGCACCATGTTTGAGCAAAATGGACAAAACTGCCCATCTTGGAAATCGTAAGCGAACAAAAATGTAGAAACAAAAAATATTGAACTTTTGTTTTAAAGTTTTTGACATAAATTCAAGATATACCCGATATTTAAACAAATAACTAGTTGTTATTGCAGGTGATCAACGAGTAGATGAATGTTAAACACCGTGATCATTGGGAAAACATACCGAAAGAAAAGCTCGGGAAAATACTGTTTCGTTATGCATTCAAGTGGCTATCCTTCGATGCATTGAACCTAAGCAGGATACAACTTTGGAAGGTTACCGGATTCATCACCGGGCATAATCACCTACGAAAGCATATGCACACAATAGGACTCCATAACGGATACATTATATACAGACTGTGCGGCGAGGAAGATGAAACATCAAGCCACATCATCTTTTACTGCAAATCTCTCAGTTACAGCAGATACAAGATATTCTGTGCATCTCACCGCGAATATATGATCCTTTGGAAAAACCTGATAAGCAAACTCCTAGCTATTGCCAAAACATGGGAGAAACGAATCCCGCCTGGCTGAAGTCATGGAGGAGCACAAGATCAATGTGCAATATTTCTTATAAACCCCAAGATATATCTATCTATCTAGTTGCTATTTTCACTTGTTAAAGCTCAATTGAGCTGACGGCGAGGTATCATTATTATACATACAGTGAACTCCATGAAACTATGTTTTCATTTGTTACATAGTATTATCAATATTTTACTTTAATATTCGGCACTAGAGTAATGTCCTTGTGAACTTGCATAAAGAAAGTTGTCCTTGGAATATACGGTATCCTAAATAAAGTAAAAATATTCAAGGAAAAAAAATATATTAAAAAGAACAGTATAAACTTATATCATATTTTTTTTATCTCATAATAATTTACAAATATTAAGAACGGGTGGGCATTATAACACTTCTTACAATTTTATAAGTAGGTACACATGGTGACAAAAGTAGCGGTCACTTTTCAAAATGTTATAATTGATTTGTTCCCGATATTAATACGATTTTCGAAAAAACGCTTCAGATAACAGTTGTTTATCATAAATAGACTAACAACTTTTATTCGAAACATTTTCCCGAAAACCGAATGAAAAAGGTAACAAATCAAATAAAAATTTGTGAAAAATGAGCGCTATTTATGTAGCCGATTGTACCGTATACGTACCTATACATATTATACGAAGAGTCTATAAAATTTCGTTTATTCAAAAATTGGCACGAAATTATATTATCTTGTAAACATGAAAATTGTTTGAGAATAATATTGATAATATTTACATGATCCATTTTGTGTTGGAATTTTCCCCATTTATCAAGTGAGACATTGTCATTACTTATACAAATAAATAAATTACCAACTTATGAGCATTAATTACGTAATTATTAATATATTTGTATTATATTGCACCAGCGGCTACAAATTATAATTCAAATTGAAAACTGTTTATATGTGTATATACAATCAAATTGCATTAAAATATTTGCATCTAAAAGTCATCAACTTCAATATAATTTTCAATTCTATTTGAAAACTTAATTTTCTTATTTATTTTAATGTTTTGTGATATTTTTTTTGTGAAATTATTTTCTTAAAAAATTCTATTATAATAGAAAAAAAAATTGTTCCGGGTCTGGAACTCAACGCATGATATGAAAACATATCCTATATAGGTACAATATCAATGAATAATTCCCATTTGAAACACGAATGCCGATGATTGCCGACTGTGACATAGCCGATAGTTACAAAAAAACGTCACATGTATCCCCCCAAATGAAAACTTACTGTGAAAAGGTTCAAATGTCTTAAAATTTGACGCATGATATTTTTACCTGTATTTGCAGAATACAGCATAGTATTTATTATAATATTTCAAAAGTAGCCGTCATTTTTCAAAATTTGTAAATTTAAAGTCATTCGGTTTTGAGAAAATTGTTTCGAATAAAAAATGTTTCGAATAAAGTATATTTATAATGAATAACTTTTATCCGAAGCATTTTACGAAAACCGATAAAATAATGGACAAGCATATTCTAAAATGGGTTACTTTTGTGGCCTTTTGTTAAAAGAGCTCTTGTTAAAAGAGTAATGAACTATTTTCTTACATTCAATTACTTTGTGTCGATCAGAATACGGCTGTACCTTACTTTGGAACGATTTCGAATTTTGTACTTCTGATAGGTTTTCTAGAGTCGCATGAAATAGTTTCCTAAAGTTTTCTCTCATCATTATTTCGCTATCTCCTATAGTTATTTCCAAACAATTCGGACACATACTCTTCCGCCTCTCTTTTTTGATTCATAGACGTCATATTTAAATATTCCAATGTCACTATCACAATTAAGACGAATCTAATGGCACTTCATATATTAAAACCCATCAAGCCTTTTAGGCTACAGAGCGTGAAAAAATAGACATCCATTCATACATACACTCGAAAAACATTACCCTTCTTTCTGGAGTGGTCGGGTAAAAAAATCACCTTCCTTGAAGAGGAATTGTCCACGATAATTTTCTTTTCCAGAATTTTGTCTCCAAAGTCAGTACACAAACGAATAATATTATGAGCTGTGTATAAAGGGTTGTGTAAGAGTTTTAATACTTTTCATTCAAACAGATATGTGAAAAAGTAAAATCTCAAAACTAAGCAACAAAATGATAAAATATAAAATCAGAGTCAATTAAGCTACTTTTCGAAAAAGTATCAACCTAATTGTATTGTTTAAAATCCCAAAAAGTAATGAGATTTTTATCCGAACGAAAACAAATAGTTTATTTTAGTGATGCCGCGAGACGAGACGGTCGATAATATCATGTCTCTTGACTTGTATTGGCTTGTACATGTTTTCTATCGTTTGGTCTCATCTCGTTTTTACAGTTGAAGAATTTCTTGAAAATATGCAAATTTAAAAAAAATTATTTTGTGTACTTAAGGTAGTTTCAGCATGAAATCACTTTTCGACAGGTTTTGTTCATTCTTTTCCATCGGCTAAAAGTAACGTTTTCTAATAAATTCCGAAGTTTCAGAATTTTTGACCGTTTAGAACGCGAGCATCCAACTATTATCTGTTATATTGAAAAAAACACGACAGAATTTTATAAATAATGAAGAGATTAAAGATAAATATTTCTTAAATAAATGTTTTAAAAAAGTCGCGTTTTACCATTTTGTTTTCGAAATATAATAATTGAAAATTTTTTTTCTTTCAAATTTACATTAATGTGTATATAAATATATGTGTGTGAATATATATGTGTATTTGTATTTGTTCTATAATAAAAGCGGGTTTTTGTCCTGTTTATACAAGTCAATGCTGGACTTACCTTAAGTAAAAATAATAACTATTACTGGTCAATTGATATATTTAATTAGAATTCGAAGCAAAAAAAGACTAAAAAATTTGAATTACTACCAAATTATTATTAAGAATTACTAAAAAAATTGACAGAGTACTATCACCTGTCACTCGAATATTTATCGAAAATCAGGTTTCTAATATTCGTCTAATCTCACTCTCACATATTCTTGTCTCGTGGTGTCTCTCGCGGCATCACTAGTTTATTTACATTTAAAATTAGTGTAGATATTATATCATTTTCACTGAATCTTTTTACATATTATATTTTTCCAAATATTGCATGAAATATTTTCGTTGTTTTTCACAGTGGTATGCTTTAATTTACGGTTCCACACAGCATGTTTCCTCATTAAAATTCTACCTATATATATTTATATATTTTCACATGTACTACAGAATATATTATTAACTTAATGAATTCGTGGGCTGACATATCAAAACAAATTTTTAATAAACAAAATTTATTAAAAAAATTTTTAAACACGTCTGTGTAAAAAATGAATTCAAATTCAAATAAAAATTAAGAGAAATCTAACGATGATTACGACGAAGTATAGAAAGTGTTACGAGGAAATAAAGAATCCCAGATACTTCGGCATAGACGCAAAAATATAACCCGCACTTTGAATTCAGATAAAAAGAAAACAAATTAACAGTTACTTTGTAATGAGTTTATTTTTATGTAATCTTGTCAAAAATCATTCAACATAAAAATTTTCAGTTGCCAAAAATATAATATTTTAATAAAAAAACAGGGTAATGTTATGGCGCCTACTTAACTTCGTTTTAACTCTGATCAAATTAATTATATATTTATTGTTTATAACGAAATTAAAGGTAGGTAATTATATGTATTAATGTTTGCGCTTGGTTTGATATAAATAATAGTTTATAAAAACCAAAAAACATGCTTTTATAGCTAGCCGAACTAAAAAGTAGAAAATAATTTTTAAATATGGATATAATTAATTTGATTAGGAAAAAAGCGTGGGGTTGATACTTTAAAAATGCGGCAAAGCACCCCAAGCTTTTTTACAATCAAATTAATTATATCCATATTTAAAAATTATTTTCTACTTTTTAATTCGGCTAGCTATAAAAGCGTGTAGCTTAGTTAGTAAAATAATTTTGTTGGGTTTTTAATTATTATTAAAAACCGCAGCAGCTGTTTAACTTCACTGTTCCGCAACTTCCATTAACTAAAGCCGTATTAAAAAAATTCCGTGGCAAAACTTCTAAGAAATCACATTTTACTATTTTGTATCTTTTACGTTCATCACTTCGATACATAAATGCATGTATTTTAGTTCTCTTTATACACGGTATATATAATATATACCAGGGTGTATCAAGTTTAGTCCCGACTTCGTAACGGTTGTAAATATTGATCGCAGAAAAAACTTTCTGGTATAGGTTCAAAAAATGATTCATAAAAAGACCTAATTATTTCGTTTTCGAATGTTCTTCTGTCCGATAACTCAAAAACGATGTGTGTATGTTCCAGAGCTAAAAAGTATGGTGAAGCTTGTGAATGAGTAAAATTGGACCGTGCTTCAGACGCCAGGAGCGTGAAATATCCATCTTGGAAATCGTAAGAGATTGGCAAAAATATAAGTTCATAAGATGAATAAAACAACACAAATACCGCAAATTAAAGCTCGAAAATATTTAAAAGTTCATAAGAGTTGATTTTATATTATTAAAAAATAATTAAAAATCGATTAGTTTTAAGTTTAAAACCTTAAAATCCTTAATAAATTTAAGTCCTAGAAAAACACTGTCCAAATAAAACATAAGTAAAATTTCAAATTCGCCCCAATACCTAGATCAGTTTTTGTATTATAAATACGTATTTCGACTACAAAGTAGTCATCATCAGTATAAATGAGCTAGTCGTCATTTACTCTTTGACAATTAGAAATAGATAGAAAATCGAAATCAATAGACAAAAATATAAATAAAGAAAAAAATTATACAAAATAAAAATAAAATAATATAAATTTGAATGAAATTACTCTTGTTAAAATTACTTTCATTCAATTTACTCTTATTAAAATTACTCTTATATTGTCTCAAGAAATTTTATTCGTTGCTAATTTGGTGACAGTTTCACGTCGTTATCCTGAGACCATATAAGAATAATTTTAATAAGAGTGATGTTTGTAAGAGTAAATTGAATGCAAGTAATTTTAACAAGAGTAATTTTAATTAAAGTTATTCTATTTTAATTTATTTTGTTTAATTGTTTATTTATTTTTATTTTTATCTGTTGATTTCGATTTTCTATTTCTAATTGTCAAAGAGTAAATTATTTAAAATACAAAAACTGATCTTGGTATTGGGGCGAATTTGAAATTTTATTTCAAAACCTCATTAATTATCATTTGATAATCTAATATTAAAAACATAAGTATTTTAATATAAATCTGCAATAAAAAATATAGGTTTCTCTTTAAAAAATAATGTTGACCTCGATTTAACCTTGAAAATTGGTCATAGATATTTGACTTCCTAGAAACCTTAAAAATTTTGCTTGAAACATTTATAAGGTAAGATATCTTACTATGTTTCCAAGATAATGGGTCTGGGGAAATTAATGCTTGTTTCCACTATAGCGATCACAATTTTAGTCAAAAAGGTAATTGACATCTATAATTTCCAAAAGAGGCATGATTTATATTGATTTTGAGGAAATTCTCTAAATTAACTTCACTGAATGAAGTTAATTAGTTAATTAATTAACTAATTTTTTATTAGTTTTATTTGATGATATAAAACAATTGATGTACACTCCCGTTCAATAAAGTTGAGCAGACCTGAAATATTAATTTTCTTACATTTCATAAAACTCCTCACTTTTGTGGCTCACTGTATACTTATTCATTTATAAACAAAGATAAGTATTATATGTGTTAAGTGTGAAAAAAGAAATGGAAGTATAGTAGAAAAGATTTACTACAAGAATAATCAAAATTGTCAGAGTGATTCGGTTCAGATCTGTTTGATTTTATTGAACGGGAGTGTACTACCAATAAACCATAGTTTAAAAACTATAGATTGTAACAGAGCAATATAATTATTCGTAAAGTAGTTAATAATTTTTCAATTAATAATTTAATTTGTAAGGTACTCTCAACAAAGAATAAAATTCGATACATTTACTGATCATCACTTGAATTCATAGACAATATTATAATTCAGTTTAAAATCGCATAAATAATCACATGTTAAGTGTATTAATATTACCAACTATAGTAGGTATCTATATATTACCTATATTTATTGTCACCAATAAATATGGAATCATTAAAATGAACATATTCATTAATGTCACCTCATACATTCTCCTCATGTGATAAATGTATTTGCAAAGTAAAATTACATTTTCTAAAAGCATTCAAATAGTATGTTTTGATGCAGATTATATTTGTACTTTATTTTAATATTTTATTATTTATTCTAACATCATATTATATTATTGTATAGGTCAGTGTTGACAAACTTATCGATTGGGTAAAATCATTTCTAATTGAATGGCACATGAGTATTCTAATCTGCGTCAACTTAGCGAATTTCCATAGAATATTAGAATACATAAATCACACTCTAGCGGTCACAATTTTAGTCTGATCAATATGAAACATCGTATCTAATCAAAGGGAATATGGAAAGAGGAAAACAGAAAATATATAATATCTCGCTCTTAATATTAGAACAATCAAAAAATGTTGTATAAAATCATGTTTGCTACGATTCATTCACTAATCATTTTTTCTCAAACTCTAGAGATATTTAGGATTTTAACTGTGAATATTAGTGTACGAGAAAAAATGATAAGAAACAAAATTATAGTAAAATAAAACTAGGTAGATAGATAGATTGTAGAGGCTGCCCTGGAAGGGTATAATTTCGACCATAAGGTCCATTGTGATGACTAAGGATGTGAGGATGTGAGTGAAGTGGAAGGAATGTTTGTGTATAGACTAGGAATTGGTAGGATATGCGGCTGCAGCCGACTATGATAGGAACTATGCCGATATTCATCGGGAGTTCGTAAAGGAAACTGCAGAAAACATAGCCGGTTACTTCTCAAGCATAGCCGGTTACTTCGTTCTTGTCCATACGCCGACAGTTTAGTCAATTAACCGCCCCCTTTTTTTTTCTTAATAATTGACAAACTGCCGATGTTGGGATTCGAACCCATAACCTCCCAATTTCCAAGTAGGCATACTGCGCATATATAACGCCTTAGACAGCTCAGCCACTTGGACTGGTATAGTATAACTCACTCTACTTCTTCTGTATTTTTCTATTTTTCCAATATTAAGTGAGATCTAAATGCCTCTTTCCCCTTGTTCGATTTGACCCATTAAAGAACTGGTCCTCTCAAATACCAAATGCACCTCAAATACCAGATTTCATTCCTCTCGGATTAAAACTGTGACCTCCACAAAGTGAGAGTTCCATAAACATATATATAAAAAGAGACAGATACATAAACATATATATAAAAATTTTAACGATTTTGACGTCATTTTTATTAGGTAAAATCGAAGAACATTTGAAGATATTTTTACGAAACCGCGAGAGTGGCCTCGCGGTTGAACTGTTCCTCAATTCTTTATCAATAGTTAAAATATCTATGATGATCGACAATCTTCGAGAAGTGGACCTTTCAAATACCAAATGCACCTCAAATACCAGATTTCATTCATCATATCTTTGGAAGTCGTTCAATCTCTTGTTTGCGAAATATTCGAGAGTGGCCTCGCGGTTGAACTGTTCCTCAATTCTGTATCAATAGTTAAAATATCTATGATGATCGACAATCTTCGAGCGGAGATGACGACATAAGAAGTGTATACAGAATATTTAAACCATTAACTTACATAAAAACTAACAATTAGCTAGTTTTTATGTATATTTCTTTTTGAGTTTAAGATAGTCAAGACTTACCTGTCGTTAAAATATGTTTGCAACATTCAAAGAGATTTTATTGAATTTTAAATATTTTTCACAAATACTGTACCGAAGAAAAAAACGCATAAAAGTTCAAAAGCCTTTAAAATATTTTGTTATTTTGCAAAATTTTATGATTTTATTTCAATAAAATTATATTATTATCATATGTTTGAACTGTTAGGTAAGTAAATATAGCTGCTGCAATATATATATATATATATATATATATATATATATATATATATATATATATATATATATATATATATATATATATATATATATATATATATATATATATATATATATATATATATATATATATATATAAATTGACAGCACAAAAAATTTTATGGATTGTATGTAAAATGTATAAAAACCAGAAATGCAATATAGAGACGAAAGAGGACGTTGAAGTTGGGAAGAAAGCTAGTTATATGTATGTTTGAAACTGTTTTAAAACACCGCATAACAATCATCAAATTATAATGTGGAATGTTTGTTTCAAAGTTATAAATAACCAATAGTATACTATTTATAAATATATACAACTTTAAATGTTGAAACTAAATATTATTTTAAATTTGGATTTCAGACTCCTTAAAATAGATTTTACAATATAAAATTATTGTATATAATTGTATTATTTATACATATATATTATTTATTGTATACTTTATACATTTGACGGACAGTCTGTCTGTCTGTCTGTCTGTCTGATACTGATCTTTTACCACTCGATCTGTTACCATCTATAATATTTATTCATATTACTCCTGTATACAGACATTAAAGTACATGATGATATCGAAAATCGATGTTGTGATTTCATTAAATTTTAATTTTTTAGAAATGTATAATTTTAAAAAAGAATTTCCATACGTAGGAGCTACGTAAATTAAGGGCAGTTTCTCAGAGGAAGGGAGTATAATACATATGGAATTAAGTTACCTTTGCGATAATTTTAAAAGTCATATGAATTCATTAAAATTATAAATGTTTTTGTAAATATCAGAGAGAGATTATGAACAGGAGATAAATTGAGGTAAAATTAATTTCCTACAACATTATCCATGTACTCCATTTTACCAATGTTAAGAGAGATTTCACATTATGTGTTTACACCTTCCTCTAAATCACCCTTGGCACTTGGTAGATTTTGTTATTTACCGAACTTTGCCACCAACTTAACTTACACATATGTATATATATGGACATTTGAAGAATTTTATGTGAAATCGTAACTTCACATTTTCTTTGTAATTCGCTAAACATAATAAATAGATATAATCGTTTGAGTTTGCCTAAATTTTAATATGATGAGGGCTCTACTTTGGGAGAGTTTATTGCGTTAAAAAATATCACGTGCACCGAAAAAATATCACTTCCGAACCTGTATCGTTTTTCTAAATATGTTTAACAGGCAAGAAGCAATAAATTTTATTTATATATACATATATATATATATATATATATAGGGTGGCGCATAAGTAACGTTAATATTTAATTAGTGAATAAATTTTTTGTTTACGTTTTTTTTTCAGAATTAGCTTTGAAAAACTTGTGAAATTTATGATGGAAAGACTCATCACAGAACAGAGAACCTAGTTCAATTTTATTTTGAAAGTCAGCATTCGAAATTTCTTTCATGTTCGAAATGCACCTAGCGCTCCAACAATTTACCGACTGGTTCAGCGGTTTCGGCAACATGTAGTCAATCATAACGTTACTTATGCGCCACCTTTATATATATATATATATATATATATATATATATATATATATAAATGATGCTTTTGTTTTACACCATTATCAATTAAAATATTGATTATGGTGAGTCATCAATACATAATCAATATTTTAATTGATAATGGTGTAAAACAAAAGCTTCATTTATATATATATATATATATATATATATATATATATATATATATATATATATATATATATATATATATATATAAATGAAGCTTTTGTTGATTAGTATAGAATCGATTATGATAATGTTTTGAATGTATTGAAGTATTGTATTGAATGTTATATTGGCCACAGACGTTGCGGCCATTTTTCAAAATTTGTTAATTTATACCTTATTAATTCGGTTCTTGGGAAAATCTTTCGAATGAACGTTAGTGTATTTATAATGAACAACTTTAATTAAAGCGAAACTTTGACATCAAATTATTGATTTGAAAAGTCATACACATCTAGAATTGGAATTGAACCTACGGCTTCAGGCATATCATATCAAACATTCGATGCAAGAGAATGTTATCAATGTTCAGATATACTACTTCAATGTCAAATTAAGTAAATACTAGTCACTCCCGTTGGTATAACATAACCGAACGGCTACCATACTAACAATGGTTAAATAGACTTACTGATTATACTGATTATAAAATCAATTACAGTTTTTTGAAAAATGATTATCCTAATATCCCATCATTTACGTTACAGAAACAGAATCATTTCAGCTATAGCAGATGCATATCAGTATAGCATCTGATATGCATCTGGTATGATAGTATCTGGTATGTAGTATCTGGTATGATATTATTTGTATATAGAAGTAGTGTGAATATTTCACACCATATTTTTATTATAATGATTGATTATGATAGGATTTTTTTTAAGTGTAATAATATATCAGACAAATATGTATGTACGATTTATTTATTATTGAATGAAAATATTAATCAAATAAATTTTTCAACGATAAAAATGTTTTTCTTAATCAATAGGTTTGCCAGATTATGAGATTTTTTGATGAACATATATTATTTAATAAAATGCATATGGTGAATTCTAGGGATAGGTAAAAGCTTCATGAAGTGAAGATTCAAACTAAATAACATGGTTAGATTATATTTAAACAACTAATAAAATATCTCAAATATTAGTTAAAATGACTCACCGTTAACAGTTTTCGAATGATGAGAAATAAGAAAACACAAAATATAAAATATCTCTCTCTTAGAATTAGAACAATCTCGAAAAATGTATGAGGATAAAAGTTTGATCATGTTTGCTACAATTCATTACCTGATCATTTTTCTCAAACTCTAATGTGAACAGAGATATTTAGAATTTTAACTTTCAATCTTAAATTGTTAATATTTCTATAAATATTAGTGTAACTGAAAAAATGATAAGAAACAAAGTTATAGTAAAGCTAATTTTCGACTACTTTACTCCATATAAATTATTCCATTTTTCCAATATTAAGGGAGATATGCCAAGTTTTGCTATTTACTTTTCCTCTAAAGCCCTCATTGCCTTTGTCCATATCGTAAATCCCTTGTGGCGTATCATAAATGACTGTTAATGGAACTATCGATTATTACCTTTAGTTAACCGCATTAATACGTAAGATAAGATAGATAGATTGTAGAGACTGCCCTGGACGGGCTACACTTCGACCATAAGGTCCATTGTGATGCCTAAGGATGTGAGGATGTGAGTGAAGTGGAAGGAATTTTTTTGTATAGACTAGGAATTGGTAGGATATGCAGGTGCAGCCGACTATGATAGAAACTATGCCGATATTCATCTGGAGTTTGTGAAGGAAACTGCAGAAAACCTTCTCAAGCATAGCCGGTTACTTCTTTCTTGTCCATACCCCGACAGTTTAGTCAATTAACCGCTCTTTTTTTTTCTTAATAATTGACAAACTGCCGATGTCGGGATTCGAACCCATAACCTCCCAGTTTCCAAGTAGGCTTACTGCGTAGACATAACGCCTTAGACCGCTCGGCCACTTGGACTGATATTAATACGTAAAGTGGGACTTTATTTCAGGTCCATAAAGCAGGCAGTTATACATAATTATAGACAGCCATAATGTTCGTATATGATGATGATAGTCGTACATTTTATAACAATTTATACGATACAAATAATACTAATCTATGAAATATTCCACCCGTCAATGTTTTACTGCATATCTAGCATGTTCGTTCGAAAACACTTTTATGATTTTAATTAAATCATCACCCTGATCGCTGAAAAAAAATACTCCAACAGGGAATCCTAGTATTATTATGTTCAAATATTTTAAATGGCGCCTAAATATTAATTTATGTTTTGTTTTTTTCAACTATTGCTACAGTTTGTTAAACAAAATAAGAGCAAGAAAAAAAAATTTCACATTTTATCTCCACGTTATACAATTTTCATTCAACACAACTCAAACTATTTAAAATTTACGCTTTCAACATTATGCGCACTCAGGGACGTCTTAGGGAATGCAGAGGTTCTTGGGCACACAAAGTTTAAAGATCCATTTAGAAATAAATAAAAACGTGAGTGAAAACATGTGCACTTTTGTTTAATCGCGTGCAGAGCATCGGATTTTAGAGAAGGATAGCAGACACTTTATTTGGACCTTAAAATTATGTCAGTATTTTCCATACTCTGGTCGAACTCGATAACGAAGCCATTTTTGGACTAACTAATGCTAATGCTTCAAATGATTGCAATACCAGCGCATTCAGACCGTTTAGTTTACGAGAGAGACTTCAGAACTTTCTTGGCACTTTAACATTCTGTTAACATTTTTTATCCATTTTTAAAACCCAAGAAAAAACATATCAAACCACCTGACCGCCTATCAAGCTAAGTGATATTTCAGAATATGGAACAAAAATCGGGAAATTCACATTTTTCTTTTAGTCTTAAGTAAGGGGTACCAGTCCGTGTGGTCCAGTAGATCGGAACTGGGAGGTTGCTGGTTCGATTCCCAACAATGGCAGTTTGTCAAATAAATAAATTGTAAAAACAAAAACCAAAAATTAATGGGGTAGTTAGTTGACTAAACTGTCGGCGTATGGACAAAAACGAAGCAATCGGCTATGCTTGTGAAGGTTTTTTGCAGTTTCCTCTTACAATCTACAGATGAATATCGGCATAGTTTCTATCAAAGTCGACTGCAGTCGCACAACCTACCAATTCCTGGTCTATATACAAATTCTTTGCCCTTTAGGGGTCGGCAAAAAAGTCTAGAAAGGCCTACTTGCCAGGCTTCGAATTCGCCTTCGTTACTACTATTACTATCTAAAGGCCAGTATACTTTCCTTTACTGCAATATCATCATAACTCTGTCAGTAAATGCTGTATTGTGCCCCCCTTTTGGATTCGATTCGCATTTAAGGATTAATTACGAATCCTCAATTATATATTTTATTAAGAAATTATCAACGCACATTAAATGAATTTTTCAAATGTTTCGATTTATTAATTAAAATACAAGGTTTGTTGATCGATACGACAATTATATATTTTTCCAAATACTCAAATACTCACTCTGTTTCTGTCTTTATGGCAAAATAAATAATTTGTACCGTCCAATTCAAACTTCTACAGTAAATTTTCCTCTATGTTTGATAAACACATCATATTTACGTTTGGTGTTTTTGTTATTATTCGAATAAACATAAATTTTGATACCTCATAAAGTAATTAAACAAATTTTGTATCTACAAACGAGATTTGCAGGCCTCAAGGATTACAAATATATGACTATACAAGTAGAACATGATACTAGCGGTTATCAATTGCAGACGACCGTAAAATATTATATCATACAGCATATGCGGAAAAGTTATAACTCTGAAATACCTTTATTATAGTACAGTTAATAGAGATTCTCGTTACTCTTGTCCGCATTGCATCATATTACAGGAGTTTTTTTTTAAGTATCACGTACTAAATGTAAATGAACAAAATCCTTACAAATTTCGAACCCGGAAGTGCCACCATTTTGATAAAAACTGTATAAAACTGTAGATATAGACCCATATCTCCATTACGGTGGACTTTAGGCAAAAAATGGTAATAACATTTCTTGTAGATAATTGGATTTCCTATTTTGTTTATTTACTAATTTTTTTGTATCACTTACAAAAATTTAAAAAAAACTTATTAAATAATTTTCTTTCTAAACAATTATTAGAAGAGATATCGGTCAAAAAGTCAATAAATAAATAGTTATGGTCGTATATGTCGTAAACGGTAAGTGATAAAAAAAATTTATAAAGAAAAAAAGATAGAAAATTCTATTATCTACAAGAAAAGTTATTACCATTTTTGGTCTAAAGTGCACGGTAATGGAGATGTAGGCCGATATAGTTTTTCTCAAAATAGCGGCACTTCCGGGGTCGAAATTTGTAAGGGTTTTGTTCACTTACATTCAGTGCGTGATACAGAACCTAATTCTAAAAAAAAAATAACTCCTGTAATAAAATCCAGCGCAATATTCTCTATTGATTGTACTATTATATGAATAATTCATAAACATTTTGTGTGCACTTTGGTGTTTCCATCGAAGCATTTTCAAATTTGACTGTTTTGACTGTTTAGAATACAAACAGTCTTTGTGATTGCGAAAGTGAGAAATAGTGTGAGGGGAAGTCAGTCTCTTATTCAAATTTTTAATGCTTTTTGATACTAACGGTAAAGCAGGATTTTACATTGTGACCAACCATTCTCCATGATATTGTATGCCGTTAATCATTTTTTACTGCACTGATAAACGAAGTACACTTTATTCCTTTATCATGTGATTTTAATATGGTCAACGGAAAAGGTCGAACTAAAATTTAAAAATATTATAATTGATTTGTGCCTTATCTATTAAGATTTCTGAATAAAGTTTCAAATAAAAATTATTAGAATAGTTATAATGAACAACTTTTATCCGAAGCATTTTTTCGAAAACCGAATAAATAAACCAAAAAAACAATTTTTAAATTTTTAAATGACTTTTGGCGTTGACTGTACACTTGCACAAGGACTTGTACTTATGATTTACATTTAAATAGATTTTGGTTCGTAAAATCGTTCGGTTGATTCTCAGTTTCCTAATAATAATGTTCCTAAAGGAAGATAAGTGGAACAAGTTGTCACATTATATGTTTTGTTGCCTTGAACAAGTAGATTTATAAATCGCATAAAAAATAATTGGAATTTTGAGAAATTTAACACCATTAAATATTAAAACAGAAATTACAAAAAGCTTTGTTTGAATTTAGGACCTTATTAGAACTTTAAGAACTTAGAAATTTAAGTCAGTCGTGTACACTCACCAAAGAAAATAGAAAAACAATTGAAAAGATAGCAAGAAATAAGTTTAGTTCAATAATTAAACCATTTTATGAACCATTTTTTGTTCACAAAAATGTGTTCAGAAACTGGTTCAAACTTTGTTCAGGCATATTACTTAAATGTCAAATTAAGTAAACGGCAGTCACTTCTGTTAGTATAACATAACCGTGCAGAAAACCAAACTAAAAATGGATAGACGCTAGTTTACAAAAAAATTAAAACATGATTACTATTTAATTACTTTTTGCTTTTTTGTGAAAATATTGATCGCAGGCATAAATGTTTAAAGGTGTTCATAAAATGGCCTAATTTGGTCATTTCCACATATCCATCCGCCCATCCGTAAACAAGATAACTCAAAAACGAAAAGAGATAGCGAGTTGAAATTCTGTATATGTATTCTAGGGCTAAAAAATAAGGTCCAGCTTGTTAAGGCTTTTAAACTTTTGTTTAAAACTTGTTTACATAAATTCAGTATATTATGGATATTTAAGCAATCTCTGAATAGTCAAATTTTCAAATTTTCCAGCGCTGCTACGAAATTTAGATCCCGTGACATATTTTTGAATTCTATCATATGATCAGTTGAATGATATCACATTTTTATACAGTCTTATATTTGAGAATTATACAATATATTTGCTTTATACAAAATCGATTTGAGAGATCAAAGTGTATGAAAACCAACACTTTGATCACACTAAAATTGCAAATGGATAACTGCAAAAAATATTAACAAAACTCAAAACTCAAGGTAAAATACCTTCAATATTTTAGGAACGCTTGTTACTTATTAATATTAAGGAATTCTATTTTTAATCAAAACAATTTTATAAAGAATGCCGATAATTATTATTTATTTTTGAGAATTTGAATTGAGCCAATTTCAAATTGTTATTTTTAGGCGGTGAAAATTATAGGTGTAGGCATGATAATTATTATTGTGGCGTCTTCCCATCAAAATATAGTTTTTTTTATAGATGCCAAAAGAATAAATCAATTAAGCGTATAAATATTTTAGATATTTATATTTTTTTTGTTGTAAATTTCAGTAACCAAACTAGTCGATTATTGATATTTAAATCTTTGAATAAATTATTCGGTAAAGTTAATATTGTATTATCTGGCCAGAGTATATCTCAAGGTATTCCGAAGCTATCGCCTCTTTAGGAAGATCATCTATAGCCAGTATTATAGTAGCCAATAAGACATTTCCCCTGGGTGGCAGACACGCAAAACGTTTGGGACTTCCTACCAGCCACAATTATTGGATCTGCCACGGTGGCGGGGATGAAGATACGATAACTCACCTATTTCGATATCATAATGGACCTTACCTAAGAGTGTCTACAGTCTAAGTCTAAGGACAGCCATTATAGTCAAGCCTAATAATCTAATATTGTATGGTTTAAAGTGTTTTGTATATTCAAAAATTGATTAATCAACAGTTTTTCCAAATATTTTACAATTCGCTACTTAATAGCAAATAAATGTATCCATATATTTACCTTGTGTCAAGGGATGCCTATTGTGGATCATGAAATGGATGTGAATATTGCCACTACAGTACAACCTGTTAGCCAAAAAGTCTTGATTTGCTTGTTCTTAGCAATTATCAAAATGTTCGATAAAACTTGCATTTTATGAATTTTAATATAAGGAGTAAATTAATTGTTTTTTGTGAACTAGCGTCTATTTATATCCATTGATAGTATGGTTGCCTTTCGGTTATATTATACCACCGTTTTCACTAGTCAAATTTAGTAAATGCTAGTCACTTCCGTTGGTACAATATAACCGAAAGGCAACCATATCATAGTTTACAAATAAAAAAAATTATTAATAATTATGTAAATAGAAAAAAAATATTCATCGACATCAAAGATAGTGAAAATACATATGAATTCCACTAACATAAGATCTCAGATAGCTCAGCGGTAGAGCATTGGTCTATAATACCAGAGGCCTTTGGTTCGATGTTTATGATTTTTCATATCAAGGCATTTGCTTTCAAAGAATGCTATAAAGAGTAACTGTAATAAAGGGCTGAAGAGAATAAAGATGAATCAAATATTTTCAAGTATTAAAGTTTTAATATGGTCAAATATTTTCAAGTATTATTTTGTCCAAGACTCCAGACATCATATTCCCTAGCTTTTGCAAAATCTCAAAATGTCTATAATTTTTCAGATTTGCAAGATTTCACCAGTCGCGTACCACAATGACTGTGTCTGCTACTTTTTTTAAACATTTTTCTGCTACTTACACTAAAAAACAGCCTAATCGATTAAAAATTCGGCGTTAGTTTTCATACCGATTAACTGCGACTAAGTTAATTTTTTTGTACACAGTATTCTTGCTGCGTTAGAGGTAGAAAGAATCCTCTAACACAATTTATATTTATTTTATAAAGTAAATGAAAATGTGTAAAATTGAGAGAAACAGAACAAGCTAATGTAGCACGTTTCATACAAACGCATGGCTAGTGTCTTTTCAATTTTCAAGGTCATCTTATATTAGATAAAAATGAACTAACTGTACGAGGAATTCCGAGAAATCAATATAAGATATTCTACTTTAATCAAAAATTCATTCGCATACTATTCCACATTCCAAATTTAAAAAAAGCATGTTATAAACACTATTTGCAAAATATTATTTTTGTCCATACCATTAAAATTTAAAGTAGAACAATTAAAATAATGTTAATCATTTCCGTCTCTGTAAATGCCAACAAAACAAAAACACAACGAAAAATATTACTAAGATTAATTTGCTAATAAAAAACATGTTCAAACCAGGAAGAAATCGCCCCATCTAAGTGAACTGTGCTGTTCTAAGTGTTGTTTAGAACAAACATCCATATAAAAATTATTTACGCGAGGTGCAATCTGGTGTTTATACATTTGATTTATATTTTTGAAACGAACGTTTAACGAATTTACAACGCACACAACATCTGTAGTAGCATAACGTCGATAAACGAACCAACAACGATATAACGTTAAATTAATTGTGTGTGGTTAAATGATTCATAATTAGATAGCAGCACTAGTATTTTAAATTTATGAGGCGGGAATTTTTTTTAACATGCTAAGAGTTATTTTTAATTTCACAGTAAAATGTGTTTTTTAACGACGAAAGAAGGAGGTACTCAATTCAACCTGTATATTTTTTTGTTCTTTATTAGTATTTTATTGTTTTCTGTACCAATAAATATTTGTTAATCTCATTTTGAATTATATATTTGTGTACAGGGTGGTTTATTAATCAGATTTTCCTGTTGACGAAGAAAAAACTACAGCCACATTTGCAGATTATCTATTACCATTTTATCCATTGACGATAATCCAAATGTAACTTCTAGAAAGCTTCAAAATACGTTAAATAAAATGCAAGTCATTGGTTACAAAAATGGCGCATTCAAGTTATCATAAATAATGTCAGTTTGTCAGTTTTCCCAATTGTTATCATAAATAATGTCAGTTTTCCACAAGTTAATGAAGTTAAAGACTAAGGGGCTGCACCTAGATAGAAGACATAGAGATACATGGCGAAAACACATCTGGACCAAAAGAAAACAGCAAAACTTAAATCTCTTATTATTCGTTTATAGGACAACAATCAAAGCTTTCATTAGGGAATAAAGTCTTAGTCTAAAAAACTTCGTCATAAATACTGTGTGGACCTATGGGATTCAACTGCGAGCAACAGCAACATTGAAATACTTCAACGTTTTCAATCAAAGGGGTTACTAGAAATTGGTGATTCTCCGTGATATGTGCGTAATGACGACATCAAAGTGCCCACAGTGCGTGCAGATTTCGCGATTCAGTGGCAGAGACACGACTCACCTTGAACAACATCCGAATAATGAAGGTATCAATCTTTTAGACAATATTAACAGTTTGAACAGACTGAATTGACAAAATGTGTTGACCTAAGATTTAGATTTACCTAAAATAGTATACTGTGTGTTTTGGACAGCTTTTACTATAGAGAATCAATGTTAAATATTATTTATTACTGCCTGGCCGTGTGGTACTGTATCAAGTCAGTAAGTACACATGTGGTGAGAGTACACTTTAGTAGTTTAGTATGTGCAGTGTGCATCACAAAATCCCCACTCTTAAATGGCAAACAAACAGCCATACGCATACAGTATAGCTGCTATAAGATGACTGACTGACTTTATTTACATGTGTACTGACTGACTTGATACAGTACCACACGGCCAGACAGTAATAATTAATATTTAACATTGATTCACTATAGGAAAAGCTGTCCAACACACAATGTATATCTAAATATCTTACTAAATAATTTTTTTTACTACCATTGGGTAGATCACTTTTCAAGTCATTTTAGGCAGTAGATCTATTTATAGTTCTTCTTAGAACTGATAATAGAAAAAAAGGACAAAAAAGGTGGTTTATTGAAAAATTTTCTTTTATTGATTAGCGAAGATTTAAAAATGGTTTTGTAGTACACACTTTGAAAATGGCGGAAGCGCTGTGTAATATACGTTATTTAGAAACATATTATTAGCGACTCAAAATTATTTAGGTATTTGCATTAGTGTAAGACTTAGTTAGACTAAAAAGGTTATTGTTTATTTTTGCTTTTCAGTTACTTTCTTCTTTCGTCGGTTCTATTGTTTGTTAAAAAGTTTTTATTTAGGTAATTATTTAGAAGTGGGACTCCAGACAAAACTCTAAAAAATTTTCCATCCCCTGGAGACTATTCTGTAGAGTAGAAATAAATGTTTGAAAGGGGGGGAGGGAGAGACTTTTTGACCAGTTAATTTAAAAAAAACATCTTTTAACTTTTTTTAAAACAAAATAAAAGCAATTTTTTAAAAAGCAAACAATATATAATCTATAAATTATCATATATTATTAATTATTTATTGTGCTATTTACTTCACATGGAAATCACGGATGACAGTGGCTAATTGGTGTAACCTCGAAGTATGATTTGGAAAACAACGCCTGAACAGGAAGTCGACGATGTACCCTGTCATATGGTATTCCCGACGGCCATATTTGGGCATGTCCTCACGTGCATCACTTAGGCGGTTAAAAGGTCATGGGATTACCGCCCCCTTGAACTTAAATATTCGCTTCTTGGATCCTATGACCCTGCAAGAACTTTATACTCGATCGATTCTCGCGACGAGAATGTGATTAATGCACACTGAATACTCCAAGTACAACCTTCGCACACCATGGCTTAGATCAAACTAATCAAAAATATCTCTAATACGAATAATTGCGACCTCAAGTATATTAAAAATAAAAATTAAGTCACTAAAAAAAAAAAATTTTTTTGTTTATAAAAAATTATTAAAAATGTCCTCCCCCATCATAAATTTACTATTTTTAATGTATTGAAATAGTCTCCAGAGGGTAGCAAATTTTTTAGAGCAAGTTTTGTCTGCAGCCCACTTCTAAATACATAATTACCTTAATTTTCTCATTACGATATTGTCATCTGTACATAGACACGTAAAAATTCAAATTTCATTATAAATTTCGAAGGTCATTTAATATAAAATTCAACTGCAGATGATGATAACATAATAGCCTTATTAAAGCTACACAATGTATGTTTTAAAATTAAACAACAAAATTATTATTGGTACATCAACATAAAACTGCATCTAAAAATGAAATTTGAAAACGTCTTCAAAACAAAATAATGGTGGGGATATATTTTCAAAAATAACTAAAACACTAAAATTATAAAATAAAATTGGAAGAAAAAAAAATTGACAAAATCATATTTTACCCAAATGTTGAAAATGAAATAAACAATTGTCAAGTTTGTTTATTCAATGTTGTAGTAATAAATATTTATATTAAGTTTATATATGAATTACTGGTTTATAATATTGTACAGTTAATTTGTTGATAGATCATCATCATTGAATATGCAATCAACAATTATGACGTAAATTGAAAAATCTAATGATTATTATTTATTGATATATTGAAATATATAGAACGTTTCAATATCCTATTTGTGTATTATGTTGTATATGACCCATTTGAACTTATACAGGATGTGGCAATAAAAGGATATCAAATATGCATTGAGACGATTGGTTCATCAACAATTATAACGTAGATTCAATAATATATGGATTCCACATGATTATTTGTGTATATGTGACAGCTAAAGTAAATCTAGCTATTATGTATAATATCTAGACATTATGTATAATTACTAGTGAATTTGTTCAAAGTGATTAATTAGGCTTTATTTATCATTTTATCCAGCCATTATACATTAGCTAGCTTATATATTAGCTAACTGAGTTTGGTCATAGTGATTAAGGAAGCTTTACTAATTACTTTATCCAGTCATTATACATATTATTTATATAAAATACTCTGTTAATCAGTTTGCCTACCTGGTTATGTATAATGGTCTAAGATCCGGCATTAGCAAAATCATCCCTCATCTGTTAATTGAATGAAATACTGTTTAAAAGGCAGATAACAATATTATAAATGTATGAGTGCAATGTCTGCCACCGTAGTCCTGCTGGCTATTAAGATTAATTAATTAATATGATATAGTGTCTTCGTTTGTTGCTCGAACAAATATAATTGTCTCTCTCTCTGCGTAGAATACATTTTTGAAAATTTTATATTTCAAAGTCTTTTGCATTTCAAAGTTATCTGAAAAATAAAAAATATGTCCTCACTTATTTTAAGGGAGACTTTTGTGATATCAATATTATGGATTATTTATTGATATGTGAATTTCAATACCTTTTGTAATTAAACAAGATGTGGCAATACAAATCGAGGACTGAGTTTGATTAATTGAGCTCGAGTGTCAAGTTACCAAATGCGACCCATGGGTCACACGATCAACTTCCCAGTATGATATAAAAATTAATATTATTTATAACACTATTTAACAAATTAAATAATTTTTTATCAATTAATACACAGTATGTAATAATCATACTTCATCGCCAACTCAATTAAGGCTTATTAGCCACCATACATTTTTTTTATTCAAATACTTATTTATTTGATCGATTGGATTTCCTCTCCTTTCAGTCCTCGCAGATTACCTTTAAAAACATCAAAAGAAGTCTACAAAAGGGTTCCCATCTACCCTCAAATAACTCAATGTAATTTCCCATCGCTTCCATTACTTCAAATATTGTTCGGCACTTCCACCAAATTTCTATTTCAGCGAATATTTTCAAATTCTATCTATATAGAACGATATTAATATCGTATATTGCGTTATCACGTGACTTATACATGTGTACAAAATTTCAAAGCTCTAACTCAGTTAGAACTAGTCAAAATTTGGATTGCAAAATTTAATCCACACATACTAACAGGTGAAGTTAAATAAAAGTTGTAATAAAACCTTATTTTCTTTTGTATACCAGGTGTACCTAATACGAATCAATATTCAGTATCAATATTCAGATGAATATTTTAGTGTTACATAGTGTAATAATTAACCGACGCGATAAGAAAGATTTAATTGGTCTAAAAATTAAAATCGAAATTTTTAACATTCTTTATATTTTAAGACCTTTCGACCGAGGTAGTTTTAAACAAGCGAGAAGTCAATAATATTAATAAAAGTCGTTTCATTCGATGGTTATTCATTACTATAGAGAACTGGCCTGATGACGGGCTTTAAAAATAATGGCTATTTATTGTGTCAAACCAAAAAAGTAATCAATTATATGTGTTTATATTTAAGTCAAATAGTTATTTTTTCCCTAAATTTTTGACAGCTTAAAATGTCAATTTTTGTATAATTTATATTTATTGACAAATAATTTATTTCCAAAATTTTGGAGCGGTTTAGAATTTTGAACTTGTGATAGTGTTTCTGAAATCGTTAAAAAAATTTACCTATCCCTTTACGCCATCTGTTATAGTTTTCTCCAAGAAATTCCGACATTTCCTCTTTTATATGTTTGCCACCAGACGTCGTGTTCAAAATGGTCAATTATTAAATTTATTATATCAATGCGTATCAAATTATTAAGGACAGATTGATAAGGATTGATAGGGCATATTCGTGTCCGTATCGTAGATTTTTCATGAAAAAGTCCTGCATATGACCCGTAGACGTTTCGACTGTCGCTGGCCATTACATACCCGTTGGTATCGGCGCTAAGGTAGCTCTCGCATTATTTCGGCACTGAATTTAGGCTTGTTGGATTCCTTCCGAACATATTTACGAGACGAAATATTTTTTTGTAGTTTTCAATTGAATATCGATTTTAACTTATATTCCGGGGAATAGTTTTATTGTTTGACTTTGTCTCCTGTTAATGCTCCGCAAGTTCTTAACAATGACACTATAATTAATATCTTAGCTAAACGCTTTTTTACGCTACAAAAATTTATAACTGTACACAAAGCGAATTCGTAACTATTCACACGCATGCGCCTACTCTGGTACGATGACGTCCAGGGAAAACAAATACAGTGCGACAGATACGTAAAGATATAATATTATATATGTTGTGAGCTCAACAATGAAAACTCACTATTATTCTCAAAGTTATTAGCGATTGAAATCGTATTTCGTCACACAAGAACTATCAGTGTAATGAGCGAATAGACTTTTTATACCCAGTATATTTGTAAATATACAAGGTATATTAAGTTTAGTTCCGACTTTGTAACGCTTGAAAATATTGATCGCAGAAAAAAAATTCATATCTTTTGAACTTTGAATTTGAAGAATTGTTCAAACATTGATATACAACTCAGTATATACTGGGTATTCAAACAATTAACTCAGTTAGCTGATACATTACTTGTTCACGTTAAAATTTGTTTTAAATACTACAATATTACGTTTAAAAATATCGGTGTTTGAACTCATCATCATATTCAGTTCAATACAAACATGAAAAACATTTATTAAAATCAATGCACGAGTAACGCATCATACTGTTCGCAGACGATTTAACATATTAGATAATGATCAAAAAAAAATGAATCGCGTATTTGTAATAATTTGTCAATGGGAATACACGCATACTTATGACAACAGTGTTTGTACTCAAGCTAATTTCCGGCTAACATGACAGTGTATGATTTTTTTTTAAAAACAAAGTTAATACTGCTTAGTTTATGACATTAATTTTAATATATTTCCTAATATTATCGCCAAGTATTAGTTTTTTTTTTATATTTTGTTAGGTCGTTTACCTTATTAATGACTGAGAGTAATGTGGAAGACTAACTTGCACAATAATTCACACCTAACATCTCAACGCCAAATATTTCCCCTGTGCGTAAGTATGTGTTTTAGCTTCAAAAGGATGTTATAAATATACATAATCAAATCTTTTTATAATCTGTAGTCTTCAAATTCAATGAAAAACTTGATTGAACAAGAGGACTAAAAGGACTTTTAGTAACACAAAATTATTTTTATTCTCTTTGTTTTAACAAAAATTAAAATACAAAATATATTACTACAAAATTATTAAAAACAAATATTTTCAATAGGGATTTTTTTTGAACCTGTATATGCACTGTCATCTATGAACATCTTTTTAAAACTGATTTTTTATATGTAATGTCGTCCTATGAACAACTTCGCCCTTTGAAGGTACAGTCGGATTACAGGTGAGGTTTTTTTTTCAAATTTGTAGTGTAGAATCCAATTTTGTTTTAGAGAAAACGGTGTTTAAAATATAACTATAACTTTTGTTATTTTTTCGAAAACCGAGATAAATCCCGCATAGATCAACTATAAGAATTTGAAAAAGGAACATCCATTTTTAGAGTTGATAATACAACATAATTTTAATTATAGCTAAGCCAGTTCTACTTAATGCTACGAATGCTCGTTCCAACGTTGGACCAAACGCTCGAGATAAATAAGATCGAAAGTTGGTCTAGCAAATGTTTCTGCTACACTGTGAATCGAATGTTTGATCCAATATATATGACAGTTTGGTACAAAATATTTTCCAGTTTCAACAATGAATGAGGATGATAATGATGTTACTATTGCTGGCGCTGCTGTGGTTTGATTGCCTTGCAACGATTTAATAGTGGGGCGATAAATGAATAATGATTTGTTTTCAGTTTATCGAAAAATTAAAAAAATGTTATATAAAATGATTTAAATTTTTTCATTCCGACGAAATTTAGAAAACGTTATAATTAACAGATAATAGAGAAGCTTGACTAAAGCTTATTGAGGCTAAACCTTATAGGTCAAATGGCTCATAAAGGTATAGGGCAAGTGTAAATATATATATGTATATATATATTATATATATATATATATTATATTATATTATATTATATATATATATATATATATATATATATATATATATATATATATATATATATATATATATATATATATATATATATATATACCTTTATATGTACATATAGAGGTTTCTGTTTATCACTTATAGAGGTTTTCGAGGGTAAAAAACATGAAACCTGGCAATTACTCTCACTTGTTGATCTAAATAGTTCTCATTTATGATCCTATGAGTTTTATAATTGACGCCAAATAAAATACTTGTCTTTAATTGAGCCTTGATTTTAATTTTTTTATTCAAGTTTATTTTTTTACATATAATTAATTAAGATATAGAAATAAACTCTCGTGTCAATTACAGGTTTTTATACCCGGTATATAATATATACCAGGGAATATTAACTTTAGTTTCCTTTTTGTAACAGTTGAAAGTATTGACCGCAGAAAAAAAATTTTGGTACAGGTATTCATAAAATGACCTAATTAGTCCATTTCCGCAAATGTGTCCGTCTGTCTGTCAACTCAAAAACGAAAAGATATAGGGAGCTGAAATTTTATATGTGTGTTCTAGAGCTAAACAGTAAAGGTTAAGTTCGTGAATGGGCAAAATCGGACCATGTTTGGGCAAAATGGGCAACTGCCTATCTATGAAACCGTAAGAGATGGAACATACATTTAAAGACAAAAAGTGTTCTTTTTATAAAAATAAACAACTTTTATGAGAAACATTTTTTCATAAATTCAGTATATACCGGGTATTTAAGCAATTAACTCAGTTAATTGTTCTTTTCACTTATTCTATTATAATACGATTGTTTAAAGGTTTACGGATTGTTTAAAAGTAGCTGCATCATAAACATTATTTTACAATAGGGAATATGCATGACAATTTTTTTTCACATTTATTTTCAGAATATAAAAATACTGTTAATATTGTAATAATATTTAAAAACGAAATTAAAATCCGACAAATATCAAGGAAGCTATAAGCTTTTAAAGATTATTATCTGTCTCTTTCTTGCAAAAATACTAAAAACGGAGTTTTACGTGTATTTTAAATGGTGAAAGTGTAATATGACGTCACATAACATATCAAGAGGGCTATCACCCTCTTTGTCTAATCGGGAATTTCAATCATTCATATCTCGCTTATTTTTAAAGTTATTTAAATAAGTAATGTTACCTTGATATTTGTCAAGTAAACATGCTTCAATTCAAGTGATAAAAAATTTTCATGCATATTCCCTATTGTAGAATATATATTTAATATATATAATAAAATGTCTGTTATTTATTATAGCCGCAGCACAGTGGTACTCTTTTACATTTGTAGATGTGTTTGTATTATTACTATTATTATTATTACCATAGTTTTGACGTAATGACGTCACAGAACAGTTTAATTTTAGATGTTTCAGAATAATTATCGGCTGTATAAATAAAATTAAGTTACTGCTATTTAAGTTTAATGTTACAAATTTTAAAATTATTATATTTTATAAATGAATATATTTTAAAATATATATGTATGTATGTAATGTTAGATTAGAATATCCAGAAAAACTCGATGGAGGCTATAGGTTTACACCGCAATGTCTTGTTCTAAAACGCAATTTGTAATTTTTTTAATAAAAATTAAATCCTTTATTCTATGTATTTTGTTAACACGAAATTTACAATCCATAGAATCTCGTAATACAAAATTTAGAACTTAAATTAAAAAAATATTTAGAATAATTTTTGTAAATATGTGAATATGTTTTTTAAGAATCTCATTTAGGTGAAAAATCTACATTACTCATTCAATATTGAAATATGATTTGTATGTTATTTCAAAAAACTGAGTATTTCAGTTGCAAATCAGAAAAAAAAATTCGTTACGCAGGAGCTGCTTCAACTTAGCGAATTTCCTTAAAATACATAAATCACTTTCTAGCGGTTACAATTTTAGTCTGATCGAAATGAAATGTCGTATATGATTTTAGTATTTGCGAGGCCAATTTTATTAATAAATGACATACGTCAAGGGGAAATGGGGGCATAAAGAAAGGAGAAAACACAAAATATAAAATATCTCTCTTAATATTAGAACAATCGAAAAATGCGTAAGGAATAAAGTTGTAGAAAATCATGTTTACTACAATTCATCACCTTATCATCTTTGCTCAAACTCTAATGTGTACAGAGATATCGAGGAATTTAATTTTCAATCTTAACCGTCAATATTTCTGTAAATATTAGGGTAACAGAAAAAATGATAAGAAACAAAATTACAGAAAACTTACTACCTACAACTTTACTTCTTATAAATTTTTCGATTTTTAGAATATTAATGGAGATATGTCAAGTTTTGTGTTTCCCCCTTCCTCTAAACCCCCCTTTCCCTTTGTTCGATTTTACCCATTAACGAACTTGACCTTTTGAATACCAAAAGCGCCTCGAATACCAAATTTCATTCCAATCAGATCAAAACTGTGACCGCTTGAATGATTACAGACACACACATATATATATATATATATATATATATATATATATATATATATATATATATATATATATATATATATATATATATATATATGTCCATAGATATATTTATATATAAATTTTACAGATGGTGATTTTTGACATCTACTAGGTAGGATCGATGGACATTTGCAAAATTTTGAAGTCGGTACGAGACCAATAGCTCTATTTCCTTTCAAGAAATTCGCTAATACACGCATGAAAAATTGCATAAATAAAGTTTTCGTAAAATTAATACAATCCGCTATTGAACCGTTGTTTTGTCATGATTTTGGCAAACTTTATTCAATCGTATTCTAGATTCTCAGCCCACAGAAGGGTATATATCCACAGAAGAGTATATATCCGTGCGTTTATCACGCATAAATGACGCAAATCCATTTTGAATTTTCAAAATCGGACCATTAGGAACGGCAACATAAAAATTTGTTTAAAGTTATTAACATTTTTGATAATGTACGATTTGCTGTATGAAATATTTTTAATTTTTTTTTTAATTTATACTTTTTTTAAATTGGAATCTGTTTTATGTAATCATATTATAGGTTTTATAGATTTTGTATTTATATCGATCAATCTAAACATGATTTCAACACTTTAATATTGAATATTAATAATTGTTTTATTATGTTATTGAAAATCAGCATAGTTCTTTAATTATTTAGTCTCCAATTCTGACAACTTCGACAAAGTGTACCATCGAACCAACTTATTATCTTACGATTATAAGGTACTGTCGCCTAATTGTTGATTTCACAATTTTACGTTTTTATAGTGATTTTGCAAAAAGTGGGCCTCATTAGGCACCAGTACCTGATCATTTTACATGAGAGAAAAAAAAATTGCAAAGTTATAAACAATTTAGTAAAAAAAAAGGGGGTTTCGTTTTTTGCAAATATCTCAAAAACTATTGTAGATATCGGAAATCGAAAATAAAATTCTTAAAGAGTAAGAAATTAAAAAAATAGTCTCACCTCCCGGAACTGTACCACTAATATTTATAATTTTAATTGAGAGATGAAAATAGGGCTGGAAACGGGTGATTCGACTCCGCTTGATTCCGACACTTGGACATTAAAAGTTTTTTTAACCCATTAAATATGAATATAAAGGAAAGAAAAAATTCAGGTAGGTACTTACTGGATACTTAAACAAACAATAATCCGTCGGCAAAAAGTTTTTACCCCAATTTTTCCAAAAAAGTTTTTACCCCAACAATGCTTTTGTGAATTAAAAAAATTTTCCAATATGGATTATCCCGCTAATTTATTTTTAAAAAGTCTGGAATTTATTTTACTTCTGGAAGCTATTTTTTTGATTGATTTAAAAGAGATCCCCGTTGGAGAATTAAAAAAATTTTGATTTCCCATTTTTTTAATTAACAAGCTAACATACGGAAACATACAAAACATTCAAAACACTTTTACAATTTTTTTATGCGGGACTTCAACTTTTTCAAAAACTTTTTAGATGCAATTACGGATCGAATGGCACCTTGGTCAAAATTTTCTGACCGAAGGCGAAGTAGAATTGGAAAAAAAGGCACATGTTGACTAGTATATAAAATTTTACAATTTTTATACTTTTATTTTTAAATAAAATACATAAATTAAAACTTTAGTACTTAATGTTGTTTTATAGAAATGTCTATTTTTATTTTATTGTATTAATAAATCTTAAAACATATACAAATCGTCTCATTTGCATTTCAGTTCTAATTTATGTAATTCAATTAACAATATTTGTATTAGATGAAGTTTTGGAATAATTGATTGTGCTTTATCTATACAAAATAGCACATATTATACGCTTTTTATTAGTTTCACCTGTATGTATGTTTGTATATATGTATGTATGTAACCGACCCTTTTGGGCTCGATTTTCTCCTACTTTGAACGATCAGATTTAATTCAAATTTTGCACACCTGTCAAAGACCGATGACAATGCAATAATTCGATTAAAATATCCGATTATCCTGATTAGGTTAGCCAGGATTCATCAATTTCCCAGATAAGTTACTGACTTAAAAAAAAAAATGTGTGTGTGTGCAAGTCACATACGGTAGAAGTGAAACTTCTGAAAAGTCCCTGATTAAAAATACTTATTGAAAAAATAAATAATAGTTTAAAAAACTAAAAAACACGCTTTTATAGAAAATTCAACTTAAAAATGAAAAATAAATAATAGTTTAAAAAAACTAAAAAAACACACTTTTATAGAAAATCCAACTAAAAAATAGAAAATAAAATTTAATAAATTTGGATTAAAAAAGTGCTTTTTTCCATTAATATACATTTGTTTCTTATTTACACTTTTCTTAATCCAAATTTATTAAATTTTATTTTCTATTTTTTAGTTGGATTTTCTATAAAAGTGTGTTTTTATAGTTTTTTTAAACTATTATTTATTTTTCATTTTTTTTTTTAGATAAACTTGACAGTAATTTAATACTCCTTCTATATGCATAACTCAATAACTTCTATATGAAGAGCGTAGCGAGGATTTTCTTTAGAGAGGGGCAAAAAAGTCAGATTTAATATTTTTTCAAAAAATCGTATATATACAGGTGTTCATAAAAATTCATAAAAAAGTTTAATAAAGTTTTTCGATTTGACGCTTATTTTTTAAGAGACAATGAATTAAGCATTGATCAATTCAACCAATCACAGAGCACATAGTGTAAGGAGGCGTGAAAATTATTTAAAAAATATATAATAGGCGTATATTCAAAAAAATACGAGTATACACACACATGCGCTCTGTGATTGGTTGAATTTATCAATGTTTAATTGACTTTGAACTTCATTAAACTGTTTTGTTTGTTTTTTGCAGCTCTACACGATGTTATAGTTTTCTTGAACGAATTTCAGAACATTCTGTATATACCAAATTTGTAAAAACTGTATCAAACTGTACCAAAACTTAGGATTTAATATAATTACTTTCAACTGTCCTTCCTGTCCTTAGGTTGGCAAACCATGTCTTGAGATTGAGACAATTTAATACCGTGTTATTAGAAAATTTTTTTCATTTATTGAAATTTAAATAATGTTCCCAACTTTAATTAATTGAAATTATTTTATCTTAAATTAAATATATTATGTTTTGTTTATCAGTTAATATTTTTTTTAAATTATTTTTAATTTTTATGACCGTTAGGAGATTTTTAAAGAATCCTTTTTTCTCACGCATCAATTTTTTGTTTTTTGCTACATGAAATGGGCCAGTTTGGAGCAAGCGCCCCAGTCTGGCCTCCCCGTAGATTGAGACACCGTTGTACACCCCGTCTATACCGTGTTTCAGGTGTACCAAAATTACTTGTTCGGGATATATTGTTAAAAGTTGGAAAAATTGGAACCCAATTATTCTGAACAAATTTGGTTCTTCTTTTGTTGGATTTTCCAGATAAAATATTAAAAAATTGAAAACCTCATCACTGCCAACCGCGAAAGGAAAAAAGGGGGTGGGAGTTAACTAAGTCGTCATCTGTAAATATCTTACAAACAAATTTGTAAGAAAACACAACTAATGTATGTATTCAAATTTACCACAATTGAAATTATTAAAATTCATGTTCGAAACCATTGCGTTTCTCAGAAAAAAGTACAAGGCCATTTTCGTTCAAAATTTAATTTACGTTAAGGGCGTTCATTTGCATCTTTAATAAAATTTATTTTGGATTTGAAAAAAGTTGTAAAGTATATCAATAATCTTACAACGATTTATAACCTTTTTTTTTCCGAAATATTTTAAAAGTATTTATTGTAAAATATCCGGAAATGTAAATTAGAAATTAATTTGACTTGATGTGACAGTTCTGACAATAAACTATGTTGTATATTTGTGTGTATGTGTATATTATTTTAGTGTGTGTGTTCGCCAGTTTTCAAAATATGGTGGCAAAAACAAACCTAACAAAAAAGTTTTAATTTGATTAAATAATTAATTCAAATGTCCGTCAACACCATTTTTTTAATGCAATTATATAAACTGCACATTTCACAGAATATTTATAAAAATTATTTATTATCCTGTCTACTTTAATAATATAGTTATTATAATTTTAAGTACAAAAAATTATGTTCTCCATAAGACGCTGTGTTAAAAGTTTGATTTTTAATCGATAATTACTCTTTGAAAAGATCGTCAACAGGTGATAAATTTTTGAGGGAGGATAACTCAAAACTTAATTTAGCTATTCAATTCACTAAAAAAAATGTTTATCTACCATTAAGCCTCATGTATGAACGTCCTTAAGATTGGACAGTGTTTGTGATACATCATTGCATCTTTTCCCACTCCATCCATTTCATCTTTTCCATTTCGATGTTTAGAAAGAGCGACATTTTTAAAAGAAGAAACTTCTTAATATTTGATCGAAGAAATTCAACAAATAATAATAATCCAAATCCGTTTAGTAAAGCTGAGTTCATGGACCCAGTCAAATAATAGTTGTACCTCTTAAAAAGAAAAAACGTGGAGATTTCCGAACGCAATTATCTTTGTTTGGGTACTATGAAAACATGGCAGTAAGTCCATAACAAAATAGTGTTTTTCGTTACGATGCAATAAACTATTAAACTGAATTTTAACATAAAGATTATTAAGGACGTTCCCAAAGAGCAGTCGTGCTCAACTTAAAAAAAATTCCATTACGTAAACTACAATAGATCAAATAAAATATAGTTGAGGTACCGTGTTACTTTTTGCTGCACTAACACTGTACCTCAACTATATTTTATTTGATCTATTGTAGCTTACATAATGGAATTTTTTTTTAAGTGGAGCACTTAATCAATATTTATAAGATAACTAATACCGCTTATTTTTGTTATTTTTGGAGAAAGATATTTGTTACATCTTCAATTACTTATTCTTAGTTTTTTAAAAGAATCGTAAGAAAATTACCATTGATATTTAATAAAACGTGTGTGACTACATCAATCGGGGTAAGTTTTATATGATAAATTTTATTTGGAGGATACTTTTAACTACATATATTCAAAATTACAGAAGAATTGTAAGAAAACTGATTTTCTTGGGAACGCCCTTAAGATAATCAAAAAAAGTTTTAATAGTTTGAAAAAAGTTTTTGCAGTATATTGCAACATTTTCATCCAATACGTTCATGTTTATGCCGAATCCGTAAAATTACAAGTTATTGACGACACATGTTGTCCCTTTTAAAACTCAGTTTAACAGTTAGATAGATAGATTGTAGAGGCTGCCTTGGACGGGCTACACTTGGACCATATTGTGATTTCTAAGGATGTGAGGATGTGAGGGGGGTGGCAGGAATTTTTGTGTATAGACTAGAAATTGGTAGAATATGGACTCCGATATGCATCTGGAGTTCGTGAAGGTAACGGCAGAAAACATTCTCAAGCATAGGTTACTTCGTTCTTGTCCATACTCCGACAGTTTAGTCAATTAACCACCCCTTTTCTTCTTTCTTAATAATTGACAAACTGCCGATGTCGGGATTCGAACCCATAACCTCCCAGTTTCCAAGTAGACATACTGCACAGGCATAACGCCTTAGACCGCTCGGCCACTTGGTCGAGGACTGGTTTATGCCGACCCGTAAAATTACAAATTATTGACGACACATGTTGTCCTTTTTAAAACTCAGTTTAACAGTTTATTGCATCGTTATGAAAAACGATTCCCAACCGTATATCTAGAATTTTGCACAGAAACTTTTTTGTGTTGAATTAGCTAAAAAATAAATTTAATTATGACTTCTGTTAACGTATAACCAATAGTTTACGAGACATTTGAGAAAAACTTATTGTCGAGATTTTTAACTTTTTTTGTACACGCGCTTTCGTTATGGATTTTTTCCCATGTTGTAATAGAGCCAAAACCCATAAAATATAAACGGTATATAATATATACCAGGGTAAATTAAGTTTTTTAACCCGACTTCAAAAAGGAGGATGGGTCTCAATTCGTCTGTATTTTTTTTATATTTTTTTTTTAATGTTTGTTACCTCAGAACTCCGTCATTTTGAATTTAAATATATATGTACAATTACTGTTATTTTTGGAGGCGGTGTCCAAAAGTTATGTGAATTTCTCTATGCTGACACCGACTCCGAAAAGTAATTGTACATATATATTTAAAAATTCTTGCTTAGGTGAACTAAAATTGGCACAAGAATATGCAATTATTTTTTTACTTTTTAGTGCATTTTTTGTTATAGAATATTTGATTTTTGAAGTCGGGTTTCCATTTTGTCAAAAAAGGTTTTATGTAACGATTAAAAAAGTATTAATCGCACAAACTATTTTGGTATAGGTGTCCATAAAATGACCTAGTCCATTTCCGCAAATGTATCTGTCCGCCCGTCAACACGATAACTCAAAAACGAAAAGAGATAGCGAGCTAAAATTGTGTATGTGTGTTCTAGAGCTAAAAAGAAAGTGTCAAGTGAATGGGCAAAATCGGACCATATTTGGACAAAATGGGCAAATTTGCCTATCTTTAAAACCGTAGGAGATAGATGAAAAATTTATAGACAAAAAATGTTCATTTTTAAAACATAAACAACTTTTGTTCATAAATTCAGTATATTGTTGAAAAGGTATGTTCATTTTTGTGTACTATTATTTCACTGGATTAATCTAATTGCAACCGACTACAATAGAAATAATCTAAAGAATAATATAACCTTACAATAAAAGACCTTCAATAAGAAAGTATAAATACAACAGAAATATTAAAAATAACAATAACACACTTAATTTTTTTTTTCTTATATTATTATTATAATAATAGTTGTGTATAAATAAATATCTATCTACCAGTTCGCATCATATACAATATACATGCGTATGTACACAGATATAAAGAAATATATTATGAAAATTAAAATTTATGAAACAATAATAATAATAATGATAATAAAATGAAAATATATTATTATTCAATAATATAATCATATATATAATTTTAATATTATTTATTTTCATACATAAACGATATTAAACATAAAACATAGATATATTTAATTGGTTGATAATAAATTACAAATATTTTTATTCAGTTTATTTATGTAACACACACACACACACACTCACACATACACAAGTGAATCTGTAGTTACGCTTTTAAAAGAGTCTACAAAATAAAACAACTTGAGATTTAAAAAAAAAATGAGTGCGTGCTTAAGGACGTTCATTTGCTACGCTGAAGTCAAATGAGTACTATCTTTAATAAAATTTATTTAGGATTTTAAAAAAGGTGTAAAGTATGTCAATAATCTTACAACGATTTATAACCTTTTTTATTTGTCCTAAATATTTTAAAAGTATTTATTGGAAAATACCAGGAAATTGTAAATTAGAAATTAATTTGACTTAATGTGACAGATATGACCATAGACGTAATACTACGTCTATGGATATGACAGTAAACTATGTTTTATATTTGTGTGTATGTGTATATTATTTTAGTGTGTGTGGTCGCCAGTTTTCAAAATATGGTGGCAAAAACAAACCTAACAAAAAAGTTTTAATTTTATTAAATAATTAATTCAAATGTTCGGCAACACCATTTTTTTAATGCAATTATATAAACTGCATATTTTAAAGAATAAACATTTTAAACATTATTTATTATCCTGTCTACTTTAATAATATAGTTATTATAATTTTAAGTTCAAAAAAATTCTGTTCTCCATAAGACGCTGTGTTAAAAGTTTGATTTTTAATCGATAATTAATCTTTGAAATGATCGTCAACAAGTGTTAAATTTTTGAGGGAGGATAACTACTGAATTGAGCTATTCAATTCACTAAAAAAAAATTTTTTATCTACTATCAAGCTTCATGGATGAACGTCCTTAAGTTCACAAAAAAATTTGCATTGAAAATATTTCGTATAGTTACTTTATTTAATCCGACTTCAAAAAGGGGATGGTTCTCAATTCGTCTGTTTTTTGTTTTTTTTTTTTAGATCAAAAGTTAACAAATTTCACGCGATAAGAATAGATATAATATTTCTTTATAATACTTCAAAAATTTCGTAATTTAATTCTTCGTTTCTAAAATAACTAATTATATACAGTAATGATTTAATGTTTTTATTAGCAAAGAAAAATATCGGCTCGACCTTGAAAAGACCTTGAAATCTAAAAGAAACAGTAATACATACATTCGTTGCGCCAACATATAAGTAAAACATTTAAACGCCATTAGAACATGCATGATAGATAAATATTAGAAATTCGAGATTTTTATCCCGGAAATGAATAATTTTTCGTTTGTATTATTTTACCAGACTGTCTTACTCATTTGTGAATGTCTGTTTAAAAGTGGTTTTAAGACATTAAACCACTAAAAAAGTAACTTTTAAATAGTAATTTTTTTTTTTTATTTATTAATTTACAAAAAAGAAATGTGACTTAATAACATGCCGGTCAGTCATATAAATACCGCCCACATAAATTGGCATACGTAAAAGAACATTGACTATGAAGAAGGCAAGTTGCTAAGATTAACTACCTCATAATATACAATATATAAATAATATATTTAAAAAATATTTTTTTATAATGTATATGTTATTCGCAATTAGCGAATCGGTTGTTATTCGAATTTTTTACCCATACCACGTTGTAAATACAAATAAGTTTTTATTAGAAAAAACATTTTTTTAAACAAGTTTTTTATAGTAAAACTAATTTTCTACAACTTTACTTCTTATGTGTTTTTCGATTTTTTCAATATTAAGAGAGCTATACCAAATTTTGTGTTTACCCTCCCTCTTAACGTCCCTTTCCCCTTGTCGATTCTTGTCATGCTTACCATAAAAATGCATTGTCATCGGAACTGAACCAATATATAAAAATTCAACTCCGTAGGATAAGAGGAAGTGGTTCTAATTCAGCTTGCAAGATTTGACCCGAACATACATACATACATACATTGCAAGTTAAATAAAAGCTTGTAAAAATATACAATGTTTTTAAATTTTATTTAAAAAAATGTACCTAACTGCATGCCCACAACACGTTCATGACGTTTGTGTTTAGCCGCAACATGTGATGCTTTGCATAAACATAAGTTTTACACTAATAGGGAATATGCATGAAAATTTTTTTTCACATTTATTTTCAGAATATGAAAATACTGTTAATACTGTAATGATATTTAAAAACGAAATTAAAATCCGATAAATATCAAGGAAGCTATAAGCTTTTAAAGATTATTATCTATCTCTTTCTTGCAAAAATACTAAAAACGAAGTATTAAGTGTATTTTAAATGGTGAAAGTGTAATATGACGTCACATAACATATCAAGAGGGCTATCACCCTCTTTGTCTAATCGGGAATTTCAATCATTCATATCTCGCTTATTTTAATAATTATTTAAAAAGTAATTTTACCTTGATATTTGTCAAGTAAACATGCTTCAATTCAAGTGAAAAAAAATTTTCATGCATATTCCCTATTCGCCATTTGATATAAAGTTTACTAGTTCCTTTACTTTAAAACATTTACTGAACCAAAATTTAGTATTCAATCACGTCCAAAAATAAAAACCATAACAAGTAAAAGGAGCTGTGTCAACTTGTCGAATTTTCTCTGAATAAATACATTACTACACTTTTGGCAATATATCTTATTTAGGGCTTATCTCATAATGTCTCATAATATCTCATAATATCTCATAATGACCACTATATTTGTATATTATCTAGTGGTCAAAATTTTAGTCCGATTAAAATGAAATGCTTTGATATGTAGTATATGCTTTGGTATTTGAATGGCCAAGTTCGTATATCAGTAGAATTGGTCAAGTAAAAAAAGGGGTCTTAGAGGAAGAAGAAAACACAAAATATAGAATATATCTATTAATATTAGAAATAATTTGCTAAAATAAGTTAAAAAATGTAATCCAGTGATTACAAATATTATTTTGAAATGTTCTTTTGACAAGATGAAGAGAAGAAATGACAATTCATTTATTATTGTTACAACAACAAAAAAATTAAGACGTGAAACACCGAAACTTATTTTTAAAAATATGGCATAACCAAAAACAAAATATTCAGATTTTTTTTAAAGAACAAAATTATTCTTTATTTAAAAAATACATATTAAATATCAAGAAATTAAAAATTAAATAATTTCTTAAAAATTGAGACGGCTCAATTCTGTCAATCAGCTACTTAAATTATTATTATTAACTATTTTGTATAGCAAATATGCATTGCCACCTATGAATGAGTTTTTGAACCTGTATATGTACCGCCATCTAAGAGCATCTATTTAAAACTGATTTGTTTTATGTCATATCACCTATGAACAACTTGTTGATCGCGTGGTGAGAAAATTTCACCAGGCCGTTCCCAGGTAAAAATTTCTATTTATTTATATTTATACAGTATTTGAAAATCTCTGATTTACGTCGTGCATTAAGAGGTGCAAGTGCATTAAGGGGTAATCCAGAATTTACGTTTCTGCACAGAATTTGAGCTTGCCTTGATTTTTCATACAATTACTTAAGATGTCGGCCTTCTGACTTCACAAAGCCCCAAAAAGAACCGTACTAATGGCCAGTGTCTGCTGCTATTCAAGTTGATCCAAGTCGTCTTTCTCCTTTTATGAAAATCACGTATAGCTGAATTAATTTATTTTGACTATTATATGCGCGTTAGGGGAACTTATTTAAAAGTAGAAGGACAACTTATTTAAACCATATTTTTTTAATCATATATTTAATACTTAGTATTAAATATATGTTTCCTCCCCGTCATTTTGAAAATAGACTGATCCACTCAAACTGTGACGATATTCGAGGCTTCTTTACAAATTAATATACTTCTATTATATATAACGTCATTTTTTTATGTTTTCCAAAGACTACGTGATCGTAGCTGAAATATTAGTATACGAGTTATTCGCTATAGAATAATTTGGCCTTTTCCGAATTTCTTTATACATAATGGGTTTCACTTTTAAATGTTTATTAATTATTGTGCTTGTTTAGTTTTAACCAACAGTGCGTATTTTTCGAACGCACGCGATTATAACGAAATTTAAGCCATATGCAAAAAAATTGAGGATTTACCTCCACCGACCTTAACACAATGTACCTCTGGCAGTTTATTTTATATGGGTAAGCTTTTTCTTTTTATTGTAAATCAGTTATGATTTTATTATAAAGCTGTTATCAACTTTGTAGGAATTTTCATTTTTTCTAGGTAAAACTAAAAAAAATAATAAATAATAGGCGGGAGCATTTAGTATCGTTTCAATCCAAAATAGTATCACCCCAAGTATATGGTTACCTTACACCAAGGTTTTTATAACTGTAAGCAAATCAATAGCTGTAGCGAAATTGTTACAATTGAATTTAGCTACTTATCCGATACCTACCTTGATGAAATTTTTGGCAGCTTTTAATTTTTTGGTAATTTTTACCCGACTGTTCCAGAAGGAGGATAATGTTTTTTGAGTGTATGTATGTATATGTATATGAGTCTGTACGCGCTCTGGAGGCCCCAATTTTACGTTGATTGGAATGAATCTTTGTATGTCAGGTGCTTTTTGTATTTGAAAGATCAAGTTCGTTAATGGAAAAAATCATTCAAGAGGAAAGGGGGGCTAGGGAGAGAAACTTGAATTTCTCTCTTACTTTTAGGAATCTGAAAAAATTTCTAACGAGTAGAGTTGTAGTAAATAAATTTTACTAAAATTGCATACCTGACCATATTTTCAGAAATATTTGCAATTTAAATACAATACCTAAAATCTTGAATATTTCCCTGAATATTAGTAAAATGGAAAAATTTATAATAAGTAAAAATGCATTTAATAAATTTTAATCCAATTCATTACTTGATCAAATTTTCTGTAACTCAAATATTTACAGAAATATTCGCATCATAAATACCACACCCATTAAAATGAATATTACATACCCGCATCAATCATTATTATTCGTTACTTATCATCATGGTTACTTGAATTTTTTTATAATGTATTGAAATGAATTCTCTGGATAGAACGACGTAAATCAGAGATTTTCAAATACTGTATAAATATAAATAAATAGAAATTTTTACCTGGGAACGGCCTGGTGAAATTTTCTCACCACGCGATCAACAAGTAGTTCATAGGTGATATGACATAAAACAAATCAGTTTTAAATAGATGCTCTTAGATGGCGGTACATATACAGGTTCAAAAACTCATTCATAGGTGGCAATGCATATTTGCTATACAAAATAGTTAATAATAATAATTTAAGTAGCTGATTGACAGAATTGAGCCGTCTCAATTTTTAAGAAATTATTTAATTTTTAATTTTTTGATATTTAATATGTATTTTTTAAATAAAGAATAATTTTGTTCTTTAAAAAAAATCTGAATATTTTGTTTTTGGTTATGCCATATTTTTAAAAATAAGTTTCGGTGTTTCACGTCTTAATTTTTTTGTTGTTGTAACAATAATAAATGAATTGTCATTTCTTCTCTTCATCTTGTCAAAAGAACATTTCAAAATAATATTTGTAATCACTGGATTACATTTTTTAACTTATTTTAGCAAATTATTTCTAATATTAATAGATATATTCTATATTTTGTGTTTTCTTCTTCCTCTAAGACCCCTTTTTTTACTTGACCAATTCTACTGATATACGAACTTGGCCATTCAAATACCAAAGCATATACTACATATCAAAGCATTTCATTTTAATCGGACTAAAATTTTGACCACTAGATAATATACAAATATAGTGGTCATTATGAGATATTATGAGATATTATGAGACATTATGAGATAAGCCCTAAATAAGATATATTGCCAAAAGTGTAGTAATGTATTTATTCAGAGAAAATTCGACAAGTTGACACAGCTCCTTTTACTTGTTATGGTTTTTATTTTTGGACGTGATTGAATACTAAATTTTGGTTCAGTAAATGTTTTAAAGTAAAGGAACTAGTAAACTTTATATCAAATGGCGAATAGGGAATATGCATGAAAATTTTTTTTCACTTGAATTGAAGCATGTTTACTTGACAAATATCAAGGTAAAATTACTTTTTAAATAATTATTAAAATAAGCGAGATATGAATGATTGAAATTCCCGATTAGACAAAGAGGGTGATAGCCCTCTTGATATGTTATGTGACGTCATATTACACTTTCACCATTTAAAATACACTTAATACTTCGTTTTTAGTATTTTTGCAAGAAAGAGATAGATAATAATCTTTAAAAGCTTATAGCTTCCTTGATATTTATCGGATTTTAATTTCGTTTTTAAATATCATTACAGTATTAACAGTATTTTCATATTCTGAAAATAAATGTGAAAAAATACTGTATAAATATAAATAAATAGAAATTTTTACCTGGGAACGGCCTGGTGAAATTTTCTCACCACGCGATCAACAAGTTGTTCATAGGTGATATGACATAAAACAAATCAGTTTTAAATAGATGCTCTTAGATGGCGGTACATATACAGGTTCAAAAACTCATTACAAGACCCACTATAGACATTTAACGTTCTAAGAAAAACAAAAATAAATGTGGTAATACGTGTTTGGAGAGAAAAATAGGTCAAAGTTCTATGTTTTGTCAAAAGAAATCCATATAGTAGTCTTTGACAAGCATATTAGAACCTCTTATATTTAGGGTATCTTCACAGATAAAGATTATTAAAATAATCAAAGAGAACTCTAGGTTTTTTGAAATTACATTTCAAATTTTTTAAATTTATTTTATAAATACGTATTTCAACTACAATGTACTCATCATCAGTATGAATTAGCTACTCGTAACTATCTCTGAATCCATATCCCAGAGATAGTTAATTTAGTTAATTTTCTATTTATTTTTATTTTTGTCTATTGATCTCGACTTTCTATCTATTTCTAATTGTCAAAGAGTAAATTACGATTAGCTAATTCATACTGATGATGACTACATTGTTGTCGAAATACGTATTTATAAAATACAAACAAATGTTCTAGGAATTGGGGCAAAATTTTAAATGTGATTTAATGCACTCAAAGAAATTTTTATACATTTATTTTCGATTGTTTAAATGAATATTTAATTCAATAAAAAAAAATCTGTCTACTGAATATACGGGATAACATTCGCCTATATACCCACACGTAATAAAAAATGTCACTTGTGAAAACATTGAAAGCTATTATTAGAGCACACTATTTAAAATGATTACGTCATATAAAAGGAGTATAACCTTTCAATATATATTATGACGTCAAATACATTATTATTTGCAATATCTATAAACTATTCTTTACCTTGTAATTTAATTTGCATTATTATTTGCATGTAATTGAATACAACAACTATTTTATTATTTTTCCGATTTATTTTCCCTGAAGGAAAATCAATTCAAGTGTAGTTATTAGACATAGCTAAACTTAATTCGTATGTACACTTGGCCACAAAAGTTGATGTCATTTATTTAAATTTTATAGTTGATTTGTGTCTTATTCACTCGGCTTCCGGAAAACAATTTGCGAATAGAAGTTGTTACTATATTTATAATGAACAACTTTTATCCGAAGCATTATTTCGAAAACCAAATCAATAACAATCAATTATAAAATTTTAAAAAATGGCATCGACTTTTGTGTTCCATAGTACAAAGTTTGCAAAAATAATTGTGAGTCAACAAAGATTGTATCACAGATGCAAAAATCATAATCTGCTTCACGAGATGTATGAAATAGCGAAAACTTTGACAAGGAAATAATAATCAACTCTCATGTAAACCATCTCGTATTTCTATTAGGAATTAGAGAATTAGGGAAGAAGGAGAACTAAAAGGAAAGTACTTATACCCGAAGCTTTAAAAAAAGAAGGTTTTCAACAGCACCCCATAAATAGCAAGGGGCAAGCCGCTGTTTTTTCTCGCAATGTTTCGTCTCAAAAACATTCTCGGGTTTAATCTCATCTCGAATCTAATAATAATATTTGTCCCTGAATACATTAATTTAAAACGAAAGTACTTCTACCCGAAGCTTGAAAGAAAGGAAAATTTTCAACAGCACCTCATAAATAACAAGAGACAAGCCTCTGTTTTTTCTCTCATTGTTTCGTCTCAAAAATATTCTCACGTTTAATGTCATTTCGGCTCTAATAATAATATTTATCTCTGAATACAGTAATTAAAAAAAATTCGTTACACAGGAGCTGCGTCAACTTTGCCAATTTCCTTAGAATACATACTAGCGCTCATAATTTTAGTGAGATCAAAATGAAAATTAATATCTGATATGACTTTAGTTTTGGCAAAAATTAAGTTTATTAATTTGGTTATTATAATAACGATTATAGTTTATAGTAACTATGGAAACGACAATCAAAATTTTTTACAATAAAATATATTTCATGTATTCGTATCAAACAAACACAAAATATTAAATATCTCTCTTAATATCAGAGTAATCGAAAAATATATAAGGAGTAAAGTTGTAGAAAATCAAGTTTGCTACAATTCATTACTAGATCATTTTTCTCAAACTCTAATGTGAACAGAGATATTTAGAATTTTAACTTTCAATCTTTAATTGTAAATATTTCTGTAAATATTAGTGTAACAGAAAAATGATAAGAAACAAAATTACTGTAAAACTTAGTACCTACAACTTAACTCCTGATAAATTTTTCGATTTTTCAAATATTAAGGGATATAGTCAAATTATGTGTTTTCCCATCCCCCTTAAATCCCCCTTTCCCCTCGTCCGATTTTACCCATTAACGAACTTGAACTTTAAAATACCAAAAGCACTAGACTCAAATACTAAATTTCATTCCAATCGGAATAAAACTGTGACCGCTAGAGAGTCCACAGACATTTTTAAAAAGTACATATGTATAAATGTATATATATATATATATATATATATATACAAATTTTAGCGATAGTGATTTTTAACATCTAGTAGGTAGGATCGATGGACATTTGAAGAAATTTTTACGAAATTCCAACATTGGTGCAAAAACAATAGCTGCATTTCCTTCGGAAATTCGCTAAAAATGAAAATTTTAATCAATTATAATTATTCTTATATTTTAAATACCTAGTAAAAATAAGTTTCAAAGGAACAACGTTTTCTTAATGAATTATAATTAATATAAAATTACGTTACCACAGTGAGGAAACGAAAAAGCAGATACTTTAGCAAAGACGGATAAGTATAAATACAAGTGGTTCTTAGAATTATTTGAATTTAATCTAGAGCTCGGTATACACACTACCAAAGACCAAAAAGAAATGATAAACAAGTTTTTTATTACTTTTTTCCATACGGAATACTAATAAAAGCTTGTAAAAATACATTAATTGTAATGTAAATATTCACCTTTATAGACATAGTGACGCTATATATTAAAGAATAATCGTAAAACACCAAACTGTTGAAAACGCTTTAGGGTGAACACATGAGTTTATGATCAAAAATACTATTAAACATAGATTTCCATTAATTCATCTAAAGAATAATCGAATTTATGAGCTACACATAAAGGTAATTAAAATTTTATTTCTGTAAAATGAAATTACAAAATGGATCATGTGATTTATTATTAAAACTTTATTACATAGAAATATGTTACGAAAAAATTACCCGCGCAATCACATTTTTCGTCATATAAAGAAAACGTAAACTCCATAAGCCTTCATAAATTATCCTTTTTGGTTAAAAATTTTTTCTATTTTACTCGATATTATTTTTTAAAAAGTGACCGTTTTACGTATTGAATAAATTAAAAAGTATTACTCAGTCAAAATCTGGCCCAAAATGAAGAACATAGAAACTAATTAACAACCAAAGATCAAAATTCTTATTTCCACCACAACCCTACATTAGAGATTGTATTATCTTTTTTTTCAGAAACAAGTGAAAATCAAAACAAAAATATCTCTGATTTTTTGAGGCGAATATGAAGTTAGTGCGAAGAGTTTAATTAACAAAGGCATTAAGCTGGTGGATTTGTTTCAACAAATAAATCGAAAATAATTACTGATAGCTATAGAATTTTTAGTGCACTAAGTATGAAGTCAATCGGTCGATAATGTTACATCTAAAAAATGCTGTCGATATTTTTGGAGTTTCAGAGACTATAAAATAAGCTGTATTCACCAAATTAACATAGATAAACTTTCGGCTACAATTTCTATATTTTTATCTTTTGTTTGAAAATTCATCTAGATACTGGAGTGGTTTTTTCAAAACGAGCTCTCAAAAACACAGGCCAGCCCACTGTTTAGATACATATGCATCGTTAGCAAAATACATTCTTAGACATGAATAATATGAACTTTTGTCTAAAAGATAACGTCTCCTAAATTCTTCGCCCACAATAATATATACATTCAAATAAATTATGAAAAATTTCAAAAATGCATCGTTTAGTCAGGTACTATAGGTATCGTTTGGCACAAATATATTAACGAAATTCATTTAAAAATGACAACATAAATAACTGAAATAATTATTAAATGTCGAATTAATTAAAACAAAATGTCTTAAAATTTAAATGTAAACAACTCCATTTTATAGTTTTTTTTTTTTTTAATATAAATATTTAAATTATACAACAAAAAAAAACATATTTATCTAAAAGAAAAATTAATACAAACGTTTCAGAGGTGTTGTAGTGAGGGGAGAAAATCGTTCTTATCACAATTAGAAAATAAAAATTGGTTGATAAAAAAATACCTTACCAATTGTTCCAGATTTATCAATCACATGTACAGTTGTTTGAATTCCCATTAGTATTGTGGCATTTAAAATTAATAATTAAAACACTTTTTTTTAAATTTAATTATCCACTAATTTGTTTGTCATTACTCCAAACTTTTTTTTATTTTTTTAAGACACTCAGAAAATTTATTACAAAATTGACAAAAAAAAAAACACCACCCAACTAATTTCGTTGTAAAATCACATAAAGTTTAAGACAAAGTTTCAGTACAAAAACTGAAAAATTTCTCACTATTCACTTTTTCAGAATCGTTTAGTTGAAATTGTAATTTAAAAACCGTTACTAATTTGAAAAAAATAAAACAATACTATTACACATGCGCTGTGTTTTTTTTCTTTTGAACAGCGTTAATACACTTGTTTGTAGCAAGGTGTGTAAGAAAAGCTTGACTTGTAGCATACAGTGAATAAAAACTAAACGTAATTCAAATTAATTGTAATTTAAACTTAATGTCAGGCGGCTAATGTTCAACTAACTACCAACATTTTGTTTGACTTGTATATTTCCCCACCTCATACTCCCGCTAAAAATTTTTATTACACATTTGTATAAATATAAAACAAGACACATACACTTTCAAACGTTTCAAACTTTTATGTACAGAGGATTCATTAACTATTAAATCTGTTTTGTCCACTTCATTCGTAACATCCGGTAATACTTGAGTCTAAGGAAGTTTAAGCGCTAAATTTGTTTGTTCCTAATTATTAAACATTATAAACAATACTCATGCGTTTCTTGCTTGGGACTTGTTTCCTCAAAAATTCGAAGCCTCTTATCGCCTTATTGGAAAATAGATTTTTTTATATTGAAACTTGTAACAACTATGTTAATAAATTCCACACTGTGATATTGTTTTAAAATATTCTTTGAATTAAAAATACAGTTTATTTGATTGAATTTAAAAAATAGTGTTATCGAACGTTAGAATTAATTATGAACTATTTTAATCAGCATAATTGAAACTTTTTTTTCGCGTTAAAATACACAGTTATACAAATATACGGAAACCTAGCCATATCTAGCACATGCACGTCCTTAAATTTTCAAGAATGATGACTAAAGTATTTCTTACTATTGTGTGTACAAAAATAATTTATAACAGCCAGAGCCAGCAGAAGAGCCAGAGAAATTTAAGTCTCGATCCGAATGATAAATAAATTTTCAGAATCTAATATTTGAACTGAAATAAATTGTGCGTGTCAGCTCCGACGCGCGCTGGAGTTTACTCTTGTCTATTATTTAATTTTGAAATATTCTGCTTAGATGACGCTAACATTAATTCATTTATAAAATATTTAAATTTATATTTATTAATTGCCGAAATAAAAATTTGCATTTGCTAATATAGTTTATAGTTTCTTTGGAAATGACAATCAACAAAAAATGAATAAAATAATTTTATAGTTATTTTTTAGAAGCTAACATTTAATATACAATTTAAAATAATATTTAAAATTTTATAAAAAAATTATTTTAATATTTTTTTTTCTTAAAATAAATTAATGACCTACGAAAAAGGAAAATTTAATATCTGAAAAGATATTGTAAAACATCATAAATTCAAATTGAATATCATAGCGTATAAAGTGTTAGCTTGTAAAAAAAAACATGAAGCTTTTTTGCTAACACTTGATTTCACTACCCATCAAATTGTCGTACCGGCTTAAAATTGAAATCGCTTCTTAAGAAGTAAATTTCAAAAAGTTTTTAAATAAATTTTTTCTATTTAAATTTTTCTCTTTAAATCTAGCACTTCTGGTTGCAATGTTAGATATTCAGTTATTTTCTCCCTTAGCGAGGGGATACATTAACCAATTTCACCCTTACGAACTAGAAGTAACCTTTTACCTATGACGAATTTCTTTCCGTTGGTGAGTTATTATGTTGACGTCAGGTATCCAGGCGGATATGGTGAAAAAGAGTCATAAGAAAATTTTAATATTTCCAACCGTTACATGATACTAAACTTATAATTGCCTTATATATCTATACTAAAATTTTGTAAATATCTGTTTGTTCTAGCATCACACAAAAACTGCTGGACCGATTTTGATGAAACTTTTTTTGTTTAAAAGCTTCTGATTATACTTAAAAGCTGGTATCTATTTATCTCCCTACGAGAGATATAATTCGAAAATAATCGTTGAAATAGAAATTTGATGGAAGCATCGATAAGTATTTGAATTGGTGGAAGCAGTGGGAAACTTCATTGAGCTGTTTAGTCTTAAATTGTCGGGATCCGGCGATACAACATTAAAATGCGAGCGAAGCTTCTTTCTATCCTTGATGTGAAAGTCGAATGAAATGATACTGGATTTATCGCTTATCAATAAGAGCGAATATATATATATATATATATATATATATATATATATATATATATATATATATATATATATGTATATATATATATATATATATATATATGTATATATATATATATATATATATATATATATATGTATATATATATATATATATATATATATATATATATGTATATATATATATATATATATATTTCTTTCGAGATACGAGACGAAAGAAGCGACAAAGTCGTCTCGTCTTTATCCCGGAAACATTTGTAAAATTAGAGTCAACTCCACCTTCAATAGTTTGTAAGCAATATATATATATATATATATATATATATATAGACATATATATATATATATATATGTATATACATATATATATATATATATATATATATATATATATATATATATATATATATATATATAATATAGACTTACTTCGGTTTCAAGTAGACTGACATATTATTTTCGTGGTGTTCGCTAAAGTTATAACATAAGCGATACATATTTTTTTCTTTCAAATATCGTTTCTCTATGATTGATTAATATATTTTAAATATATTGAAATAAAATGATATTTTATAAATGATTTATTTATTTCACAATCATTCATATTATTCATATTTATAATCATTAATTTTTTCATTGAATACATTAAAAAATTTTATTTTATTTTTATATATTCATGGAAAATTAAGTATTCACACTTGTTGATAGAAAAATTTACTCTTATAAAATGTAATTTATGTTCAAAAAGTCATTTAAAATTATTTATGAGGTTGCGGGTCTGATTTGCAAAAAGTTTTCAAGTTGATATGCATCCAAAAAAAAAATTTTTGAATGTGTGTTAATGTGTTAAAGTTTTATTTTATGTGCAATTTTATTACAGATTTTATAATAAGTATGTTCAATTCAAATCATAGATGTGTGTGGTGTTATGGAAAACAAAGTTAGCCCACAGGTTGCTGGTTTTGAGATAATTGGCTTCAAAATCAGTAATGTGATAGTAGACAAGTGCGTACATACATGTGCGTTTTTTTTGGAATTCCACTTCGCCTTCTCAGAAAATTATAGCCTAGGTGCCATTCGATCTGTAATTACATCTAGATAGTTTTTGAAAAAGTCCCGCATAAAAAAATTGCAAAAGTTATAAACAATTTATAAATAATATTAAAGAGAACTCTAGGATTTTTCGAAATAAATTTCGATTTTTGCCCCAATTTCCTAGATCAAAATTTTTTGTATTTTATAAATACGTATTTCGACTTCAAAGTAGTCATCATCAGTATGAATTAGCTAATTGTCTGCACCGTCACCAAATTAGCAACAAGTAACATCTCCTCGGAGAATAATTACAATTGGCTAATTCATACTGATGATGACTACTTTGTAGTCGAAATACATATTTATAAAATACAAAAAATATTGATCTAGGAAATTGGGGCAAAAATCGAAATTTATAAATAATTTAGTAAAAAAAAAGGGGGGTTTCGTTTTTTGCAAATATCTCAAAAAATATTGTAGATATCGGAAATTTGCTTGTTATTAAAAAAAATAGAAAATCAAAATTTTCCAACGGGGATCTTTTTTAAATTCTGCAAAGAATAGCTTCCAGAAGTAAAAAAAATTCCAGACTTTTATTTTAAAAATTATTGGGGTTATCGAGATTGGAAAAATTTTGTAATTAACAAAAGCATAGTTAATGGAAAATTGGGGTAAAAATTTTTTGCCGATGGATTATTGTTTGTCTAAGTTTGTTTAAGTTAAGTTTTTTTTCCTTAATATTCATATTTAATGGGTTAAAAAAATATTTAATGGGCTAAAAAAATATTTAATGGGTTAAAAAATCACAAAGGCATACGTTATATTTATAAACATTGTCTCTAGATTTAGTTTAGTTTGTTTATTGGTCACGCGGCCCTACCATCTTTAAAAGTTTGGCGTATATAATGTGCTTTTGGTATTTGAAAGATCATGTTCGTTAATGGGCAAAAATATGTCCAGAAAAAAAGGAGTCTTAAAGGAGATTAGTATGAAAATAAAACTTAAAAAATGATCTTCTCTACAATTTATCTTCTGACCATTTTAATATTTTCTATGTATAATAACGCACATAAGTGTTACCATGGTAACCAAGTTTCATAGTCACTATTTTTCTATTCTCTGAGAAAATTTACTGTTATTTCCCACAAGGAACACTTATAAATAGATTAGTCAGTGATTCTCCTAACGCATGGTATCATGTGAATTTCGGGACGACATAAATTACTTCAGGGCTTTATTTAACCTAGTTATGAGGTAGACATAGTAAAAGTCTTGTGTTCTAGAAGTAGAGGTATAAGTTGGAGTGGCAAAGAAGGTCGCACTTTTGGATTTTCGCTTGATTGATATCTAAGTATCGAAATTTCTCTATTTGTCATTGTCATAATTGTTTTAATCACTATTTATTGGAGGCTTTTTTGCGGGTGCGATTCTAAAATGTTTAGTTATGAATGTGTAAACTAAGCCTTTACAGTCATGTAAATGAAATTTAATAATAATGTATAATTTTGTTTTGTTTAATGGTTACATATACGTCATTCGTAAGTGTACTGACAGCAAGTAAACTTAATACATTATTCTCAAAGATAAAATACATTGAGTATTAAATTTCCAATAAAAAGTATCCGTATTCTATAAATTCCTTTGTACGTTAATACCCATGATATAACTAAAACAGGTATGTGCGTAATGCAACAAAACTAAGCCATTCCAGTCATTCTAAAAACCGGCATCATCTCACCTGATAAGTGCTTAAGTAAACTAGTCTTGTAGTAAAGTGCTTTTTTCTAGTAATTATTTTGATAGGGTTCTATGAGTTTTGTATTTTGTTCGTGATGTTCATTCTTAAAATTATTTTCTATTTTTCAAAGAAAATAGTTTTTAAAATATTGCATGGATATTTTTTAGTTTATTTTTCCGAAAAGACTATTTTCAAAATAAATGTGTCAATCTCGAGTGCGTGCTGTGTCAGATTATAAAAACAATATAATTAACAATGGTGGTATCAAGTGTCATGTATTTTAGTTTCCCGAACGATAACTTTTATGTTAAACGGTAGATAAGGCTTGTTCAAATGACAAGTAAAAATTTATTTCCCCAAGTTTCAAAAGAAAATTTCAATTTTTTCATTGCAATCCCCCGAAAAATTATTAAAACACCCCTCAAAATTGCGTTTTGCAGTTCTATATATGCTAGAAAGATGGGATTTTCACCAATCGACCCGAAATAAAGTCAAATTAACAGAAAACTTCGAAAAAATTCATCAACACCCCCAAAACTACTTCTTTTTTTCTATACATGCTAGAAAGATGCTATTTTTTGCATTCGACGCTAAATAAATACGAATTAAGAAGGTGGTTCGAAAAACTTACAATTTATCATCGCTACCACCTAAAAAATGGGAAAAGCACCCCCTAAGCTACCCTTTTAACTTCTATTCATGCTAGAAAGATGGGGTTTTTTGCATTTGGTGGGGAATTTCTTCAAACTAATGTGATTATTCGATAAACTTTAATTTTTTCATCGCCACCCCCTTTAAAATGGAAAAAAACGAGTTGTGGTACTGTGCATCGGCTGAGACCAAATCATTACGAGCCAAAGAATTTCAGAAATGCTGTTTTTCACCGAGAATTTACGCAGGATATCTCTACCCAAAGATGCAGAAATAAATTTCTCATTATTTATCTTTTGTCATCAGTACGATAAACTCGTACTGATGATTCATGCATAATATTTGAGCTCTGTAGGATAGGGCGCGTCCCTTTATACCTGTGACGGACCATATAGGCCATAGTAGGCCGGTTTTTCAACGCGTAGTGAAATATTTTTTGTTAATGTACGAAATAAGTGTGTTGGTGTAAAGGTTCAAAATCACTACATAAATTATAGAAAATTTTCTCTAGTTTAATTTATAACAAAAAGCTGTTTTAGGATGCCATTTTTCCAATATGGGGGCACAAGTGACAAAGATACGAGGTGGCAAAGTGAATATTCGAAAAGAGCACGTTAAAATTTACAAAAATACCAATTTTCAAAACTGCCGGAAAACTTTTCAGATTATCCCCTTTTTGGGCACCAAATGGTTGTACTAAAGACCCATTTTAAACAAGTATAAGCTAACTTATTATTCAATAACACTATTCATGTTGAATGAACTATAGGTATTTTTGTATTTGTAATTGAGTAATTCAATATTAATAAATTAGTATTTCAAAGTGATATCTGTATCGCATTATAGTTCATTTTGTAATTTAATATATGAAATAAATCAAGGATACGAAATAAATATATTTTGAAAAATAAAAATTTAACAATAAAGTATTTATTTTATATTCATATGAAATACAAAATTTAGAGTTTAAAAAACTAACAAACAAGCTTTCATTAGAATATGAACTAAAATATGCAAAATAATTTAAAATAGAATAAAGAGATTGACAACAAAATTAACTTATGTCAACAAAATCATAGGGTGCTCTCTACTTACGTCTTCATAATGTCTTACTTTTACAAGTAGAGAGCACCCCATGCTTTTGTTTACATTAAAATTAATTTTGTTGCCAATCTCTCTTTTCTATTCTATTTTAAAATATTTTGTATTTTTTAGTTCATATTTCAATAATGCATGTTTTTTTAGTTTTTTTAAACCAAAAATTTAAAACATTTTTTAAACTTTATTTTTTGTTTTTTAGTCTTAAAACAAAATTATTTTTTGTTGTGTAGTTTCATTCTTCGTTATTATTCCTACGAGTGGTGGAATCAATCTAATTCTTACCAAAGATAGCATATAACAATTTTAACAGTTGGAAATGCCACATTTTTTTAATTTTGTTGGTAACATTTCTATAGATACTATAAACTATACCATCACACTATAAATCGTTTTATATAATATCGGGTGGCGCATAAGTAACATTATGATTTATTTTATGAATGCGTATTTGTGCATCATTTGATATTAACTCGTGAACCAATTGAATCTTATATGGGAAAAGGTGTAACGTATGTAAAATTTTTTGCAATGACCGCCTAGACATCACCAACTGCTGAGAACGTCGCCTGGTGGAAGTTTCGGGATTTTCCTCAACAGTTGCTTGCACCCGAGCAATGTTCAGATCATTTCGAACTGCATGAGGTCTTCCAGCACGCGAAAGATCACAGGCAGTCCCATGTTGCCGAAAACGCTGAACCAATCGGTATATTGTCGGAACATGAAAGAAATTTCAATATGATCTGAATAATCGTATGCTGACTTTCAAAATAAAATTGAACAACTTTAGTTCATTGTTCTGTGCTGAGTCTTTCCATCATATATTTCCCAAGTTTTTCAAAGTTAATTCTAAAAAGAAAAGATAAAAAAATACGTAAACAAAAAATTTATTCACCAATTAAATCATAACCCCATTTAATCTTATATAAGTAAGAGATATGCAAATTTGTATTTTGGCTATAAATATATTTAAATTTAAATGTGTATTTTTTCTTTTTTTTTAATTATTATATTATCAATGGTTCTGAATACGTCTGTAAAATTCCAGATTATTCAGAAGTCCGGAAGTAGGTTAAAACTCATTTAAAATTACATTATATTAATAGTATTGGTACAGATAGATAGATAGATGCATACATACACGTCAAGCTAATAAAAGCATGTTAATAAACTAATTTTGTATCATTTAAAAATCTTTTCCTACAAATTTGAAGTATTCGCCTTGTCTAAAATCGATTGTATCAATTGTTTGAATCTTGTTGTCTAGCGATTTGTATTAATTTCAAAATTCTAAATAAATAAATAAATTGACTTTTTTGAGAAATTTTATCAAAACTGTTGAAAAAAAAAAAGATATAATAAATTTTTGTAACAAAAAAATATATAATGATTGAATTTCTCGATCAATTGATACACGTGACTCTCAATATTTTGACATACAAAATAATCGAATGTTGTTTATTTGTCGTTGGTAAATTATGTTATTCAGCTTACCAATCAATGAATGACCAGAAAACTAAAACAAGAAACATAATGAGTCAGTGTAACCATTGTGAATGACAACAACAAACAAAACATCAAATTATGAACAAAATTTTTGTGCTGTTCTGTGGTTTTTTTTTTAAATCGGTTTTTAAGAATTCACGAAAAATTTTGCAAGAATGTCATATTTAAGTGAAACATTCAAAACCACAAATAAATCAGATTATAAATGGCCAAATCCATTGAAAATTATATCGAGGTAAATTTTTCAATTCAATATTCAATGGTTAATAATTTAATGCGTATATGTCACATCCAAAGTAAATAATCTAACTTTTATGTATACACTAGTAAAGTATTTTTGGCGGGTGACCACTGCGCCGGCTCGTGTTTTTTATTTCAAGTTATGGTTCTGTCTAAACTCGTAAACATACGAATATAGATGTAAAAAGTTAACTTTTATTTTAGTTATAAAGAAATAATTACATACAATGCCAGTGAAAAAATTGATGAGCAGCTTCCAAGAAGTGCAATTAGATATTTTTAGAAAAAAAATATTAAAAGGTTCATAATTATGTACTCTTTTTCATGTTTCTAATGTCTATGAAGAGATTGATGTCAATAATTCTCGGCAAATTTTTGGTACAGTATACACAATACTAGCGTATACACACTTCTACAATCATAATATCACAATTAATTTGAAATGTTCACATAAAACTGTTGTTATAATTAATAACATTGTTATTTACAACGAATTGCAACAATAACTGTGACAAACGTTTTTGTGGCAAAGGTGTTTCTCTTAATACTGAACCAAAAATTCGGCGAGAATCATTGACATAAATCTCTTCAGAGACATTAGAAACATGAAAATTAGTACATAATTTTGTACCTTTCGAAATATTTTTTTTCTAAAAATATCTAATTGTACTTCGTGGAAGCTGCTCATCAATTTTATCACTAGCATTGTATGTAATTATTTCTTTATAGGTAAAATTAAAGTTGACTTTTTACATGTAAATGTGTATGTTGAATTTTGACAGAACCATAACTTAAAATAAAAAACACGAGATGGCGCAGTACTTTACTACCGTATATTATTCAGACATTGTGTGTGTTCGGCCGAACTCAGAAGTAAGAAATCTTAGTAAGATGTTCTGAGCATCTGAGTCAGCCAGTTTCAGCCAGGACACACTTTCTTTTGCTTCTTAATCAGTGTTGCCAGATATCTCGTTTAACAGTAGATCTACTGCTTTGTTAGTATATCTACCTTTTTTATTGAATAAATAAAAAAATTTTTGAATTTGTGTCATTTTTTTCAATTTTTTATAATAATAATAAATTTAAAACTTCCCAGTCGTGCAAATACAAAATCAGTCATTACAGAACATATTCCATTATTTGAAATAATAGAATATGGTTCTGTAATTACTTTAAGGTATTATTTTATAATGGAATTTTAAAGAATAAGTAATGCAATATATGACAAATAAAAAGAATTAATATTATTTAATATTTGAAGAAAAAAAATTCTATAATATATTAAATACTAATGTAATATAATTTTAATTATTCTGAATAAAAGTATTTATTTCAAACTATTTAAATTGGAATTTTCACTTTTTGAATCTACCGCTGTATTTTGGTAGATCTACCGTTTTTCAAGAAATCGGACTCGCGACACTGATCATAACCTATTTGTTTATGTATCAAATTCAGAACATTTCTCATATGTTGACAATTTTTATTACTGTAATAAGTGAGATAAAAATTTAATAAAATGGATAATTTTATAAGGAGTATTTTAATGGAGGAACTTCAATATGACCCAGCCGATTTCTTAAAAAGCGGTAGATTCAAAAAGTGAAAATTCCAATTTAAATAGTTTGAAATAAATACTTTTATTCAGAATAATTAAAATTATATTACATTAGTATTTAATATATTATAGAATTTTTTTTCTTCAAATATTAAATAATGTTAATTCTTTTTATTTGTCATATATTGCATTACTTATTGTTTAAAATCCCATTATAAAATAATACCTTAAAGTAATTACAGAACCATATTCCATTATTTCAAATAATGGAATATGGTCTGTAATGACTGATTTTGTATTTGTACGACTGGGGAGTTTTAAATTTATTATTATTATTAAAAATTGAAAAAAATGACACAAATTCAAAATTTTTTTATTTATTAAAAAAATTTAAAAAAACGGTAGAACGGTAGAAATACTAAAAAAGCGGTAGATCTACCGTTAAACGGGATATCTGGCAACACTGCCCGTGACGTAGAAACTAAGAAAAATGGCGGCATAAGAAAAGTTTCTTAGTAAGCATAAAGTGTCCCGGCCGACGACTAAGTAAGATAATCTGACTATCTTACTAAGATTACTTCGGCCGAACACGACCATTATGTATAATAACTAGCGAATTTAGTCGAAGTGATTAATTAGGCTTTATTTATCATTTTATCCAGCCATTATACATACTAGCTAACTGAGTTTGGTCAAAGTGATTAATGAAGCTTTACTAATTACTTTATCCAGCCACTATACATATTATTTATATGAAATAATCTGTTAATCAGTTTGCCCATCTGGTTATGTATAAAAATTATTAGATTTGAGAGAACTAATAAAATGAAACGATTTTGCTCCATGTTTAATGTTTTAATAATTTAAAATAATTAACCAAAGTTTTCACAACCGTGTTATTAGCTTAATATATTCATGCAAAAACTGTGAATGTAAACAACTTTGTATTTTACCACTAAGAATATTCAAAACGTAGAATATACTCTCTTAAATCATTCTTTTGTATTTCAAAGTTATCTGAAAAGTAATAAATATGTCCTCACTTATTTTTAAAAGGGAGACTTTTTGGCACTTTGAGTTACACAAGACATTGCATTTCTTACACTTGCATCGATTAGAACTGCAACCGCCGCCAGTGCAATTGCTGAGTTGGAATCCCTGGCCACATAGATATAATTCTTTTCTTGCACATTCTCTCATTGATACATGTTCGTCTGGTACTTCGCTCACTGAAATAAATTTCTTCTTGCAATGAGTAGAGAGGTTAATTGTAGGATGTGAGTGGAGTGCTGATATTCATCTGGAGTTCGTGAAGGGAAACTGCAGAAAACCTTCTCAAGCATAGCCTGTTACGACCCTTACTCCAAGTACTGCATACTGCGCAGACATAACGCCCTAGACCGCTCGGCTACTTGGACTGGTAGTAATGAGTAAATTGATTTCTTGAGCAGAGTTGATTTAATAATCCATGCTTTGTACCAAGCAAGAATTATTACTTTGACTAGCTCCATGTTAGCTGTTATTCATAATGTCTAGTCTAAGTGATTAATATTTGAAAATATTTATTACTTTAGCCAAACTGTACTAGCCATTATGAATAATGACTGCTTAAAGTAATTAATTAATCACTTTTTATTACGAATTTTGTCATTATACATAATGTCTGGATATAATACATAATAACTGATTATTTACTTTGGCTGTGACATATACACTAATATTTATTGACAGGCCACAGCCACCACCAGTCGAAGAGATAAAAGTTTATATGAAACGTCCTGTTGAGGAAAATTGTCATTGTGATATGCACTATTACTATCCTTATATGCAACAATATAAGGAACTAGGTTACAAGGAACAGATTTTGTTAAAAGAACTTGAAGAAACTAATAAACAAGTAATATATCAAATTACATTACAAACATTAAGTTCTTTCAAAAATTTAAGCAATTTTTACCTTCTATTGGTCTCGTACCGAAGTCAAAATTTTGTAAAAATTTCTTCAAATGTACATCGATCCTACCTAGTAGTTATCGAAAACCACCATCTGTAAAATTTTTATTTATCTATCTTTAGCTATATATATATATATATATATATATATATATATAGTTCAATATGTGTGTGTCTGAAGTCACTCTAGCGGTCACATTTGTTCGGAATAACATTTGGTATGTGAGGTGCTTTTGGTATTTGAAACGCCGAAGTTAATGGACAAAATCGGACGAGGGAAAAAAGGGGTTTAGAGGGAGGGGGAAACACAAAACTTAGTATATCTCCCTTAATATTGGAAAAACCGAAAAATTTATAAGAATTAAAGTTGTAGAAAATTAGTTTTACTATAATTTTATTTCTTATCATTTTTTCTGTGGCACTAATATTTTCGAAAATATTTACCAATTTAAGATTGAAAGTTAAAATTCTAAATATCTCTGTACACATTAGAGTTTGAGAAAATATGATAAGGCATTGAATTATAGCATACATGATTTTCTCTTCTTCCCCTTGACTTATACCATTTATTAATAAAATTGGCCTTGCGAATAAAAAATCATATTAGATACGGCATTTCATTTTATTCAGGCTATAATTGTGACCGCTAGAAAGTGATTTATGTATTCTAAGAAAATTCGCTTAGTTGACGCAGCTCCTGCGTAACGAATTTTTTGTATTCATTTTTATACCCGGTATATATACGACGAAAAGTAAGAATAAAATTCTTTGACATCTCGCTTAGTTTTCGAGATATCAAAGTTTGAATTTTTTGTAGATTTTGACCAAAAATGATTATTAAAATAATTTTCAGGATGGAAAAAGGGCATCCACCATTTTACCAGACTAAACGTATTTATGAATACGCAAATGCGATATTTTTATATTATGATCGATGATGTTGACTATTCTAATCGATGTACTACAATCAGTCACTTCATCGGTCATATTCCGAATTGGTCGGGTTTGCGTGTGTTTGGGTCCCCGCTCCGATATATTTCAGATATGAAATAACATTTTTATATTTTTGAAATTCGATATCTCGAAAACTAAGCGGTATAATTTTATTCTTTATTTTCGTCTTTTTTAACAAAGCTTTATAATTCTTTCTTCTTTTTCGAATCCAAACATCGGCATTTTTGTCAATTAAAAATTAATGGGATGATTAATTGACTAAACTGTCGGCATATGGACAAGAACGAAGTAACCGACATGCTTGTGAAGGTTTTGTGCAGTTTCCTTCACGAACTCCAGATGAGTGTCGGCAAAGGTCCTATCAAAGTCGACTGCAGCGCACATCCTACCAATTCCTAGTCTACACACAAAATTTATTGTCCTCCACTCACATCCTCAGGCATCACGAAGGACCTTATGGTCGAGGTAGTGTGTCCCGTTCAGGACAGCCTCTACAATCTATCTATCTATCTGTCTTTGTCTTTTTTTACTAGTTCTATAAGAATACGTCAGATCGCGGTGCCACGGAAACCGTAGAACTGCCAATATATATACAAGGTTATATTAAGTTCCGACTTTGTAACGTTTGAAAATATTGATCGCAGAAACAAATTTTTGGTATAGGTGTTCTTAAAATGACCTACTTATTCCATTTCCGTATATCCGTCCGTCCGTTGTCTGTCAGTAAATACAATATTTGTTCTAGTGCTAAAAAGTAGAAATAAGTTCATGAATGATAAACCGAAAATAATTGAAAAAAATTTATAGACTCAAAATGTTCCTTTATAAAAATAAACAACTTTTGTTTGAAACTTTTCCATAAACTCAGTATATACCGGATATTTAAACAATTGACTCAGATAATTGTTGTTATTTTCACATGATTTTTTTTTTAAATTCCAGTTAACATCTTTAAGTAATAAAATTTTAAATCACCCTTGTGACGATGATGACACAAAAATGAGAACCTTATATCAAATTGATTATGACAAACGAGGTATTCAATAAAAACAAATATATTTTATCTATATTAATGTGAAATAAATATTTTTGATATTTAACTAATAAGGTGAACCGATCGTCGAATATGGTCCAATTCGAGCAGAAATAGATGCACCCGAAGGTAGTCCCATCAAATTAAAAGGAATTAATTTAGCTGAAGGATTTCGAGATCCACATCGCTTTCGATATCAGGCAATTGTTCGACCACGTATTGGAGCTGATCGACCAGTCACATTTATTACAAGTAATGTTTAAGTATTTTTAATATGCTTGAGTTAATTGTCGATTTGACAAACGACAATTTTGCAAGATATAGAAGGTTCCGATTTTATAGAACATGAAACTTTTAGAAAAATTAATACATACAGTTACTTCAATAACTTGCTTTGGCAACTCTGCGAGGATCTGTTCTGAAAGCGGAGGTAAACACCCTCCAATGTTATAACTACAAAAAAAGCACATGAATGCTTTTTTCATAAAATTGTATTTCCAAAACTTTCATTGGCAACTTTACGGTTTACAGTTTGGGAGAAAAGAAAATGTTGGAGTGCTTTTCTTTTATTCCTCCCCTCTTCCCCAGGGGTCTACCATACAAGCGCGGATCCACCGTTGTGGGCACGATGGGCATGCCCACAACCCTAACAGACTTGTGACGTCACACTTTCACGGTCTATTGAGGTCGATAGGCTGATGAAATTATATCCAATGCTTTAATAAAATAAAAAGCAATGGATCGTGCGTAATTCGGAACGCAGCGAAGTAGTTAGTCATCATAGACGATATTCTGACACGTTATGTCACATTTTTGACAACATATTATCTGTTTCTTTTTGGCACATAATATATCCAATACAATACTTGTATTGGAAGAAAGAGATGACCATTCGCTGGGTGTGCATAGCCATCTACTAATTTAAGAGTACATTGTCTACTATTTAAAAGTAAGCGTGTGTTGTATGCACATATACATTGCCGCCAAATGTGACATTGTGATTTGCAAACAAACACACATTTACTTTTGTAATTTTCGTGAGCAAACAAAATAACATTTTACGAGGTTTATTAATTTACAAGTCTCCGCCCCACGGTTTTGCCCACGTGGAACTATACACTGTACAAAATCTTGGTCAGGGCGTCATATATTTTGTAAACATCTCCTTTGCAGGAATGCATTATATCGATCCTGAGCGAGTTCATACTCCGACTCGCACTTGGCCGATTTTCGGGTGGCTGATATCACCTACATAGTGTTAATCCACCCAAAATTCTCAATACAATACCGGATTACTCAGGCAAATTATTGAAGTCACTATATGTGGGTACTATATTTTCTGAAAGTTTCATCCTCTATAAAATCGGAGCGTTTTTTTAATGGTCGCTGCTTAAAATATAATATCTGATAGAAAATTGTTTTTAACCATGAAATGATGCGAATGGGATATACATGATATATACAATTAAGTTATATTTACATCTGTTCGAAGGACACATATTTCTCAGCACCAATTTAATTTCTCATCGGTGAATCATCATCTTCTTCATTTTAGAGCAATTGACCGGAATTTTAACCTTAAAGATTAATATAAAAAGATACCATTGTTTTTCCTAGACAATGTGAGAAACTAATGTTATATGCTAAATTGTACTATGGGCCACAAAAATAGCGTTCATTTTTCAAAATTTTATGGTTTATTTGTGCCCTTATTCATTCATTCGGTTTTTGGGAAAATGTTTCGAAGTCAATTTGTTAGTATATTTATAATGAACAACTTTTAACCGAAGCATTTTTTCGAAAACCAAATTAATAAGGTACAAATAAAATTTATAAAATTTTATTAAATATATTAATAAAATTTTTATATTAATTATAAAATTTTCAAAAATGAGCACTACTTCTGTGGCCATGTGTACTTACAGTAGGCTATATGTGATATATATTATAACCGATATATAATATATACCAGGGTATATTAACTTTAGTTCCGACTTTGTAGCGGTTGAAAATATTAATCGTAGAAAAAAAAATTTTTGTTACAGGTGTTCATAAAATTGCCTAATTAGTTCATTTCCACATATTCGTCCATCTGTCCGTCTATACGTCTGTGGACACGATAACTCAAAAACAAAAACAGATAAAGTGCTGAAATTTTGTGTGTGTGTTTCTAGTCCTAAGTTAAAAGTAAGGTCAAGTTCGTAAATGGGCAAACCGCAAGAGATAGAACTTTTGAAACCGTAAGAGATAGAACAAAAATGTAAAAGACAAAAAATATTCCTTTTTTTTAAATAAACAACCTTTGTTATAAACTTTTTTACATAAATTCAGTAAATACCGGTTAAGCAATTACCTCAGTTAGTTGCTATTTCCACTTATTTTTTTTATATGTTAGTGTTGATAAATAGAGGAGCAAGACAATCATCTTCTTCCATGATGATGTTAAATTTACTTTAGTTAGAAATGTTATAAAGTTTGTTGGTCACACGAAATAAATAGAATCTTACATACCTTTTTATATGTAATTTTTTTTATATATAGAAAATTGTAAAATTGTATGAAGTTTGTTGACGCATAAATATAGCCCGGGCACAAAACAGACATTTTGGTGCTGAGAAAGTCAACTGTATCTACTAAATTTCGCAGAAACTTGTCATTGTTGAAATAATTCAAAGTATTGAAATATTCGAGTGAGTGTAGTTCCCAAATATAAAATCTAATGTTAGGGCCAACGCACACCAAAAGAGCAAAACTGCTTTAAACAGTGTTAGTCAGCCTAACACTGTTTTGTTAAAAATAGAACATAGGAAATTACATTGCATACGCACACTGATAAGACATAATCAAAACAAATCGTTTTTGCTCAGTGTGCGTATGCAATGTAATTTCCTATGTTCTATTTTAACAAAACAGTGTTTTAGGGTATATAGGCTATAGTACTATATGTAGGGTCTATATACATATATGCTTTTGTAGTCAATAGTAATTGCAGATGTTTGAGCTGAAACTGTGGCAAAACGATTCAGTTTATGGAAAAAAGTTTCAAACATAGGTTGTTTATTTTTTTAAAAAGAAATATTTTTTATCTTTAATCTGCTACCTCTTACGGTTTCAAAGAAAGGTATTCAACCTTCGAGAGGAATACACGAACTGATTTTGCCCATTTACGAAGTTACTTTTTAACGCTAGAACAAACACATAAAATTTCAGCTCATTATCTCTTTTTGGATATGAATTATTAATATGCGGAAATGAATTAATTAGGTCCGTTTCTCCTACACCAAAAATTTGTTCGATCAATATTTGTTTGCAACCGTTACAAAGTCAATGTCGTTATATATATATATATATATATATATATATATATATATATATATATATATATATATATATATATATATATATATATATATATATATATATATATATACAACATATGATACCATAACAAAAGTCTGCACTCTGTCAATTGAATGATCTCGAAAACCGTTGTTTTTATGTACACGCCATGGAACCTTTTTGCAGGAAATTATCAAAGCTACAAAATTGAATTTTTTTTCTTAAGGTAACCGCGCGTAAAATTTTTATTGATTCGAATACCAAAAGGAAGCTGTATACCAAAATCCAGTTTCCTCTAACTTTTCCAAAGTTAGTCCATTAATATATCTTGTGGCTGTAAATGTTTATTATACAGCCACAAATTTAATTGATATTTATTTATAACAAGTATTTATAAAAATAGCAGAAGAACCATTTTCTTCTGCATAATTTATAGAAAAACGAAGGGGGTTCGCAGTAAATAAAACAACTTGGTTGTGTAAAAATAATATAAATTGTTGAACTATATTTTCACCGGACTAAATACACGTCTCTCCTAATATGTGCAGCGAAAAAAACGTGACTTTTGTGCCCCTTTTAAACATATGTATGGTATATAATTATATATATAGATACATACATTAATATACTTTTTTTTTTATTGTTAATTATTTTTACAGATGTTTTTTACGAGTTAATAAATTTCCTTGTCATATACAAATGTCGACACATTTATCAAAATTGAAAAATGTAAACTAATTTTCTGTTTGATTTTCATCTTAATGAGAAAATTGTTTTCTATTTAATATTTTCATCAGTTAAATTTCCTTATTAATTTATTCCTCCCTTTTTTAATTTTTTTGTTCAAACTGTTGTACAGCAGATAAATTACAAAATTTTTATAATCATTTTTGAAATGAGGAAGTATAAAATTTAATGTTAAGCACACAAAAAAAAAATGTTAAATACAAGGCCAAATCAATTTGTTTCCAAACCTATTTTCTAAGAAATTGCTTAGAACAAGAATAGATCTTATTTTAAAAATGTCAGGTCCAAAATACAAAATTTTAAATTATAAACTAAAGTTCTACAATGTATAAAGTCCCTTTTGGTTAGAAATCATTTCGACTAGAATAATTACGCTTATATCGAAGTCGTAATATAAACAGGTTCACTTTGTAGATTTCATGATATTGCCTAAATTCTTGTTTGATAAATAATCCAAGGGCAATGTTTTCGCATACAAAAAGTAGTCAAATCCCAGCAAACGCAAAAATGTTCGGCTTCAAAAGTAGTTAAATCTAGGTAAGGACCAAGTTTTTTTAACAAAAATCAGGATATGATTGGTATAAATTTATTGGGTCAGCTTCTCAGGGACAGGATATTTCATATTTACTTGGCAAGTTGTTAAATTTAATACATTTAATATGCAAAGGAAAAAACTTGCCTAGTAAAATATGAAATACCCTGAACCTGAGAAACTTAAACAATAAATTTATCCCAATTATTTTGAAAGCGAATAATTTTGTTTTTGCTGGGATATAACTACTCTTTATATGCGATAACTTGGCCCTTCTCATAATTTGTTATTGGTGGGATATCATTACTTGCAAAGTTTTATATGCTCACTGTATGATACGGCTTTTGGAATGATACGACTTTTTAAACTTTTGGAGTAGCGATATCTCAGAATGGTGATTTGTAGAAAAAAAATTATCACAATATGTAGACAATTGCATGATCTATAACTTTTGTCTGGTCTATTTTTACGATAACACTTGCCGTTTAGGAGAAATATGCTAAAAACCGATATTTTTCCGGAATTACAATATTTTGTTTGTTTTGACTGGATTATTTTAAATAACTTGAAATCAGCTTTTTTTAAATAAATCCATTTCCATGGTAATGACATTTCTATGGTTATGATAGTACTTCGTTAAAAAAGGTTCAAAATTTCTTACATTTAAAAAGTTTGGTTTTCATTTTACAGCGCCAAAATCAATTGAAGCATACTTTACTCAAAGGACACCAAGAAGTGAATACCAAGGATCAATTGCTAAAAGTGGTCTTGTTAATTTAAGAAATATGCAACAATATCGACAACCGATGCCTTCCTCTCGACGAAGACTTGATGACTTGTGTTTATAAACAAATTTATTTGTAATTTCCATTGTTGAATTTGTAATCGCATTGTTGAGATTGTATTTATCCGTATAGTAAAAATATTATTCTACATTAATTTGTGGGTTTATTAAGTGGAAAAAGCAAATCAAATTTACTTAAAGTATAAACCTATAAAATGGATTTCCACGAATTAAGGATGTTCCAGCATACATACACTTTTCGACAGATTTTGCTAATTTTTTTTTTCCCAAGCTAAAAATAACGTTTTCTAATAAATCCCGAAGTTTCAGAATTTTTGACTGTTTAGAACGTGAGATAATAGTAAAGTAATCATTCTCTCTCACTCTCTCTCATTGGAAGCATGTAAAACTTCACACCCGCCCAACTATTATCTGTTGTATTAAAAAAAATACTCGACAGAATTTAAATAAAGCTAGAATAGTAAAGATAAATATTTATTAAATAAATTTTCTTTTAAATCACGTTTTACCGTTTTGTTTTCGAAATATAAAAATTTAAAATTATTTTTTATTTCGAGAGATATTTGCGCTTTTGGTACGGAAATATTTACAATTTAAGATTGAAAATTGAAATTCTAAATATCTCTGTACATATTAGAGTTTGAGAAAAAATGATATGGTATTGAATTATAGCAAACATGGTTTTCTACAACTTTACTGCTTATACATTTTTCGATTCTTCTAATATTAAGAGAGATATTTTGTGTTTTATGTTTTCTTCTTTTTTTATGCCCCCCCCCCCTCTTTCCCCTTGACTTATGCCATTTATTAATAAAATTGGCCTCGTAAATACAAAATCATATTAGATACGACATTTCATTTTGATCAGACTAAAATTGTGACCGCTAGAGAGTGATATTCTGAGGTGTATTCTAAGGAAATTCGCTATGTTGACGCAGCTCCTGCGTTACGAATTTTTTTAAGTATATGTGCATCGATCGGTACAAAAACATTCTGTATACAAAATCCACACTACTTTATGCACCAAAGGTACTTGTAAGTACCGGCCTTCACCTATAAATTTTTATTATAAATTTTCTTCAAATATTAGAAAATTCTTCAAATATTGGAAAAATAGTCCTTGTTTACTTATTTTAAATAAATTTTTGTGTAAACAAATACAAAATACTCCTGATTTTGCTACGTGGCACACAATGGGTTAAAAATTTTCCCAGTAAATCAGCAATTTTGGTTGACTATTGAATCGTTTTGTTACTTTTATTTCTGCAATTCAAACCTGCCAACATTAAATAGTACCCGATTGTCCCTTTTCCATTTCCTTTTCATAAATTTATCCATTTGGATAGTTTCTTCAATGTTTGGCTAACTAGACAGATAAACACATTCTTTTATTTCGCGCAATTCGTGGCTCCCTCCGTAATTACCCTTGAAAATATGGCCATTTCAGATAATTTCCAACGTTCGTTTGAATTAGTAAGTTAAAAACCCTTTTGAAGTTCAAGAGTCATTCAGAGTTGACAGAAGAATTTCCCTATCAGTAATTTGGGAATTTGAAATGTGATCATAAATGACTTCATAATTGTTCATTTCTTATTCTCAGGCAGCTTATAGATCAAGATATGGCAGATCTTGGATAATGTGCAAAGCAACTGGTGGTGTTGCCCTCATTGCTCTAGTTGTGCCTATTGGGATTAATGCCAGGTGGTGGAGCTTAATATTTCAACCTACTAGCAATAGTTACTGAGTTGGCCTCAACAGAATCTTATAGCTTCATCTGCTTACAATAGCATCTCATACCGGGAGACATCTCGCCTTCGGGTAATAGGTTGTTCTCAAGGAGGGCACAAAGGACCCCTTGGTCTAAATGCTAGGGTCCCATTTGCGGGACCTCTCTTTCTAATTACGTAGTTGTTCACCAGAGTGCGACTACACAAGTTGTTGGCTGAAGAGTACGCCCCTGGAATTGGGGCAGTAAACATCGACCTACAAGATAGATAGATAGATTGTAGAGGCTGCCCTGGACTGGCTACTCTTTGACCATAAGGTCCATTGTGATGCCTAAGGATGTGAGGATGTGAATGGAATGGAAGAAATTTTTGTGTATAGACTAGGAATTGGTAGGATATGCGGCTGCAACCGACTGTGATAGGAACCATGCCGATATTCATCTGGAGTTCGTGAAGGAAACTGCAGAAAACCTTCTCAAGCATAGCCGGTTACTTTGTTCTTATCCAAACGCGGACTGTTTATTCAATTAACCGCCTTTTTTTTCTTAATAATTGACAAACTGTCGATGTCGGGATTCGAACCCATAACCTCCCAGTTTCCAAGGAGGAATACTGCGCAGACATAACACCTTAGACCGCTCGGCCACTTGGACTGGTATCGACCTACTAGTTGTAGTTTATAATTTGACCACCAGAGAGCATATCTAACTGCTAGAGTTCCCAATACACACTTGCCTTTGTAGTTTGCCTCTGTTATTACCTACTTAAATATACCAACACACAATATTTCATTAACTTTCTTCATAGAAAATCGATATAATGAGTTGCTCTTGAACTAAAAATATAGACACGACTGCAGTAAAATTCGTTGAATTCTTTCAAAATCACGACATGCGGAGAGTTATTATCTGTCACACAATAATAAATTAAAGAAATCATTTTTCAGAAAACCATTGATGTAGAAACTTTATTTATAAATCTAAAAGTTGATTAGCTCATCATGAAATTCTAAGATAAATAAATTCATTATGATTTTCACAACACGAAAATTAATATATAAAAATGATGTATTTTAATCGCGATTTTTTTCATGAAATCATGATAATTTTGGATAAAAAGCCGTCTTTGAACGTACGATTTACATGAAAATAACACAAATAAAAAATTATCCATGTCTACAGAAATGGACCATTCATTTCTAATGAAATGAAATTATTTCAATTTGAAAATTACATAAATCAAAGTATAACACAAAATTTGACGTGTTTTATTTGGCCGGTTAAAATTATTCAAACTTAACAGAAAAATTTATCATTTCTTTAAATTTAGACGAAAAAAATATGGCGTCTAGAACAGTGTATACAGAAGACTTTGTTGAACATCCATTTAAGTCCATTGGGTAAGTAAGATTTTTAATTTGACAATATTAATTAGCTATACTTAGTTAATTAACTGTCAATTTATAGAAAATCACTAGATCCATTCTTTGATAATTAAATCATTTGAAAATTACGTACATGCTATAATTTTAAACTTATTTTAAATTATACTGTCTCAGATTTTAATCCGGAAAATTTATTAGGCGATAAATCTTTTAAAAATAAGAAAAAAGTCCAAATGAACTTGGATGTTTTCAATCTTCGTTTTCGAGATATATAGGGTGTAAAATTTAAATATTAAAGTTAAACTTGGCTGATTTCAATCATACTTGACACGTTTTTACAAGCTTTTATTTTACTTGCAATGTGTATATGTATGTATGTTCGGATCAAATCTTGCAAGCTGAATTAGGACCACTTCCTTTTATCCTACGGAGTTGAATTTTTACATGTTGGTTCAGTTCCGATGACAATGCATTTTTATGGTAATGACAAGAAGTTTTACTATAAAAGGCTTGTTTAAAAAAAATTTTTTTTAATAGAAACTTATTAGTAATAAGTAAGTGGCTTAATTTTATGTAATGATATTTAATTTAATTATTCCAGGGGCAACCCTGGCACATCCTTATTAGGTATTTTAAAGAAAAATTTGAGTACGTCACTATTTTTTCTAAGTTTTATATTATTTTTAGATTGAGTAATTAAAAAAAATAAATAATCGTTTAAAAAAACTAAAAACACGCTTTTATAGCTAGCCGAAGAACTAAAAAGTAGAATATAATTTTTATCAAAAAAATAATTAATTTGATTGTAACAAAGCGTGGGATGCTTTTTACTATAATTTGATATTATGGATATTGATTTGATATTATAATTTGATGTTAAGCACCCCACGCTTTGTTACAATCAGATTAATTATTTTGTTGATAAACAATATTTTCTACATATTAGTTCGGCTAGCTATAAAAGCGTTTTTTTTAGTTTTTTTAAACTGTTATTTATTTTTGCTTGTTAGTCTTGAAACGAACTTTAGGATATAAATTTTCAATCTTAAACCGTCAATATTTCTGTAAAAATTAGAGAAACAGAAAAGGAACTAATTATAGTAAAACTAATTTTCTACAACTTTAATTGTTATGTTTTTCGTTTTTTTTCAATATTAAGAGAGATATACCAAATTTTGTGTATAGCCCTCCATCTAAGCCTCCCTTTCCCCTTGCCGATTCCGGTCATGCTTACTATAAAAATGCATTGTCATCAGAACTACATACATACATACAAAGTTTCATTTCAATACGACAGTTAGAAGTAGGTTAAAATTGACTTCAAAGATTCCGTTACATAGATACATAGAAACAAACATACATCCCAAGTTAATAAAAGCGTGTTAAAATACAATTTTTTTCGCTTGCATTTTCTGTCTATCTTCCTTACTTTTCGAGAAAAAAATTAAAATTCGAACACTTACCTGAGAATTTCTATTAAAATAATTTAGAACTATTTTTCCATTGGCTTAATTTGTCTTTTTTTTCTATTTCTGTTGCGTAATCCAAAATCCCTAAATTGCTAGTGAGTATTAATAAATACTCGAATACAGCGTTTCCATTGACGTATCGTGAAAATGAAGCTTGAAAACATTCAAATTTATATGAACCTTCTTATTTTTGGGAGATCTATCACCTATTCAATTTTCCGGATTAAAATTTGAAACACCCTGTATAGATAAAATAAACTTTCATAATAAAGTCAGAAAAAAAACTTCCGCCTCCTTTAGATTAGAGGTTTTTTATTCCATTTTCGCCCGTCAGCCGTACGCAGTACAGAGTTGTAAGCAAAAATGGGATTGTTCAGAATTACATACGTGGGTATAAAAAGACGAATTATTTTGAAACTTAGCCAACGTTTAATATCAACATGGCAAAGGTTTTCCAGCTTAGTTTTAAGAATTAGTTTTAAGTGTGGAATACACTCTTAGTGCTTAATGCTCTAAAACGGCACCAACGATATCTAAATTCAAATGCTTTACGATGACACAGCATTTCGATTTTGGAACTTTTTTGTGTGGAGAATTTGGATGCGTGCCTCCCGGGTGACCCCGTATAACTAAATTTAGAACATTAAAATGTATTGAAACTTACATTAAATGGTAATTTAAATTTGATATCGATTCCAAAGTTATAATTGACAACCAAAATCGGTTAACAAAGATACATTAAGTTTAGTCCAAACTTTTAACAGTTGAAAATATTGATCACAGAAACATTTTGATATAGATGTTCATAAAATGACATAATTGACCCATTTCCGCTTGTCCGTCCGTTAACACGATAACTCAAAAACGAAAAGACATAACGACATGAAATTATGTGTGATTAACTCTAGAACAGTTAAAAAGAACATCAAGTTCGTGAATGGGCAAAATTAAACTGCTCATTCCCCGCCAGGGGAATAGGAAATGTCCATGTTTGAAGCCGTAAGTGATACAAACAAAATTAAGGACAAAACATGTTCTTTTTTTTTTAAATAAACAACTTTTGTTTGAACCTTTTTTTCATAGACTCGGCATATACCGAGTATGAATGCAATTAATGAACAAAATTTTAAAATCATTTCAAGTTGCCCTAGTTCTTGGATTAATTATTTTGTATCACATGTTTATCTAGTATCCATTATACACTTCTATTACGAAATTTTTAAACATTTTTCCAATTATTTTGCCTGGAAACAATAATTTTCTTTCTTTCTCTCGATTTTATTTATAGAAATTATGATCCAATATGTGAAGAACTTTTCAAAAAAGATACACTTAAGAAATATTTAACTTCAAAAACTGACTCCATAATAGCAGGTTATTCACAAGCAGAAAAAGATCAATTAATAAAGAATAGATGGGATCGATTTTATAAAACTATTTACAGAAAAGGATACTGTCAAAAACGTAACTATCTTCTTTTTTTTTTTGGTTAGTCAATTATATTTTCAAAATTCGATTTCGAAAGGATATGTAATGACACTATAATACAATAAACATTTGTAATATTTATTCAATAATATAAATTCTATACACGTTTAGTTATTAGCGAATTTTCAAAGAAAATGCATCTATTACGATTGTACCGATGAAGCGATTTGACAAAATTTTCTTCAAATGACCATCGATCCTAACTAATTAGGAGATGTCTAAAATTACCATCGTTAAAACTATATATATGCCTGCACGCGCTCTATAAGCCAGAATTAGTTTGATCAGAATCAAATTTGGTTTGGGACGTGCTTTTGTTATTTAAAACGCTTAGAAAAAATCGGATCAAAGAAAAAGAAGACTTACAGGGAGGAAGCTTTGTAACGGTTGAAAATTATATTGATCGCAGAAAACAAATGATTTTATTTATATACCGAGTATTTAAGCAATTTATGCGATATAAAAGGCAGCAGTTCTGACAATACGTTAATATGGCAGTATGTAGATTGTAAATGATCTTGTAATGTACTCGATTCTAAATCTTAGATTTCGTCAATTTTTAAAAACCTGTGAGTACAGTACACGTTTCCCTGGATTAACTTGTAACTACCAACAAACTCATGATCATTATTAAATATTCAGGCAACATAAAAGTTTGGCTGAAAATACATACAGTCATTTTATTTAACTTTTAATAACGTAGATTTTTGATCAAATTTACCAGGATATCTGGGTATATTCCAACAAACTCATAATGGAATGATCAATACTAATTTGGTTGAAACGTTGGTAAATTATATAGTACACGCATCTATCAGTAGGTAACGCTCATCATGAACATTATTAAATATTCAGGCTAAATAAAAGTTTGGTTGAAAGTCCAGAAATTGTCTATTTATTTAACTTTTATTAACGTAGATTTTTGATCAAATATACCAGGATATCTGGGTATATTCCAACAAACTCATAATGGAATGATCAATACTAATTTGGTTGAAACGTTGGTAAATTATATAATACATGCATCTATCAGTAGGTAACGCAGTAAAAAGTGCAAATATGAGACGTTTCTTGTTGAAAATTTCTTTGAGACGACCATTATAGTTTATTTTCAACGCAGAGCATCAATTGTTATATTCTTGGTATTTAGTGTACTACTACGTACTAATAAAAGCATATATTTTAGTTGTTTTGAAAATAGAATTTTTTGTATTAATAATAATACTTGTTTAAATATTTGCACATAATATATTTGTAATTTGATATTGTTCGTTTTTCGACAATGTTTTCGTGTACTTTGTAAAATATTATGTTGCTTTTCGTTTTTAATAATTTATGATTCATATTTAGTTTATTTTTGATATTTTCATAGTGTGTAATATACCTACACTCTTATTATCTACACGAATATAAAAATATGTATGAATGATATTTAATGATAGGAAAAAATTTATATATTTGGATTAAAACGTATTTCTTGAAATATATATTATATACATATGGATTTTTTATAATTTGTTTTCATGAGTGTTAGAATAAACCTACTGGAGACTTGTAGCAAGTTTTCTTAAGGTCGCGAGATAGTAAATGACCCAATGACTATATTTCTAATAATAAAAAAACGAAAAAGTCTCTCTTAAACTAAATGCGTATCGGGTACTCAATAGGGAATATGCATGAAAAATTTTCTTCACATTTATTTTCAGAATATGAAAATACTGTTAATACTGTAATAATATTTAAAAGCGAAATTAAAATCCGACAAATATCAAGGAAGCTACAAGCTTTTAAAGACTATTATCTGTTTCTTTCTTGCAAAAATACTAAAAACGGAGTTTTACGTATATTTTAAATGGTGAAAGTGTAATATGACGTCACATAACATATCAAGAGAACTATCACCCTCTTTGTCTAATCGGGAATTTCAATCATTCATATCTCGCTTATTTTTAAAGTTATTTAAAAAGAAATTTCACCTTGATATTTGTCAAGTAAACATGCTTCAATTCAAGTGAAAAAAAATGTTCATGCATATTCCCTATTAGTTTAACAGAGCAAACATTTTTTATCGTATATCGATAATGTCAATCGGTTATTATTTATTGTTAAGGAAAGGGTAGCTTAATTAAAACCGCATTTTATTTATTACATTTACTAATCGGGCATTGATTTTAGAATTTCTATCATTAAGTGAGAGGCCATCCATTGTCCAAAAATGTAGATACTTTATCAAAGAAGGGAGTCGGTATACCTTTCATAGATTCAGGAACCAATTTTAGGAATTCCAAAGACAGCATGCTAACAAGTGATCAATGAGTGGATAGACTTTAAACACCGAGATAGACTTTAAACACATCATTCGAAAAATATACCGCAACAAAAACTCGGGAAAATACTGTGTCGAAATGCGTCCCTCAAAGTGCCTGTCCCTCGATGCACTCCACCTGAAAAGGATACAACTTCGAAAGATTACCGGATTCATCACCGATCATTATATCTACGAAAGCACCGACACACAATAGGACTCCACAATGCATTATGCACAGACTGTGCAGCGAGGAGGAAGAAACATGTAGTTAGATACAATTTATTCGATGCATCTCATCCCGAATATATGAACCTTCAAGAAAACCTGATAAGCAGGTTCCTGGCTATTGCCAAAATGCGGGAGAAGCGAACTTTGTCAGATTGAAGTAGAAGGAGGAGCACACGGACCATAAGGTCGAAGTGCAGTTCTATCCATACCCCAAGATTTATCTATCTATCTATCTGGCTATGGTTTCTTGAAAACAACTATTTTTACATATGGGAATTATTATCTCTTAGAGTTATATATATGAGAAAAACTGAATATACTCTGTAAAGTGGAGAATTTAGGCATATACTCACATAGTTCGAGTTTAAAGTCACAAAATCCATCGATGCAAATGCAATAGCTGAATTTCCTTAAATAGAAAATTCTCTATAAAAGGCATTACTTTGCCTTCTTTATTTTTATAATCCTGATAATATTATCGCTTCTTACAGCCGTTAAAGCTGATAAAATAATATCTGAAGGGGTATTAATGATGGAAATGGAAAAATTGTTTAAAGATAGTGAAAAGGATTATCTTATGCCAAGGGCTCCATTAGCAGAAAAAGGTAACACACTTTATTTATTTAAATAATATATTCTGCCTTATCGCCCATATTTATAGAATTCTTACACTGGCGTCGTGAGCCTTACTTATTCGAGTAGACTAGTATTGAGCTCGATGAATTTAAGATGGGCCAACTAATTTTTACATAAGTAAAAAAATGTGAATTAATTTTTTAAGAGGCACTTGGTAGTATTTTTAATTCTCAATTTAATAACTCCAAGTTACATTTGTAGTGTTTGGTGAAGGTAAAGAATCTTAGTTACGAACTGAGAGACTAAATGTAGTGATGCCGCGAGACTCTAGAGAAAAGAAACCAGGCGAGATTAAGTCAGTAAGAGACGAGGCGAAAATTAGGTTACTGATTTTCGATAAATATTTGAGAGACAGATGATAGTACTCTCTTTCAATCTCTATAGATTTTTTAACTGTAATAATGTACTAACCACAAAACAGCAAATCATTTTGGGCGGTAATGCTTCAACTGTAAAAGTGAGACGAAACGAGATGATAGAAAACTTTTACTAGTCAATACAATAAAAGAGACATGCTACTCTCGTCTCGCACCCTGCATTCTAAACCGTTAGTTTTTAATCTCTATTACATAATTCCCTCGAAATGCATTCATATAAATTTTAGTCAACATTTAATTTAATACATAATATGTGAAAATTTTAAAAACATAACTGGAAAAATACTCTTATAAGTATCGTCAAATTAGAATTATATGAATAGAAATAACATACTATACTCTGTCGGTATAAATTAATAATTTTGAAAATAAGTTGCCAAAAGAACAGACTTGCTTCAATTAAAATGTAATGTCCATTTAAGTGGGCAGCAATTTAATAAATTGGTTCCCTTCTGAATGCAATTTAGAAAAATAAGATTTTCATCCAAAATATATAATCAAATTAACAACACTGTTAATTTACTTGGTCGTTTTTCTTTGTAAAATGTAGTCAACAAATTATTATTTTTTAATTTCAAATGCAAGGTGAATAATCTTGATTTTTGCAATGTTGTGAAGTTCAATTTCCTGTACATATTTTTTCAAAATTCATTTTACTATTTTATTAAATTTTAGTACACATCTGATCCATAATTACTGTACATATTCGAATAGAATAATTAATGAAAGTGTCTAGTAATTTTATTCGATACAACACTGTCAGGTGGTCACCAGCCCAAGTGGCCGAGCGGTCTAAGGCGTTATGTCTGCGCAGTATGCCTACTTGGAAACTGGAAGGTAATGGGTTCGAATCCCGACATCGGAAGTTTGTCAATTATTAAGAAAAAAAAGGGCGGTTAATTGACTAAACTGTCAATTGGCGGCGTCACATCCTTAGGCATCACAATGGACCTTATGGTCGAAATGGAGCCCGTCCAGGGCAGCCTCTACAATTTATCTATGAGTTGGTCACTATTTCGTACCTTTGGCTGATCAATAAACAGCTTATTACCAGTCTTGAGCAATGTGCCAGAAAAGACCTTTCCATGATTTCTAAAATAATGTATCTGATTCGAACAAACTGAAATCGGTACAAAACACCACAGAATTAGATGCATACGAAAGTATCTACATACATAAATTGAGAAAACAGATAATGAATTTAGACAAAGGCCCAATTCCAAATTCTGATTTAATAAAATTAAACCATTTTCAAAAAATCGAATACCTGAATATCAAGGTAGCTTCGATCAACACCCTCACTTTAGTGATAAAAACAACGCCGCATAGTCTCAAAAGGATACCGTCAATAAATAGGTGGGGTTCTTCACACACCTAATCCTTTCGTCAGTCAACTCAAATAATCCGCAGGTCAGATCATACCCTCAGTCAAATCATATAAGAGACAGAACTTTTTTAATATCATTGTGAGACACGCACCAAATTAGCAACAAGCAACATATCGCTGAATCCATATCCCAGAGATAGTTACGATTAGCTAATTCATACTGATGATGACTACATTGTAGTCGAAATACGTATTTATAAAATACAAATAAATTTTCTATGAATTAGGGCAAAATTTTAAATGTAATTTCAAAAAACCTAGAGTTCTCTTTGATTATTTTAATAATCTTTATCTACAATCTCAATCTATTCATATACTTGATGTACTATGAGCTGAAACTTTTTGACACGATTACTGCAAGACAACTACCCAATAATACGACTCTTGACTGTATACGAGGTACTACATTAAACTCAAAAAGTATAGTATACAATCTAGCGAAAGAAAGCTGAAATTTTTTGGACATGATTACTGCAACACAACTACCTTAACACCAAATATTTTCTTAAAATACTCGCATATTTTCAAATAATAATTTAATTATAACGAACAGTTTCACATGAGTTATTTTACTGAAAAAAAATTAATTAAGTGATAGTAATCACAAACACTGAAAGTATTTACAAACAATAAAATAATAATATACAATTTTTTTCTTCTTCAAATGTATCATCAGAAAAATATGATAATTGGCTGTATATCAAATCAAGATCTTGAAGTCATTAAACTGTCATAATAATAAACTTAATTATGAAAATGAATAGGCCTTATCCACAATGAAAATAATTATACTATTTCAAGTGGATAGAGATACTTCAATATTAATTTTAAAGTAATTCAGTCGTAAACTGATTTTCCTAAAAAATTTTAAGAAATTGAACAGTAGCATTTACCTCAATGTTCTTTATATTATTTAATAAAACATTTTGACCGGTGGTAAAGCGCATTAAAATTTGAGACATACATTAAATACCTACTTAAGAGAAACAGACAGAAGTCTGTCTGTCACATAAACAGTGTGATTACACTCTGCAGTGAAGTGAACAATAATTTTGTTTGTTCGTGATATGATTTTTGGATATTGAAAGACATTAAGGTATTTCCAAACTATTATTAGGTTGTCAAGAACTTCACGAAATTCACAATATTAGAAAAATGAATCGTCGGAAATCAGCTAAATTTTTTTGAGAATTTATCACCATGGCGATTTTGACAAAATCGTTATGTAAGTTGGAGAAATTTAACATGCTTCTTCATAAACATGGTGAAATAAAATGCACGATTCCGACTGTTTTTACTTCGAACTCTCTCAATATAGTCACGGTTGTCCTGAAATTCGACACATACTTTCCTCAATTCCTTAGAAATATTTTTCTTTAAAACTTTAGGAGAATGACCATGGGGTTGTTATGTTTTTTGATCAAATATGCGTAAAAAAGTGCATTTTTCCACGTCCGCAGCAGAAGGTTATTTTTTATGGTTCAGTTGGTATCCTGAGTACCAACGCGCTGTTAGAATGTAGTTTGAAATTATATACTAGTATATGTATGATGACTAGTATATTTATGATATGCTATGGGACGAATGGGAACACTGACGACAACGGACAGCTGTTTTGAACAACGCGCAGGAGTACCAACATATTTTTTTACGCATATAATTTTTTATATAGTTCTTTTCGCGCCGGTACCCGATCTGCTGATATAGTTTGGAAATACCTTAAGACAATATTATACATTATAGAAAGATGAATGATCGTTATTATTTTGGTAAATAGTTACATCGCCTGCTCTTACATTAGAACATTTAAATTTGACTATATAGTTGAAATTATGTACAGGAATGTCTTCATCATTATTACTAAACATTTCTGATAAAAGAAGAATATTAGAATTACGAGCCTCATCATCAATGATATCATTTTTATGGGCTCGTCAATTTTGTATATTAAATGTATATAAGTTATGGACCAAGTGATCAATCAGGGCACTATTTATAATGCCCGGGCAATATGAATAATGGCAAGTCAAAACGGGCTACGTAATTAATACTTATTTAAACTTCATTATTTATCACATTGTCTGGTCATTATGAATATTGCTACGTATCTGTTGTGCAATTTGATAACTAAGGTACATTAGACAGGGCGCGAGGAGCAAGATCAAACAAGTACGGACTTGTAAATGCACAAACACGCGCTGACCAATCAGAGCTGGTGACTCTGTCGCTGCCTACTACAGAGCGCGATTGTTGACAATTTATTTATTGAAAACTAAATTTAAAACTATATTTAGAATTGAAAACTAAAAAAGACTGGAATGAAAAGTTACTGCAAAAGTGCAGTCAAGTGTGTTTAATTAGTAATTACGTATTTCAACATGGATAAATCAAAACTAATTGACATTAATCGTCGATTTAATGACATTTTAAATGAGTTGATATCGTTGAATGGTCAGATTATTCAATTTTTTACCAGCATAAGTTATACAGGGATGATTCAAAAAGTGAAATCATCTAAGTGTCAAATAAAAAACCAGAAGATTATTAACGTTTGCGAAGATTTGAAGCTATGACTATTGGAGAAGCAGAAAAATTGATTGTTCCAGTTAAAGAAGATAGTGTCATTAGGTTTTACGTACATCAAGGTGAAATATTTCAGATTATACATGACAGCCATCTAGCAATTGGACTTGGCGGAAGGGATTGAATGGACAAAGAGTTAAATTTTCGCTATAAAAAACATTACGCGTGAAATGATTATCATTTATTTAAATTTATGTAACAATTTATAATAATAATGTATGTCAACATTAAAATAATTTCATAAACATTTAATAAAACACATCTTTTTATTACTCTGCCCAATAAATGACGGACATTATTCAGAAAGCCCGGTAAATTTAATTATTTCAATAGTTTTTATCATATTGTCTACTCATATTGGGCATTTTTAAAACTGTCTGGACTTTATGAATTATGTCCTATTAATCATTTGGTCCATAACATATTCATATTGATAAACCTGACTTGGGTTTAATAAATGTCACTAACACTGATTCAAATGTAAATAATGGATTTAAGGACAGTCTTTTCAACTCTAATTTTAACGTAAGAAGTGGCGCTGGTTCGGTTCTACCATGAGAAAATGCAGAATCATTCGTTTTAGATACAATATAGAATTTTTCTATATTGTATTTCTAGTTTTTCATTACTATATCATTTTATAAAACTTTGGTGTTTTAATAGTAGTGTTGACGTTATTTAATATTATTTTTGAATTATTTTATCCAAATGCAAATTCCTCCTACTGGTGCAAATGGTGACATACATTGAAAGGTATATATCATTAAAAAAATTGGCGCTAATTAAAAAGAAAATGAAGTGCATCGTTAATTAAAGATTATGATTACTTTGAACTTGATAAATTACACAGAATTGATAAAATTGTGTATATGCAACATTGGAAGACTGTTTCATTTTAGTTCTAAGAAAAATTGTGAAAGATTTTCATTGTGCTGCTTAAAATACAATAATTAAAACTTCGTGTCTTGGCATAAATTAAAATTTCATAGTAGTTTTAAAATTTTAATAAATCATTATTTAACATAATGTTTTTTTTCAGTTTAAAAAACTGTTTATATTATAAAATTCATCTGAAAAAAGTTATCGAAGCATTAAATAAACATTCGAAAGGCAATATCATTTTTTTTTTGATAATCGAAATTAACTGAAATAACATTTGTGTCAAGGATGACTCTCTACTCCATAATAGATCCCCGAATGTACTACCACAAAAGTTGATGTCATTTATTTAAATTTTATAATGGATATGTTCCTTATTGATTCGATTTTCGAGAAAATGCTTCGTATAAAAATTGTTTATTAGAAATATAGTAACAACTTTTATTCGAAACATTTTTCCGAAATCCTAATAAATAAGGCACAAATCAATTATAATATTTTGAAATGTTAACTCGACTTTTGACGTCGTTTGTATGCGTACGTCATTATCTGGTTATTAGATAGGTGAATCGTACAAGGTACCTGCATAGAGATAATATATATAGAGTAGGTAAGCCGAGTCAAAAGTTGTCCCTCAGATAGAAAGAGAATCGCGTTGGTTGAGCTATCTCTGTTTAAAGACTACTATATAGCATAGAGATAATATATACTCTATGAGATATATAGTCATTATATATCATAAGGAATATATTATCTCTATGTTATATATATGGAGGTTAGAGGGTAGTCTAACCTACATTCTAACCTACACTATAATTATGCAAAGTATACACTGTATACTTTGTATAATTATAATAGATAGTGACCATAAAAAAGGGTTGGTATTATTATATTTTTTTCAGAAAATGTTTTAATTAATAAAAGAAAATAATAATAATTGGTAGGATACCCTGTATTTACTCTATCTCTCTTTCTACCTCTCACTCAGAGCTTGTAAAGTCAAACCCTGCCCACATATGGTGTACCCTCACAAAGCCCCCATGTGAGCACAACGAGTCATATTTTTAAACATCAGTGCGTTTATTTAAGTAAAATAAACAGCTCACCACCGATAGTTAATTCAGTATATACAGAGTACTTAAACAGTTATTTAGTTATTATAGTTCTTGTTTTTATAATACGACTAATAAAAGATAATTTATTATTCAACACTTGAAATTAAATTTTCTACTGAAGCATGAATCATCATGTATTATAAGTTTAGTCCCAACTTTGTATCGGTTGAAAATAGTGATCGCAGAAACAAATATTTGTTATAGGTGTTCATAATTAGTCCATGTCCTCATGTCCGTCAGTCCATACGTCCGATAAGCTAACTAAATCCGTCTGCCAACTGCCTATTCATCGATCACGATAACTCAAAACGAAAAGAAATAACGAGTTGAAATTTTGTGTGTATGTGGTAGAGCTTAATGACTTTGAGTTCGCAAACGGAAACATATCGATCTTTGAAACCGTAAGAGATAGAAGAAAAATTCAAGTACAAAAGATGTTTCTTTTTTTTAAACAACTTTTGTTACACCTATTACATCCGGACTTTCCAAATGGGATATTAAGAGAATTCTCGGTGGGCCGACGCTCAAAAAACGAGATAATGGGCCGGTCGGTTCAAAATGCTAATTATGTAATAAGTTTTGAATAAGAATAAAAAATGAAAATTCATAACAATGTTCTGCATTGTATATTTATAATTTATATACTTAAAACCATTGAAACTAATAACATTAGAAATACTTGCTCTTGAATTGATTGGGTTCTTCTTCAAATTTTCTCAAGCTGTTTTAACATTTGAAATCTGCTGAAAATACATGTCAAGGATAATTTTTACGGTTTTCAGTGGATTTCTACATTTTCGTGATATTTTTTTAAGTTATAATCGCGTTGTGAATTTAGATTTCTTGATGAATTTAGTTGACATGATTAATCAAAAAAATTCATGATATGAGAAACAAATGCATTTCGAGTTAAATAATTGAAACATGTCTTATAGTGCAGAAAAAGTAGCCAATTCAAGTATAATTGCGTATAAAAGCTCATTTCAGAGGCTATTCAGAGTCAAAAAAAGGTTAACGAATACGTCTGACAAAGATTGAAGTACGTAGCCGCTCAATTCTTTGCTGGGCGAATCCGTTTACCTTTTTTGCACTTTAGGCCGAACCTTGTATGAGTTCCTGGTGGGCCGTTTCCTGCCAACCCGCCCCTGACACGTATATACCTACTTTGTATTTTTATACATTTGTTTCGTGCAAAAAGTAAAACAAACAGTTCACGGACTGATCCCGAATTAAGTATATAAGCAATTAACTCAGTTAGATGTTATTTTCACTTGTTTTATTATTTTCTGTCACTTATGAAATATTTTCTGGGTACTCAAAATTGTATGGGACAAATTTTTCATCTTTCCACTGGCTTCTTAGAAACTTTAATAAAGATGGTTTCTTTACGTTTCATATTTTATTTCATTATACCAATCATTGTATCTCATAAAGCAATAAACCAATTAATCACAAAATCAAATAAAAAAATCAGTTTTTGTTCTGATATTTTTTTAACTTTTTTTTTTGTATATTTTTATTTGATATTTACTTTCAAATTCTCGTTGCTAAAAAGATTTTTTTTCTTTGTAAGTTCTAACTTACAACGTTTTAAAAACATAAATCATTTTAGAATTATTTTTTATTACTAATTAAAACAAGCAACCGTATTTTTTTTTCTTAATTTTATTTCAATTTATAAGTTTAATAATCAATTTAAATACAAATATTTATAATAACCCAGTGTTAGTTTAAAAATAGTTTTCAAGAGTATTATAATTATAAACGATTTTTCATGAATCAATATTATTAATATTCTATAAAACTGTTTCAATTCAAATTATACTTACCTAATCATCATCAATTATAATTCACATGATTTAGATGTAAAATTATTGTTGAGAAAACTATTTGTTTATAAATTAATGGCCTTTTTCAAAATTGTATAGTCATTTTGTGCTTTATTTACCGACGAAAAGAAGGAGGTACTCAATTCAACCTGTATATATTTTATTTTATGTTTTATGTATGATCACGCATAACTTTTTACAGAGTAGCCCGATTTTGATAATTCTTTTTTTGTTGGATAGGGAATTATTCAAATTTGGTCCTACATAAATTTGGAAAAAAAATTCCATTGCTTCCACTAAACAACAAATATCATAATCGCTGTATATTGTCTGTATGTAAACACTTTGAAAGCACTCAATATCGTTATATATATATATATATATATATATATATATATATATATATATATATATATATATATATATATGTATATATATACATATATATACTATATATATACATATATATATATATATATATATATTATGTATGACCACGCATAAATTTTTACAGAGTAATCCGATTTCAATAATTCATTTTTTATTGGATATGGTATACTTCGAAGTTGGTACCATAAAATTTGAAAAAGGAATTTCGCCCCTATGGGTAGAAAAATAGGGAAAAATGGATTGTTCACCCACTGAATTGTCATCTGTGAACCGATTCTGTTGAAACTTGGCACACTTACGCAGTTCTAATGACACTATAACATGTTCAAAAAAAGAAAGGCACTGAAAAGTAAAAAATAAAAGCTTTTTAACAAAAAATAGAACCGACGAAAGAAGAAAGTAACTGAAAATCAAAAAATAAACAATAACCTTTTTAGTCTAGCTAAGTCTTACACAAATGTAAATACCTAAATAATTTTGAGTCGGCGCCAAAAAATCTCCATCGAAATGGGCAAAGGGTGAATCTGATTTTCGGTTAAAAGTAAATATTACAAAATATTACATTTTGTAATATTTTGTTTGTTTGGCGCCGACTCAAAATTATTTAGGTTTTTACATTAGTGTAAGACTTAGACTAAAAAGGTTATTGTTTATATTTTGCTTTTCAGTTACTTTCTTCTTTCGTCGGTTCTATTTTTTGTTAAAAAGATTTTATTGATTCGGTTTTTGAGAAAATGTCTCGAATAAGAGTTGTTCATTATAAATATACTAACAACTTTTAGTGGAAACTTTTATTCAACTTTTATCGTAGCGGTAAAACGCAACTGGGAATGCAAGTTTGTTCTCTACTATTATAAAATTGTAAATGTCTGCTAAAGTTTTTGATTAAAGTTAAAAACTGGTCTGTAAATTATCTCACTACGGTAGATAAATTCGAAAATATTCGCTAAAATAGAAAGTTGGTGGAAGTGTTGATAAAGTGTTTGAAATAGTGAAAGCGGTGAGAACGATAAATATTTGAAGTAAAAGAAGCGGTGGGAAATTACATTGAGGTTTTAGTCTTAAAATGACGGAAGCCGGATATATAACAATAAAATGCGAGCGATCCCTCGGGTATAAGCTAGTACCTTATACAGTTAAACTTAACAAATTAATTTAGCAAAGAAAAGGCGTTTTAATAATTTGTTATAATTTAAAGATGATAATCTGCAACTGTAGCCCCAAAAATAATGAATAATCACTGTCAAAACAAGTCTTGCATAGTACAACATATAATACACTTTAACATGTTAAGTGGCGATTTTTACAGTTAAATTGTACCAAATTTTATTTCATTTTTGAAAAAATTTCTCGAATACAAGTTGCTTGTCATAAAAATACTAGCAACCTATTTTCAAAACATTTTTTCGAAAATCTAATGGATTCAGCACAAATCATCTACGGAATTCTGAAAAAAGAACGTAAAGTGGTTTATACTACATTATAGTATCATAAATGTAAAAATATTATATATGTTATATTAGATATGTTTATGACTGTAAGAAGTATGTTTAATACATACTGTATTATAAATATTCTTTGCTATGGCTGTTGTGAGTGAAGTAACTTAAAACATGGTTCTTCCATACTATGTATTACGTAGTCTTAATGGAAATTGACATAAGTATTGTATTGTGACGCTTAAGGATGTTCCAGCATACCACCACTTTTCGACAGATTTTGCTCATTTTTTTTCACAGGCTAAAAATAACGTTTTCTAATAAACCCCGAAGTTTCAGAATTTTTGACTGTTTAGAACGCGAGATAATTAATATCAAAGTTATCATTCTCTCTCACTCTGTCTCATTAGAAGCATGTGAAACTTCATGCCCGCCCAACTATTATCTGTTGTATTAGAAAAAATACTCAACAGAATTTAAAAAAAAACTAGGAGAGTAAAGATAAATATTTATTATATAAATTTAAAAAAATAATCGTGTGTTACCGTTTTGTTTTCGAAATATAAAAGTTTAAAATTATTTTATTTTTCAAAATTACATTATTTTGTATATATGAACAGTGAATGTGTTGTATATGTGTGTTTATGTATTTGTTCTATAATAAAATCAAACCGGTTTTTTGTTCTGATTATATAATACAGTACTGGAACTTCCTTAAGTATACACAAATAATAATATATGAATAACTTATGAAATATATATGAAATATATTTTAGGAATATTATCATAAAGAAATTTGTTCAATAAATTATGTTTGCACTGTGTGTAGGGGTGTGTATCTGTGGCCATATGAGTCACGCACATTTTCGTGAATCATGCGTTTGTACAATCACCCGGAAAAGAAGCTATTATTGTCATATCCAATTATATTATTCAATTTCAAAAGTCACAAACATAATGAATGCATTACAAATTTTGTGGAACTATATTATATCGCGCACATGTGTTGCATGATACATCAATTGAAAAATTTTAATATCACAGACAAGATGATGATTCAGAAAAATTTATTGATGACGTGGTATGTTTATTATTCGCGTTAATGTATATGTGTATTATTAGTGATGATAAAGTAAATATTAGTATATAGTCTAAAACAAATGTCTATATTACCCCCAATCAAATGAGAAATCAACCTCGGAATGAAAGTAAGCCATTTAAGTTTTTGCATATACTTTTTTTTTGGCGTTATACTCCGGGGGGGCAGGACACTTTTTGTAGCCGATTCAGGTCCAAAAGCCTGCACAAAAGTATTTTTTATGTATTTTGATCTGCCGAACACCTTTACCATGGTTAAAAAAAGCGTATTTAAAAAAAAGCATAATTTTTTCCAGGAAAACTATTACAAGATACTTTTTACAGAATTTCGTCCACAGGAAATGCAGCCTAAAAATTTCTTCTAATATCCATCGATCCTACCTATGCGGCCTTGCACACTACCGTGCCTAGATATATATATATATATATATATATATATATATATAGGTTGGGCTCTCTTGTGTTCACAGTATTCCGATTGGAATGAAATTTGGTATTTAAGGCGCTTTTGGTATTTCAAAAGTCAAGTTCGTTAATGGATAAAATCGGACGAGGAAAAAGAGGGATTTAAAGGGAGGAGGAAACACAAAAGTTGGCATATCTTTCTTAATATTAGAAAAATTTAACAGAAGTAAAGTTGTAGATAATTAAATTTCCTATAATTGTGTTTCTTAACATTTTTTCTGTTACACTAATATTTACAGAAATATTTATAAATAAAGATTGAAAGTTAAAATTCTTAATATCTCTGTTCACATTAAGGTTTGAGAAAAATGATGTGGTAAAAAATTGTAGCAAACATGACCTTCTAAAACTTTATGCCTTATATTTTTTTCGATTGCTCTAATATTATGAGAGATATTTTAAATTTTGTATTTTCTTCTTTCTTTATACCCTTTACCCTTGACCAATGCCGTTTATTAAAAAAATTGGCCTTGCAAATACCAAAATCATATCAGAAACGACATTTCATTATGATCAGACTAAAATTGTGACCACTAGAGATTGATTTATGCATTCTAAGGAAATTCGCAGTTGACGCAGATCCTACGACGAATTATTATTGTTTAGAATGAGACAAAGTCCATTTTACAGCCAAGCACCTTTGAACATCGTGTTTAGCAAATCAAAATGCATAGAAAACACTTTGGTACAGCCGTGGGCATGATTCTGCTACGAGAAGTGGCCTTCCCCCTGAAAATGTATCATATAAAATCTCGTTAGTCGTTATCATAACTTTAGACAAATCTGACCTTTTGGATTTTTGCGTTAGATCAACCGATCTCGAAATATAGCACAGTGCTATATTTATATAGGACAATGCTATATTTACATACAATGATCCCCGTAAACGGATAAACATGATGTCTCGAAATCGGTTGATTTTTAGCGCAATTTACAATTTGATGGGTATCACATGGACTGAGTTGTCCACAACGGTTTGAAACACCATACAATGAAATAAGGTTCGCACATGCTGTTGAGAGGTGCATAAACCAATGTTTACGGAAATATGATAATGTACAAACACAGTTGTTGCGCAAACGGTTTGATCGTATATGGATGCCATGCAGAGCAATCACATATATTATTTCTCAAAGGTGTTTTTTTGTCGGTATAAAATCTCTCCATTAATACTGTATGAAAATTAATGTTTGATACGTCAATTTGAAGATTATTTTTCCCTCTCATGAGGAAAAATAAGTTAATATCTTAAAATTAATGTGTTCAATAAAAAATCACAATTAAAAAAAGTGTCGCCATTTGGTGGCAACTGTTTATTTTGATAGTTGTCGGAAATATCTAGAGCACGGTAGCGCGACAGGTCAAGTTTAAGGGTTTTTTTGCCTGTGTAAAACTCGAATATATAATACGTAACTGACAACTAACGGTGCGAAGAATTCGCACGGGTGATCTAGTCTTGTTTAAATGCAAATGTTACCTAGGAAATTGTATTTTCAATTGCTAATCATTTTTCCATTTAAATGTCAAATTAACAATCATGTAAATTATAACGGGGAAAAGGATATATTTTTACAAATATATTATATAAAAATGCCACGTCAGTTAATACAACGTTCAAAAGGTGTTTTACCTACACGTATCGTTTTCTCCAAACGAATGAAACTCAATCGAATCGTTCTTATGTTTCAGTAATGGGGTATGCATCGAAAGGTGAAACACAAACTCCATTAACCACATATCAAAATTCCTATGACCGTGTTGGATATTTTGTAATAAAAACTAATAAAGAACGTGTTGCAAAGAAAGAAGCCGATAAGCATCGCGTGTCTATAGCTGATAGAGTACCATCACAAACATCTCGAACGAAACCAGGTACCCTCTGATAATGGATAAACATCATGGAATCGATTGGATCGTTTATACACTAATCGATTAAAACTATGTTGTGTATTTAAGGTGAAGAAAAAATTGGTAAAAAGAAAAGTTATAGCAGTACATCAACAAATCTTGACCAACAATTGGGTAAAAAGAAAAGTAACAACGATATTGATTCACACGAAACTAAACAATTCTTTTTTCTTGCACCGGATAATACATCGGAAACACAACCACTTACATTTGAATTCGATACGAAAAATAAAAATGTAATCCAATTGGAATAAACAAATTTTTCTGTTATTGTTGTTTACTTTAAATTATCTCACATTGCTATTGTTGTTATTGTTAAGAACCTGAGGCGGAGCTTAAAAAATATGACTAAATTTTGTATGCAACGAAAAAATATTCTATTTTTTTATGTCATTTAATTTTTTTTTTCTAAATTTTGACAGTTGGTTTGAAATGTTAATTTTTTTATTTTAAAATTATTGACAGATAATTTATTTCCAAAATTTTTTTATTCCAATTATTTCTTTAGAAACAATAAACTATAATAGAGTTCTAGGCCGGCTATTACTTATACAACTGGTGCAACTGGTTTCTTTTTTGGCCACCAGACGTCGTGACCAAAGTGGTCAGTTAACAATTAGCTAAAACAAGTGAAAATAAAAACTGAGCTAATTGCTTAAATACTCTTAATTTTGCGACAGGGTTGTTATTTTAAGAAAATAACTTTTTTTTCTTTTAATTTTTTTTCTATCTCTTACCGTTTCAAAGATGGATATTTTACCCCCTGGCCGAGGAAAGCACCGTCCGATTTTGCCTATTCACGCAGTTGATCACTTTAGCTTTAAAACCCACACACGCAACATTTCAGCTCGTTATCTATTTTCGTTTTTGAGTTATCGTGTCTACAATAACTCAAAAACTTAACGACGACTCAAAACATTTTTGATAACTCAAAAAAATCTGCATAACTCAACAAAATTTTGTCTCTTTGATCGAAAATTTTTTTTTCGATCAATATTTTCAACCGTTACAAAGTCGGGACTAAATATACCTTGTGTATATTATATATAGCGGGTATAAAAAGAATAAAAATAGTATCAACTTCCAAACACTACAAAGTAAAAAATGATTTTGTTTTTATAAAAAACTCCTATCGATAATTTTTTTACGAGTAGTTATCTAATTTGAAAAACGTATCATAATTTAAATTGTAGAAAAAACATTTTGCTAAAATATTTATCTACCAGTCCAAGTCCAAGGTCTAAGGCGTTATGTCTGCGCAGTATTCCTACTTGGAAACTGGGAGGTAATGGGTTCGAATCCCGACATCGGCAGTTTGGACATGAACGAAGTAACCGGCTATGCTTGAGAAGGTTTTCTGCAGTTTCCTTCACGAACTCCAGATAAATATCGGCATAGTTCCTATCATAGTCGGCTGCAGCCGCATATGCTAACAATTCCTAGTCTATACACAAAAATTCCTTCCACTCCACTCACATTTCTTAGGCATCACAATGGACCTTATGGTCGAACTGTATCCCGTCAAGAGCAGCCTCTACATCTAAAATATTTATCTACTAACCATATTTTCTGTAACTCGCCATGGTATCTTGATTAAATTATGATTCCTGTATTCATTATGATTCCTTTCCCTAAGAAAGTTCGCTAGTATACATAGCTCCTACGTGACCATTTTTTTTAATTTTAATCTGATGTGAATCCATCTCACGTAGTTGTCTGCACATAGAGGTCGTGTCACTCTTCACACCAGATTTGTGTTAAATAATAATAATAGTAATAATTTTTAATGTTTGTGATAATTTTAATCAGGTAATAAAAAAAATCTAAAATTTGGTAATTAAACACACTTGCTAACACTATAACACGTGACTATACCAAGTGACAGATCATTAAAATTTTTCAAAGAAATTGAATATATGTTGTGCCAATTTCGAAAATTTATATGTGTGCATTTAAAATCCATAATAAACAAATTATTGGAAAATTATTTATATTCAATGTAAAATAATCCGTATTGATATAATCACAAACAGATAATTTTAATTAGTATATTATTAAAAGTACTGATAACGAGGTTAGATTTGTATTTGTGGTATTCTTTGAATCGAATGATGATTTAACCTATGTGAAGTTGGCAACCCACTTAACGGTAGAAGATTTTTTTTAAATTTATTCGATTGTACTCGGTTTGTACCGGATTGTACCACCTTGATTTTCGTTTGTACCCTAAAGGGGTGAAAAATATAGGGGTTGGTAAAATTGCTCCGCAACTCGTGTTGAGATAAATGATTTTCGTTGAAGCCATTGTGAAGAGAATCGTTTGTACCTGTTTGTACCGATGTTAAAAAAAAATTAAAAAAATTTAAAATAAAAAAATTTTAATAAAAAATTTTTTTAAAATTTTAAAAAATTAAAAAAAATTTTTTTAAGTTTTTTTCTTTATTTTCGTATCTCATTTAGGAATAAATAATATGTGGTATAGTTTTGGTAGAGACAATAGTTTCTGCAAGTTTGGTCGCAAGCAGAATTCATTTTTATTGCGTTTGAGTACTCGACGATTAAAAACTGGTACAAACGATATAAGTGTCGGTACGCATGGGTACAAACGATTATGAGTGGGTACAAACGATTTGTCGGTGGTACAAACGATAAAAGTGTCGGTACGCATGGGTACAAACGATTACGAGTGGGTACAAACGACTTGTCGGTGAAACAAACCGGTACAAACGATAAAAGTATCGGTACGCATGGGTACAAGCGATTATGAGTGGGTACAAACGATTTGTCGGTGGTACAAACGATAAAAGTGTCGGTACGCATGGGTACAAACGATTATGAGTGGGTACAAACGATTTGTCGGCGGTACAAACGATAAAAGTGTCGGTACGCATGGGTACAAACGATTATGAGTGGGTACAAACGATTTGTCGGTGGTACAAACGATAAAAGTGTCGGTACGCATGGGTACAAACGATTACGAGTGGGAACAAACGATTTGTCGGTGGTACAAACGATATTAGTGTCGGTACGCAAGGGTACAAACGATTATGAGTGGGTACAAACGATGTGTCGGTGGTACAAACGATAAAAGTGTCGGGACGCATGGGTACAAACGATTATGAGTGGGTACAAACGATTTGTCGTAGTACAAACGATAAAAGTGTCGGTACGCATGGGTACAAACGATTATGATTGGGTACAAACGATTTGTCGGTGGTACAAACGATAAAAGAGTCGGTACGCATGGGTACAAACGATTATGAGTGGGTACAAACGATTTGTCGGCGGTACAAACGACAAAAGTGTCGGTACGCATGGGTACAAACGATTATGAGTGGGTACAAACGATTTGTCGGTGGTACAAACGATAAAAGTGTCGGTACGCTTGGGTACAATCGATTATGAGTGGGTACTAACGATTTGTCGGTGGTACAAACGATAAAAGTGTCGATACGCATGGGTAGAAACGATTATGAGTGGGAACAAACGATTTGTCGGTGGTACAAACGATAAAAGTGTCGGTACGCATGGGTACAAACGATAATGAGTGGGTACAAACGATTTGTCGGTGGTACAAACGATAAAAGTGTCGGTACGCATGGGTACAAACGATAATGAGTGGGTACAAACGATTTGTCGGTGGTACAAACGATAAAAGTGTCGGTACGCATGGGTAAAAACGATTATGATTGGGTACAAACGATTTGTCGGTGGTACAAACGATAAAAGTGTCGGTTCGCATGGGTACAAACGATAATGAGTGGGTACAAACGATTTGTCGGTGGTACAAACGATAAAAGTGTCGGTACGCATGGGTACAAACGATAATGAGTGGGTACAAACGAATTGTCGGTGGTACAAACGATAAAAGTGTCGGTACGCATGGGTACAAACGATTATGAGTGGGTACAAACGATTTGGCGGTGTTACAAATGATATTAGTGTCGGTACGCATGAGTACAAACGATTAGAGTGGGTACAAACGATTTGTCAGTGGTACAAACGATAAAAGTGTCGGTACGCATGGGTACAAACGATTATGAGTGGGTACAAACGATTTGTCGGTGGTACAAACGATAAAAGTGTCGGTACGCATGGGTACAAACGATTACGAGTGGGAACAAACGATTTGGCGGTGTTACAAACGATATTAGTGTCGGTACGCATGAGTACAAACGATTAGAGTGGGTACAAACGATTTGTCGGTGGTACAAACGATAAAAGTGTCGGTACGCATGGGTACAAACGATTATGAGTGGGTACAAACGATTTGTCGGCGGTACAAACGATAAAAGTGTCGGTACGCATGGGTACAAACGATTATGAGTGGGTACAAACGATTTGTCGGTGGTACAAACGATAAAAGTGTCGGTACGCATGGGTACAAACGATTATAAGTGGGTACAAACGATTTGTCGGTGGTACAAACGATAAAAGTGTCGGTACGCATGGGTACAAACGATTATGAGTGGGTACAAACGATTTGTCGGTGGTACAAACGATAAAAGTGTCGGTACGCATGGGTACAAACGATTACGAGTGGGTACAAACGATTTGTCGGTGGTACAAACGATATTAGTGTCGGTACGCATGGGTACAAACGATTATGAATGGGTACAAACGATTTGTCGGTGGAACAAACGATAAAAGTGTCGGTACGCATGGGTACAAACGATAATGAGTGGGTACAAACGATTTGTCGGCGGTACAAACGATAAAAGTGTCGGTATGCATGGGTACAAACGATTATGAGTGGGTACAAACCATTATGAGTGGGTACAAACGATTTGTCGGCGGTACAAACGATAAAAGTGTCGGTACGCATGGGTACAAACGATTATGAGTGGGTACAAACGATTTGTCGGTGGTACAAACGATAAAAGTGTCGGTACGCATGGGTACAAACGATAATGAGTGGGTACAAACGATTTGTCGGCGGTACAAACGATAAAAGTGTCGGTACGCATGGGTACAAACGATTATGAGTGGGTACAAACGATTTGTCGGCGGTACAAACGATAAAAGTGTCGGTACGCATGGGTACAAACGATTATGAGTGGGTACAAACGATTTGTCGGTGGTACAAACGATAAAAGTGTCGGTACGCATGGGTACAAACGATTAGAAGTGGGTACAAACGATTTGTCGGTGGTACAAACGATAAAAGTGTCGGTACGCATGGGTACAAACGATTATGAGTGGGTACAAACGATTTGTCGGTGGTACAAACGATAAAAGTGTCGGTACGCATGGGTACAAACGATTACGAGTGGGTACAAACGATTTGTCGGTGGTACAAACGATATTAGTGTCGGTACGCATGGGTACAAACGATTATGAATGGGTACAAACGATTTGTCGGTGGAACAAACGATAAAAGTGTCGGTACGCATGGGTACAAACGATTATGAGTGGGTACAAACGATTTGTCGGCGGTACAAACGATAAAAGTGTCGGTACGCATGGGTACAAACGATTATGAGTGGGTAAAAACGATTATGAGTGGGTACAAACGATTTGTCGGCGGTACAAACGATAAAAGTGTCGGTACGCATGGGTACAAACGATTATGAGTGGGTACAAACGATTTGTCGGTGGTACAAACGATAAAAGTGTCGGTACGCATGGGTACAAACGATTATAAGTGGGTACAAACGATTTGTCGGTGGTACAAACGATAAAAGTGTCGGTACGCATGGGTACAAACGATTATGAGTGGGTACAAACGATTTGTCGGTGTTACAAACGATATTAGTGTCGGTACGCATGAGTACAAACGATTAGAGTGGGTACAAACGATTTGTCGGTGGTACAAACGATAAAAGTGTCGGTACGCATGGGTACAAACGATTATGAGTGGGTACAAACGATTTGTCGGCGGAACAAACGATAAAAGTGTCGGTACGCATGGGTACAAACGATTATGAGTGGGTACAAACGATTTGGCGGTGGTACAAACGATAAAAGTGTCGGTACGCATGGGTACAAACGATTACGAGTGGGTACAAACGATTTGTCGGTGAAACAAACCAGTTCAAACGATAAAAGTGTCGGTACGCATGGGTATAAACGATTATGAGTGGGTACAAACGATTTGTCGGTGGTACAAACGATAAAAGTGTCGGTACGCATGGGTACAAACGATTTTGAGTGGGTACAAACGATTTGTCGGCGGTACAAACGATAAAAGTGTCGGTACGCATGGGTACAAACGATTATGAGTGGGTACAAACGATTTGTCGGTGTTACAAACGATATTAGTGTCGGTACGCATGAGTACAAACGATTAGAGTGGGTACAAACGATTTGTCGGTGGTACAAACGATAAAAGTGTCGGTACGCATGGGTACAAACGATTACGAGTGGGTACAAACGATTTTTCGGTGGTACAAACGATATTAGTGTCGGTACGCATGGGTACAAACGATTATGAATGGGTACAAACGATTTGTCGGTGGAACAAACGATAAAAGTGTCGGTACGCATGGGTACAAACGATTATGAGTGGGTACAAACGATTTGTCGGCGGTACAAACGATAAAAGTGTCGGTACGCATGGGTACAAACGATTATGAGTGGGTACAAACGATTATGAGTGGGTACAAACGATTTGTCGGCGGTACAAACGATAAAAGTGTCGGTACGCATGGGTACAAACGATTATGAGTGGGTACAAACGATTTGTCGGTGGTACAAACGATAAAACTGTCGGTACGCATGGGTACAAACGATTATGAGTGGGTACAATCGTTTGTACCCGCGTACCGACACTTTTATCGTTTGTACCACCGACAAATCGTTTGTACCCACTCATAATCGTTTATACCCATGCGTACCGACACTTTTATCGTTTGTTCCACCGACAAATCGTTTGTACCCATTCATAATCGTTTGTACCCATGCGTACCGACACTAATATCGTTTGTACCACCGACAAATCGTTTGTACCCACTCTAATCGTTTGTACTCATGCGTACCGACACTAATATCGTTTGTAACACCGACAAATCGTTTGTACCCACTCATAATCGTTTGTACCCATGCGTACCGACACTTTTATCGTTTGTACCGCCGACAAATCGTTTGTACCCACTTATAATCGTTTGTACCCACTCATAATCGTTTGTACCCATGCGTACCGACACTTTTATCGTTTGTACCGCCGACAAATCGTTTGTACCCACTCATAATCGTTTGTACCCATGCGTACCGACACTTTTATCGTTTGTTCCACCGACAAATCGTTTGTACCCATTCATAATCGTTTGTACCCATGCGTACCGACACTAATATCGTTTGTACCACCGACAAATCGTTTGTACCCACTCGTAATCGTTTGTACCCATGCGCACCGACACTTTTATCGTTTGTACCACCGACAAATCGTTTGTACCCACTCATAATCGTTTGTACCCATGCGTACCGACACTTTTATCGTTTGTACCACCGACAAATCGTTTGTACCCACTTATAATCGTTTGTACCCATGCGTACCGACACTTTTATCGTTTGTACCACCGACAAATCGTTTGTACCCACTCATAATCGTTTGTACCCATGCGTACCGACACTTTTATCGTTTGTACCACCGACAAATCGTTTGTACCCACTCATAATCGTTTGTACCCATGCGTACCGACACTTTTATCGTTTGTACCGCCGACAAATCGTTTGTACCCACTCATAATCGTTTGTACCCATGCGTACCGACACTTTTATCGTTTGTACCACCGACAAATCGTTTGTACCCACTCTAATCGTTTGTACCCATGCGTACCGACACTTTTATCGTTTGTACCGCCGACAAATCGTTTGTACCCACTCATAATCGTTTGTACCCATGCGTACCGACACTTTTATCGTTTGTTCCACCGACAAATCGTTTGTACCCATTCATAATCGTTTGTACCCATGCGTACCGACACTAATATCGTTTGTACCACCGACAAATCGTTTGTACCCACTCGTAATCGTTTGTACCCATGCGTACCGACACTTTTATCGTTTGTACCACCGACAAATCGTTTGTACCCACTACTAATCGTTTGCACCCACGCGTACCGACACTTTTATCGTTTGTACCAACGACAAATCGTTTGTAACCAATCATAATCGTTTGTACCCATGCGTACCGACACTTTTATCGTTTGTACCACCGACAAATCGTTTGTACCCACTCATAATCGTTTGTACCCATGCGTACCGACACTTTAATCGTTTGTACTACCGACAAATCGTTTGTACCCATGCGTACCGACAGTTTTATCGATTGTACCACCGACAAATCGTTTGTACCCACTCATAATCTATTGTACCCATGCGTACCGACACTTTTATCGTTTGTACCGCCGACAAATCGTTTGTACGCGTACCGACACTTATATCGTTCGTACCCGTTTTTAATCGTCGAGTACTTAAACGCAATAAAAATGAATTCTGCTTGCGACCAAACGTGCAGAAACTATTGTCTCTACCAAAACGATACCACATATAATTTATTCCTAAATGAGATACGAAAATAAAGAAAAAAATTAAAAAAATTTTTTTTTTAATTTTTTAAAATTAAAAAAAAAATTTTTTATTAAAATTTTTTTATTTTAAATTTTTTTAATTTTTTTTTAACATCGGTACAAACAGGTACAAACGATTCTCTTCACAATGGCATCAACGAAAATCATTTATCTCAACACGAGTTGCGGAGCAATTTTACCCACCCCTATATTTTTCAACCCTTTAGGGTACAAACGAAAATCAAGGTGGTACAATCCGGTACAAACCGAGTACAATCGAATAAATTTTAAAAAAATCTTCTACCGTTAAGTGGGTTGCCAACTTCACATAGGTGAAAGAGGTGATGATTTAACACTTTTTCGTTTTTTGACAAAAAAACTACACATTGATCAACAAATACTTAGCGGTTATAGCGGTTAGTGGTTCGAGTGGTCCAGTTGGTTAAGGCACTGTAAGGCTCGGAACTGTAAGGTTGCTGATTCGATTCTAACAGCGGCAGTTTGTCAATAAAAATTTTTTTTAATTTTAATAATTTAAAAAAGCTACAATTAAAGGGGCGGTTAATTGGCTAAGCTGTCGGCGTATGGACAAGAACGGAAGTAACCGGCTATGCTTGTAAAAGTTTTCTACAGTTTCCTTCCGCAAACAAACAGATGAATATCGACATAGTTCCTATCAAATCCGGCTGCAGTTGCACAACTTATCAATTCCTAGTGTACACACAACTTCCTTGTCTTTTAGGGGTCTGTAAAAAAGGCCTACAAAGGCCTAATTGCCAAGCTTCGATATGCCCTCCGCTACTACTACTACTAGCGGTTATGAATGTGCCAATCTATAATAATAAATAATAATAATAAGCCTATAAAATATCCCAATTACTGGGCAAAGGCCTCTCCAAGAGATTTCCATTCTGGTCTATCATTTGCCAATCTCATCCATTGATGTCCTGCAAACCGTACAATTTCGTCTCTCCATCTTTTAAGTGGGTGACCTCTACGGCGTTTGTTGCTGTATGGAGTCCATACAGTGCTTCGAACCGTCCAATGATCATCCGTCATCCTGGCAACATGACCAGCCCAACTCCACTTTAATTTTTTTATTGTGACATTTACATCCATTACTTTGGTTTTCTCACGAATCTTTGAGCTGTTAATTTTGTGGATTTTTTTAATATTTAGGATGCTTCGCTCCATAGATCTTTGACATGATCTTAATTTATGGTAATGTTTTTGGGTCAATGTCAATGTTTGAGTACCGTACGTTAGGACAGGTAAGACGCATGCATTCAGGATTTTAGTTTTGAAAACTAACGGAACGCCTGATTTAAGTATGAATTTCAGGGACCAAAACTTCCGCCACGCGTTTGTTATTCTTTGCTGTACTTCAATATCGCTCCGATTGTCAAAAGATAAAACCTGACCTAGATATTTGTATTGCGTTACACATTGAATTTCGACATCTCCCAGCTTCATATTACATAGTTTCTGATCTGCATTCGTCATAATCTTGGTTTTGTTATTGTTTATTTTTAAACCGACTTTTTCAGAATGAAATTTCAATTGAATTAGCGTGGTCTGTAAATGTTGTTTTTTTTCAGAAACCAAAACTATGTCGTCTGCGCATCTAAGGTTTGTTAGGTTTACACCATCAATACTAACACCAAAATCTTTCCAATTCAGCGATAAAAATACATACTGAAGCACAGCATTAAATAGCTTGGCTGAAAGTGCCAATATAGGCCATCGAAATCAAGCAATTCAAGTGTATAACGAGTTTATAAATTGTAAAACATTTAACAGTATAAAATTTCAAATTCGCCCCAATACCTAGATCAGTTTTTGTATTATAAATACATATTTCGACTACAAAGTAGTCATCATCAGTATAAATTAGCTAGTCGTAATTTACTCTTTGACAATTATAAATAGATAGAAAATCGAAATCAATAGACAAAAATATAAATAAATAAAAAATTTAAACAAAGTAAATTAAAAATAATAAATTTTATTGAAATTACTCTTGTTAAAATTGCTTTCATTCAAATTTACTCTTGTTAACATTACATTTATTAAAATTACTCTTATATTGTCTCAGGATATGTTATACGTTGCTAATTTGATGACAGTTTCACTTATCTACTCTTGATTATATTTTTGATTATATCCCAGTATATGATTATGTTTACATAACCATATACTGGGTGTCCAGAAAGTACCGCAAGGGATCGATAGGGTAGATAGAGAATAAAATTATGAGACGAAAAGTCCTCTACCATTTTTTAACCTGACGCACAGGTAATTAGTTATTAATTATAATAAGTAACCAATCAGAGGCGCGCAATAGCGGTAAGCAGGGAAGTGGGAGAGTCAGCAGCGGATAAATAATAATCTGACTCTACCACTTCCCTGCTTACCGCTATTACGCGCCTCTGATTGATGACTTATTTTAATTAATAACTAATTGCCTGTACGTCAGGTTAAAAAATGGTAGAGGACTTTTCGTCTCAGAATTTACCACCATGTATAGCATCTTTTGTACTATAGATCACAAAAGTTGATGTCATTTTTATAAATTTTATAATTGATTTGTACCTTATTGATTCGGGTTTTGAAAAAATGCTACGATTAAAAGTTGTTCATTATAAACATAGTAACGACTTTTATTCGAAAATTTGTTTCGAAAACCGAATGAATAAGCCACAAATCAACTGTAAAATTAAAAAAAATTACATCACCTTTTGTTACCAAGTGTATATACACTGCCTAGTTTGTATTTTTATACACGTGTGCGTGTGTAAAAAATAAAATAAACAATCCACGCTTTGATAGTGAACTCAGTGTGTGCCGGGTATTTAATCAATTAACTCAGTTAGTTGTTATTTTCACTTGTTGTATTTAACAATAAATCGATACTTATATTTTTCTTAAACATTTTTTTTTACTTTAAATACTGGCAAAATAATTTCTTCAAAGTTCAACCTCGGGGCGACTTCACAATCGATCGCAAGTACTGATAAAGTATGAAAATGATCTTTCTTCTGAACACTTATTCACTTTTAGGAAACTTTCAATAAGACCACGATACATCCTTAGTAACTCCTTATATATATAACGTTTGATTTGATACAAGCAAAACAAATATCATGGAATGCAACGATTTGAATGCCATAAATCTTAGTTATTAACATTAAGGACCGAACATTTGAAGGGGCCTAGGCGTTTTTCGCCTTATAGTTAATCCGGTCCTGCTTGTATACATCCTATTAATTTATTTTTCTTACGACTAGCTGCAATAAAATAAAAATGGCTTAAAACAAACATAACATATTATATTTATGTAAATCATCGGAAGCCAAAAAAATAATGAAGCATTCAAATAGAATATAAAATGTAAAATAATCTTGTTCAATAAAATAATTTATTAATAGTTTACATTAAGCTAAATCAGTCTTGAAAATGTTTTCTTTTAAAAGATTTAAATGTATTTTTAGACTTTTTAAAACAATCATCATCACTATTGTTGTGTTCGTTTGGTAATGCCGACATACATTTGTACATAATATAAAAGTGTTGATAACGTTTTTGTCAAATGTTATTATGACAGTTTCAGATAATGGATCTAATCAAACGATTACAATTATTATACATATATAGATGATTTGTATTAAGGATGTTCCAGCATACTACCACTTTTCGACAGATTTTGCTCATTTTTTTTTTACAGGCTAAAAATAATGTTTTCTAATAAATCCCGATGTTTCAGAATTTTTGACCGTTTAGAACACGAGATAATTAATATCAAAGTTATCATTCTCTCTCAATGTCTCTCATTCGAAGCATGTAAAACTTCATGCCTGCCCAACTATTATCTGTTGTATTAGAAAAAATACCCGACAGAATTTTAAAGAAAACTAGGAGAGTAAAGCTAAATATTTATTATATAAATTTTTTTTTTAAATCGTGTATTACCGTATTGTTTTTGAAATATAAAAGTTTTAATTTATTTATTTTCTTCAACATAACATTATTTTGTATATGTGAACAGTGTTTTTGTCTATGTGTTGTATATGTGTGTTATGTATTTGTGCTATAAACCGATTTGTTGTACTGATTGCATAACGCAGTGCTGGAACGTCCTTAATACGCATCGAATCAGATTGATTTCTACGTATTCTACGCCTTTCTACGTACTGCTAAACTTCCATGGCCCATGCATCGGAGAAAGGGTGAAATATCTCGAAACAATACTTTCAAAAAAAGATACGTGTAATATAGTCCTAAGCCTAGAAGGCGTATCTCAATTTAGGTAATGCCAATTTTCTTAGAATTTTAACAGTATTTCAAGATATGTCTCATTTCTTTACCGACTTTCTGTTAATATAATATACGGTTTTTTACGGCTTTGTCATAATGTTGTAGTGACCACATTCATACAGCAGATATACATATCTGACCCATCAGCATCAACATTGTAATTAAACCTGCGATACAGTACAGAACGATACATTTACGTATACACGCATATCTTTGTCTTTTTTTATATGCTTACGTATACATACATGCACGTATGGAAGCGGATAGACTTTATTTATATGTTCTCGTAGTGTAGAAAATATTCGATGCTATTTTCGCACCTTCTTAGAACGAGTGCATTTCAGATATATAAACCAAGAAGACAACAATAATACAGTAACAGTCACACACCGACATTAGTACAGTTCAGTACAACCAGCAGAGCTCACACCAGACAAGGGGGTGATATGTAGTGACTCACACTCATACAGTAGACACACATATCTGGACCATCAGTGTCAACATTGCAATTAAACCTACGAAGGTGCGAGAATCGCATCGAATATTCTCTTCAAGCAGCCCACAAATATTACTAAACCGGAAAAACGAAAAAATTTGCCACGCCTTTTACTTTTAGAAGGTCAGTATAGCCCAAAATAGTTTTAATCAAATCGAGTTATATTTTTTTTAAATCATCACGTATGGGACTATTTAGTGTAGAGTTAGCGAATATTAGAGTTAGTATGGTCAAGTAATAAATTGGAGTAAAATTTATTTTCTTACAACTTTACTGACGAACTTGACCTTTCAAATAACAAAATCTCGTCACATACTAAATTTCAATCCGATCAGACTAAAATTACGACCTGCCTCCTGAATGAGTACAGAACGACATTTACTAGGTAGGTTCGATGAAAATTTGAAAAAATTCACCCGAAATTCCTTCATCCATAGAACAAGAAATTCCGTCATGTTCTACAAAAATGCGTCACGTCGAAGCTACGTAGACTATCGATTTTTCTCAGTTCTCAGAGAAAAAAGTAATAATGAATATGAAATCTTATAGTTTTGGAATTATTAATATTATTATAAGTATTAAAACAATATAATTGCAAATATTTCTGATAAATTTTTATATTTAAGTAATATTTGGAGATATATTCCACATTTTGAGTATCCCCTTCTCTATAAATGTAAGAAGCAGATTTTCGACCTCCTTATTCATCGAACTAATCGTAATAAAAAATACTCTTTTACATATTAATAATGCACTAAAAATCATGAAATTATTTAATAACTAATTAAAAAAAAGCTTGTTGGTTACATTTCTTTGAAACGAGTATAATGAATGAAACATTTCATCATATACGGTTTATTTTATCTCTAGTATCTGACTATTTTGGCTACGACGTCTGGTAGCAAAAAAAGAAACCACATTCAGTGTGCAGTATTATCTATATTACATATAAAAGAAAAAATGACGAATTGTTTGGAAAAAATTATAGGAGATACCGAAAAAATGATAAGAGAAGATCCTAGATAAATTTTCATTACCTCCAGAAAAACAATCAGAAGTTCAAAATTCTAAACCGTTTCAAAGTTATAGCGGTTTTCTAACCGTTCCAAAGTTATAGCCAGGCCAGATCTCTAATATAGTTTACAGGTATTTCTATAGTTTCTATAGAAATACCTATATTAACAAAATTTTGAAAATAAATTATTTGCCAATAAATTTAAAATAACAAAAATTTACATTCCAAACTATCAAAATTTAGAAAAAAATAATTATTGGGCATAAAAAAAAGTTATTATTTCGTTGTACACAAAAAACAGTCTTTTTTAAGCCCCGCCCTCAGGTCAGTTATCCATACGTAACATTTTGGTGAATTTATTAAAAAACTTAAAATACTTAATAATCATGCTGTATAATTACCATCATGCAAACACTAGGTAGATTATATTTATGTATAGGGAACATGTAAATATTTTAGTTCTTAACAAATAATGGGCATAAATCCAATTTCTAAATATATTTTTCATGTGTGACTATACTGACGTCATAATTTACGTTTTACAATGAAACATTGGCCGCCTTGATCTCAAACATACACATGCAGAAACACATACACACACACACACACACACGCACACACAGACACAAACACACGGACACATTTAAATGATTCTTTTTCTGTTTTTTTTTTCGGTTTTATAAATCAAAAATTTTGTGTAAATAATTCGTTCTAGTCTGTTAATTAAATGGGCATATAGTTACGTCAACTTTCAAAAATAAAATTATTCAAGTGTAGAATATTGTTTACCATAAAGTTTTTATATTTTTCCTCTTTTGAGTAAATTTTTATAAAGTTTATGGCCAAGTCATATATATATATATATATATATATATATATATATATATATATATATATATATATATATATATATATATATATATATATATATATATATATTATATATACACATATTATTTTTGTATCGTGTTAGAAACGACAAATATAATCCTACACATTTTAAAATAGTAAGTATTGAATTTAAAATGTGTTCTATATAATAATTTATCAGTGGTGATAAATTATTATAAAATTATTAGTATGTGAAACAGTTAAATCAATCAAAAACACAAAAGTTTTAATCAATGGATTCTGAAGAACACTAAATGACTATTCCCAGTTTTTGATTTGAAAACATTTATAGCGAAACATTTATAGGGGGGTCTTTGCCTTGGCTTCGCGTCCTTGACATAATGCAAAAACCGCACCCTTCTAGCATGCAAATAGAAGTAAAAAAGGTAATTTTGAAAGGTTTTTCCCATTTTTGAGAGGATTGTATTGGGAAAATTAAAGTTTTCTGATTTTTCCCATAAGTTTGAAATTATTTCCCGTGGAATGCAAAAAACGCATCCTTATAGCATGTCTAGAAGTGTTAGTTACAGGTCAGTCAGTTACAGGTCTGTATATATTATATAGTCCGAGAGCTGGTAGACATTTTTGGAAAGGTATTTGAGACACGCTGAAAACTTGTCCAATATTTCTCCAATAATACAAAAAACACAGAACCGCAGACCTTGCTGGGATGTAGTGGGGCTAAATCAACCCTTATATTTTTAAGACACAAATTTATTTAGTCGGATCTTAAACTACTTTGCCAAGTGCTTGCAAAATTATTTTGCAAAAAATTTGAAAAAATGTATTTCAGGCACGCTGAAATTTTAACAGGTTATTTTATTATTAACAGGAAGATTATTTATAATTAAAAATAAATATTTTAAAAATACAGATCGTTTCGGTGGGATATACGATATACGCTCTCTCTCACACTGCGATTTACCTATAGCACTTCTCACTCACACGTATACGTAACTTTCTCGATCACCTGGCAGGTAGAATGTCCCACCGAAATACTCTTTTTTTAAAAACAAACAACTTTTGTTTAAAACACTTTTGTTTTATAACAAATTTAGCTTAATGTAGTTCCGGCACTGTCTTATATACCAGGACAATAAACCGGTTTTCTTTTATTATAGAAAAAATACATTTACACACATGCACAACTCATACACATATTCCAATATTCATATGTACAAATTAATGTACTGTGGAAAAAAAAAATTTTAAAGTATTATATTTCGAAAACTAAACGGTAAAACTCGATTTTTTATTTTAAATTTATTTAATAAATATTTATCTTTACTATCCTAGTTTATTTTTTAATTCTGTCAAGTTTTTTTTTTAATACAACAGATAATAGTTGGGCGGGCATGAACATGCTTTTAATGAGAGAGAGTGAGAGAGAATGATTACTTTGCTATTTTATCTCACGTTATAAACGGTCAAAAATTCTGAAGCTTCGAGATTTATTAGAAAACGATAATTTTAGCCTGTGAAAAATGAGTAAAATCTGTCGAAAAGTAGTTTCATGCTGGAACATCCTTAAACTTTTGTAATTGTTGTTGATTGCAAATTGCTGTATGCTTTTCCACAAGCATGCATATAAAATCAAAATGCATACATAATCAAGACCTTATATGTGTTTTATATGTGTTTAAAACATATAAATCATATATTTAATCTATGTGTGTATAAAAGTAAAATAAATTGTACACGCACTGCAGATAAAGCACTCAGAAGTTGTATTAATTCGAATACTAATAATAACATTGCTTAAGTAAACACATTTTGTCGTCTGAACATGACCATGTACAACTTACAAAATTTTAATACCAATTTATTATGTCATCATAGTATTAAGTACACATAAATGTACTTAACATTTGCCAAAAATTGGATCATATTTATTTAATACCTCACTTCTCAATAAACGCCGCACCGTGTTCTATTCACTTGCTAGCCTAATAAAAACAGAAATTATTTTCTGACGCGAATGGCAATATTATATTTTAAAAACTTAATAAGTAGCCTTGTAGTAGTAGTACAAGCGTAGGGGAGATCTAAGCGTGGCAAGAAGGCCTTTCCAGGCCTTTTTACAGACCCCTAATACCTGGAATACACGAGACTAGTTTTTGAAACTAGGATAGCAAGCTAGATATTCCCAGCTACCTTGCTAGTTTTCTATCCTAGCTTGGTACAAGCTAGAATGGTTTACATGATACTAGAAAATTTTAAGCCAGTATCATTACTATCGCTAAAAAAAACTCTAAAAAAACGAGTGACCGCTGTACATTAGCTTATCATGTACTAGCTTTACCGTCCACACGAAGATAGTAAGCAAAGTCAAGAAAATAAATTCAGTGGTGGGAGTGCTACTAGTTTGCTAGTAGCTGAAAAAATAGAATGCCGTCCTACTCAACTTTCCTGGCTTCTCAAGCTAGCTTACTAGCTTCTTCACCAGCTTGCTAGCTTAAAAACGAAGATAGTTCTGTCTACACGAACCTAAAATTACTAGCTTTCTAGCTTACTAGCACTGGCTTGCTATCCTAGCTTGAAAAACTAGTCTCATGTATTCCGGGCATGAAGGACAAGGAATTTATATGTAGACTAGGAATTGGTAGGTTGTGCGATTGCAGCCGACTTTGATGGGAACTATGCCTATATTCATTTGGCGTTTGTGAAAGGAAACGTTCACAAGCATAGTCGGTTACTTTCATTCTACCAGCCAAGTAGCCGAGCGGTCTAAGGCGTCGATGTCTGCGCAGTATGCAGTACTTGGAAACTGGGAGGTTATGGATTCGAATCCCGACATCGGCAGTTTGTCAATTATAAAAAAAAAAAAGGAGCGGTTGATTGACTAAACTGTCGGCGTATGGACAAGAACGAAGTAACCGGCATTGCTTGAGAAGGTTTTCTGCAGTTTCCTTCACGAACTCCAGATGAATATCGGCATAGTTCCTATCATAGTCGGCTGCAGCCTCATATCCTACCACAAATTCCTTCCACTCCACTCACATCCTCACATCCTAAGGCATCACAATGGACCTTATGATCGAAGTGTAGCCTGTCCAGGGCAGCCTTTACAATCTACCTCTACCTCTACTTTCATTCTTGTCAATACACCGACTGGCAGTGTTGGGAATCGAACCAGCAACCGCTCGGTTCCGAGCAGAGCGCCTTTAACAACTCGATCACACGGATTGTTTAGTAGCCTTTTGAAATAAAATCACTGAAATCACAAATTCGTCGTCAAAATTTCTTTTTTATCGCAGTACAATAACGTTATTCGCAAGAGAATAACTCATTATCACGTTAACGAGTGAATAAACACAGTGATAAATAAATAAAGTAGAAATTTATTTATGTTTATAAAAATAATATACGCATACGATATCTTCTCATGTCACTAAAATAGTGCGCTTTCTAAGAATTAGGCACCTGTTTTTCAAAATTAATCAAGTTATCCCAAAATCTAGATCATTTACAAAATTATCGAAAAGATATATTACTCGTTATTGGTAAAAAATACTTTAACAAGCTACACATCTCTTTTCTCTGATACTTTTTATACAAAATTTAATCATTCATTTCGAATAATACACACTATAAGCGGTTTTAAGAACTATGACCATCTTAAGAACTATATTAAATTTTAAAAGAAACAGTTTTATTTGATAATTTTTTTAAATTTTATGATTAAAAAGTTACTACAAGGGTCTAAGTTGACCAGACAAGAACAAAACATTATAAATATCACAGTTTGTTTAACGACTCGGGCGAAGAATAGAAAACGTTTATTTTTTGGCATTGCTTTTTGTATCAAAATAAAATACATTTTGCAGTATTTTTCTGAATGTGAACCAAACAGATTATATACATCCAAGGAAAATATAGTAGTATATAAATGTCTTCACTACTAAACGTCAACTCTTGAGTTATGGAATACGCGAAAGCAGTTTTTCTCTGATTATAATTCTTCCCAATTTACTGATATTATCTTGATATTCTGATTTCCCAAGAATAAACACTTCTAAAAAACAAATCAACCGTTATAATTATGTTTAACTTACACGGAGGAGGTGTATGAGAAAAATGGAGCTAGTCCATTCCCGATTTTTCAGAAATTCTCAGCTGGTTCTCCAGTTAAACATCAGCATATAATAGATAATCGCATTGCTATTCTTATTTCAAATCATTTTTGTTCTCATGCACCTGATAAATTCACTTTTTCTTACCTTCTCTGAACCCTGAATCTTGTTTCATTGATGATCGTTGCAGTGTTACGTCAGTTGATGGACGATAAGCTCTTGATTTAATATTTGGCGGATGTTTATCACCAGGTAATCTAACTGGTGGAGGGCATGGTGATATACCCTCTAATCGAGCAGCGGTTAACAATTCTGCATAATTATCATTAGGTATTATGTCTGTTTTATTAAAATCCACCATGTACGTGGATCTTAATCGTTCACGATTCACGCGAGCAATCAAATCATTTGGTGGTTCTTTTTGAAGTACACCAAATAGGTAGGGATATTTCTCTTCCAATTTTTTCAAAAATTGATTTGGTTGATTACGTGTACTGACCTCATGAGGTCTACCTTCGTACGCTGGAAATAGTTTTGGTTCTAAATGTATACCCATCGGTCCTAATCGACTCCATTGTTGTTGTTTCTCTGCTTCATCTTCCTCAACTAATTGATCTTTTGCTAGATCTTCGTCGTCATTTAAACATACACATTCATCTATATCGGTTTCGTCGTTAAGTTCCTGTACCCTTGCACTAAGTAATTATAAGTTTAAGTTTTACAGAGCTAAATATTTAAAATTTGCCTTATCATCTCAAAAATAATGCAGAAATATTCAAACAAACGATGCCATTTCATAGTCTAACATGTACAAATGTATATACTCGTATGATCCTATTTTATAACCTTTTACCTGTACCTAAGTTTCCTTCAAAATAGTAATCGGTGGATGTATCCAGCTCCAAACTATTAATGACTCTTGGTTCAAAAGCCAGGACCTGGGTTTGGTTGTGTTAGTTTGGCTTAGACTGGGTTGTCTTTTAGTGTCTTGAGTATATCAATCCTTAGTATAACCTTATCTTAAAGATGTTTTAACAGAAATGTCAAATTTTTATCGATTTAATAAACCTTCAATATCTAAAACTAATCAAGATATCGAAAATTTTTCACTTTGAGAAGTTTTTGAAAAAATGTCACCATATTCGGGCACCCGGAAATCATTAATGTTATTTTATGGATAATTAATACAATTATTCTGTATTTATCTTTCTTATGGAAATTTTATATTTTGTTAACAGACATTGTCATACAAAATGATTAAAAATTAAGTATAAAAACGAATAGAGTGTATTAATTAAAAGTATATTTGACGGTCTATGCATAATTTCAAGTCGATCGAAATTTGGCCCTTTTTAAGATGATAAATTGGTAATCAAAGCTATGTATTTTCTTTTGATGTATGAAATCTGAGCACTATTTTTTGTACCTAACCAGCGAGAAGTATTAGCATCAATAAAAGGAATAAACTTTTTTGTAATTGGATATTATTTTAGAGAATTAAAAAACTACGTTGATGTTGCAAAAACACCTGACTTTTTATACTTATTTTTTGGTATTCAAAACTGACCTGAGGGCGGGGCTTAAAAAATGGCTGTTTATTGTGTGCAACCGAAAGAGTAATCGATTATTTATGTGTTTTATTTATGTCAAATAATTATTGTGTCTAAATTTTGACAGTTTGAAATGTCATGTTTTTTGATATTTTAATTATATCAACCAATAATTTATTTCCAAAATTTTGTTAATGTAGGTATTTCTATAGAAACTATAAACTATATTAAAGATGTGAGCCGGCTATAATTTTGGAACGGTCAGAAAACAGCTATAACTTTGGAACGGTTTGGAATTTTGAGCATAGTTTTTCTGAAGTTGTAAAGTAAATTTACCTAGGGTCTTCTCTCATCATTATTTCGCTATCTCCTATAGTTTTCTCCAAACAATTCGACATTTTCTCTTTTATACGTAAAAAAGAGAGTACTGCACACTAAATTTGGTTTCTTTTTTTTGCCACCAAACGTCATGAACTAAGGTAAGTTTATTAAGTATCTAACAGTTGTAAAAAAATTACCATTAATTGTTGTATAATTAATAATATTAGTGTAAAAATGAATTTAATGAATTTAAGGACAAATTTAATGTTTAGGTAGTTTAGAGCTCAGATTACATACACCCGTATTTCCTTTACATTGATGGCCATGTGAAATCTCTCCTGTTTGTGCTTAACCAATTATCCATTACGTAATTAATTTAAAGATTATTCAAATCACTGAAAATTTTGCCTGCATTACCCAAATCAAATTGCACTGAAAATTTATATTTTTATATCATTTGCGATATAATTTGATCTAAATGAAGGTTTATGAATAAAAATGTTATTAAATTTAGTTATTAATCTACATAATCCTAAAAGAAAAACTATTATATGATTATCTATTTAATATTTGTTTTCCATGGTAACTATAAATTTTGTATCGGCCATCTTGATTCATTTACGACCATATTAGGCCTACAAAATCGTAAGTGTCAAAAACGATTTTGGACATCCTTTGAAATAAGGACGCCCTGATCGGTGTTTATTCACGCTCGAAAATTTTGTAATATGTGATCCATTAAAACATGTGTATAACTCTATATACGAAGAAATTTTAACACGGGTGTAAATCTTAGTATACCCAACACCATTTTAGAGGATGAATATATAAAGGCTAAACGAAACCACACGCGGTCTTGGGAATGTGTATTATTTATACCCAAATAATTTACATTTATAAGAAAGTGGACGATATTCAAATCAGGTCTAAAAATAAGCAATGAAATTTGTTCATTGTTTGCTAATAGTTTTGATAGATAGACAAATAGTTGCACATAAATATATACTCAAACAATAATATGAAAAATTTCTTAAACAAAGGAAACATGTATTTTTTTTTTTCATATAGGCAATAGGTATATCGATATGTATTAAAAGTAGTGTAAAAGAAAATTGCATCTCATTAATTCTTATAATTGTTAACAAGCTGGAAGCTAGCAGATGGACATACAGTATTTCAGTAAGTGAACATTTAGTGACTTTCAACTTTCCACGCAAACGTCAATAAGTATATATGTCCTGAAAGGAACCACTATCTAGGATTTGGAATAACCGTTCCAAGTGAAGAAAGTCAAATAGAGTACTTTGAACTCAATATAAACCTTATTGAAATATCTTGTCTACCTGAAATGGAGTAACTGATTCACCAGGAATTGGACAATGGTCTTTACTCTGTTAGTGGGAACTCCAACACTCGGATATGCTCTCTGGTAGATAAATTGAAAACTAGAGCTAGTAGGGCTATGTATCTTAACCTTGCCCCCCTGACATATACCCTTCGGCCAACACATTTCCTGTTCTCACTCTAGTGATTCACTAGCTAAGTTGCTCACTAGTAGTGAGCAACTTAGCTCCATCCTTGCTAGAGGGTTAGCTATTGGAAATTTGGTTAGCTATAGGACCTAGCTATTGGAAACTATTGTAAATTATCAAAATATTCATTGGAATAAATTTTATTTAAAAATTTGATAAGAATTGGTTACAAATAAAAGTTTATAAAATTTATAAATCCAAAAAAATTTATTTATTTATTTCGCCATGCATAGCATAATCAATAACAAATTTACCCAGATCGCTTATATCCTTTCTATAGACAGTTTTCCCAGTATTAATTTTCATTATTTTTTGCATTTCATCTGAAACATATTGGGTGAAATTGAGTAAGAACGGTCAAAATACATTTCCGCATTTAATAATATTAATGACTGGTTTTAATTCATTTGAACAAACTCATGAATCTGTTCAAATGAGTCAAATGAATCGGTTCAAATGCATTTAAACAGAGTTTTACTGAAATGAAAAAGTTGGATACCACTGAATACAAATGCATCTTTCTCATGTTTTTTCATATTACGGCCACGGACATCTACATCAATTAATATTTTTGGATTCCTATACGAATATGTGTGACTTGTCACGGGGTAGTACCACTCATCTGGTAAAATTATATGAGCCATTGAAGCTGACCGTTTTCCTTTTTGAACGATATTCCCTTAAAATAACAAATATTAGTTTCAATTAGTAATACAGAAATTGCCATAGTATTTATAATACCTTCATGGCAAATGTCTCTTTGATATAAACTAAGTAAATTTCTATCATAATTTCTGCATAATACATTATCGTCGAGCTTCTTTTTGTAGTATTTATCTGCTAAATCCGGATTCTAGTATACAAAAAAAAAACCACAATATTTAAAATATTGTTTTCATTTATTTTAGAACCCTTGTGTATACAGGGTGCTCAAATTTTAATCCGGAAAATTGAATAAGCTATAGACCTCCCAAATATAAGAAGAACAGTTCATATCAACTTGGATGTTTTCAAGCTTCGTTTTCGAGATACAGGTTGTTAAAGTTAATAAAAAAACTGACTTTTTTTTCAAGAAGGCTACTTTCTTGATTTCGATTACACTTGGAACGTTTTTAGTAATAAAAATAGTGGCTTAATTTAATGTAATTAGATTTAATTTAATTATTCCAGGAGCGGCGCTGGGGCATCCTAACTAGATATTTTAAAGAAAAATTTGAGTACGTCACTGCTTTTTTCTAAGTTTCATATTATTTTTAGATTGAGTAATTAAAGATACAATTTTTTTTCTCTCTTGCATTTTCTGTCTATCTTGCTTACTTTTTGAGGAAAAAATATATAATTTCCCTGGAAAAGTAAATCACGAACTTATGTAAGGGAGAGGTTTCGGAAGTCTGGACGTCTCCTTAGCCTAAGTTAAAACGATAATATTCACCGAATATCCACCTTTCGTATCCGTGCCACAAAATAGTACACGGTAAAAAAATTTCAGTACAATTTGATTGACTTTATTGGTATTTAGAGCTCTGCAATTAGAGCTATCCCATCTGAAAGCAATAGCAAAGAATACATATATACATATGGCAATAGCTATACGCCCGTGTAATCTATTATACAGACTGTGTTGGACAGCTTTTCCTATAGTAAATCAATGTTAAATATTATTTATTACTATCTGTCCGTCTGGTACTGTATGAAGTCAGTCAGTACACATGTGATGAAAGTACACTTTAGTATGTCCATTGTGCATCACAAAATCCCCACTCTTTAATGACAAACAACCATACGCATACAGTATAGCTTTGAAATAACTGACTGACTTTATTTATATGTGTACTGACTGACTTCATACAGTACCAGGCGGGCAGCTAGTAATAAATAATATTTAACATTGATTTACTATAGGAAAAGCTGTCCAACACAGTTTGTATATGGATGGCATTTACGAGCTATTTAAAAAAAGCATGTTAAAATGCAAAGTAGGATTTTTTTTAAATTTATATTAATATCAAAAGAAAATAAGTGAAAAGGCAATAAAATTTAAAATATTGTTTATTAATTTAATTAATTAAATTTATAATATATTGTTATTTTAACAAACTTAAAATTATTAATTACAATCTTGAATATCTACAATGCCAACAGTAGCATAATGCCGGTTTAGATGGATTTATATTCGTTTTTGTTGGTGTCTTTAATAACTGCTTATTATTCCTTATTGTGGATGAAAACGATACACTTGACATAGTTCTATTCCCTTTCTTACTTTCTTTCGATACTGGTAACCGAAATGAATTAAATGATCTTGTCTAAACATAATAAATCGGTATCAAATGCAGATAGAAGTCATCTTAGCATACTAGAGAGTCATCGAAATTCTTCCGTTAAAATAACCAATTTCATAATGGTAAATTTATACAAAACAATATCGGTCGTCTAACTATTTTCATCAATTTAACGTAAAATATAGTCATATTTTTTAAATCAACCATTGTTAAATTTAAATTAACACCACAGCCTGTTATTTTAACGGAAGGATTACCATAACTTTCTATTACCGGATTCTTTCGTGTTCCTGTAAAGTACTCATGAAATGATTAGAGTTCCAATAGAGTTAAATCGAGAATGGACGGATTGTTTAAATCAGTTTTTATAGCCTATTTGTTACGAAAAAGAGATTTCAAATACGGATACAAATATATTAGAAACCGATTAGAATCGGTTACGGATACGGATTAAAAATTATTTTGGATAGTTAATAGCTTTGGATTCAGTATCTGTTATTCATATTTAATGAAATTAATGGATCAAATAACGTGTAGCTCATAACAAAACAAAGACAGTGAATGGCTGATTTACAAGTAAAAAATGGACAAAAATCAATCAAAAGAAATGCGAGCTGTGAGAAATTAACAAAACTAAACATTTAATTTCCGAATCCAAGAGATAGTTATGGTCCCCCAGAAGTATACAAATTACTATCTTTTAGTTTTGATAATTTAGTTATAAGCCGATTTTAGAACAACAAAAAAGCTCTAAATAGTGTAATTTGTCCACTACAACTAATTACAATTATTCAAGCTCACACTATTGAGTCTCTCCCAAGAGAAATGAAATGAAACTGACGAATAATATACTAACTGATACTGACAATCATACCCTTTTTAAAAAATCCGATTTAGTTTCACTTGGCTCATGGCTTGGTATATGTTTACAATTATCCACTTTTAAATATTGAGGATGACTAAATGATGCCAAAACAGGGTCTTGTGATAATCCGACTTTTTCAGGTGTTGCCCTAAAGATTGATCAATTCAATATTACTATTAATATCATTAAATATATAATATTACTACACTTACTCAACAGGATATTTTTGAAAATCCTTTCGGTAAACGGTCAACCAATCATTGGTGTAAAATTGCATCGTACCCATAAGTAATGTACAACAAAAGTGTTTTTTATGAACAGAAAAAATAATCGTTGTTGATTTTTAAAAATATATATATTAACAACGTGTCAGTCTTTAACAATATATTATAAAAATGTATCCATGGAAATGTATATATAACAAGCGAAGCTTATATACAGATATCTGTCCTAATTCTAAATGATTATGCCAATCGAATTAGGCATCGAAAAACGTAAACTAGTTTTTGCAGTCATCTTCATTTTGGTTTTTGAGCGAAATTGTGTATGCTAAAAATGTTATGCGATTTAACAGCTTTCGAAATAACAAACTGTAAACTTCCAGGCGCATCATTCAAACTGTGAAATATACATCTATTGATGGCAAAAAAGAAACCAAATTTACTGAGCAGTATTGCGTTTTTTACATATAAAAGAGAAAATGTCGAATTGTTTGGAGAAAACTATAGGAGATAGCGAAATAAATGATAAGAGAAGACCCTAAGTAAATTTTCTTTACACTCCAGAAAAACTATCAGAATTTCAAAATTCCAAACCGTTCCAAAGTCATGGCTGTTTTCTGACCGTTCAAAAGTTATAGCCGGCCCAGATCTCTAATATAGTTTATACGTATTTCTATAGTTACAATAACAAAATTTTAGAAATAAATTATTGATCAATAAATTTAAAATGTAAAAAAACACAAAATTTAGAAAATAATAATTATTTGACATAAAAAAATAGATTATTATTTCCTTGCACGCAATAAACAATTTTTTAAGCCTCCCCCTCAGGTCAGTTCTTAGACTCTAACTAACCTGTTTCTAACTATCACTCCTAATAAGGTCAATACGAATCTAATGACAGTGTATTTCTGTGCGTCATGTAATAATCGATGGGGAATCTAAACCTTTTTGAATGGTTGTATAGTTTCCCAAAATACTTGTTTGAGATTCGTTTCTCCAAATTTATCACTAACAAATTGTGAGTCTCCAGTATGTGCCCAGTGAGGATTCCAGTCATAAGTTTGGCGTTCTGACTTCTGTGGGCGAATTCATTGGCAATCTCATTGATATATCCCTCAGCATATTCCGAAATCCAGGCTAATGTTATATCATTCATTCTAAATAGTTTCTAATTAATTAATACGGCACCATCGAGAATGTAGCTTTTGGCTAACAAGTAGCTTGGGTAACATTTATGGTATTACCCGTATTACTATAATATACAGAAAATAATAGTACAATAATACTCAATTCGTAGGAAATTGGATTTGGAAAAGTGAATTAATTAATTTAAATAAATTGGACGTTTCGTCATTTATTTATGACTTCCTCAGCAACTTATTTATGTAATTTAAATGTCTAACATAAACCAACTATGGAGAACGACTTTAATAGTTACATTTGATGCCATAATCATTATTGTAACTCAATAACTTAATTTTGATTTGAATTTAAAGTATTTTTTTATTTATTCAATATTTGAATTAAACTTATTTTTAATTGAAAGTATGTATTTGTTAATGTCATCTGATTAAAATATTACTATTAATAAATATTAATATTATATTTATTTATTTTAATCAGATGACATTAACAAATACATACTTTCAATTAAAAATAAGTTTAATTCAAATATTGAATAAATAAAAAAATACTTTAAATTCAAATCAAAATTAAGTTATTGAGTTACAATAATGATTATGGCATCAAATGTAACTATTAAAGTCGTTCTCCATAGTTGGTTTATGTTAGACATTTAAATTACATAAATAAGTTGCTGAGGAAGTCAAAAATAAATGACGAAACGCCCAATTTATTTAAATTAATTAATTCACTTTTCCAAATCCTATTTCCTATGAATTGAGTATTATTACATATTATGGATACGAATATTGAATCAATAGTACAATTTTTTTGTACATAAATTCAATAATTTTTATTTTATGTACGTAGATAACATGGTAAGATATTCTGTCCTCTTCAATATGGCACACGAACGCTAACAGCATTGTAAAATTAGTTTTAAGTTAGGTACAACATCTAATAATTATTACAACCAAAACAAACTAATTTAGAAGGTAGTTTTTTATATGAATAATTGTAAAGGCTAATCGACGCATTCGAAACATCATGCACCGTAACAGCTACTTCAGACTCGTTAATTCACAGTAAAAAGTCTGTTACAAACGAATGGACATACAGAGATACCATAACCACAGCAATAGACTTTCTTTTGGACTCTTGTCATGCAAAGAATAAAATTTTCGACTTTTATAAAATTTTTTATTTAAAAATATTCTACTGAAAACATATGTATTTGCTTTGAGGACGACCGTTAATAATATACTGGTAGTTTCTGCTAAATAATTTATTCATTTAAAATAATGACAAAGTTTGAATTATAAATAACACAAAAAGTTATTAGTTCTAAAAATTTTTTAAATAATTCAATACACTAGAATATCTTTAACTGTTTTTATAAGTTCAATCATTTAACAACGCCATTTGTAATAATGGTATCACCATTATTGTAGACAAATCACTTAATACATTTTCCATATTCACCAGAGTATCAACTTGCATTAAAACATCTTTACGAAATGTTATTATACAAACAGCTAAAACAGCTATAATCTCTAAAGAATCATACGCTAAAATTTGATCCCATAAAAATAATAATTGTTCCGGTGGTAAATGACCACTAAATGCACGCATTAACCATTTAAAAACTAGCCGAATACTACAAAAAATTAAACAAATATCTTACAAATCAGTTAAACAAGGAATCATTTTGAAACTTACGGTTGTATTCCACAATTTTTTATGTGACACCAAAGTTGTGGTTCATGAGTTTGAAGTAATCGCTCAAATAATAAACATAGCGATATTATACCTTGTGGGTGTCCATTTAAAGAATGTAATCGGTAAAAGTATCGTAAATAAAATGCTCTAAAAGTATAATATAAAGCGATTGGATCATCATAGAGATAACAAAATGGTGTAGCTAAAACAAATTTTGAATATTTTTTCATTAAGAATCTCCTGGTTCCGATATATTCTTATTAATTCCAATTTTATTATGGTAACACCAATCGGTAAGAAAACCGACCATCGATATTTTATTATATGAAAGTGAGTAAAACAGAGGAGTGGAAATGAAAAAAGCTACTAAAGATAACACAAACACCTTAATAAAACCAAGATTAATATGGACATCGGAACTGGGAGGCCAGCTACATTAATAAATAAATTTCCTTTAATTCTTACAATACATTGAAAATCCGTGAAATGGTATAACTCCACTCGGTGGAAACAATACTGTGTTACCAATACCTTCATCATTTCCAATTTTATTCTTTAGCTGCACTTTTAATGGTGCCCCAGGTTTATCTTTTAATAAAAATAATATTTCCGAGTCTCGAGAGAAACACAGCAAAACCTAATATGAAAGTATGGAACAAAATTAGATTTTCAGAATTTTTAGTCGATGAAAATGCAATTTTTTGGGTGATTTCACATTGGTACTATTGAAAAATGATTTAAAATTAAAACTAAATAACTTCACTTATATGTATCTTCAAAGCAAAGTTGAATTTCTTGGTGTTAATAGACAAATTCCGACATAACCGCCGTGATTAGTTACTTTAAGCCAATGGGTTTCAAGATCACACTGGTTAATGCCCAATGCTTATTCACAAATTTTGAGATAAATTTGACGATAGTCGCATTACTGAATCACGCACCAGGTAGCCCATGTGAAACCAATGTACATATAAACCAAATGTGTGATATAAACCAAAAGTAAATATATTATCAATTGTTTTCTTCTAACCAAATGTGTGAATTTCACTTCCAAATAATTCGATATCTAATCAATCATATACTCATATACATATCATTATATATGTATATATAATCATATACATATCAATTATATACTTACCTGATATAAAACGTCTTCAAACACAAAATACTGATCGTCATTAGATGCTGTTAATTGGATATCTTTGATAATTATTTTATCAACCATTAAATCATATTGCAAAACTAATTTTTTCAGTGTTTCAAAATGAACTCGATGCTACAGAAGAGAAAATTATTTTTTAGAAAACTAATTTAAATTTATCAATTAATAACTTCATACCGCTGGTTTTAGCTCAGAACCTAATACTTGTGCCCATAATTTACTTCGTAAACATCTTGGACTGCCACGTTTTAAAAACTCTTGTGCCAGTGGTGCATGATTTTCAGCAATTACTTTTTCACCTTGAACAGTTCTTTCTGCTTCCAATGTTGGAAAGTTTGTGTTTGTTGTCATATATGGATTAACACCAAGGTGAGCTTCTCCACGTGATAATTCAATGTAAAGTGTACGCTAAACATTATGTTATAAAAGTACAAAGATTAGCAAAAACTGCAAATTCTAATATTGATATTGTTTCAAATTCTATATTGAATGAGTCGTTACTTGATGAAAATCCATTATAATTATTAAATAAAACAAATATTTGAAGTTTTCGTAACCATAATTTTATTTTGACTATCGTTTCGAAACACATTTTCTTCATCAGAAAAGATATGATAATGATTATTATTAAACACAGTTTCTTCATTAGAAAATATATGATAAAACTATTGTTACGAAAATCTCAAATATGTGTTTTATTTAATAACTTCGTTTCGATTGAAAAAAATTAATTGTCTGCTTACGTACAGCAAGCAGTTAAATTGTAAATAACAGACAAAAGGCTTTAGAAGTCAATGGATTTGCACATCAGTAATAACATTCGTCTTGAAAATATTTGTGCTCACAAAACTTAATATATTTGTTGTTGCTTTCGCCGTTTATCTTGGTTTCGCTATTGTATATACGAGATTCTATTTCTTATATATCGACGAAAGTGTCAACGAAACGGCGAAAGTAATAAATGTAAGAGCTGTAATCGAAACTAAAATGGTGCGTAAGTTTCTATTACAACGCTTAATCAGGGTGGCAATCGGGATGGTGTTATAATTCTCTTCCATGATTACGGATATATTCTCTGATTATATTTTTGAGTTCCCGTAATTATGGCCAAAAACAAAACTGCTAATTAATAATAACTCTAGATAAAAATAATTAATATTATTCTGAAAGTAAATACAATTCAGTTATTTTCAAGATATGTATCAAAATGGTATAAAGAGGGTATATCTCAGAATTTATCAAATCATCAAACCTAATTGAATTGTTTTTGGTTTTTTTTTGAGTTCAAAAGTCTAAAATTGAAAAATAATTTGTATTCCCGATTTAGATGAAACTTACTTTATAAGGTAAATTGCACCCCTAAAAAACACGACAATCGACGTGTTGATTTGACAACTTGGTGCGCGATTTACGAGATATTCTCTGAAATCGTATTTTTATCAAATTTCCCTGACATTTCCCTAGGTTTTCAAGGTTTTACTAGCCACCCTGAATATGTCAAAAATTCTGAGAATTTTCTTTCTTTTTTTTTATAACGGTAACTATTTAATAAAATGGAATATACGTTTACCAGTTGCGATAAAGTTTTAACTCGCAAAGGAATATGTGTAAATTGTCGTCCAACTGCCTCGCTGCTTGCAAAAAGTAATCTGTTTTATAAAATGCAAATTAAGTAACAAACTGCCTTATAACAAAAACGAATATAAACTTCCAAGAGTATATTTTTCAAGAAAAAAATAATCATTTAAAATACTCACTCATCTTTTTCATCATTTGGTACGTATATCGTAAGTAGAACTTCTAAAAAATCTTTTGGTGCATAAACTGGCTTATAATTCGATAAATCTAAAACAAATTTAAAAATTCAATTATATTATATTAATACAATAAATAAATTAATAATATTTTTATTTTCGTCAAATACCAAAATCTAATGTGCTAAGTTCGGTCCATTTTTCTAAAAACTCTTCACGTTCAGTATTTGTACGTACTTTAGCTAAGCTAACTTTTAAATCATTTCCCATTGAATGTATTGACTTATGGATACGTTTCTCCCAATGCACTTGAATCTTATCCAAATGCGTTTTCCAATCTGTATATTTTTCATCTTCTTTAATTTTATGATAATTATTGTTATTATTTAATCGCATCCAATGATATACACTATTTTTTAATTCAGTTTCTAATCCTGTATTTTTTAAGGCCGTTACTAACGAATTTTTAAAATCATCTTTTTTAACAGCAGTTGACGAAACGACTTTCTGTAAATCAATTATTCCCTGATTAATTAAACTGTTAAAATGTCATCGCGAGTTTTTAGTGGCCCCCATAGAAAATTGTCTATTGTAACCCCTAAACTTTGATAATTGTTTAACTATCTTTCCCTCCATTATTATTATGAGACCCTATAGATTGAATGAATACTGGATGCTAGCCAGAGCTTTGATATTTATAAAAAGGCTAACTTTTTTTATAAAATATAATTATTGTCATAATAATATTGTTGACATAACAATATTGCGCAACCTCCTGGCTTTTAATTCATAGACTGTTCATTTGAATTACTCCCAGATCAAACTTCGGAATTTCGAAAAAAATATATAAGATTAAACAAATTGTATTCAATTATAGGATTAAAACTAATAACGAACAAATTATGGAATAATTTAAGCTTACCTTGAATCACGAAATTCCGCGGATATAATGCGTTAAGCGAAACTGTACATAACCACAGCTAGACTATTCAAGTGTCCTGAGTTTAGCTTAGCTGGGGGATAAGAAGTGGTCGTAAGACTTTTAACTGAACATTGTCAGCTAAACTTACACCTCCTGTTATAATCCTATAAGGACTCAGATACGCAATTGCAGAGTCAAGAACCTCGAACCCATCCAATGTGGGAAAAATAACGTGCCGAGGAGCTATTTCAGTTTGCGAACTCGCGACTAAGAAGATCCGTTGCTTCGAATAGACGGATTGCATATAAGCACACAGGATTTTCCCCTTCAATCAATTTATTATTATAAGGCTACCATTATTATTATTTATGGAATACTTTTAGTAAAGTAAATTAGGGCAACAAATGGATTAGGTTCTCAAAAATACAAATATTTAGATTAAATTTTATAAAATCGAAATTATTTTAATGAAATTGGTGAATTTTTACGCAACCAGAAAAGTGGTAAATGTGGTTCCGTAACATTTCACATTATTAAATTTCATTTAAATATATCTTTTTATACCCGGTATATATGATATATACCGGGATATATACAAGGTATATTAAGTTTAGCTCCGACTTTGTAACGATTGAAAATATTGATCGTAGAAAAAAATGTTGGTATATGCAGTGTTCATAAAATGACCTGATTAGTCCATTTCCGGATATCCGTCCGATCGTCCGTCTGTAGATACGATAACTAAAAAACGAAAAGAGATAACGAGCTGAAATTGTGTGGGTGTTCTGGAGCTAAAAAGTAACGTAAAGTTCGTGAATGGATGGGTAAATATCCATGTTTGAAACCGTAAGAGATAGAGCAAAACACTTTAAACTTTAAAATCAGTGTATACTGGGTATTTAATTAACTTAGTTAATAGTTGTTATTTTCACTTGTTATTTTATAAAATTATTTAACATTTAACTAAAGGGCAAAAAAAAAACTTAAATCTAACCATATTAACCTAACCAATTTAGCTTGACTTCAAAATTTTGATATAATTAAGGACGGAAAAATACCCCTGGCCCAACCAACTCAAGTTGAATACAAAATATGAAGCAATTAAGGGTCAAAAAATCGAGTTACATTCAAAATTTGATTTAATGTTTTTCGATTTTTTTATCGTCTAAAGTAAAACAAAAATAATCGTTTTTGCGGGTAAAAGCCGGTTTTTGGTGGAAGAAGCAATATCTTCGGAATCCGACAACTTTTCGTATTGGTACTTTAAAACTCCTAAGATCAAATAGTTTTTCTGCAAAATAAAGTTTTAGAAACAGAAAACCGAACATCAAAAAAAGTAATATGTTTCTAAACGTTTTATTTGTACAGTTTAACTACATTGCAATGGAATTACTAGCTTTATTTTTTAGGCCGAATCATTTATCTAAATTAAACATTTTGATAAGCACATTCGTAATTTGAGCTATATACCGCGTAGAATAGAATATTTTAGTTATATAGAAAAAAGAATGAGTTCCAGTCTAGCTTTTGTATTTCAGATTTAAACAAAAACAAATGTTCGTATATGCAATACGCCTATCGTACATGTTATACACTCTGTGAATAGTTGTTGAGATGGGAAAAATCATTGTACAGTAATATTCATATCTCGTTCTCACTCCAACATTAGGTTCTTATGGCGTTCTGCACATGTCTGACAATTTGTTCTTGTGTGGTAGGGGAATCAAAAATAGTAGTAAACTTTCTGTTAGGTTATGGTACTAACCTTTAAATAATATTTGATTTTAAATTTAAAAATATAACCGAAATTATAAGATTTATTTTAGTTTATATAAAACAATTTTCAAGAAATTAAAATTTCAATTGTTACGAATAAACAGAGCCTAAAAAAAGATGGTTAAAAGATGCTATATATGCAGTCGTAAAGTTTGTAAAATTAATCAAATTTCTGTTCATAGGTAAGTAATATAAATTTCAACTATTTATATGTACTAACAATTATATATAATTTACTAGTAATATTATGTTCCAGCTTTCCAAAAGATTTGGATTTACGACTGAAATGGTTAAATGCTTTAAAATTATCTATTAACGATGATGTTTCTTGTACTTATGTTTGTTCTCTACACTTTGCCAATGAAGATATTGAAAGAGCAACTGACTTGTCAAAATCACGTTTGAAAAAGGGAGCAGTTCCCACAATAAATATTGAAAATCCAAATGGTTATAGTAATGGAGAAAATAGTTTTAATATGTATAATACAGACATGTCCTATCCTTTCATACCAGAGTTTAATGTACTTGCTCAATTATCCGACAACATTTATCCAAATGATAATTCATATATTGATACCGACGATATAATGCCTGTTTCAAACTTGCAATGTGACGTTATTGTTAACGAAGAGCGTAAGTATTTATATATAAAATTATCAAATTGATATTTTTACATTTACGAATTTTTATTTTTGTAATTTAGCTTCTGATAAAGTAGTAGAACAACTTGATTGCCAACCAGACATTGAACAGCTTGATTGCCAACCTGACATAGAACAGCTTGACTGCCAACCAGACATACCTGATATATCACAGAGTGAAGCGGATAACTTAAATGAAACGCGTAAGTTATATATACATATATGTGTATAAACCATTATATATACCGTTACGACATACTAATGGCCTTGTAGTATAGTACATTCAATGAACATATTATACACTGTATAATGGAGCTAAATTACGCTTGCGCATATAACACTTAAAATCAATAAAATAGTATTTTTGTTTTCTTAGTTACGATGTCGCATGTAAAAGTATCATTTTATCCTATTTCAATGAAAATATCCTTTTATGACTAAGAACCAGAAGATTCGAATTTATGACTAAGAACCAATAACTTTTTGGTTTTATGTTTAGTTCTAGCCAGCTTAAAAATTAATAAACTTTTTTTAACCATAATGCTATTCCATAATCACTATTCAAAGTCTTTTTAAAGATGAACTACATGCGTAATGATTATCGTACCGCATAACGTAATATGGTTGTATGCCGTAATATTAAGAAAAATAAAAGATCTAAATTAATTCTAAAAATATCCGCCCGTATGACAACGGAAACTTTTTTAGTTTTTTTTTTTTAATTGCAAATAATAACAATGATTCTCGTACCGTATGACGTAAAAATCGTAAGGATACATGAGAAAAATGAATTTTTTTTTATTAATCTCAACTCTTATACTCTTATTATATTTTCATCATTTCTTAGATGTAATGAGATTATTTTTAAATATATTAACTATGTTATTATTATCTTGTCGTATGACGTACGTATCGTACCGTATACCAGTTGTAAACCATAATATATAGTAAAAATCAAAGATTCAAAGACCTTTAGTAATCTTAAGTCCTCAATTTACTTCTATGATTTTGGTTTAAAACTATTAAAATCAATACGCCAGTTTATTCGCGTTGCGTTATCCAGATATTTATATTGACTAACTGACCATATAGGAGTATTACATATATGTAGAAAATATGTGTGCCACTTGAATGTCCGCTCACACATGTCTGATATATGTGAGAGTTTGTGATTCTTTTATAAGACGTAGGATGGTACCAATCGTACTGTCAATTGATTTTATAACACAGATGCGTAAGAATTCTACATTATTGATTGAGTACAATTATTTTAAATACTATAAAAAAAATCAATATAGATCAATTTTTTGAACCGGTTTGTTCGATAGTAATGTGAGAATCAATCACATGCGCATTTTCCTCGTTTTAATGAAATTCGTTAAAACGCGTATTATTAATGCGCATAGTTTATTTTACAATCCTCCATTTTGTTTTCTGACAAATAATACATAACATCATTTTGTCATGCGCAAATTATTTCTTATAAATTATTTAAAATAAATTTATATTTTTTTCGAAACAGTATTTTAAATATTAACGTTCCTCTATTGTTACGACTAGTCTAATTATGATATGATAGGTAATTTTTGAAATGTTTATACCTGAACTTCGGAGTACAAAGATGAATAATGAGCAGATTTTTTCAAATCAGTTACTAATTGTACTGCTGAATGATGTAAACTATCAATTCTATTATTTTTAATTTCAGCACTCATACTTTAAAAAAAATTTTGCACCTTTTTCAAAACAGTTAATTATATCCACTATTTTGTTTATAACTCCCTACCTCAAGTTTTCTTAAATACAGTATATCGATACTAAATAGAATTATACGTCATAGCATTTTAAAATTGTTTTGTTCTATTAATGACGTTTTTCCTTGAAAATATTTTTGTAAATGCTTAAAAATTTTATTCGTTTTTAGTTTTTTAAGTCAATTTCCGAGTTGTTTTTTTTTACTAGTATTACTCGTCAATATTCGATTTGTAAGTTTTAATAAATAAAATCGATGACGTATTTATAAAAATAACGTAAATGATTTGTATGCCAATGTCATCTGTCGTGAAACAAATTAACGTCGGCGCTGTGAACTGTTTGATTCGCTGAAATAAATAAGTAAATTTGAAATATTTTACTTAAATCATAAGTGATCAAAAAATTTAATTAAATGTGCCCTCAATTTTTCATGTATAATTTATAGTGAGCCTACAAATATGATACAATTTATGATTAATTTTATCTGCATTTATGTAGCCCTATAACTTAACATAACCTTAAAAACCTACTCAAAAATGGATCCTTGTGAACTTTTACAAGTTTCTATGGTAGAGGATGATAATCCAATGGAAATACCGGCCGGTAATAATTTATTAGGACATATAATAGTTTGGTATATTCAAATTTGATTTTCTTTTATTCAGAATGTGAGGTGAAAAGTGAAGAAGCAGGTTTTGCGGGTTTTGAAAACACTTATGAATCGACGATAGTATCTCCTGGAGAAATAAGCTACTATGAAACATTGTTTTCCGGTATGTATTTCTTGCTTTTAAAACATTCTATATGCCGCCGTTGAACTAAATATAATACTCTAAATTTACTAAAGATATTGATAGTGTCAAATACAAGAAGTTACATTGCACGGCGTGTAATATTCATATGGGCACGGCTCCAGTTTCACATATACATCGATATGAGCATCCGCTATTGAAAGTTTTAATCTGTGAACAATGTTTCAATTTTTATTCAAGTGGAGATTTCGAAAAAGATGCCGATGGAAGTGAACTTTATTGTCGATGGTGTGGACAAGGTGGTCAAGTGTACTGTTGTGCGAAATGTCCTTTTGTATTTTGTAAAGTGAGTATTTTGAAGTTTATCTCAGATAATTTCGACTGAGCCGAAATTTTTACTTATTACACGGTTTTTTACTTATAACTCGATTTTTTAGAAATGTATACGCAGAAATATTGGCCAATCTATGGTTACACATATCGAGAGTAGTGATGACTGGTTGTGTTATGCGTGTGACCCTAAGGCGATTTGGATGTTACGTGGTTTAAATTGGGCGCTAAAGAAATACTCCACGTCGAAAATGTCTATTGCGTTAGTTTCTACAACGATAAAATGTGGTTGATCCACAAAGTGTTTTTAAATTTATGCGAAAACTCTGGATGGTTTTTGGCAATTTATTTATTCAATAAATTTACCAAATTCGTTTCATATTGGAAAAATAGGACGGCGTTACCCTTGTATCTATATCCCTGGTTAAGGCGCTTAGGTAGCAATTTTTTTAGGATAAGCGCTGGTGAAATATTTATTAAGTTTTTTATGTCAAATTTCTCAAGAAGGCATTATTATGTATACAGATCGTCAAGAATTCTGTTAGTTATATGCAGTATATGTTATTAAATGAAAAGAAGAAATTGTGCAACGTTGTAATGATATTTGTTGTGATTTACACAACTCAATCCGGTTTTTATTTTATCACCAATGCTAAATTAATTCTCACACTAATATTTGTTCTTGAAAAATCAAAAGCGTTAGACTAATTTTAACAACAATTAAAATATTTGTTTACATTTTATTTTAGTTGATTTGATTCATATTTTACATTATCGTAATGATTGTTTTCACGCCTCAAGAAAAAATTCAGGTCATTAAATGGTTTTATGGTTGAAATTCTCCAGCAGAATATGTGGCAATGTTTGTACACAATTTCCTAAACCGCCCGACACCTTGCCTTCAGACAATTGGCAACATCGTTGACACATTTGAGAATGGCTGTTGTGTAAATGACTGTAGAAAATGCCACCCACAAAAAGAAACCTGCGGAGAAAATTGAGGAATTAGAAAGACGGGATATAGAGATCTACAGTATGTTGGAAATAAAAGATACCAAATCAGTACGAGATGTGGCTGAGATTGTGGTACATGGTATTTATTAGCCATGAAACTGTTCGCAAAGTTTGTCGGAAAAACGGCCTTAAACCTTTTAAATATTCCAAATGTCAGGAGGTATTTCCCGCAGATCATGCGCGGAGAATGGAATTTTGTGAAGTGGTGATGGAAACATCTAATCAGGATAAGAATTTTGTAAAAAATATTCTCTTTACTGATGAGTCAACATTTCCATTCCATCGAATATACAATCCTTCCATTGTACGTTATCCACTGAACGTTTGGGAGGATATTTTAGTGATCACTTAATAGGCCCATTTTTTATTTATGCGTCATTAAACAGCGAAAAATATCTTCAATTGCTGCAGATCTCTATTATTCCCGCCATTCGAAACCTACCTGGAGTAAATATGGAAACGATATGGTTCCAACAGGCTGGCTATCCGGCTCATAAAACGCATTCACCCTGGCTATCCGGCCAGAGTGAATGGTTTTTAACAAACATTTACCCTGCCCGTATTATGAGTACACATGGTAACAGTCTTTTGCGTCCAAGATCTCCAGATTTGTCTCATAACGATTTTCTGTGGGGCTTCCTTAGGGAAACCATTTACGCCCATGGCCGAGCACGTGACTTAGCAGAGCTACGATCAAAAATCCTGCAACGGTTCATCTTGGTTAACGCAGAGTTGCTTGGGCGCGTGCAAAACAATTTTTATGATAGGCTAGGATTTTGTTCAGCAAAAAAAGGTGGAATTTTTTAACCTTTTTTGTGATTTTTAATATTTATTTTGTACATAGTTTATTTGTAATTTATCGAGTTTTTTTAGTTTCTAAATTCATTTTAACAGAATTAACGCTTTTATTTTCAGAATAATTAATGTACCTTTGGTAAACAATAATTGTTTCAACAATTATTGTGTTGCTACCAGATTAAAATTGTGTGTGATCATTACTCACACAATCAAATGAAAAGCATAACAAATTGCATATTATTGTGTTTTGATATTTACTGTCTCTACAATGTTGTAATGTCTTATTTTTCATACCTAATTGAAATATTGACATAGTGTATAATGTCTATATAAAACAGATTTCGACAAATTGATAGAGTAACTCCCGTTCCAAAACTTGTTGCTTTTATGCAAAACACATTTTACGATGATATGCCCATTTATAGTTTGATATATAATAATGAAAATTTGAAATTAAAATGCTTTAAGAGTAGTGAGTTTTGAGGATCTGTAAAAGTCAAAGAATAATTAGGTGTGGCCAGACAAATTGATAAGAAATTTCTGTATAAATGATGTTTTTTATTTGACTATTTTTTCTTGAAGATAATTGAATTGATGAAGTCATCTTTTTACTCTTGAGAATAATAATAATAAATTATTTTTGACCCGTTTTATAGGATTTCAGGCGATACTTTAGACTCTTAGAAAATTCGAAAATATCTCAAAAAAATTCTAGACAACTTGAAACAAAAATTATAATAATTAATTTCAAATTTTATACTTTAAATATTTCGTCTCAAGGTATTTAAAGATAGATAATTATTCTAAGACATCATTGGTGTCGTTAAATTCATTAAGCTACTACATTAAATGAGCCAACACCTTTATCTGAAATTTCCATAAAATATTATAAAATAGACATGTTAACTGGCCTGCCTCTAACATGATCGAAAATCAATAAAATATCAAATCGTTATTAAATCAATTTTATTCGCATTAAATTTAGAAACATTCTATGTTTAAAATTTTATTTAATAAATATTTCTTTTCACAGTGTTACGACACGAACTGAACAAGACAACAAGGATATCGTTACGGACTATTCAATGTGCTGTAAAGATCGATCTGCAGCTCCAAGTAAGGGAGGCAAAATTGCCATTTCAAATAAAAGAAATTCAATAAGCTCCAACCACAGTGATAGTCTAGGAAAAATTGCAAAAACACCGAAAGTGTCATTAGAACGTTTAAAAATTCCCCATGATAAACAAGCTGGTAGCTATAATATTCAGAACAATTCGAAATCACTCTCTGTAGAGTCACACAAATCAAACAACAGTAAACCACGCTCTTTGTTACCAAAAAGTAACCCTGCAAAAGATGAAGTGGTTTGCACACCAGATATCATTGCATTAGATGATGATAGTCCGCCATCCACTCCAGTGAAATATATCAAACCAAAACCAGAACCACCCAAGAAATTTTTGCAAGTAAAACCGGCTTCAAAGCTACTCGATCCTGTAAAAAACGATTCAAAAACCTACAAAACAATCCAATATTCTACATCGTTAGTTTCCACACCAGTTAATCTGCAAACATTACAAAATAATCCTGTTGTGTCAGGAATGATACAAAATCTGCAAAAACATTTACGCCCCGGAGAACCACAAAAAATTATAAAAATTGTATCACCAGATGGTCGTGCATTTTTGATTGATCCCATGAAAGTACCAACATCACCCACTGGAGCACCTACTATTGTTGCAGCACCTGCTGAAACAATGTCGCCAACGGTTATGGGTGCAGTAAATTCAGCACCACCTCCCCTTCATGTGCTTAAACAAGCTGTTCAAAATTCAGCCCAAGTTCAACGCATGCCTGTTCAAAGAACAAAATTATGGTTTGATAACAGTATTAATGGTTTACGAAATATATCTCAAATGATATCCACAATGATAGTGAGTTTAGTTAACGATCAAAAGAATTTATGTAATTGGTCATCGTTGTACAACAATTTTCAAGTAAATTTGAAATCGTTATCCGATAATGTGGAAAATTTAAAACTACAAATAAGAAATGAATATCTTCAGACAGTACACGTTGACCCGAAAAAACCGCAACATCATCAACAAATTAAACCAAAAAATAACGATTTTGGACAACATTTTTTATCATATATGGAAGAAAACCATCATATAGAGCAATCTCAAATATTAACATCCCCAACAATGACAAGTCCCGGTGTTTTAATATTAAATTCTCAACAACCAACTCTTATTCCTATCCAAAATAATCCATTAATGAGCCTAGAAAATGTCGCAATTGGTGCAAACACAAATATTTTAAAATCTATGTTAAACAAAGCAGAAAATGGCAATAATGAGGAAATAGGAGGTGATCCAGATATTCCAGATGACGTCATGTTTGATCCAAAAGATTTACTGGAACAAACACTTGAAGTTGGTGAAGGTACTGTTGGTGAACAGAATAATTCAGCAAAAGTAGTGGTGGTTGGAGAAGAGGAAAGTGGCGATGAAGAAGTTGACGAGGAAAAAATAAAAAAACTAAAAGAACATTTAGCAGAAATTCAAAAAGAAATTGCCAAACGTAAGACTGAAAATCATAAACGTAAATCGGAAAAAAAAACTGATGAAATTTTTGATATGGATGTCACATGTGATTCAGATGATGAATCCGTGCGTAGTTTGGTAAGTATCAAATCATCTGATTCTGATTCTGATTGCGTTGTTATTGATAATGAAAATAAAAAACGTAAAGTGAAGCGGAAGAAAAGTCCTAGTTTAATTAATTCTGAAATAGTTAAAAATACTGAATTAACTAACGAAGATCCTATTTCTTCATTGGTTGAATCAAATGAAAATAGTAAGAAGAGAAAAATAGATGATATTGACGAAGATGAAATTGAATCAGAAGTTGTTACAAAAAAAGTTAAAATTCAAGGTAATATTGTTGAAAACATTGAACCTACTGAAACGGAAAATGATAACAATGAAAACCATACTGAGATTAAAGAAGGAAACTTAGACACTGAAGAATGTTCAGAGAATACAGAAAGTGTACCCGAGAAAAAACCTGAAGAAATAGAAAACGAAACATCATCAGAAAAATCAGATCAAGAAAAGGCAGAGAGTAGCGAAAAAACAGCACCAGTTAATGAATTTAATCCATCCGATTTAGTATCTATAGCAAATGCAATCAGAGAAAGTATTATAGAATCTCGAAATTTAACGAAACCTAAAAAGGCTAAAACAAAAATCGGTGGGGATGTTGAACAACTATTAAGTAGTAATGTAGTATTCAAGAAATCGGAAAATGAGAATGGGGAAACATCTTCGTCGCCTTCAAAACCAACGGAAAAAACACCTGGTAATTCATATGGTGATGCATTTTCAAACTTTTTAGCAACATCAGCGGATATCGGTGAGGATGAAGATGGAGGTGTAGATCAAGATGAAGGTGATGGGGATGAATTAGTCGATGAACAAACTTCAGATGCTTTAAATGTGTCGGATGATAATAATTTACAAGATGACAGTATTAATTCTGATAAAAATAATTTAAATGAGACAAAACAGTTGGATGAAATAAGTAAATTAGAATCGGACGTGTTGGAGTTACAAAGAATTACGGAAAATATAATTGCAAATGTGACAAACGATCATTAAAATCGTAAAAACAATCGCGTATGAGTGTCGACTTTTTTGTATATTTGTTGTATATAATTTATAGAACAGAAGTTTTCTATTACGGTATTTATCTATAATTGTTCTTAATTTTCATAAATCAAAAAAATTTAACAGTCCATTCATTTGCACTTCAATTTTTTATAAATGATTTTTGTGTACATATTTTGGTTTGAAAGATAAGTGTGAATATATTGTCTGTTTATGAAATTATCAACAGCCTGCGTCGTTTTTGGTGATTTATTTATCATAAACTTTATACGATATTTTTACTGAAGAAACGGGGGTAATGTTTGCACCAGATACTAAAATCCGTTTGAATGAGCAAATATAAAATTTATACGTTTTTACAAGTGTTAAGTAGTATTAAATAAACTGTCTCGATGTCGTATGAATGGTCTGTTAAAAACTCATCGTAACAAATTTTACTAAAGTGCATAAATAACTGTTTAAACTAATAGTTTACGCCAAAGATTCTAGCAACAGTAAAGACATGGGAAAATGAATGGAATAGTTAATCAAAGAAACGGTGGCGAATTACCCATATGTAATATTAGTGCTTGCTTTTGAATTTTTATTTTGAAAGTGCTCAGAGATTGGGAAATATACGGAATATTAAAAGTGTCCTTGAAAATACGAGAATTTCTTCTGGAAAATTCTCTATTAAACTCACATGACTGGTAAACAATTTTTAGGAATTTATTAGACGATAGTTACTGGGTAAAGGTGTACTGGCTGTGATTGAATGTCAAGAACACAAAACATCTTAAATTACCGGGAACAAAAGTTTAAAAACTCGGCAACGCTGAGCATGTATATTAAACTGAACCTACAGACTCCATCGAAAATAACATAAATTCACTGAACATGTAAAACATATGGCAAAACATACCTGCTTGGTTCTATCGTTTTCGTTTTTTATTACTATTATTTTGTTATTAACAATAAAAACTAAAAATAAATATTTTAAAAAATCAAACAATCGAAATGATGGATCGCAAAAATGATAGCAGTAAACAACAATTTGCATACAAATGAACTTCAGAGACTTGTATTAATTCAGATTTAAAGGTCAAAATTATCAAACGAACCAATCAAATGGCTCCATGTGCTTCGATCACGCGTTTCGTTTATTTATATGGATAGACTCTGTAGGTTGATTTTACTGTAGTAATTTTAAAATGAATTATGACTTAGATTTTGAACTTTGAAGTATAGTGTGTGGAGACTGATTTTTTAGGTATATTTTGAAAATATTATATTCAAAAATTAAATTTTGATTCCATGAAAGATTGCTGGATTCGTTGGTGTGATAATAAGGTATAATGAGCTAGATAAATTTAAATATATATCAAATTATTAAAACATTTTACAAAATTACAAGTTTTTAAATAATAATTTTGAAAATTGTTGTTTATAATTTTTATTTAAGTAAGGTCCACCTCCCATGGAGATTGTAACAGAGATCGATTCACTAGGCAACTAAAGAAAAGTTATTATACAGCAAGTAATTGAAGTTTGTTGTATGAGAGCATGTTCCATTAAATCTAATACGTTGGCTCGGGAAAATATTTTGAATTATATTATGATGCATACACCTAACAATCAAGCTGGCACAGATTCTTGTTAACCACTATAACTAAAGTAAGAAAGGTATATGAAATAATATCCCTTTATTTGTTTATAGAATAGAGTATTTAAATTGTCATCTTTAAAAAAATGTTAACGTTTGTTTGGACCTTGCGGAATCGTAAGAGGGGTTAACCTTCAACTGCGAAAACCACCAGTTTACAACACTCCCTCTTCCCTGTTCCAAACCGACCTAATTTTTTGGTTCCCTATTCATTTTATTTTTCGCTATTTCTACCTAAACTATTCACGCTCTGAACAACTTTTTCAATTAACTGAACGGTTAGGACGATATAAAGGAAACAAAAATATAAAACCCCGTAAAAAATGCTGGTGGGGGACGGTTGCCCCAAAGTGGTTTGCGGGCAGTTGATGGTTAGTCTCTCTTAGGTTCCCACAAGGTGGTCCCATCGACGTTACAATTATTTTAAAGCAAAACACTACCCTACAAAATTTGAAACCATGAATGAATTCATCTTAGTAACAATCTTTGTATGAGACGTGGGTCTAATTAATGATTAGTGAAACAAATGTACATAAATTTCTATTGAGTTTTCAAAATATTTCTTTTTTTTATATGAAAACGAAAAAAAAAAATGGAAATAATTTTAAAAATTGATTCTTGAATAAATGCAAAATAAAATTTTACGTTACTTTTATAGTAAATTATTATTTGTATTTTTAATTTGTTTAATTGTAAAGTAAGAATATATTATTTTTCTTATAAATTGAATTAATTAATCAAAATAAATAGAAATTAAAAAAAATATAGAACTATTTGATTCTTTTCTACTTGTACTTACAGGAACATAATTTTACATCTTTCTTTTTTTTTAACGATATTATGCCACTCGTCCTGGGGCATGGCGTACTTGTCCTATTGATAAATCTATCACTGAAATAAGTACGTAATCTTATTAAGTACATCACGTAATTTTTTCAATTATTACCACAGGTTTCAAACTTCGTGAGTGGCTTCGATTTGAGGAGTCTACCATACTTTTAATTGTGACGATTCTCAGAAATGCTGCGTTTTCGAACTTGACGCATCTAAACATGTTAATTTAACCGTGTTTTGATTATTTACGACCACATACCCCTTACTTATTGTAAATGAAAGATTATGTTGTCTAAATATTAAGATAATTTTTGTCCGATAAATGTAATGCATTGGTTGAGTCCACCGTCCGTAACACGCCAATTTAACAGGGTATTGATTACTGATGACCACATGATTGGTTTTTGCGGAAACGTTTAATAAATATATACATAATTGGTCGATTGTGTTGTCCGACAAAATTTTTGCTCCGTTAATCTAGTCCGACGTTTGAAACATGTCGTTTAAACGGGGTTATGTCTACTAACATAACGGGGTTATTAACAGGGTCCTTAACTAACGCACTTTCGTACTCTAGATAGATCTTCAATTAAAAAACAAAAAATTCCGATACGTTAACTTTTAAGAGAGTTATCATATGCTTTACCTTTTGCTAATTTACTTATAAACAAATTAATATTTTTAGGTTTTATAAGGCTTAATCGAAAGCTTAAACACTTACCTATCTAACTATAAACTCAAAAAAATGTTCCGACCAATATGGTTTATTTCTTAAAGAAAAGCAGGATAAAATCCGTGGATATTTTATTAGAAAATAATAAAATGTATAATTAATATACAGCTTGATTCAATTTATCAAAAAGAGACACAATGTTTCTGTATCTATATAGTCTATATGTTTATCTCATATAGATAGACATATAGTCTGAATTATTGGATAAAAAATTGCGGTTCCAAGCAACCTGCCTGAAAAATTCTAATTTGACTCTAGTAAAATAATAGTAAATAAACAAATTAATAATACATTGACATCAAGATAGTGAGAAATCATATGCATTACCAAAGAATAAAATATACATAGAAGCGTATAAATACGATTTTTGTGTCACTTAAAATTTTTAGTGTGTATGCTGACCACTAGATGACAATAGCTGTTCGATTTCGGTAGTTAGTGCCATTATCAGAACAACCAACTGTACTTTGGCAGAACTTAGTACCAGTTGCCCGGATCACATCGAAGCGAGGATGTACTTCAAATTTATATTAAAAGGGAATCCACCAATATTGATGGAATTTTTAGAATTAATTAGTCAAAATTTTTTAATTTTTTTTTACAAGCTGTATAAAATATTAATATTTGTTATATTTAAAAAACTTATATTTAAAGCGTATTCTTTTAAAATAACAACTGAAACTACAAAAACAAATTTTGACTAATTCTAAAAATTCATAAAAATTTCATTAATATTGGTGGATTCCCTTTTAATATAAATTTGAAGTACATCCCCGCTTCGATGTGATCCGGCCAACTGGTACTTAGTTCTGCCAATGAATACAGTTGGTTGTGCTGGTAATGGCACTAAATACCGAAATGGAACAGCTATTGTCATCTAGTGGTCAGCATACACACTAAAAATTTTAAGTGACACAAAAATCGTACTTATACGCTTCTATGTATATTGTATTCTTTGGCATTACACTACCATAACATCTCAGGTAACTCGGAGGCAAAGCGTTGGTCTAGAATGCCAGAGGTCTTGGGTTCGACTCCTATTCTAGATGTGAATGATTTTTCATAACGAGAATTTGATGTCTAAAGAATATTATTATTTAATTTTCAATATAATGAAAGAGTCAAAAAAATATGTTCAGAATCGGAAATATAATATTAAAATTTGAATTTAAATTACTACCTAAAATGCTAGTGCCAACTTGTGTATTTAATTATAAACAAAAACAGTTCTCACAGATATTAAGTAAGATATTAATAAATAAATGAATAGTTTTGATTTAACCCGCCGAAATTGTATGAAGCACACATGCGCAAACTTTTTTCAAATCTACATCATGAATTTTTCAAAACTACAGCAAATATGTTGATTGTTTTTATAGATTGATTGGACTACTAGGACGGTCGATCAAGTACAAGAGTTCTTAATTAAATTAATGTACGATTTACATAAAAAACATCTTTATTCTTTCTTTTTTTTTTGATAATTTTACACATTGTTCATTAAATTACAAAAAAAAAACAGCGTTTTTATTACAAAAGCACAAAATTAAAGTTATATTCATATTTGTCATAACAAAAACTATTCAAAAAATCGTTTCTTACAAAAAAACGTGATTTGAATCAAAAATATAAAAAAAAAATTATAATTACACTTATTTTTCGTATAAAAATATTTTTAAGAAATAAAAATTTATTCAAACAAAACAATTTAAAATATAAACGGAGATACTCTCAATATTTTTTATAACAAATAAAATGAGATTCTTTTTAACTTGAAACATATTTTTATTTCGTCACCGTACTTCTTCGTTTCACAAAAGTAATAATGGCAGTTGAATTTGAAACATTAACAAGCATAAATTATTTTTAATTATTTCTGCTTAATGTACACATTTATTAGGGAGTTTCGCACACTTTAATAATTGCAACATTGACGAGCATTTGATTTTACATTTTCTAGTATCGAAATTGTCCTTTTTTTGCACGACCATTATGGTATACCCGTAAAGGTGTGTATGTTCCATTGCTCCCATTACCATTCATACCTGAAACAAAATATGCAATACATTTTTGTAATCCAATGAAATATTTCATTGCATAAAAATAAAATTAACGTTAACATTTAATAAGGGGCAGTCCATAGAATATGTTCGCAAAAGAAGGGGAAGACCAAATCCCTAGCGTGATAATGCGTGACAAGATGGTTGCGATCTGGTTTTATGAAATTCCCTGATTATTCGGATTGCGGAAAACTTTCCTGACCATTCTCAGGGAAAAGGGGAAGATCGCCTAATGAATTTAATACAGTTTTCAAATAACAGACTTACACTAAAATTGTATACAGAAGGCATATCTCAGAAACTATCCGGTAAATCATCAAACTAACTACTTTCATTCAAATGGATGATTAAAATTTTTTTTCAATTTTTTCTAAACCTTGAAAAATGAATAAAATTTACTAAATATAAAAAGGACATATAAAAGCACATTCAAATTGATTAATAATTTTTGGACCTTCGTGCAATGGATAGTTTTTGGGTCTAAAAAATAATACCTTGCGTAACTGTTGGAGGTTGTCTTGGTGGTCCTGTAGTTGGAGCACTGTATCGTGGTTTTAAGAAGAAATGATATAAACAAAAATAGTAAATTGCAATTACTGCTGATGCAATTGCCATCCATCTATAAACTAGTTGATATCCTTGAATTTTTGTTTTGCCATGATTTACTAGTATTCCTCCTATAATTGCGCCAATGCATCTCCCTAAAACAATTTAAAATGATTGAAAATAATGTAAGATTACGGAAAAGATAATTAACTTACCAATACAAAAGTGTGCAATAACAGCCGAAGCTTGACCAGTTACAGTGAAACGTCTTGGTACTAAATGACGTACATACATTATAGCTGTCACCCACATTAAAGCTAGTGTAAATACTTCCAATGACTCAAATAATAGTGACCACCATGGGCATGTTATGAATGATAAACCTAGAAAAAGTTAGAAGAAAATTTAGTATTTTGAATATATTAAAACGGATGGGAGGTTTATTTTGAAACTTACCAACATAACGAATAATGTATATCGTAAAGGCAGTAATTAATAAATTAGAATGACCACAGTAATCGACCACTTTTTCAGCATTCCATAAGAATGGAATAGCTGGTAATGCTCCTAATGTTAATGTTAATCCAATCAAAAATTGTGATCCAGATAGTTCAGTCAAGTGCCATGGTAAATACGAATCTAATGCACTCCAAAATATTCCTAACAAGATCAATACACCTAGTAATGCACCAATTTCAGAGCCATACCGCTTGACTGCTGACATTGGTAATGCAAGCATACCACTTCGTGTATGCCACCACCATTCCGGAGGACTTAATGGCATATTTCTGTAAAATATAGAAATATTAAGTAAAAATTCAAATATAAAAAGATACGGCACAAGCGTCATAGAAAAAGTTTTCAGTGGGAATTTCCGAATTTGAGATATAGTATATAACTTCCTGATCAAAAGCCTCTATAGATGCAAAGCTAGTTTACAAAAATAGTTAAAAATATGATAACTTTAGGTTTGTTCTAAACTTATAAACTATTCAAAACAGCTTCGTCACAAACTAAAATCTTTCTCAAATTTAGCTAATTCCATTGAAAAATTTTCCATAGGGTTTGAGATATGTTATTTTTTCAAGTATCTTACTTTGCGAATAAAATAATTGCTGCAGCAATAAACATTAATATGGCAAAGAAAATTATAGCAGCGCTGTATGATGGGAAAGGCGGTGGAATTGTTGCTTCAGATATTAATCCAATGATTGGAGCAAATAATGCAAATCCTAGTGCACCCCATGCTAACTGTCGTCCAATATCACCACGACCTGTTGATGTTTCACGGGTGGCAATTACAACAGCCGCATCTAATAATGCAATGGCAGCTGTGGGGAAAATATCAGCTATCGAACGGATAATTATATATAGCCAAAATGTTAAATCAGGATCGCCAATGGTAGCATCGCATTGACTGTCAGCAAGAACACTATTTGGAGCATCATATGGATCATCAACATCGCATTCAACTACTGGCTGGCAAGTTTTATTTCCAGCTGATTCTTTTAGCGCATCTACAATTGATGGTATTATGCGACAGCTGAAGTCGGTACCTTAAATAGAAATAAAATTGTCAATAAAAAATATAATTTATTATTAAAATTTCATTCTTACCAACTGGATATCGACACCATTCTTCATGATCAGAAGTTGGATTGATTGGTTCACGCAATGTAATATTTGGATTTAGCTGTTCAGAAAATTCTGTATACACTTGACAAAATTTCACACCATTAAATTCTTTGTAACAAAGATGTGGTGGAGGTTCAAGATCTTTAAGTGAAAGTTGCCGTCGTCTACGATCTGTGCGTGCTTCCCCACTTTGATTTTCATCGAGTGGTCCATTACTTGAACCATCCTCAGCATTTTCATCATTTTCTCCATTCAAATCATCTTCATTTTCCTCTAAATCTAAATCTTTTTCACCGTATATAGCTGCTGTATTATTCGTTGAATTGTAAATTTCGTAGAAACTTTCTGGTGGTTTATGGCATGCATATCGACAATTGCTCAATAATAATGCACCAGTCTGTAATTGAAAATTTACTTAACAAATTTCTTTGTTGAATTTCCATCAAGTTGAAATTATTTAAATTTGCCAATATGCCCACATTTGTCAAATGTGGATAGTCAGCAAATTTTAATGGAATTACATATACAGTGAATATTATTTTTGTATTTTTAGTTAATTATTTTAAAAACCTTTGAATAATACTCAAAAGTCTTTTGTCAACGTCTTTAATCAAAAGCCTTTAATCAAAAAGGAGAATCAGCATGTGATTCTTCATTTTTCTTTACTCAAACTCATGGAAAGATAAGTACATGGTAAATTTGTATGGCAATGTTCTGGTTACTACCAACCTGATTTCGTTTTAAGTAAATAAAAATTCAAAATCGGAAATAGGTTTGTATGATAATTTCAACAAGATATAATGACTCTTTGATTATCTGACGTCCAACACCGCTTTTCCAAAGAGATAATTTATCGATCAATTGGCGGAATTTTGCACACCAATATTTTGAAAAAAAACCTCTAGTTTGAGATAAATTCGTTTCCTTTTAGGGTTTAGGCAACCATATCTTAAGACTGTGTAAAAATTATTTTACCTTTTCGTGATCCCAATGATTACATTTTCGTTCTGCATTACATCGTTCTTGTAATACTTCACCTCCTTTTTCATTACATGTAAACGTAACGGATGGTCGTCTCGCCTGAAAAATTGATATATTCAAATAAATTTTTGTAAGAAAATTACTCTACTGTTTGTTTCTTACCTCAAATCTGGCAACAGATGGTACAAACATTAATAATACATAGAAAATTGCTGCTAATAGAAAGCATAATGCGATCATAACACGTAAATAACGTCCAGTTTGTGTTTGTTTATTACCACCGCTACCACTATTTCCGGCCATTTTATCAGCTAATGGTCCAACAACTAATGGTCCAATTAATGCAACACATGGTGCTACTATTGATATGATACGAGCTTCTTCTAAATTTAATCCTACTGTTATCATATGAATTGGTAAAAAAGGTAATAAAAGTCCTAATCCTGAAAAATTAAAAGAAAAATTTATTGAAATTTAGAACATAAAATTGAAAGAAATACTCCTCATCTTGTCATATTTTCAAATAATTGTTTTCAGAGTTTTCTTTATAAAATTTAGTGACTACTAAATATTATTTATCTAAAATCCCAGCTTATTAGTTTACTAGTACCAAAAAATTTTTTTGACCAGTCGTGTGAGTCTAGTTTTGGGGGTGTCCTGATGGCAAGAACATATTTTTTGCGGGAAAAGAGAAGAGGGGGTTTTTAGTGGGTGGAAATCCCACACTACCGACCATCATCTTTCGATTGGCGGTGCCTTTGAAAGATTTTTCCTCCTCATAATAAAAAAAAAAATATATCCTTACACATCCTTCCTTACATAGTATAAAATAAAGTCCCCCAGCCGCGCCTGTCTGTCTGTTCGCGATTTACTAAAAAAAACTGCACCGATTTTCATGCTGTTTTCACCAATGGATAGAGTGGTTCTCGAGGAAGGTATTAGTACATAATTTGTCAAGTTTTTGTATAAATTGGTCCTTACATATTATAAAAAAGGTATAGTTGTATAATTTATTGATGTATAGGTGTATAATTTATCAGTGCATAGTAACAGATGTTCGTTGGTTAGCGTAACTTGACTAGGTGCTGTGTGTTATACATTGTCTGCCAGGAGTGGGGATGTAAACATTTAGACTGTTCTTGATATAAGCATGCAACAGACAGCAGTCTGCCTAAAGTGATTGATATGTAACAGTGGATCATATATTAATACAGTCCATTGTTTATATGCAGACGTATAGGTGCATAATTTATCAGTCCTTGACGGGAGAAAATATTATGTTACTTGGTTATAAGGACGTTACAAGGGTATATATACAAGGGTATATTAAGTTTAGTCCCGACTTTTTAACAGTTATACGATCAATATTTTTGATCGTAGAAAAAAGTTTTTTGGTATAGGTGTTTATAAAATGACCGAATTAGTCCATTTCCGCATATCCGCCCAGATAACTCAAAAACAAAAACAGAAAACGAGCTGAAATTTTGTGTTTTGGAATTAAAGAGTAAGATCAAATATCCACCATTGAAATCCTAAGAGATAGAACAAACATTTAAAGACACAAAATGTTCCTTTTTTAAGAATAAACAACTTTTGTTTGAAACTTTTTTTCATAAACTCAGTATATACGAGTTAGTTGATATTTTCACTTGTTTTAATCATTTTTAGAAACGGAATGTTAAAAGTTGAGACTACAAATACTAAAATATCTATAAAATGAATAGTAATTACCTCCAAAAAAGAAGAATAGAACAAATTTAATTGTAATTAAATTTGGATTAATTTTAAAATAATCCATTTTGGATGTTTTTTTTTTAAATTGATTTATTTATAAATTGTAAATTATTTATTAAAAGATTAATAATAATTAAAATGCTAAATGATATCACATCACTATTTGTGAATTAATAAATAATTTATTGGTAAAATGTTCTTTTCTGTAAATATTATTATCTTCTGTAAATGTCATCTCATTATTTGTGATGAAATTCTGTTTTTTCTTAGTATCCATACAGCAGTGATTTCATTATCTAAAACAGAAAATTAAAAATAGCAATTAGTTAAATTCTCTTTTAAATAATAAATATACTAATCCAAAACTCAGAAAATTTATACGTTCGAGAAAATGAATATTCGATAAAAGCAATGATAGGGCATAGTGTCATCGTATTGGGGCCACCAGAGTTCTGAATGTTCTCAGCAATTCGGTTAAGGGCGTGAAACTTGATATTAAATAAAACTTTTATTTTTTTACATTTGGCAAGTTTAGGCTCGCTATTATGTTTACACAAAAATTCAAAATCTCTTATCGATCATTTGAAAAAGTTGTCAACGATTAAAAATCAAATTTTTAACAAAATTTTAAAGTCTTATGGGAAAATATTTTTTTTAAATCTAAACTTTTCACAATTATGATAATAAATTAGACACAGTGATAAATATTGTTTTAAATCATTTTTTGATTGAATTATACAGTTTATATTTAATTGATTTAAAAAAAAAAGTTTTATCGGAGATTAGAATTAATTATTTTAATCAGCATAGTAGAAACTATTTTTTTCGCGTTAAAAATATACACATATATATAAAAATAAAGCATGCTTATGAAAATTTATGAATTTTAATTTAAATTTATGACAAGAAGTGGAATCCCTTATTGTGGATTTTGTAGAATTTTATGAATGTACTAAATATCTAGTACATAGATATCCTTAATGATCTGCAGTGCTTCGTTTTTAGAAAAGTACGGACTTATAATCATTGGTAAGATAACAATTATTCAAACCAATTCAAAATTAGATTTCACAAATTTGTCCCAATTCCTAGATTCATTATTTATGTTATATAATGAACAGCTAATTGTAATTATTCTCCAGAGAGTTTTGTTACTTATCGCTAATTTGGTGGACAGTCTCACTATGCACAATAGGGAATATGCATGAAAATTTTTTTTCACATTTATTTTCAGAATATGAAAATACTGTTAATACTGTAATAATATTTAAAAACGAAATTGAAATCCGACAAATATCAAGGAAGCTATAAGCTTTTAAAGATTATTATCTGTCTCTTTCTTGCAAAAATACTAAAAACGGAGTTTTACGTGTATTTTAAATGGTGAAAGTGTAATATGACGTCACATAACATATCAAGAGGGCTATCACTCTCTTTGTCTAATCGGGAATTTCAATCATTCATATCTCGCTTATTTTTAAAGTTATTTAAAAAGTAATTTTACCTTGATATTTGTCAAGTAAACATGCTTCCATTCAAGTGAAAAAAAATTTCCATGCATATTCCCTATTTCTGCAAACCCTATAAGCTTAGGCAGTTAGTATATGTATAATAAAACGAATAGTCAGTCTATTCAACATTGGCGAGTCCCATTTTGTGAAAGGGTTTTTTAAGAGTAGCTCAGATTCAGTGTATACGAGAATACGGTATATACACTGTGGGTGTGTGCGAAATCAAGAAGAGGAATGAAGATGCTTGAGAGCGTCACATGAATTAAGCTTTTACAATAAGTAGGACTTTTACCAATATGTATACATTTAAGAATGCTATGAGAAATCTTCAAATATAGGCCTTTCAAATTATAAATATAGTTTTTAGCGAATTTCCTCCAAAAGAAATGCAGCTATTGTTTTTGTACCAATGTTAGAATTTCGTAAAAATTTCTTCAAATGTCCATCGATCCTACCTATTAGATATTAAAAATCACTATCGTTAAAATTTATATATATATATATCCTGATAAATTCAACTTATCTCCTGATAAATTTTTCTATTTTTCAAATATTAAGGGAAATAGTCCAATTTTGTGTTTCCCCTCCCTCTAAAACCCCTTTTCCCTCGTCCGATTTTACCCATTAACGAACTTGACCTTTAGAATACCAAAAGCGACTCAAATACCAAATTTCATTCCAATCGGAATAAAACTTTGACCGCTAGAGAGTCCACAGACATTTAAAAAAAGTACATATATATATATATATATATATATATATATATATATATATATATATATATATATATATATATATCGCTTTTGGTATTCTAAAGGTCAAGTTCGTTAATGGGTAAAATCGGACGAGGGAAAAGGGGTTTTAGAGGGAGGGGAAACACAAAATTGGACTATTTCCCTTAATATTTGAAAAATAGAAAAATTTATCAGGAGATAAGTTGAAGGTACTAAGTTTTACTGTAATTTTGTTTCTTATCATTTTTCTGTTACACTAATATTTACAGAAATATTTACAATTAAAGATTGAAAGTTAAAATTCTAAATATCTCTGTTCACATTAGAGTTTGAGAAAGATGATCAAGTAATGAATTGTAGCAAACTTGATTTTCTACAACTTTACTCCTTATACATTTTTCGATTATTCTAATATTAAGAGAGACATTTAATATTTTGTGTTTGACACGAATACACGAAATATATTTTATTGTAAAAAATATTGATTGTCGTTTCCATAGTAACTATAAATTATAATCGTTATACATCGTTCTATTTTGGCTATTAATAAATTTAATTTTTGCAATTACTAAAGTCATATCAGATATTATATTTCATTTTGATTACACTTAAATTATGACCGCTAGAGAGTGATTTATGAATTCTAAGGAAATTCGCTAAGTTGACGATTAAGATGTTGCTCTGCTAATGTTGAAACACTGTTTCACTTAGTTTAAATGCGCCAAATATTGTACAATAATTTCTTTTCAACTGTTATCATCCAACTATTTATATAAATAATTGAGTTTTAATTCTCCAATGTTAATAGTTCTTCTATTAAGCTCTGCAAAATAAATACTGTTTAAGTATCAGTTTATTGTAGAATACATCGATCGATTCAACGTTGATATCTTTATTTTTAAAAATCAAACTACGGATGATTATTATGGAAAGGAAAGGGGGTGTTGTTGAAATTAATTAAAGTGAAATTTTACCCTAAAATGTATGCATTTATTAATTGTTGATAATTAATCAATAAGATACAAATTGGAAAATGTATTATCTTTTGATATAGTTCATATTTTCCTATTTTAAATGTAAATGTGGTATTTAAAATTAATTTGCCCTCAGGGCTTTATACTACAAGTTTGTAGATACCTATAGGTGTTGTGTACCATTATCAAAGCTGTTTTACAGTAATCCGTTTTGAATGTTGGGGAAAACATACGGCATGTAGGGGAAAACATACGACATGCTACATGTAAGTGATATATCATAGATTTTCCTTCATTCATAAAGACTCAACAATATTTTCAACAGTTCGAAGGTTATTTTTATAATATTTTTATAGAAATTATACGAGATGTCTGATATTAAATCCAATTGGCCTTGATAACTCAATACTAAATTAATATTATCCAATCGATAATAATTACAAAAAAACATATTTGCAAAACATTATATAAGATACTGAAGAATGCTCGTTAATTATTCAATAATAGTTTTATTTTATATTTTGCATTTATAAGATATCGGACAAGAATTAAAATGCAGGAAAAAATAATATAGCTACAGAAACGAAAATGTTTTCAATTTAAATTATAAGTAGAAATGTAACGGAGTTAATTGAAGAAGTATCCTGTGTATAGACAGAGTTTTTTATTAGGGTGTTCACTATTTATTATACGCTTTTTATTAGTTTCACCTGTATGTATGTATGTATGTATGTAACCGACCCTTTTGGGCTCGATTTTCTCCTACTTTGAACGATCAGATTTAATTCAAATTTTGCACACCTGTCAAAGACCGATGACAATACAATAATTCGATTAAAATATCCGATTATCCTGGTTAGATTAGCCAGGATTCATCAATTTCCCAGATAAGTTACTGACTTTAAAAAAAATGTGTGTGTGTGCAAGTCACACACGGTAGAAGTGAAACTTCTGAAAAGTCCCTGATTAAAAATACTTATTGAAAAGTAATGAAAAAATAAATAATAGTTTAAAAAATTATAGTTTAATAAACTAAAAAACACGCTTTTATAGAAAATTCAACTAAAAAATGAAAAATAAATAATAGTTTAAAAAAACACGCTTTTATAGAAAATCCAACTAAAAAATAGAAAATAAAATTTAATAAATTTGGATTAAGAAAAGTGTAAATAAGAAACAAATGTATATTAATGGACTAACTATTGACACTATGCACCCCATCCTTTTTTCATTAATATACATTTGTTTCTTATTTACACTTTTCTTAATCCAAATTTATTAAATTTTATTTTCTATTTTTTAGTTGGATTTTCTATAAAAGCGTGTTTTTTTAGATTTTTTAAACTATTATTTATTTTACTTCAAAACACGGGTTCTTCCTACAAAATCTAACTCTTTCAGGTTGGTATATATTATAGATTTTGATGTATAATAATGAGTGGAAAAAAAACACTTTGGAGAAAATCATTGTTATCCATGAAATGTCCTTCAGTTTCATAGAATATTATAAATACAAAATCGTTTAATTATACAGGATGGCTACAAAAATTGTAATGTAATATTCCATAACTGTTTCAGGTCTATGGTTACCCAAAACTAAAGAATTAAATTTCTAGGTCTATAAAATTGTATTGCACCGTGATTTTAAGGGTTTTATACGTGTTATCGCATTTTATTCAAGTATAACAAAGAAACGATCATCCACCTTTTATTCATCGCCGAACTTTTCTCTTAACCTAAATTGATAGACCATACACCATTTTTATGGATTATGTTAACGTGATCACATTTAAAAATCAATTTTTGACTATCTAAATTTTGCCCTATTTTAATGAAATTTTTATTGAAGTCTACTATTTTTGGGGTGTATTTTCCATTTCTTCATTATAGATTTCGAGAAACAGCACCCAAGCACAGGTCATCTCAAAAACCAATTTTACCAAAATTTAATGGATTTGACAAAAAACTTACTCAACTTCGGACAAAGTATGCCTGAGATGTCTAACAAAACGATTTTCGTATTTTGCTGATTTCACCTGATTTATCAATTTGTTTATTAGCACGGCTAGATGAACAAAATTTCAAGACATTTCTAGGTTTTCCCTGACCTAAAACTAATTCTATGACTATTCCTAGTTTTCCTGGATTTTCAGGTCTGTGGTCATACACTCAGTTATATAAAATAATACAGGGTGTATCAAAATTTAATGCCACAAACTACCAAATACCTTAGAATCTCCACAAGTCATGGCCAACCTCCACCAACTTAATCGGTAGAAATTCCCCAACTTTCAATTTCAGTAGATCACTTATCCAAAAATTCAAAATTAAATTCAAATTTATTATTATATTCAAATTTATTTTCCTGAAGTGTTAAGGATGTACAAGTACTGAAGCTTCAAAAAGATTCAGGCTTGATTTTTTGTTTACATGTAGTTGAAGTGCATATAAATCAATTTTTGTAAGTTTCAGGGGTGGGGGTTTTACGGGGGTCTTGAATTAATTATTTAATGTTAAAGTTCGAGTTTTGATGCATTGTTCTTATGGAGAAATCCATATTTTTACATATATTTTGATAATTTTCACTTGGAATAAAATAAAACAAAAATACTACGCAATAGAAAATAGAAATAATAATAAAGACATTGATCCAATAAAATTCCGGTTTAACTATCCTAAAAAAAAGATATTTAAGAAAACAACTGAGATTTCGGGTACATTTTATTTCTGTCTAGCTCAATTACCCGAAATCTCAGGTTTATTTCTTAAATATCTTTTTTGTTAGGCCCGGTATGACGAGTCTAAATTAAATTTTAATTTTAACTTACGACAAAAAATAATAAACATTATTGTGAACATTTATAAATGTACTATATACGATTTTGAAGAATTTTATAAATGGACGATACATCAGCGCTCGTTCATCCTTAATTAGGATAAGTGTATGTGGATTATGCATATATGGTAATTTCATATTGAAAAACTTTGTAATTTCCTATCTGTATGTTTAGGTATCTATCTATCGTATACGTGATGCATGAAACAAGTAAGTTAATTATGGATAAAAAAATGTTTATTTGAACTACTTCGTAGTGTATATATATATATACAATTTACAAACATTTGTTGTCATTTCGAATACCAATAATATAATCAGATTAAGTCTGACACAGTATTGCATTCATAATCTAATTTGTATCAATAACAAACATAGCAACTTCACTACAGCAGCCATATTACATATTTACTAATGACGTTATTATATACAAGAAAATATTATGAATATCTGATTAAAAATTCTCATATCAAATATATTCATTTTTAGGTATTATAATCAAATTACAAGAAAGTGTAGGGTCTCGCAATGAAATGTTCTCTATTTTTAACCCGACTTCAAAAAGGAGGATGGTTCTCAATTCGTCTGTATTATTATTTTTTTTTTTTATGTTTGTTACCTCAGAACTCCGTCATTTATTAACCGATTTTGATTTTTTTTTTTGTTTCAAAGAGTTTGATTTCCGATTGGTCCCATTGTCACCAAATCGCATTCTGATGAGGGGATCCCCGGAAAATCGAGGAAAACCTTCATTTTATATGTGATAACCAATTTCTGCGAATTTTTTTTTTTTGAGAGGATATACTCATTCATAATGGGAAAATAAGAAAATTTTTTTAAAAACCGACTTCAAAAAAATTTTTTACAAAAAAAACCGACCCCAAAAAAAAAATTTTTTACAAAATAAAAACAAAATGCTTGTAAAAAAAAATTGAAAATCTGTTATAAAAAAATGCACTAAAAATTAAAAAAAAAAAAACGGATAAAAAAAAATGTGTTACTAAAAAGCGAGATATATGTACAATTATTGTTATTTTTGGAGGCGGTGTCCAAAAGTTATGTGAATTTCTATATGCTGACACCGACTCCAAAAATAACAATAATTGTACATATATATTTAAAAATTTTTGCTTAGGTGAACTAAAATTGGCACAAGAATATGCAATTTTTTTTTTACTTTTTAGTGCATTTTTTGTTATAGAATATTTGATTTTTGAAGTCGGGTTTCCATTTTGTCAAAATAGGTTTTATTAAACAATCAGTTTAATGATACAGATGTATTCGAATAAAATGCACTAAAGTGGTTGCCAAAAGTCATGAATAAGTTTATTCAGTTAAATGATCTCAGGAACCAAAAAAAAGCTATTCAGCTCAAATTTAAGACGTAGCGTGAGATCCACCATCTGGCAGTACGTACCAAGTTTCAACATTACAGCTTTAATAGTTTCCAAGGTATTTAACCCTAAAAATCGGCATTATGGTGACTCATCATAATTGCCATAATCATCATCAATATTCTAGAGTACTGCCAGTTGTCCTAGAAAGTTGGTTTTTGGTAGGTAGAAAGGTGTTAGGCAACAATCCAGAAAACTCTGAAAACTGGAAATTTCCGCCATGGGGAATACCTCAAAAACGGTAAATTTATACCTCAAAACGGTACGAGATTTAAGAAAAAAGTTTTAAGAAAAAAAACTTTTCTTTTTTAAAAAAGAAACAACTTGTACTTGAAACTTTTTTTCATAAAATTGATAGATTTGCCATAATTTCTGTTCAAACATTGTCAATTATCATTACCGATGTGTCTGTAGCCACTATAGCGACCAGTTTTAATCTGGTCAGAATGAAATTTTGTACATAAGGTGCTTTTGGTCATTAAAAGGCTAAGTTCGCAAAATCAATCAAGGAAAAGAGGGGGGAGGGCGGTTTAAAGTAGGAGGAAACGCACAATTTGGTATGACTGCCTTAATATTGGAAAAATTAAAATCCTAAATATCTTTGTACACATAAGAGTTTGAGAAAAAATGATCAGATCATGAATGGTTGAAGTTAAGTTTATTTTCTACAACTTTACAGCTCATACATTTTTAGACTTTTCTAATATTAAAAGAGATATTCTATATTATGTGTTTCATTCTTCTATAAAATGTCTAGACAATATGAATATGGCTTTTCATGCATCATACGGTGCGCAAAAAAAAAATTTCCATAAAGTAATGATATCTGACAAAAAACAAAATATCTGACAAAATAATTGTGGGAGGGGTAAAAGTCTCGCATACAAAAAGTATTGATATCCCAGGAAAAACAAATATGTTCGCCTTCAAAAGTAGTGAAATCTATGTAAGGACCAAGTTTTTTAACAAAAGTGGGAAAATGATTGGTGTATATATTTATTGGGTAAGTTTCTTAGGTGCAGGGTATTTCATATTTTACTTGGCAAGTTAATTTGTACACTCCCGTTGTAAAATATGGCCACTTGCAAAGTAAAATATGAAATACACTCTGAAGGGGGGCACGGTCCGATTTTGCCCATTCACGAACTTCACCTAACTTTTTACAGCTCGTTACAACACAGACACTAAATTTCACGTCTTTTTATTTTTTCGGGCGAATATGCGGAAAAGGTCAGTTTAGAACTTAGGTCTTTGAATGAATACCTATACTAAACTTCCGTCCAGAGTAACTTAATATACCCATGCATGTACCATACCGTATACAGTATGTGTTGGAAAGCATTGCTAATAGAGAATCAATGTTAAATATTATTTACTATAATAACTATACACAATGCTTAATAAAGAAAAATAATAGTGGGGTACTCTGTAGTCTGTGTGTTGTGTGTGATTTGTCAGAGACCAATATCGCATGACAGATGGATTATGTTTTCCATGTAATGGAAAAGATGATTCATCAGTAAATAAAATATTGCTGATGAAATTATCTGCTCGATTCGCCTTTTCCATCACAGCTTCACAAAACTCCATCCTGCGATAAGGGTCCTCAGCCAAAATCTCTTGGGTTTTTCCATATTTAAAACATTTGAAATTGTTCCGCTTCCAAATGTTTGCAACTGTAGAGTTGCTTAGGCCCAGTTCGTCACCAACTTCTCTTGTCGATTTTTTATCGTCAATTAATAATAAACTACAAACTGCTGCATCTCTCTCTTCATTTTTGGTGGGACTTCTTCATCTTTATCTTTGTGGCAGTCTTTGCAACTGGATATAATACAACCCCATTTTTCAAAACAGCTAATCATATGAGTAACTGTTCGAATGCTTGGCGATTGCCTATCCTCAAATGCCACAATAAATAAATTGACACATTCCTGTGCCGAATGTCTCCCAAAGTACCATTTAATAGTTTTCACTTTTTCTATTATTGTGTAATAACCCATTGTTGAAATACGGTAATACCATTGAAACACACAACCAAATATTTCCCATGCAATCACATACGTAATAATTAATATTATGAATTATAATGTGCATCACAACATCCCACTCTTAAATGACATCAAACAAACAACATACACCACAAGCCTATAGCCAGATGTATGTATGTATGTGTATAGTTTTATAGTAAATATTTTATTTATTTATTTAACATTGATTCTCTATTAGCAATGCTTTCCAACACATGCTGTATATCGGGTATAAAAACTCATCAAAGATTAAAACTTTTGAAAGAATAAATAGAATCTTACCACGAAGGTAATATCACAATGATGATGAGGCCAGGCCATTGCAGAATAAAACAATTGAATAAAATTATGATTTATAATAGATAAGCGGCTGATAATAAATTTAAATCTAACATTATTATACATTTTAATATCTTCTACGCACATATTCCCATATTGTACAAGAAAATTTAGGGTTAACACACAATAGGAAGGTTAGTAGGTACTACGTCGTATTAGTTATAATATTATTTTCTTTGTTCTTTAATATTTATTATAAACCAATAAAACTAACCCTTAATAACATTTTGTCATGCAATGAATGAAGAATTTTCATTTCAAAGCATACACGAAATTCTATTTGTTAATTTTGACAAGTTCTCAAACTTTAACTCCCTTATGAAGTGTAACAATTGAATATACGATGCGTATCAAGGATTAAGATATTTATTCAGTTGTACAGCTTCTATATTATTTATGGTCTAAGATCCGACAGTGAAAACCTTCCCTCATCCGTTAATTGATTGAAATATTATTGAAAACGCTTATTGCAATATAAACAATTTGGCAATGTAATGTCTGCCAGGGTAGTTCTGCTGCAATTAACATTAATTAATTAATTAAAAATTGATTTTTTCATAATTAAATCCTGTAATAGCAGGCAGCGCTGCTTATTACTGCTACGGTTACCTGCAGCCAGGTGTTCAAACTTAAAGTAAACTTAGGTTACTTCCCTCATATGTTAATTGAAAATTTTTTAGCTAATTTAAAAGTTCAGAATAATTAGAATACATCCATAACTGGCAGCCGTCTTAAAATCCATTCCAATCAAGTGCAGCCTATACAAGAAAATTAAAAAAAAATAGAAATTATAAAAAAATACCTTGTAGAGAGAGAGAGACTATTGCATTATTCAACGTAATAAACAAGGAAAGTATATGATCATGCATTTGTAAAGCCTACTCCATTTCTAAGTGTATTTATACAAATAGTACCCACTACTATATTTTATCTATGACTAATAGTGGATTGTGTAGAGTTATGATAAACGGAATACATAATTCACATTCATGATTCACATTCGCATGATCATATACTTTCCTTGTTTATTACGTTGAATAATGCAATAGTCTCTCTCTCTCTACAAGGTATTTTTTTATAATTTCTTTGTTTTTTAAATTTTCTTGTATAGGCTGCACTTGATTGGAATGGATTTTAAGACGGCTGCCAGTTATGGATGTATTCTAATTATTCTGAACTTTTAAATTAGCTAAAAAATTTTCAATTAACATATGAGGGAAGTAACCTAAGTTTACTTTAAGTTTGAACACCTGGCTGCAGGTAACCGTAGCAGTAATAAGCAGCGCTGCCTGCTATTACAAGATTTGTCGTATCGTATACTATGTTATTTAACAAGCAAAATTCAATTAACACGTGAGGGATTTAATTATAAAAAAATCAATTTTTAATTAATTAATTAATGTTAATTGCAGCAGAACTACCCTGGCAGACATTACATTGCCAAATTGTTTATATTGCAATAAGCGTTTTCAATAATATTTCAATCAATTAACAGATGAGGGAAGGTTTTCACTAATGCCGGATCTTAGACCATTAAACATAATAGTATGTTTAAATTCAAAATCATATTTATAATATCTTACTATTCTTAGGAACGTAGGTCCGTGTGTCTTCCAGACGAAAGTGTATCCAAAATACTAACAGAGTATTTGTACTATTTACACCACTAAAGATTTTGAAAGCAAAATAATTTTTTACTCAACATGTTTCAATCTAAATAGATTTATATCTATTGGGATCTCTCTATCTTTGGCAGGGGGTGGAGCTTAAAATTTCAACCTGCTAGCAGTAGTTACTAAGTTGTTCACCAGAGTGTGACCTCGGAAATTGGGAGTAAGCATCGACCTACTAGCTGTAGTTTATTTCACTAGAGAGCATATCCAAGTGCTAGAGTATATTCCTACGTAGCGTAGGAGCTACGCACACTAACGAATTTTCTCAGAAAATGGAATTATAACGAATATCAATTTAAATTACCATCAATACCAAATTATTAAACCATCCATGCGACATCAGTACTATCAGTTCAGCAATAGAATATTAAAATTGTAAATATCTCTGTAAATATTAGAGTTACAGAAAAAATGTGTGGTGATAAACTGTATTTATTTACTATAACTTAACTCATGACAACTTTTTCATTTTAGAAATAATAAGAGAGATATTCAAAATTTTGTGTTTCCCCACATCTTCATAGATCATTTATCCGCGTGGTAACTACACTTAAAACCTAAATTTTAAACGGTGCGAGATAGAGACAGCCCTTAAATATAAACAAAATATTTATCTAATAAAAACAAACTTTTGAATGGAACATCTTTTCATACAATCAATTGTTTAGACACAACCTCAGTGCGAAGCTTGTGCTGTTCAGCTAGAAAGTGTAACACATATTAGCACAATTATAACCTCATTAGCTTCTCCGGTGTGTGTGAAAATACAATTTTTCTGACGACGATTTCGGCTTCGATTCTCAAAGCAGTACGGCTGTTATGGTCAAATACCAGTGACTTTGTAAAAGTCTTGAATGAATATTTTCATACAGTCAATAGTTTAGACACAATCTTAGAGCGAAGCCTTTGCGGGTCAGCTAATGTAAAACATGCTAGCAGAGTTATAACGTTATTAGCTTTGCCAGTGTGAAAATAGACTTTGTCTGAAGACGGAAGAAATCTAACCTATAGGTTAGAGTTTTAACTTGTAGGTTAGATCTAACCTATAGATATGTTAGATATTTTCCAGCTTATTTACTGGACTATATTCCAGTAAATAAGCTGGAAAATAATGTACAATCTGAAAAAGTGGTGGAACAGCACCGATTTTAAGAATTATTTTTTTCCTGGATACCTTAGACCCTTAGGAACATTCATCAGCACTAACCCCTGCATTATCTCGAAAAATGAAAAATTAGGAGACAATTTTTCGAGGTAATGCAGGGGTTAGTGCTGATGAATGTTTCTGAAGGTCTAAGGAATCCGGGAAAAAAATTATTTTTAAAATCGGTGCTGTTCCACCACTTTTCCAGATTTTCCGGCTTATTTACTGGACTACTAAGTATTAAATGAAACTACTTATGTTATGTGGTAAAACTACACTAAAAACACTTTTGATTTGTGATGTCACGCTTACAATTAGACAAACCCCTTAGTTCCCTATAGGTGATATACATGTGTGACATAAAATTTGGGTATCTCCTAAAAGTATACCACTATTGTATCTCGAAATCGTGATTTTGATGGGTACTATCCTGCCTCTATTTATGGTTGCATACTTTCTCTTGTTTAATGGTTTCTCTGGTTGTAGTTTTACGTAGTATTTTTTAAAATAACAAAAAATTACTCAATTCAATATAATAGAAAAAAACGTAATTACTATTTTTTTAAATAAATAATGAAATTGAGTTTAAACTAATAACCATCAATTTATTATTTTAGGAAATAACATTTTTTTATTAAAAATCATGTTCAGTCAATTTAACATAGTCTATCTACCTATAGCCTATAAAAAAACCTATATATTCGTACTGATTAGTTGTATAGTTTGAACTAAAATGATGATCATTATTTAGAAAAAAAATTACAATCTATTTTTTCTTCTCATTATAAAATAACAACATATTATAAGAAGGTTAATACCCCTATAGTAATAATGTAAGTACTTTAAGCTTAGAATGTATTTTTTTTCTTGAAAGTAATGTAATATTATTTATTAAATAGATGTAAATAAGTGTATGTTAAAAAAAATGTGACGTGTGTCAATTATGGTTATGTAATTCAGAGTGTATTCGTTTTGGACGCTTACACGCTGTTAGCGCTATCAAGCGTTGTTTTTAGCGTTCATCTTGGCGCTGTGTATGCTGACAGAGCGCGCGAATGGTTACAGCCCTAAATCGTACTAACTTCCAAAACGAACACTGTGTAAGCGCTTGTTTAGTAGAAAGAACCTACATTACCGACTTTTTTTTCAATTGGCAATTTAGGGTGTTTTGGTTTGATTCTAGAGGCTTTTTACTCAAACATTCTATTGGTAGAAAAACAGCTGAAATGTTTTCACTCGCCATATGGAATATTGGTTGCTAATTGACGCTTACACGCACTTATAATTCTAAAACAAACGGCATTTAGAGTAGAGTTACCGTTCATAAGCCAAGACGAACGCCAATAAATGGGGAACTTGGATAAGCCAATAAATGGATAAGCATGAGCGCTGACAGTCTTTAAAAATGGAAGTTCGCTCATAATTAGCTCCTGTTTAAAATATTTTCGTACTTATATTTACTATCTAAAAATAATTCCATCTTGTTGTGTTGAAAATTATTAACATTTAAAAAAAAACTCCTTCCTCAAGGAGAAAAATATTTTATCTTAAATATTTTTCAACATTCGTGCTTAGATTTTACTTTGATGATACAGGAAAATGGATTTTTCTTCCTAACCAACGTCCTAAACGTTATTGATTTGAATAAAGTTTTAATTGCTGACAAAGTCTTTAAAGCTTATAACCAAACTTCTTATTAGAGATACGAAATACTAAAACGCTAGTAATTGTTTATGGAGTAATGGTAAACAAACCCCACTATTCGGTTGACACATGGTACAATTCGTACTAGAAATTACATACATATTAAAGCACTTGCAAATAACAATTAATTGAGATTTACGATTTATTTTTAATTACTCTTATATAGCATAATAAACATTATTACGTCATTAACTTAAATAATGTGTATTAAGGACGTTTACGCATGAGGATTGATAAAAAAATTTTTTTTAGTGATTTGAATCAATTATGTAGTGATCCTCCATCAAAAATTTAAAACCTGCTTAGGTGAAAAGTTTTGCTTAGGTGAACTAAAATTGGCACAAGAATATACAATTATTTTTATACTTTTTAGTGCATTTTTTGTTATAGAATATTTGATTTTTGAAGTCGGGTTTCCATTTTGTCAAAATAGGTTTTATTATATCGTCATCAGAATTGTAAAATTTGTAAACTTTAAAACGGATTCGACACTTAGTAAATTAAAAATATTTTACAAACTAAGTTACAGTTGAAGCTAATATAAGCGAGTCAAAAATCATTTTCATCCGCTTAGACCCCCAACGTCGCAATTAGTATTGCTTAATATGAGAATCAACAAACTTTCGTACTACAATGTCTATCTACCAGTCAAACAATTTTCTATACATATATACAGGTGAGTCGGGAGGAATGAACCAAAGTTCAGGAGTGTATTGTACATATAAAATTTAAAAAAAAGTAATGTGACAACTAACTGATTTAACTGTTTGAATACGCAGTATATATTGAGTTGTATATCAATGTTTGAATTGTTGAATACATCTGATATGTATATTTTCCTCCCTAGCTTCACCTTAATTTATTGCTCTAGAGCAAATAAAAAATTTCACTTCGGTATCTCTTTTCGTTCTTGAGTTATCGTGTCCACGGACAAACAGACAGATGGACGGACATTCGGAAATGGCCGAATTAGGCCATTTTATGAACAAATATGCCAAACATTCATACCTACGACCAATATTTTTAAGCGTTGCAAAGTCGTGATCAAACTTAATATACCTTGTATACTTACATATACTGGGTATAAAAACTCATATGTTCTCCGATTTTCATTTGTTTTCAAGTTATACCGTAATTAAAAAATTTAATCTTGTATTCTACAGTATTCAAAATTGGTGATTGAAGGATGTTCCAGCATACATCCTCTCAATTCTAATTTCTAATAAAGTTTCAGAATTTGTGATCGTTTAAACCGCGAGATAATTAATAGCAAAGTTATCATTCTCTCTCATTAGAAGCATGTAAAACTTCATGACCCTGTTATCTATTGTATTAAAAAAAAAGTACTCTGCAGAATTTAAAAAAAAAAACTAGAATAGTAAAGATAAATATTTATTAAATAAATTTTTTTTAAATCGCATTTTATCGTTTTGTTTTCGAAATATAAAAGTTAAAAATTTTTTTTTTCTTCAAAATATCTATGTGTTGCGTATGTGTGTTTATGTATTTGTTCTATAATCAAATCAAACCGGTTTTTTGTCCTGATTATATAACACAGTGCCGGAACGTCCTTAAAACTTGTAATCAGTAAGCTATGTCCGACTTACAAAACAATAGTTAACATTGTTGTTCTGATAATGTGTCAATATGCTGTGACAGTTATTTAACGTTTATGAAGAAAAACAATGAAAATCGCATAAGAACATATTAGTTTTTTTTGCATTATTTTCACGTGTATAATACCCGCCTGGAGTTTGGTCCGTTCTTTCTGACTCACCTTGTATATACGCAAATTTTTAATTAAATATGATTCAATCGATTAACTTTGAATATAATCTACAATAAATAAACTCAACAAACTATGTATAAATTCAATTGAAGTGTGCTTTATCTTTCATACCCGACCCGTATAATATCTATTGTAAATATAAACTGCAATATATATACATATACAAATACATCATATTCTGTGCATAAATAATTGTTCTTAATTGAGGAAGATGTTGGCATAACAACTTACAATATAATAATATATTCGATTTAAGGTAGTTCACTCGATACAATCAAAGTAAAAAAATTCGTTACGCAGGAGCTGCTTCAACTTAGCGAATTTTCTTAGAATACATAAATCACTTTCTAGCGGTCACAATTTTAGTCTGATCAAAATGAAATGTAGTATATGATTTTAGTATTTGCAAGGGCAATTTTATTAATAAATACGTCAAGGGGAAAGTGGGGCATAAAGAAACAAGAAAACACAAAATATAAAATATAAAATATCTCTCTTAATATTAGAACAATCGAAAAATACGTAAGAAATCAAGTTGTAGAAAATCATATTTGTTGGAATTTTTGCTCAAACTCTTAATATGTACAGAGATATTAAGGAATTTAATTTTCAATCTTAAACCGTCAATATTTCTGTAAATATTAGTGTAACAGAAAAACGATAAGAAACAAAATGACAGTAAAACTAAGTACCAACAACTTAACTCCTGATAAATTATTCGATTTTTCAAATATTAAGGGAGATATGTCAAATTTTGTGATCTATTTTTTAAGATTTATTTGTGCATACTTTCGCGTCAACATAACGATGTTTGTCCAAATTCCTTTCGATTACGTATGACAAACTGTAGAAAACATTAGCGTATACTCCGACAAATTTCATTGTCATTGAATTTTTAATTAAATTAAATACTGATATGAAAAAATTAACTCGTCAACCAGGAATCGAACCTCGGGCCTCTGGATATCTAGTCCAGTATGCTTCCGCTACACCAAAGACGATTGTGACGTCTAAAGTCTTCTACAGTTTGTCATACGTAACCGAAAGGAATTTGGACAAGCATCGTTATGTTGACGCGAAAGTATACACAAATAAACAAATATTAAATAAATAAATAACTTCAACAGAAGTAATACTGTCTAAATAAATAAAAAATAAGAATAATATGAAAAAGTTGGCTATTACGTCACAGTCGTGTTTGGTGTAGCGGAAGCATACTGGACTAGATATCCAGAGGCCCGAGGTTCGATTCCTGGTCGACGAGTTAATTTTTTCATATCAGTATTTAATTTAATTAAAAATTTAAAGACATAAAATGTTCCTTTTTTATAAATAAACTTTTGTTCAAAAATTGATTAATTTCTCCTCAATTTCAGATAAAAATATATACTCTTCCCGGGTAATTAAGCAATTAACACAGTTAGTTGTTATTTCCACTTGTTTTTGTATTTAATTTGTTAACTATAAAGTTCAACTTCAATAGTTTTCTTGTTTTACGAAAAAAACAAGCTGCCCACACAGGTTTCGTTTCGTACTGAAAAAATGATTCATACGAAAGTTGTTTGGTTTTATGAGCTCTTGTCTCGACAAAATAAATACATTGTATGAATACGACTTCAATCGGTCAAGTCGTTCAGAAGTTACACGAGCTTATACTCGTAGCTTCGATCACGTTTTATTGTTATATCTTCGGCTTTTATCGTAGCGAGTTTTTAATCTTTATAACACAAAAAGTTTCATCAAAATCGGTCCAGAAGTTTTTGCGTGATGCTCGAACAAACAAGAGGACAATTACAGTTTTATAATAGTAGAGATAGGGTATGTGTTTATGTATACTTGGTAAAAATCTCGACTTTGACTACAAATTGGTAAAAAAAATTGGTTTAAAACAAATTAAATAAAAGACACTAAGTTTCATGCCATACTCCAATTTCACCAAATTCTTAAGAAAAACAATTGAAAATAACAACTAACTGAGTTAATTGCTTAGATACCCGGTATATCCCGAATTTATGTAAAAAAAGTTTATTACAAAAGTTGTTTATTTTCAAAAAAATAACATTGTCTTTTCATTTTTGTTCTATCTATTATGGTTTCAAAGATGGGCAGTTTTGTCCATTTTGCCCAAACATGGTCGGATTTTTCCCATTCACGAACTTGACCTAACTTTTTTGCTCTAGAACACACAGTCAAAATTTCAGTTCGATATCTATTTTCGTTTTTTTTTTTAGTTATCGTGTTTACAGACGGACATGTGAAAATGGCCGAATTAGGCCATTTAATGAACACCTATGCCAAACATTTATGTCTGCAATCATTATTTTCAAGCGTTACTAAGTCGGGACTAAACTTAATATACCCTGGTATATTTACATATACCGGGTATGAAAATGATTATACGAGTGAACTATCTTAAATACAAGTGAACTGCCAACTTTGTGTCTTAGATTATGAAGATGATGATGATGATGTTGTCTCAGTGTAATGTGATGATATTACCGCAAGATCTGAAGACGGGATGAGAATGGTATGATTGTATTTATGCATTACATATTCAATTACATGTCTGTCTGTGTTGTGTTCAAGTGGAATTCTAGAAATCAAGTGAAATGAAAATTCAATATCATCACGTTAGGTATATTATTTAGTGGATTGATAATAATTTAGCTTTGGAATTTACGTATTTAAATTTATATGCACTCCATTTACTTTATTAATATGTCTACGTTTTGAATAGTATTTCGTAAATGTTGTTCAGTCTCAAAACTCTAAAAGCTTTCAAATCAAAACCCAACTTTAAATTTAACCAAAAGCAAAATATATGGTGTATACAAGTGGTGTAAATTTTTTTTTTCGAAAACATTACTGTAATAAAAACTAGTCACCCTTATAAAAATATCAACAATTTTGTAATTTTTGAAACCTTATAATTTTGAATTAAATTGCCCCAATTTCTGGATCTGTATAAATATGTATTTCTCTTGTCACGGTATCTTGGCTCTCTTTTTAATTACCAAAAAGGAGCACTGTCGAATCTACACAGATTCAAATTACTCGGAACAAAAAGAAACAAAAAAATATTGAATTTTCTTCAAGATTTTTTTATTTATATTTAAACAATACTAATTTAAACAATGATTAATTCAACAATGGTAACTTCAAACCGCACTACAGTTCCTTTCGGACTGAATTTAACAACTGACTTAAATTGGGTTAGGCACCGGCTTTATATATCGTCGCAACAACATGTTTAGACGATTAAAAAAAACATGTATAACAAAACAAATCTTGTTTATCCCAATAAAGTTAGTAACCCAATTTAAAACTTACATAAGTTATATAATAATAAGCGTTTATGTTAATTTTAAAAAAAAAATAGTTTGCTATAAAACAAATTATATCTTTTTATTTTTAAATAAAATAATTTTAGATCTAGAACTATTTTCCTTATTATTTTCTTTTTGTAATTAGATTGTGTGCTGAGGTCTTAAAAATTATTTCACTAATTTTCATTACAACACTCTGTATAATTTTGTTTAGCCTTCGTTAACTGTAAGTAGGAAAATGCCGATTCACACAGGTATGTAAATAAATATATGAAACAAGAATAAATATATTCGCTACATTTGCTGATATTGGGATAATTTTCTCGGTTGACGTATTTCCAAAAATCATCTTCAAAATTTTCTGCCTTGTAAGATTCAATCAGTTTGTAAAATTATAATTTCATTTTTTGCTCCATGCGTTTTTTTGGCTAATGCGTTTCACACTTAAATCTTTTTTTATGGAAAATATATAAATTCCACAATTTCTTTATTTTTTCAAAATCTTGAAATCTTACCTCAAATTACTAATTAAAACCTCTTTAATTACTTTTTTCAAGACCCGATTGAGAGCGATCGACCAAGATAGATAGATTGTAGCGGCTGCCCTGGACGGGCTACAATCCGACCATAAGATCCATTGTGATGCCTAAGGATGTGAGGATGTGAGTGGAGTGGAAAGAATTTTTGTGTATAGACTAGGAAATTAGTAGGATATGCGGCTGCAGCCGACTATGATATGAACAATGCCGATATTCATCTGGAGTTCGTAAAGGAAACTGCAGAAAACCTTTTCAAGCATAGCCGTTTCTGTCTATACGCTGACAGTTTAGTCAATTAATTGCCCCTTTTTTTTCTAAATAATTGACAAACTGCCGATGTCGAGATTCGAACCCATAAACTCCCAATTTCCAAATAGGCATACTGCGCAGATATAATGCCTTTAGACCGCTCGGCCACTTGGACTGGTCAATCAACCAAAATTGGCCAACACGTCGATCGCGATCGATCGATTTGTTGTCCACCCCTGCACTATATACTTTAAAGTGAAGATTTTATATTTTAAAAAGTATAAACCTACAACTTCAAAAATTCAATTATAAAGTTAGTTACAAAATTAACGGAAATTGAATATTTCAATTTTTAAATTAGTGTATAATTTTTTTTTACAAAAGGAAATTTACTCTAGATATTATCAACAATAATAATAATAGTATTACAACTAAATATAAATTCAAATCACATTTTTAACCCGACTTCAAAAAGGAGGATGGTTCTCAATTCGTCTGTATTTTTTTTTTAATGTGTGTCACCTCAGAACGCCGTCATTTATGAACCGATTTTGAATTTTTTGTTTTTGTTTTAAAGGGTTTGGTTCCCATTGGTCCCATTCGGAAATCGAAGAAAATCCTCATTTTATATGTGATAACCGATTTCTGCGAATTTTTTTTTTTTTGAAAGAGTATAATCATTCATAATGGGAAAATAAGAAAATTTTTTTAAAAACCTACTTTTTTGTAAAATTTTTACAAAAAAAAAAAAACAAAATGCATGTAAAAAAAACTGAAAATCTGTTATAAAAAAATGCACTAAAAATTATAAAAAAAAAAACGGGTAAAAAAAATGTGTTATAAAAAAATGCACTAAAAATTAGTAGGTCTACCCATATTTAGACAAATAAAATCAGTTATAGAACTTCAAAGTCACTAAAAAGCGAGAAATAAACCATATTTTGACAAAATGGAAACCCGACTTCAAAAATCAAATATTCTATAACAAAAAATGCACTAAAAAGTAAAAAAAAATAATTGCATATTCTTGTGCCAATTTTAGTTCACCTAAGCAAAAAGTGTTAAATATATATGTACAATTATTGTTATTTTTGGAGGCGGTGTCAGCATAGAGAAAATCACATAACTTTTGGACACCGCCTCCAAAAATAACAATAATTGTATATATATATTATAAAATTTTTGCTTAGGTGAACTAAAATTGGCACTAGAATATTCAATTATTTTTTTACTTTTTAGTGCATTTTTTGTTATAGAATATTTGACTTTTGAAGTCAGGTTTCCATTTTGTCAAAATATGGTTTATACATTAAACATATGTATGGTATATATTGAGTGCCGCTTTGTTCATTGTTCTCGTAATTTTATTCAATAGCGAGCAGCATTACGGTGTGTTTATTTTTTATAAATAAACAAAGGAGAACAATGCAAAATAGTAGTAAAATGAAAAAAGTATGCAAACCATGTTAAAATATTCATTAAATAAAAAATCTATTTAGTTATTATAGACAGAAATAGATAGTAATCATATTATTTCCGTATTGCTTTTTGTTTTATCATTTCGTAACTCAGAGGATGTAGCAAAAAGTTTTTATTATTATGGTACACACTTGGCCACTAAAGTTGATGTCATTTTTTTAAATTTTATATAAAGATTATTAAAATAATCAAAGAGAACTCAATTTTTTTTAAAATTAAATTTTGCCCCAATTCCTAGAACAATTATTTGTATTTTATAAATACGTATTTCGACTACAAGGTAGTAATCATTAGTATGAATAGCTAATCGAAACTATCTCTGGGATATGGAGTCAGAGATATGTTCCTCGTTGCTAATTTAGTGCGCGTCCACTATACTATAAACCTAGAAGTGAAGTGAAAGATGCGGTTTTTTGCATTCGACGCGAATTTGCTTGAAACCGACGAGAAAAATTAGAAAACTTCAGGTTTTTCATTGCAACCCCCCAGAAAATCGGAAAAATACCCCCAAAAACTTATTTTACAATTATTGTACAATTATTGTTATGTACAATTAAGTTGCAATTAAATTCATGCAATGTTATTTTCTGTGACGCGGAGCGAAGGCCGCCTTGGGGGTCAAGGGGGGTACCCCCCTTGCGAGCAGAGCGAGTCTCACAATAATATTAAAAAACTTTATCTTTTATATGGTCTGACTGAGGTAGTACCTATCCTGAAGGATTATTTGAGTTGACTGACCAATTAAGGGATACGTGTGTGCTGAACCCAACCCATTTATTGGCGGTATCCTTTTCTGACAATGCGGTGTTGTTATTGTTTGTGAGGGTGAGAGTGTTGATCGAAGCTAACCTTGATATATTCAGGTATTAAATTTTGAATATGGTTTAATTTTATTAAATCAGAATTTGGAATCTAATTGTCTAAATTCCTTATCTGTTTTCTTAATTTGTGTATGTTGAATCTTTCGTATAGATTTAATTCTGTGGGGTTTTGTACCGATTTCAGTAGTTTCAAAGTCGATTTATCAATTTTGTGGTTGTTTAAATTTTGAATTATATTATACTATACACGAAAAATCTTGTATAGTTGCGCACGTTATTTAGAACAACCACAAAATTGACAAACAGAATTTAAAACTACTGAAATCGGTACAAAACCTCACAGAATTAGATTCATACGAAAGTATCTACATACACAAATTAAGTAGTGCTAATCACGAGTGGTCTTCGTTTGTTCCAGGGAGATGATCAATTTATCAATTTCTATTGGATGTTATTGGGGAATGGAAGCATCATAGAAAGAAATGGAGGCGTGTGCTATTATGCACCTGGTTCGATTCACCCTATATATATATATATATATATATATATATATATATATATATATATATATATATAAATTTTTATCATATAACCGGAAAAATGCAGATCATATGATTTAGTATTCCAGAGGATATTGTATAAAATTGAAATGAATATTTATTATTATTAATCATGATAAAATTGAATTTATGTCATTTTTTCAACATATTATTATAAAACATTATAAAAAAATTAATGATAAAAATATTTTAAAGAATACATTATATTTTTATTTATTAAGTAACGTGTTTTTTAACTAACCCACGTACAGTATATATTTTATTCGATACATTAATATTATACGTGACAATAATCATATTTAAAATATCCTAACGTGTTTGTATGTTAACTATTCTTCTTTTTATTGATTTTAATTAATAATTGCATTTTATATTGTATGTAATTGTTCAAAGGTTCTCTTTTTAAGACGTGGAAATTATTTAAATGTATACATTTTTTAATGTACTTTTTTTAAGTTAGAATTCAAAGTTTAATGTTTTAAATAATTGCGTTTCAACTTGAAGTCTAGAAACTACGTTTATTCGATATACAAGAGCACCGTATTATACCAAGTTGAAGTTGAATTCGCACTTTTGTTAAACTCTCCCCCTTCATAACTATGCTTTCGTTTATGTTAATATTATAAAATTTAAAATAACAAGTGAAAATAACAACTGAGTTAATTTCTAAAATACCCGGTATAAACTGAATTTATGAAAAAAACTATCAAACAAAAGTTGTTTATTTTTAAAAGAAGGACATTATTTGTTTTTACATTTTTGTTCCATATCTTACGGTTTCAAAGATATGTAGTTTTGCCCATTTTGCCCAAACATGGTCCAATATTTTGCCCATTCCAACTTGACCTTATTTTTTAGCTCTAGAACACACATACGAAATTTCAACTCGGTATCTATTTTCGTTTTTGAGTCAAGACAAAAAAAGAATTTTCAAAATCCATCAACAATTGACGGAAAAATCGGTGATCATACATATAAAATGAGGATTATCCTCGATTTCCATTGGATCCCCTTGAGAATATGACTTGGTGACATTTCATTTTTTTCATTGGGACCATCAGAATATGACTTGGTGAGAATGGGACTAATCTGAAAGTATACCTTTTCAAACAAACAAACAAAATTTCAAATCGGTTGATAAATGACGGAGTTCTGAGGTAACAAACATTAAAAAAAACACGCAAAAAAAAACTTCACACGAATTGATAACCTTCTCCTTTCTTTGAAGTCGGGTTAATAAAATAAAAATTACTTTTAGTGTAATATAGCCAGTAATTATAAATTGAATGTAAACAATTTTTAATTTGAAACGTGTCGTTAATGCAACCGTAATTTAATACGCATTTATATTTGATAAGAGAAACATAACAAACCACCCTTTAATTAAAAAAAAAAGCAAACTTTTATTATTTCCTGTAGAAAAAACTTAATTGCGTAAGTTTGTTTTTTTGAACGAACGCATAAACAATAATTTACTAATTTATTCATATATTTATATACAAGTAAATAGTAGATTAAAAAAATGTGACGCTATGTCTATACACACGATAGCGTAAAAATTGCATTTGCTATTGACTTTGACTTAAGGTATTTCCAAACTATTATTAGGTTGACAAGAACTTCACGAAATTCACAATAGTAGTAAAATAAATCCTCAGAAATCAGCTAAATTTTTTTGAGAATTTATCCCCATGACGTATTTGAGAAAATCATTACATAAGTTGGAGAAATTTAACATGCATCTTCATAATCATGGTGAAATAAAATGCACGATTCTGACGGATTTTACTTCGAACTCTCTCAATATAGTCACGGTTGTTCTGAAATTCGACACATACTTTCCTCAATTCCTTAGAAATATTTTTCCTTAAAACTTTGGGAGAATGACCATCGAGTTGTTAAGTAACTTGATAAAATATGCGTAAAAAAGTGCATTTTTTCATGTCCGCAGCAGAAGATTATTCTTTATAATCAGCTGATATAGTTTGGAAATACCTTAAATATCTTAAGGTATTGTATACTAGTTTTATCCTCCCATAAGTACCTATTGCAGTGCAAATATTTGTGCGTTAGTGTTTAGTTTCTGTCCCTGTTGTTAAAAAATTATATTCAATATGTTTACTAAGAAAAATGAATTTTCAAGGTAAAAAATAATAGTTTAAAAAAACTAAAAAAACACGCTTTTATAGAAAATCCAACGAAAAAATAGAAAATAAAATTTAATAAATTTGGATTAAGAAAAGTGTAAATAAGAAACAAATGTATATTAATGGAAAAAAGCGTGGGGTGCATAGTGTCAATAGTTATTTCATTAATATACATTTGTTTCTTATTTACACTTTTCTTAATCCAAATTTATTAAATTTTATTTCTATTTTTTAGTTGGATTTTCTATAAAAGCGTGTTTTTTTAGTTTTTTTAAACTATTATTTATTTTTCATTTTTTAGTTGAAGTTCGCGCACTAGCTCTATCTCTTTTACTCTCATGCAAAGGATGCGGAAAGAAATTGATGAATCATGGCGAATCTAATCAGGATAATCGGATATTTTATTCGAATTATTGCATTGTCATCGGTCTTTGACAGGTGTGCAAAATTTGATTAAATCTGATCGTTCAAAGTAGGAGAAAATCGAGCCCAAAAGGGTCGGTTACATACATACATACAGGTGAAACTAATAAAAAGCGTATAAAAAGAGTCTTTTCAAATAAAAATGCATTTATTATAAAAAAGATCAAGGAAGCATAATTAACGTAAAACATTTACAGAGAAAATTATTTTATAGAAAATGTATTCTTGAAATAGGTTCACTTGCATTCTAAAAAAATTCGCTACTCAGGAGTCACGAACAATGGGCCACAAAAGTTGATGTTCATTTTAATTTTTATAAATGCCTTATTGATTCGGTTTTCGAAAAAATGCTTCGGATAAATGTTGTTAGAAATATAGTAACAACTTTTTTTCGAAAATTTATTTCGAAATCGGAATGTATAAGGCACAAATCAACTATAAAATTTAAAAACATGACATCAACTTTTCTGGCCAAGTGTACATTGGTCGAATTTTCCCAGAGGAAGGAATTATAATACATATAAAATTAAGTTTCCTTGGAGACAGTTTTAAATTAAGTTTATTAGTGAATGCATTTTTGAAGAAAATGTAGATTCGAAAATTTAGTATGGGAACTTCTTTTGGCATTTGTAAGGTTCAGTACACCATAGGGAGATCAAACATCAAAATCAACCAAAGGGAAACAGATCGGAATGAAATTTGCTATGCGGCTTTCTTTTGAAATTTGAAAGGGGAAATCCGTCACAGGACAAAACGGTCCAAGGGGAAGGGGTTTTAGAGGGAGGGGGAAAGGGAAAAATTTCTAATATTTCTCTTAACATTTGTAAAATGAAAAATTTCAACATGAGAAAAGGTGTAGAAAATAAAATTTATCTACAACTTTACTCATGTTAAATTTTTCAATTTTTCCAATATTAAGAGAGATATTCCAAACATTGCGTTTCATAAGGAAAATTTTTGAGGATATCTTGTACTATCAGCTGTAAAAGTGGTGTTCTTTTTTCAAAGTATGGCAAACTGTGTCAAAACAATTTGGATTTCAAAAAAATGTTCCGAATACAACGTGTTCCTTATAAAAATACTAACAATTTTTGTTCTTAAAACACATATCGACTGCAAAATTTTGAAAAAAACAGCCGCATTTTTTGTCGATAGTACTATAAGCCATAAAATAAACAACTTTAATCCGGATCGGATTTTTCGAAAACCGAATGAGAAAGGTATACAAATTAATTATAATAAAAGTTTGAAAAATGTGCGATATTTTTATGGTCATATGTACAATGGACCACAAAAGTTTATGTCAGTTTTTTAAATTTGATAATTCATTTGTGCCGTATTGATTCGAAAAAATTCTTCGAATAAAAGTTGTTCATTAGAAATATAGTAGTAACAACTTTAATTCGAAAATTTTTCCGAAAAGCGAATGAATACGGCCTAACTAACATCAACTTTTGTGTGTGCCAAATGTACCAGACCTCTAATAACCCTTTGAAATTGCGAAAGTGATTTTTGGTCGGATAGAATAATAAAATGGTCAAATGAATGCTGAATTGAAATTACAAGTAACTACAATATTCACGTGATAGGAACGTGAGAAAAATAAAGTAGACGTGTAATAAAACATGGCATTTATAAAAATGGTAGATAAAAAAATGGTTAATGACTTTTGCACATACAAACGTGAAAAGTGAAATTAAAATTTATTATGAATAGATCAAAGTAGAGTAGCACGCTTGTTTTAAAACATATTATTACACTTGAAATGAAAAACAAGATTTTCATAAGTTGTAACTATATATATATATATATATATATATATATATATATATATATATATGTATAATTAAAAAGAATGTCTGTGTCTGTATTTACATATGTTTTGTGAAATGAAAAGTTATGATGAAAAATTATAAAAAAATATATTATATACTTTTGAAGTAAATAACTGAAGCTTTATGTGTTTTTTTCTGTCGCGTACTTATTAATTATTTACAATTAAGCACCAAGTTGTTTTCATCTACGTTTTGTATAATATTTATTTAAGTTTATTGAAAATAGCAACTAATTGAGATAATTGTTACATAACCTGTATATACTAACATCATTATCAGTGCAAGAACTAATTTTATTAGGGACTGTCGCCTAACAAGGCTCGACTCCTAATAAAGCCCATCCATGAAAAATCATTATTGTAATTGTTGAATTAATTCGAAATATCCAACACATAAGTAGAAATATCAATAGACAAAAATGAAACAACACTTTTAGTCGAATGCATACCCTTTTTTGCAATTTTTGGAGACTAATGTGGTGTTTTTGTTTTTACTCTTGGATCTTAATATCTAAGTTTTCATTGGAAGCAAGGTAGTCTTATTGATTTCCTTTTTAATTTGTTTTTTTAACAACATTTTATCCATCATTTACCTTTATTTAACATCAGGTACTGTCCGTAATAAGTCCCACTTAATTGTATCCTAAGACCAGGACTTATTCAAAGTATTAAGTTTAACCTTTTTTTAACCCGACTTCAAAAAGGAGGATGGTTCTCAATTCATCTGTATTTTTTTTATTTTTTCCTCAGAACTCCGTCATTTATGAACCGATTTTGAATTTTTTTTTTTAAAGGGTTTGGCTTTCCATTGGTCCCATTGTCTCCAAATCGCATTCTGATTAGGGGATCCCCGGGAAATCGAGCAAAATCCTCATTTTATATGTGATAACCGATTTCTGCGAAATTTTTTTTTTTTTGAAAGGGTACTCAATCATAATGGGAAAATAAGAAATTTTTTTTAAAAACCGACTTCAAAAAAATTTTTTTGCAAAAAAAACCGACCCCAAAAAAAAAAATTTTTACAAAAAAAAAACAAAATGCATGTAAAAAAAACTGAAAATCTGTTATAAAAAAATGCACTAAAAATTAAAAAAAAAAAAACGGGTAAAAAAAAAATGTGTTATAAAAAATGCACTAAAAATTGTAGGTCGTTTAGTTGGTCTACCCATATTTAGACAAATAAAATCAGTTATAGAATCAGTTTTGACAAAATGGAAACCCGATTTCAAAAATCAAATATTCTATAACAAAAAATGCACTAAAAAGTAAAAAAATAATTGCATATTCTTGTGCCAATTTTAGTTCACCTAAGCAAAAATTTTTAAATAATAATGTACAATTATTGTTATTTTTAGAGGCGGTGTCAGCATAGAAAAATCCACATAACTTTTCAGCGCCTCCAAAAATAACAATAATTGTACATATATATATAAAAATTTTTGCTTAGGTGAACTAAAATTGGCACAAGAATATGCAATTATTTTTTTACTTTTTTGTGCATTTTTTGTTATAGAATATTTTATTTTTGAAGTCGGGTTTCCATTTTGTCAAAATATGGTTTATTGTTAATTAATTTCAATAAACTTTCGCTTTTATAGCATGTTTTTATAAACTAAAGTAAGTTTTTTATATTCCATGCAAACAAAAACAGTTTCTTAGTTCATTTAGCCAATTTAATTCCTTCTGTCAGCAAAGTTCGAGGTTTTCTCCTAAGACTGCAAATAAGGCCCAGTGTGGTTTGTGATTAAAAATAAAATACTGATTACTATATTTATAAAAAAAATATTTAGTAGAAATAAGTTGACAGTAACATAGAAATGAGGATATTTTAAAATATAATGATAATTTGTTGTTTTAATGCAGTTTGCATTTTTAATAGATCTAAGGTGCAGCCTTTTTCGGCTGAATTGTTGAGCGAAGTACATTAATATTATAAAACCTATTTTGACAAAATGGAAACCCGACTTCAAAAATAAAATATTCTAAAACAAAAAATGCACTAAAAAGTAAAAAAATAATTTCATATTCTTGTGCCAATTTTAGTTCACCTAAGCAAAAATTTTAAATATATATATCTACAATTATTGTTATTTTTGGAGGCGGTGTCCAAAAGTTATGTGAATTTCTTTATGCTGACACCGCCTCCAAAAATAACAATAATTGTACATATATATTTAAAAATTTTGGCTTAGGTGAACTAAAATTGGCACAAGAATATGAAATTATTTTTTTACTTTTTAGTGCATTTTTTGTTATAGAATATTTGATTTTTGAAGTCGGGTTTCCATTTTGTCAAAATAGGTTTTATTTCTCGCTTTTTAGTGACTTTGAAGTTCTATAACTGATTTTATTTGTCTACATATGGATAGACCTACTAAACGACCAACTAATTTTTAGTGCATTTTTTTTTTTGTCCGTTTTTTTTTTTTAATTTTTAGTGCATTTTTTTATAACAGATTTTCAGTTTTTTTTACAAGCTTTTTGTTTTTTTTTTGTAAAAATTTTTTTTTTTGGGGTCGGTTTTTTATTTGTAAAGAATTTTTTTGAAGTCGGTTTTTAAAAAATTTTTCTTATTTTCCCATTATGAATGAGTATACCATTCCAAAAAAAAAAATCGCAGAAATCAGTTATTACATATAAAATGAGGATTTTCCTCGATTTCCCGGGGAATCGAGGAAATCGATCCCCTCATCAGAATGCGATTTGGAGACAATGGGACCAATGGAAAACCAAACCCTTTAAAAAAAAAATTCAAAATCGGTTCATAAATGACGGAGTTCGGAGGAAAAAATAAAAAAAATACAGACGAATTGAGAACCATCCTCCTTTTTGAAGTCGGGTTAAAAAGAGAAAATATTTATTTTAATTATATTGATAAATTTTATTTAACAAAGTTTTTAAATGGGCCTTATTGAGAGACCCGGTTCGTAATAAGACCCACAATCGAGGTTTTTAAAATTAACATTTTTTATGTAAACATAACCTTAAACTTGGCCTGTCGCACTACCGTGCTCTAGATAAATTGTGATGACAAATTTCTATTTCATACTTGCAAAAAGTGAGCCTATTTAGGCACCAGTACCTTACAATACCTTTGTGTATACTTTTATATATCCTCTTAAGTATATATTTTATATATACTCTTTTATATATCAATCTCTAAATCTCGATATGGACCCGACTCGATCCGATTATTTTAGCCTCTTGTGTGTCAAATAAAGTCCGATGTGGTTGCCAAGAAATTTGTACCATTTTGTAGCTTCTAACCTTAGACATCGGACAAATTTCCAGTGCATTAGAATGTGTAAAAGCAAGTTTGACGCTAAAAAATTACTAAAATTAACGAAACTGTTCAGTTTTTTTTTTCATTGAAGCTGTGAACCCGAATTGAATGAAAATATGCAGATATAATATCTTTATGATACTAATTGTTCCCGGGCCCGATCCGATTATTTTATGAGAATATATAAAGGTAGTAACACCTATAATTGCTGAAATACAAGGAACCGGTTACGATTATATATAGAAAAATTTAATAATCGGATTGATTGATTGTTTTAAAAAAGAACTTTCAAAAATGGTCATACTTAAGGTTGGTCATACTTAAGGACACATGTATAGGTAAAATCGGCAATGTATAGATAAAAATCTGAATTTTTGATTTATTATTAATTTCTATCTCATACGTATAAAATAATTTTTTGAAAAAAATCTGAAGAAGGGTTTTCATGGAATCATTAAAAATTGGAATTTTAACATGTTGTGAATAGCAAATGTTGAATGAACGCATACATTTTCGATAATGTTGCTCCACCTTCTATAGATTAAAAAGTAAAAAACTTCTACTTTTATAAATTAAATCTCGTACATTACGTTAAAATTTAAAAAATAATAATTTGACTCAGAGTTTTGTAAATATCTTAAATAAAAGGATAAAAAATTCGGGAAAATTTTCGTCCGCCATACTTGAATAGAGTCAAAAGACGATGGTTTATTATTTTTAGTAATTAAATAATTACATAAATCCGATTACTAGTGATGTTAGATGCTATCTAAATTTAAATAATTAATTTACAGATTAAAATTTTTAATTTCTGTTAAAAAAAGTGTTTGTGTTTATTATGATTTTCTGGGTACTGTCCGTTTAACAAATTTTTATATTATTTTATCCATAAACTGTTCCAGTTGTGGAATGTCGAGTATGACACACTTGTTGAAAATATTTTTAACAAATTGTACAGTTAAAAATTAGTATTTACAGCAAGTTATAATTATTAGAAAATATTGTTATTGTTATCGAAATGAATCATTTTCAAGATAAGAGATTCAATTCGAGATTAGAAATAATCATCTGAACATAGGTGAATTATAACAAAAATATTTATATTTAAACCTACTCTTAATATTATAGAAAATAAAAACGTACTTTATTAATAATTATTATTATTATAAAAATTATTATTATATTATTATTAATATAAAGCCAGTTTTCATTTTCTACAAAAAATAAATATAAAATAAAGTTTTGTAATTTTGGCGAAAAAACAAATTTTATCTCTCCTTCAAAATTTGAGGATTTATATATTAAAATACTTTATTTATATACAGCTTAAGATTGGGATCTGACGGTATTTTTGGCAATTGTAGAGCAACTTTTCGGGGCTTCAGGTAGGCCAAGAATCTTCTCGGGAATTATAACAGCAAAAGATTCAAAACCTGCATTGGTCTGAGCAAAAATAGACTTCTGACAAGGTTTCTTATGGGGCATTGCAGACTCAGGGGACACCTAGCTTCCTTCATGGGGGAATTTGGTGTACTTCGTCCAGCCCTATTTCCTTCAGGAAGTACAGGATCTGTATTGGGTTTAGGGATTGTGCTCCCCAGGCATTGTGTATGAGGACGTCACAGTCACAGTTCCGGAGTTTCCTCCATTTGTCCAGAAAATCTATAGTTGCCCTCATTTCCCAAGCCTAGCTTCTTTAATGAGAGCAACTATAGATTTTCTGGACAAATGGAGGAAACTCCAGGACTGTGACGTCCTCATACACAATGTCCGGGAGTCATATGAAATGTCTGGGAGTCTATCAGGTTCGTGCAGGGGAGCACAATTTCTAATGTCTAGGAGTCATATAAAATGTCTGGGAGTCTATCAGGTTCGTGCAGGGGAGCACAATCCCTAAACCCAATCCAGATTCTGTACTTCCTCAAGGAAATAGGGCTGGACGAAGTACACCAAATTCCCCCATTATCATTTATTCATTCAATTTTGGCGATTCAAGGAATGTGTGCAAAGTTAGTCACGCTCTTTAAATAATCGAATCGAGTCAGGGGAAAATTGAATTATAAGAGGGTTATTTCTAAGCCTCTGTCCAAATTCTGCGAAAATGAAGAAAATTTTGGAAATTTAATTTAGTAATCGGGCTTACTCCAACACTATTGAATCAAATGGATTGAAAACAGGTAGGAAAGTGAAGGTTATGCGCAAATGGTAAACATATTTTGTGATTTTCAAAGCGTTTTAATTAAACGCTCGTGTCTTTCCAGGTTAAGTCATGCGGCGCGTAGATATTATTCTGAGATTTTTCAAAACTTGACAAAATAATTTTAAACATTTGATAAAGAACACTCAAGATTTGATTCATTTTACTGGTGAAGTTTTAAGCCACTTACGATTCTGTTTTTATGCATGTACTCGTATACTGTGCACAGTATTTTGTTTAATATTTGTTTATTTGTGTATACTTTCGCGTCAACATAACGATGTTTGTCCAAATTCCTTTCGGTTACGTATGACAAAACTGTAGAAGACTTTAGCGTATACTCCGACAAATTTCATTGTCATTGATTTTTTTTTTTTTAATTAAATTAAATTAAATACTGATATGAAAAAATTAACTCGTCAACCAGGAATCGAACCTCGGGCCTCTGGATAACTAGTCCAGTATGCTTCCGCTACACCAAAGACGATTGTGACGTAGTAGCCAACTTTTTCATATTATTCTAATTTTTTATTTATTTAGACAGTATTACTTCTGTTGAAGTGATCTATTTATTTAATATTTGTTTATTTGTGTATACTTTCGCGTCAACATAAGGATATTTGTCCAAATTCCTTTCGGTTACGTATGACAAAACTGTAGAAGACTTTAGCGTATACTCCGACAAATTTCATTGTCATTGAATTTTTTTTTTAAATTAAGTTAAATAAAGTATTTTGTATTCAATAAATAAATATAGACATACGATTAGATATAATTTATTAATAACTTTTATTATAAGGTTAAAAATACGAAACATAGTTATTATTAATTTTATTACTAATATTTATCAATTATTTCATTACTATTAATAATTATGTGCTAAACGAGGTGTTAGGTGTTATGTGCTAAACGATGTTAATATCAATATACAGGTTATCACCAATCAAAGACCAATCATACATAATATGTGCGCCACTGATCTGTAAAATTGAATTTATATGAATTAACAAATGAACGCATAGCTTTTGTGTCAAGTACAAATTTAAGGACCTTGGATCGCCAACTAAGTTTAAAAACTAGTGAAATACTGTTTATTATTTATAATATTACAATAAACATTTCAGTGAAAATTGATGATATCTCAGTGAAACTTTACATAGTGGATACTTAAGGCCCCAGAAGGAAGATAATGTTTTCCGAGTGTATGTATTAGAGATGCCACCAATAGTGATTTGGCCGAATACCAAATATTCGGCCACGCTCTCGGCCGAAGTGCCTAATATTACGTAGGGAACAACCTGTCTTAAAATCGCCTATTTGGTTATATTATGAGATTTGTAATGAAGATAATAGGCTGGCTGTGTGTTTGCAACAAGATCAGCAAACCTAAAACAGTATCCAAGCCTGACGAGATTCGCTAAGATTTATCTATCGTCTCCTAGCAGTAGTATGTATAGTGAGAGGATATTTTCAGAAGTAACTATTATCTATCCAGGATAAGCGCAATCGGTTGCTACCAACAAATGTTGAATCATAAAACTTACCACTGATAAATTTTAGGTATGAAAGTAATAATTTATTTTGAAGTAGATACATTTTTGAATAACATGTGCGGTTTTATTTCATGGATAGAGATTCGGTGTTTGGTATCCGAAAACTAGCCGAATACCGAATAGTAGCCGCATATTTGTGGCATTTCTAGTATGTACACTCCCGTTTAATAAAATTGAACCAACCTGAAATGCTAATTTTCTTACATTCAATAAAACTCCTCACTTTTGTAACTCTCTGTATATTATTTATTTATAAACAAAGTAGTATATTTTTTAAATGTGAAAAAAGAAATACAAGTTTTATATTTTTTATTTATGTAACAAGCTAGTGAAAGAGTAAGAATATGTAATGTAAATACATGTTAAGTGTTATCTCCCTTTTACGTATAAAAATTAAATAAAATGTTGTATCTGTTAAAAACATTTACTACAAGAACAATCAAAATTGTGAGAAGACTGATTCGGTTCAGGCCGGTTCAATTTTATTGAACGGGAATGTATGCATGTATGTTTTTTCTTTGGCACTCTCTGTAGCCTAAACGGCTTGATGGATTTTAAGATATGAGTTGTGGTTAGATTCGTCGTAATTGTTTTTAACATAAAACTTTCGATAAGAATTTGTAAGAACCACTCGGATGTACACACGTCCGATAAAAATATTTCAACATATCTGAGTAACAATTTTTGTAATTTGTTCATTCAAAGTTGTTGATGAGTGATAAACGATGTTTAACTGTAACATTTAATATTGTTTTATGATTATATTTAATAATGTTTAATAATGATTGAAGAGAGTTCAATGGTCAATTACAGAAACCAGTTTTATTATTAAAACTACGTATAGATTTTATACAGTTTATATTTCAGTTTATTTTATATATATAATAAATATTAAGTAAACTTTTGTAATCGTGGCAGAAAAATGTTTTGATTCACCTTCCCTCTTAAAATTTGTGGTTTTTCATTTCAAAAGATGTAGAATCCGAAAAACTAATAATAAGGTACAGCCAGCACCCCAATAATCGTCCGAAATAATCTAAACTATTGAATTAAACGAGTTGATACCAGTCCAAGTGGCCGAGCGGTCTAAGAACGAAGTAACCGGCTATGCTTGAATATCGGCATAGTTCTTATCATAGTCGGCTGCAGCCGCATATCCTACCAATTCCTAGTCTACTCACAAATTCCTTCTACTCCACTCATATCCTCTCATTCTACCTCCATGTATTCTAAGGAAATTCGCTAAGTTGACGCAGCTCCTGCGTAACGAATTTTTTTAAAATTTACTACAGTTAGTGCATAAAATTGTTGTTTTTAACATAATTAATTTAATTTAAAATGATTTGTCAAAAAAATTATATTTAAAAAAAAGTTGTTTTAAAGTATATTAAAACTAATTGCATTATGTGAAGACATTTGATTGATAATATTCAGTACATTCTTTACAAACAGTTTTTTAAATGATAAGAGCTGAATATAATAATAAATAGTTTTAATTATGCATAAACAAATTTATAATTTATATTACAATAATACTAATATGTCTGATCTGGTCCTTATCTTAAAAATTTATTTTTATTGAATGTTTCATTGTCTGACATATGACATATGTATTCTGAACAATTGCAGTTTCGATTTCATATATCAGTAGGTTGAAGAAAAATAAGATATACAAATAAAAAAATGCACTAAAAAATTCGTCACAAATCAAGTTTCCATGTTGGAAATTGTAATACTAATCATTACAGGGATACGAACATTAAAATTATGTTACATACTATATTACACCCAATCAATGGTTGATTTATATATACAGTCTGTTTTCAAAAGCATTTCTAATAATAAATAAATAAAATATTTACTATAAAACTATACGCACATACATACACATACTTACAAACATCTGACTGCTGGTGGTATGATGTAAATTGATATTTGTTTGATGCTATTTAAGAGTGCGGATTTAGTGATGCCCACTTAATTTATAATATTATTATTCATTAGGTATGCACACACACGCTACAGACTATATTAAATAATATTTAACATTAATTCTCTATTAGTAAAGCTGCCAAAACAGACGGTATATTTATATATATATATATATATATATATATATATATATATATATATATATATATATATATATATATATATATATATATTAACAATCTAATTGAGCACCATCCTCCCTTGAATAAAAAATGGCAATAAATAAAATAACCGAAGATGTGGTTTTCAGTTTCCACATTTTTGAATCGAACCTAATTTCATTTCTAATATACTTACGTTGAAAACCATACCGGTTCGGAAGGACCACTTGCTCTGCGGTTTTTTACAATCTTTTGATCTTCGCAAAATTCTGTAAAAACAAAAAACAATTTTAAGTTTAACCATTCGTATAAAAATTATTTTGTAGATTAGTTTTCAATCAATAAATTTTCGATAGTGTCAAAGCACATTAAGCCAGTCGTTTTGGAAAAAAATAATAATAATAATTCAAACAAGAACATCTATAATTACTGTATATTATTATACTACATATGAATATAAAATATGCATCACATATATAAGTCAAGTTTTTATATACATGTGCGCGTGTAGAATTAAAATAAACTGTTTACGCATCGATAGTGAACTCAGTATATACAAAGATATTTAAAAAAATTAATTCGTATACACTTCTTATTTTAAATAATTTGAAATTAAAAAAATAATAAAAACGGATTTATACTTCATAAGATCTTTTTAAAAAAACTTTTTGAGATAGTCCGGCCACGGAAACAAATTGTAGCTGAATGATAATAGAGTTAATTCATGGTACTCAACATTTGTATTAACAATGCTGCAAAAAAAGACTCTTAAGATTAAAGATTCTTACCGATTTAAAATTTAAATAATTATGTTTTTAAAACTCAACATTTAACACGTAACCTTACGGGAACAGATATTTTATTGTAGGTAATAATGAAATTTAACGGTGAACTTAACAATATTCCTCAACAAATTGGAAGAATAACGTTTGAAATTTACACTTTTATAAGATTCTTTGTGCTTTTACGGGTGCTTTGCGCTTGCTCACTTAATATAATCTGTTTTAAAAACTATTTTATTCAATTTAAATTATTCTTTTAGGAATTTTAAAATATATATAAAGATTATTTAATAATGTTTTATTCAATTGCTGATTTGATTATACTCAAAGGTTGGCCGGACTATCTTAATTGCGTCTACAACATAAGGAACTTAACGGTAGAGGTATCCGGTAATCAATTCGAAATGAGTAAATATTGACTTTAATTATGACTTGTTAATAGACATTTCAATTCGATTTTAAATAAATCCTTTGGATTGAATTTTCCGGTCGTTAAAACATTGACACTATATGAAAGTACATATAAAATAGATACATAATTAGTAAAATAAACACGATTTATATATTAATAACTTTTATTATTTGCACCTGTAAATACTGCAAAATATCAATTGCATTCATTAATAATTTAATATACAGAGTGATTCGGAAAGAACGCAACAAATGCTCTAAAACCTGAAATATTGTTATCCGATTTTTAACGTCTTTTAACGTCTGTCCGTAAACACGATAACTCAAAAACGAAAAGAGATAACGAGCTGTAATATCTAGAGCTAAAAAGTGAGGTAAACTTCGTGAATGGGAAAAATTGGAAAATACATCCCCACACCAGGAGGAAATACAACAACATTTGAGAAGCTTTGAAATAACATTTGAGTCCTCCCGTACACTTCGTTTTGTGTAGAATACACTCCTTGCGATTGATGTATTAAAATGTCATTCGTAATTTGTAAAATCGCCACGATAACAAAAAACGAAAAGAGATACAAACTGTAATTTTGTATGTCTAGAGCTAAAAAGTGAGGTAAACTTCGTGAATGGGAAAAATCGGACAATGCATCCCCACACCAGGAGAAAATACAACAACAATTGAGAAGCTTTGAAATAACACTTGAGTTTCGTACACTTCGTTTTGTGTAGTATACACTCTTTGAGATTAAACCATTGAACAATCATTCGTAATTTGTAAAATCTCACAAAAACTTAAAAATCGAATAACAACATTTGCATTTTTTAAGGTTAGTTTTGTGTTTATAAAATACTGCTACACCCCATATTTAATTACAAATGATCAGTACAAAACCTTATTAAATGAACTTTATAGAATAGTAATTATTTAATTAATAATATTATTACTTGGAATATATTAATTTAGACAATATGTGTTAATTAGTGAATAATAATAACTGTTGTTATTTTAAACACGTCAACGTATTACACAAATGATGTTTGAAAGCCGCTATTATATCGTGTCGCAAAAAGATTAAAATATTTTCCCAAAGTATCATCCATAAAATAAGTTATGTAAAATTAAATCATTTTTATCCTCTCCTTTTGCAGTAGTCAAGCTGCTTAACATTATACTGAATCCCCTGGCAATTGATACGTCGAAGCACCTTGGTGCAAGTACAATTCCTAATTAGTATATAACCAATCTAGGTAATAAAACATAAAAAAATATTAGGAAAACATAAAATTTTAGACAATGTGTTGCAAATTTCGCTACAGGCGAGCAATTTGTACAGGAACATTAAACTCCTCCCACAAAATATCAAATAATTTTGATTTTTACAGCAATCAGTTCAAGGACATGTAATTTGTTCTGCAACAGCTATATAGACTAGCAACCTACTACCGAACATTCATTTGTCGTTAAAATGTTCCTGCACAGGTTGCACGTCTATAGCCTCTATTACATAGACAAACATTTATGTGTTTTCACATCATGTCTGAGTCCCAGACTCAAACCTTTTTTCATACACCCAATAGTTTTGACATAAATACGGGGCCAATAAAAAAATATTTTTGTGAAATAGGTTAAAACGATTTTAATTAAAGTTTCCTTTTCATAGAAAACTATAAAAATAGTCCGTTTTTATCATCTATTCAATAAATTAGTAACAAAATAAAAATCCCACTTGATACGAAAACGAATTTAAACTTCCTGGACACAATAATAATAATTTACCATAAATACTTTATAATAACTGTAACTAAATTGTTATTTTAAAATTTATATTGTCCAATTAATGAATAATGGGTATTCTTTTAAATTAAATCTGGTTCAATTTACTCGAATGTGACTTTACCCATCAAAAAATACAATTTAGGATAAACATTTATGCAAATCAGTTTCGAATGTGCACTCTATCCATATTCTAAGATAACCCCAAATAAATGGTAAGATCATGTGACTACACACTTTGGAAGTTTTTTCTGTACGATTATTTTAAGGCAAAGTGTACATTAATAAACCTAAAAAATTGAGGAACCCATGGAACAAGTTTTACACAGAATTAGGGTCATTTCTTAGCAATTATGACAATCATGTTGTGGATAATTTTGCCAAAAAAGAAACACAGGTAGCCAAGACAACGTACAATTGTTATATACTCACTACTTTCTAATAAATCAAAAACATTATCAATTATTAAAAAATTCGTTACGCAAGAGCTGCTTCAACTTAGCGAATTTCCTTAGAATACATAAATCACTCTCTAGCGGTCATAATCTTAGTGTGATCAAAATGAAATATTATATCTAATATGATTTTAGTATTTTCAAGGCCAATTTTATTACTAAATGGCATAGGTCAAGGGAAAGGGAGGAAAGAGAAAGAATAAAACATAAAATTTAAATATCTCGCTTAATATTAGAACAATAGAAAAATGTACAAGGAGTAAAGTTGTAGAAAATCAAGTTTGCTACAATTCATTTCCTAATCATTTTTTTCCAAACTCTAATTTGTACAGAGATATTTACAATTTTAACTTTCAATCTTTAATTGTAAATATTTCTGTAAATATTAGTGTACCAGAAAAATAATAAGAAACAAAATTATAATAAAACTACAATGTAAAACTACATGTACCTACAACTTTACTCCTTATAAATTTTTCGATTTTTCAAATATTAAGGAAGATATGCCAAGTTTTGTGTTTTTGAATAAAAAAAAGTTATAAATCGTAATATAAGATTATTGATATACTTTACAACTTCAAATCATAATCCTAAAAAAATCAAATCCGAAATAAATTTTATTAAAGATAGTAATTAAATGCGGTTTTTTTATATTATGGTCGATGATGTAACTCTTCCAACCGAGTATTACAATCTTTCACTTTATTGGTTTTAGGCCAAGTTGGTCGGGTTTGCGTGTTTTTGCACAAAAAGGAATTCTATATATTTTAGATATCGTAGCTAAAACTATTGAAATCTTTAGAATTGCACAAATTAAAATAAGTTATTTTAGCCGAAAAATTTGTATAATAAATGAGATTTAAGGATTTTTTAGAACATTAATGGCCTTTTTTTCGTAATGAAATTTTTAAGGACATATGTTAACATCCACCATCATTTACAATAATATAAAAAGTTTATTTTTATAAACAAAATCGCTGTTATAATTTAGTGAATATATTTTTTTTCAAACAAAAAACATTTATTTTAGTTAGATGTTGTCAGTGACATTACGACCTTATTAAGTCATATTTACAAATAAACTGATTACGTTATTTTTTTCTACAATGATGTCACTCACAACGTTTCACTACGAGATGCAATGTAACTCACTACGCGATAATATATGAATGGGTTCTTAACTAGAAGGGAACCTACACACTTTAATAATAATAATAATAATATACAAAATTCATGTTTAGGATACCGTAGATTTTGTTTCGAAAAAACATAATTCGAATGATGGCAAGTCTTTTTGTATTTAAATCTGTATTTCAAAAAGTCTATAATTAAGAAACAAAGCTTCTGTATTAATATTAATGTAATTCGAAATTCGAGTTCATGTACACTTCCGTTCAATAAAATTGAACAGATCTTAACCGAATCATTCTCTCACAATATTGATTATTCTGGTAGTAAATGATTTGTTTACATAAATTGTTTACATAAATAAAAAATATAAAACTTCGATTTCTTTTTTCACATTTAAAAAATATACCACTTATTTTTGTTTATAAATAAATAATATACAGAGAGTTACAAAAGTTAAGAGTTTTATGAAATGTAAGCAAATTAACATTTCAGGTCTGTTCATTTTTTTTGAACGGGAGTGTATATCGAAAATAAAGTTGGTCACACTGAACAGAAAGGTCTTGGATTCTGATGTACAGGGTTGCTAAACATTCAAATTCCTACATAATTCCGACATTATGCCAAAATTCATTTCAGAGATACTCTCGTATATTTCATACATTCTTTCAGAGTAAATTACGTGATGAACTTTGATTATTCAAATATCTCGCGCGTCACTATCGGTAAAATAATATATATTTTTTTATTCTTGATAAATTTTTTCCAAAGACTATGATTGTCTAAAAATACAATCTTAGCCAATATAGACTTAATTACTCAGTTTTAATGTTCTGTTTTCGTCAGCTATCCGATTTTGTCAAAAAAAGGGCTCCCCTTTGAAAAACACAAGTTGATCTTCAAATAACCTTGAAGGTCCTGATGTTAGGTTGAAAGTTCATTCAGATCATTTTTACCAAAAACGATATCAAAATTTCCTTTAAGAAATATTCAGGTGGCTTGCTTAAAAGGGGCATTCTGCACAGATCTCAAAATATAAATCAATATGATTTATATATATATATAATTCAAAATTTGGATGTTGCTCACTTGTGATTGCATTTTTTATGTGTAAATAAAACAAAGATAAGTAGTATATTTTTTAAGTGTGTAAAAAGAAATGGAATTATAAAACTATATTTATATATTTTTTAAGAATTTAAATTTTATATTCGTGTCAGTGTTAAACAGAGTAAGCGTTTAAAAAATATATGTTTTAGTAAATACATGTAAAAAGAAATACATGTTAAGTGTTATATCTTCCTCTTAAATATAAAAATTAAATAATATGTTGTATCAGTAAAAAACATTTACTACAAGAATAATCAAAATTGTGAGAGACTGATTCGCTTCAGGTCGGTTCAATTTTATTGAACGTACAATCATTGAGTGTACATTCAGATCATGACTGCTTTGGTTTGATAACTACATACACCTATCAAAATAGAACATGTCACAAGCTAGAAGAGTTAATTTTTGGTGTTAAATGATAATGATTACTAAGTTTCTTAATATTTTGAAACTATTTATTTATATCAGTGAAACTTTTTATGGCTGAGAATAATCTGTTAAACTATTTGTCATTTTTGTATTTATTGTATTTATTTCACTTTATAATTATATTATTTAGAAGGGATTTTAAAGTCTGTCTATCTGTTATTTAAGCATATACACACAATTTAACCAAATTTATTTGTTTTGGCAACTCGTAATTCGGTAATAATACCCTAACATCACAAATACGTCGCCAAGTTGGTTCAACAAAATCTGTTTATTTACGTTAATGTTTTTGGTATTTAGCTTAAGTGCTATTAATTTTGCGTGTAGGTAATATCGGCCAACTTGGACCCAACCTACCTGGCGTACTTGGGTCCATCTACAGTTTTTAACCGACCTCTAAAGGACAAGGTATTTGTATGCAGACTAGGAATTGGTAGATTGTGAAACTGCAGCCGACTTTTGATAGAAACCATGCCGATATTCATCTGGAGTTTGTAAAAGGAAACTGCAGAAAAACCTTTACCAGCATAGGCGGTTACTTTCGTTCTAGTCCATACACCGACAGACAGTATAACCGCCGCATTAACCTTCTTTTGTTAAATTAATTTAATTAACAAACTGCCACCAATGAGAATTGAACCAGCAACCTATCAGTCGGAGCACCTATAATAGCTCGACCGCTCGGACTGGTTATTACTTCAAGTAACTACCGAACCATTCCAAAAACATAGTAATTATTTTCATAATGACTTTGAATACTAAAACAGTATTTTTATAAGTAGTCAAAACGACTACATACACTTAAGAAACCGACTTAGGAGTAACTAAGTGGTCTGTCTCTCCACCACACTAATATACTAAATAAAACCTTGAAAAAAATATATAATATTTAATAATATATACGTTGATATTTATTACTAAAAACTACACACATATGATTATTATGTATTAAGAAATAAACTGTAAAACCACACCAATATGATTCATTACCATCCAAGCAAAAAACTTAGACACTTTTAAAATTACCATGATAATGATGATTTTTAAATATAGAAATATCTTATTAACCCGACTTCAAAAAGGAGCATGGTTCTCAATTCGTCTGTATTTTATTTATTTATTTTTTTTAATGATTGGCACCTCAGAACTCCGTCATTTATGAACCGATTTTGAATTTTTTGTTTTTGTTTTAAAGGGTTTGATTTCAGATTGGTCCCATTGTCACCAAATCGCATTCTGGTCAGGGGATCCCTTGGAAATCGAGGAAAATCCTCATTTTATATATGATAACCGATTTTTGCGAATTTTTTTTTTTTTTTTTGAAAGGGTATACTCATTCATAATGGGAAAATAAGAAAATTTTTTTAAAAACCGACTTCAAAAAAATTTTTTACAAAAAAAAACCGACCCAAAAAAAAAAACAAAATGCATGTAAAAAAAAACTTAAAATCTGTAATTTTTAGTGCATTTTTTTTAGAATATTTGATTTTTGCAGTCGGGTTTCCATTTTGTCAAAATTTTTTTTATTTAATTAAATAGTGTTTGGCTTTGGATAATCATTTTTAAATAATATTTAGTTTCTTCTTTTGTTTTTTTTTAGTTAATTAGTTATGCGGTAATATTCATTACATATTATTTAATTTGTTGCCGTTAATTTACACGAACAATTTTATTTAGTGTTAATTTTATAGGAGATTCTTTTTTTATGTGAACATATCTATAGCGAGGCTATGCAAGTATGATTTCATATGGTCTCTGGTCCTAATTGAACAAAATTTGTGTGTATTTATATGCAAAAATTGTACTACGACTTTCGCGTATTCGATTTACACGGTTATCACTCGATCCCATCTATTGCTTAAGTTCGTGGTACCACTTTATTATATTGTGCAATGCAAGACTTGTGTTGACAGGAATCATTAATTATTTTTGATATCGCAAAATTATCATCTTTAAATATTAAAATATCCCTTTAAAAGCTGAAGCTTTGCTGATCGAATTAATGATTAAAGAGTTATAAGACAAAAACCGTAAAAGTGTATCTTTTTTTCCAAAATGGAAGTGAGATTTCATCTTGGAAATCTTAATGCCATAAAAACAAACAGTTTTTTTTCTCAAAAACCAATAATTTAGATGCGGTTGTTGCGAGGTCCGTGCTGGCTCAGTTAGTATAATAATAAAATTGACTGATTCCATGCAATACATACATTATAATGTTTTATGATCATCAATTATTTAAAATATCTCGGTATTTATAATGCATCATTTGAATTTGAAAATACATCGTTTGAAATAATAATTGCATTTTATAGGGTTTTAAAATAGATTTTGTGTGAAATGACATGAGGATATAACTGAATATGTAAGCGGTTAACCGCAACATTGAATGTGTTTATTGGACTTTTAATCATATGCAAATTACAGAATTGTTTAAAAGGTGTTAAGGCATTTTTTTCAATCGATTGTACGTACACACATTATAAAAAGTCTGATGGAAACAACATGAAACCTCTATACTATATGTTTTGGACAGCTTTTCCTATAGTGAATCAATGTTAAATATTATTTATTACTGCCTGGCCGTCTGGTATTGTATGAAGTCAGTCAGTACACATGTGATGAGAGTACACTTCAGTATGTGCATTGTGTGCTCACTCTTAAATGACAAACAAACCACCATTATTAACATGTGTACTGACTGACTTCATACAGCACCAGATGGCCAGGCAGTAATAAATAATATTTAACATTGATGCTGTCCAACACAGTATGTATACCGACGGGATCTGTAAACTTGACCACTAAAGTTGATCAGTCATTTTTTTTAAATTTTATAGTTGATTTTTTTTTGAACAACTTTTATCCGAAGCATTTTTTCGAAAATCGAATCAATAAGGCACAAAACAATTAAAAAATTTTAAAAAATTTCATGAACTTGTCTGGTCTGGTCTATAGTACATATAATTAAAATGGAGATGCGTCAACTTAGCTTAGTTTTCCTTAGAATACATAAATCACTCTCCGCTGTCACAATTTTAGTCTGATAAAAATGAAATGTTGTATCTGATATGATTTTGGTATTTTTAAGGCCAATTTTACTAATCAGTACATAGGTCAAGGAGACAGAGAGCAAAAATAAAGAAAAAAAAACATATATATCTCTCTTATTATTTATAAACAATCGAAAAATCTATAAGGGGTAAATTTGTAGAAAATCAAGTTTGCTACAATTCATTACCTGATCATTTTTTCTCAAACTCGAATGTGTACAGAGATATTCAGGATTATCTTAAACGGTAAATATTCCTGTAAATTTTAGTGTAACAGAAAAAATGATAAGAAACAAAATTATAAATAAACTAATTTTCTACAACTGTACTTCTTATGAATTTTTCGATTTTTCCAATATTAAGACAGATATACAAAATTTTGTGATTCTCCTTCGCTCTAAACTTCCCTTTTCCCTTATCCGATTTTGCACATTAACGAACTTTGCCTTTCAAATACCAAAAGCACCTTACATTCCAAATTTAATGCCAATCGGAACAGAGTGAATTAGAATAGAGTGATTCTATATAACGACCTTTTACTGGTAGTAACAGTAATCAAGCCTGGTAAGTATATGTTACTGGTACTATGTATAGGGCATAGGCCACAAAAGTAGCGTTTTCAAAATTTATAGTTAGTTTGTACCATATTCAGTCCGTTTTTGGAAAAATTTTTCGAATAAAAGTTGTTATTATATTTATAACAAACAAGTTTTATTCGACGCATTTATCCGAAAACCGAAAATTAGCACGACTGTGTACTTTCTTGCTATTGCTACGGTGGCCATGTGTACTTTATTGGCAAATCATTTCAGTCAATTTTAAATTATTTAATGTTCTTTAAACAATGTATATTAATTAGTAACCTTTAAGGCATTTCCAAACTATTATTAGGTTGTCAATAACTTCACGAAATTCACAATATTAATAAAATGAATCCTCAGAAATCAGCTGAATTTTTTTGAGAATTTATCCCCATGGCGTTTTTGAGAAAACGGCTACGTAAGTTGGAGAAATTTAACATGCATCTTCATAAACATGGTGAAATAAACTGCACGATTCCAACTGTTTTTACTTCGAACTCTCTCAATATAGTTACGGTTGGTTCTGAAATTCGACACTTACTTTCCTCAATTCATTAGAAATATTTTTCCTTAAAACTTTGGGAGAATGCCCATCGGGTTGTTAAGTTTTTTGATAAAATATGCGTAAAAAAGTGCATTTTTTTTATGCCCGCAGCAGAAGGTTATTTTTTATGGTTCAGTTGGCATCCTGAGTACCGGCGCGCTGTTTGAAAGTCGTTTGAAATTATATACTAATATATGTATGATGACTAGTATATATATGATATGTTATGTGACGAATAGGAACACTGACGACAACGGACAGCTGTTTTCAACAACGTGCAGGAACCAACATAATTTTTTAACGCATATAATTTTCTATTTAGTTCTTTTCGCGCGGGTACCCGGTAAGCTCATATAGTTTGGAAATACCTTAATTATATAAATGTTGGATATAATTGATACTATAAGTTTATCTTTCAGTAATAAATTTTGGGTAAAATCAATTTTATATTTTTCGAATATTTTTGTATTCTTATAATATGTAAAAATATTATTGAAATAAATAAATTTAACCTACTTAACAAAAGTCAGTGGTATAATATTATTTAAAATGATGAAATCATCAGTTAAAAATATTTAACAAAACGTCCGTCTCTTTTTATTATATTTTGAACAATATTATTGCTTCTTAAAAACAAGTTTTCTTATGTTGTTGTTCCAACCTTAATTATTATCGTGTATGTTTATTTTTTGTTTTTTTTTGTTTTACATATTCATTAATAAAATTGTTGTGTCGTATTTTAATTTGATGTTAACAAAAATGACCGGATATTCGTTAAATTTAAACGTTATCTGATTTATCTAATAGATTGTATTTAAAAAATTATTTTAAATTAAAAAACTAACACTGACAAATGAGATTGAAGATAATTTTTTGAACTAAATGTATTTTAGGCGAACGATCGATAAATGAAAAGATTTTTGAATGAAAAGAGTTTTAAAAAATTCGTTACGCAGGAGCTACTTCAACTTAGCGAATTTCCTTAAAATACATAAATCACTTTCTAGCGGTCTCAATTTTAGTCTGATCAAAATGAAATGAAATGTCCTATATGATTTTAGTATTTGCAAGGCCAATTTTATTAATAAATGACACACGTCAAGGGGAAATGGGGGCATAAAGAAAGAAGAAAACAAAAAATATAAAATATCTCTCTTAATATTAGAACAATCAAAAAATGCGTAAGGAATAAAGTTGGAGAAAGTCATGTTTGCTACAATTCATCACCTCATCATTTTTGCTCAAACTCTAATGTGTACAGAGATAGTGAGTAATTTAATTTTCAATCTTAAACCGTCAATATTTCTGTAAATATTAACAGAAAAAATGATAAGAAACAAAATTACAGTAAAACTTAATACCTACAACTTTATTTCTTATAATTTTTTCGATTATTCGAATATTAAGGAAGATATGTCAAATTTTGGGTTTCCCTCTCCCTCTAAACCCCCCTTTACCCTTGTTCGATTTTACCCATTAACGAACTTGACCTTTTGAATAACAAAAGCGCCTCGAATACTAAATTTCATTCAGATAAAATGAAAACTGTGACCGCTAGACCGCTAGAGTGATTACAGACATATATATATATACTATGTAGAATCGATGGACATTTGAAGAAATTTTTGCGAAATTTTGCCTTCGGTACGGGATCAATAGCTCTATTTCCTTTCCGGAAATATAGAAAACAAGTGAAAATAACAACTAGCTGAGTTACCCGGTATATACTGAATTTATACAAAAAAAAGTTTCAAACAAAATTTGTATGTTTTTAAAAAAGGGACATTTTTTGTCTTTAAGTTTTTTTTCTATCTCTGACGGTTTCAAAGCTCGGCAGTTTTTCCCATTTTGCTCACACACGAGCTTGACCTTACTTTTCAGCTCTAAAACTCATACAAAATTTGGAGTTATCGTGTTCACAAACAGACAGCCGTTACAAAGGTGTGACTAAACTTAATATACCTTGATATATATTATATACCGGGTACAAAAATGGCTTGAAATGATTTCTCTATAAAAAGGTGAATAATACAATACATCTTGGACATATGCACACGACGACGATTTTAAGAAATGTTTTTGTTGTCTTTTGTATGTATTGACGAATCTTAACAAGAAAATAAGTCACTTGAATCATTTGAATGGCATCATCACAAAAGTGTGGTTGTTCCTTTTACAATTTGGTGTCATTTGATGTATCCGTTATAGATTTTATGAATCATAAACATATACAAAGTATTTTTATTTTATCACAAAAAAAGATATTGATTGTGTGACTAATCTCATTTTTAGATGGTGGAAAAAAGTTTCTTTTTCAAAAATTTATGTTTAATGGATAAATTTATATTTTTAGAATTCCGTATCAAATGTTGACAGGTTCCAACCCATCAAGTCATGATGACCCATGATGATCAACAAAGACATTTGCATTCATGCTTTTCAAATTTTGAAATATTACATTAATATTAATTTATTTTATAAATTCCTATTTTCCTGTTCATCTATTTAAAATACAAAACAAAATAATAAATTTAAGTTCTGCCATAGTGAAATGGCATCGGTCACACACTGGCTATTGGAATGTGCCAACTTGGACCAACAAAGAAGATCAGCGAAATTACCCAATACCCTACATCAATGTTTAAATAATGTGCAAAATGTTAACAAAGTGCTGGTGTTTCTCAAATTGACGAAGTTGATCGAAGTAATTTAATATAAAATAATGTGTGATAGTGTTTAATTTCTTTGTGTAAAGTTTTATCTGTTAATGGTACAGTGATAATATGGTGGCAAATGACTCAATTGTTGAAGCGACCTTAAATAACAAAAAAAAATAATAATAATAATAAATTCATACGAAATAATTTAACATAATATATTTTAAAAAATTCACTAAGCAGGGGCTGCGTCAACTTCACAGCAGCGCATTATCTCAGACTAAATACATCACTTCTTTTTTGGAAATAGATATTGATTAACTTTTATCTTATTTACTGTGCATGGAGATCTGTGACTGCAAGAGTGGCTACTGACACTTATGTAAATCAATGTATCCATGCATTTGTATTCACTCTTGCGGTCACTCTTAGTCCGATCAAAATGAAATTTCGTATCGGATATACTTTACGTATTTGAAAGGCGAAGTTCGTTAATGAGTAGAATCGGTTAAGGGAAATAATTTTACTTCTTATTCATTTTTTTATTTTCCAATATTCAGACAGATACCAATCTCACTTTTCCTCCTGCCTCTGAACCCCTCTTTTCCCTTTTCCGATTTTGTTCGGAGGAACAGCACTTTCATTGGTGAAATATAATCGAAAGGCAACCATAAGAACAATCGATAAATAATACTCGTAGATGCTAGTTTACAAAAAACAATTGAAAAATATGTAAATAGTAAATAAACAAATTAATAATACATGAACATCAGGATAGTAAGAGAGCATATGAATTCCACTACCATCACATCTCAGGCAGCTCAGAGGCCGAGCGTTGGAATTCCAGAGGCCGTGAGTTCGATTCCTATCCTAAATGATTGATTTTTGAATATATCAAGCATTTTATGTCAAAAGAACAATGAAGTTCCGCCTCGCTAATGTTATATTTGAAAGAAGAAAAATACCATGATGATTTGTTTTCATTATTTAATGTTTTTCATGTTAACAGCATGAATTGAATCAATTGGTTCAGAATTTAATGATAGATTCCTGAATCAGGAATGTAGCATACATCGCTGTTCCAAATTATCGGTTGGAATAAATTTAATGTAAAATTATATGCATCTTTTTATACCCGGTATATAATATATACAAGAGTATATTAAGTTTAGTTCCGACTTTGTTACGGTTGAAAATATTGATCGCAGAAAAAAAATTTTAGTATAGGTGTTCATAAAATGACCTAATTAGTCCATTTCCGTAAAGTTGTCCGCCCGTCCGAAAACACGATAACTCAAAGTCGAAAAGAGATAGCAAGCTGAATTTAAGTATGTGTGTTAGAGCTAAAAAGTAAGGTCAAGTTCATGAATGGGCAAAATCGGATCATAGTTGGGCAAAATTGGCAAAACTACCTATCTTTGAAAGCGTAAGAGATCGAACAAAAATTTAAAGACAAAAAAATGTTCCTCTTTTAAAAATAAACAACTGCCGTTTGAAACTTGTTTCTATAAATTTTTCCTTGTTTAGAAAATATTTTGTTTTTCTTACATTTTTAGCGAATT